>CAWUFW010008787.1:0-600000 GCA_963921515.1 Calotriton arnoldi | reverse complement strand
GCGCTGCTCAGCCCCCAGGCTCTCCCTCTCCTGGGGAAAAGCACAGCGCGCCCAGGGCGCAGAAAGGCAGAGTAAAATCTTGGGAAAGTCCTGGAATAAAAAAAAGAAAGCAGAAGGGTCCCACATAAAAGATCTTCCAGGTCCAGGGGCAAGGCAGGGCCCAGGGAGGCAAGCCCTCATGGCAGCCCTCCCCTGGGCCCCAGCAGCAGCACGCCCCTGGCAGATTCGAGTCCAAAAACAAGAACATCTTCATGGGGTCACAGCCCCTTCTTTTATACACAAAATCCCTTTGTGCAAATGTGCAGGGTTTGGGGGAACCAGTCAGAACTGGTATAGGGGGGGTCTGGAGCACTTTGTTTACGATGCGGCATCCTGCCTTTGAGGAAGAGGGGGTCTGCTACCAGACGCACCGTGGGAGGTGGAGCCATCACTCACTTTGCCAGGCACAGCCCTGCTCAGATCAAAGGGTCCCCTCCCCATACTCCAACTGCAGATCTCTCTATTCAACCCACGTCTGGCTCAGCCTGCCCTGTCCCTTCAAAACCAGACATGCAATCCATATCAGGCAGGCACATAGCACACAGAAATGCCAACTTCTAAAAGTGGCATTTCTCACATAGTCATAATAAATCTGCGCACACCATTGCGCAGCATTTATTCTCACAATTTCATACATACCAGACTTGGCCATGCTGCTACTCTTATAACAGGAATTACCACTGACACACTCATCCTCAATGCATTCCTATGGGAGGGCAGGCCAGTCTCACCACACATGCACACAGTGCACACGCACTTTACACTGGACCACAGTGCTAAAGTGCCCAGAGACTTAAAACTACTAACACCAAGTTACATATAAGGCAAAAAGTTCAGGGGTGAACCTGCCAAAAAGGGCCAAGTCCAACAGGTCACTACACTTAAAACTTATAAGTCACCCCTATAGCAGGCCTTAACAATCCTGAAGGCAGGGTGCTGGGTTTTACGTGAGAGGGTGCCCCTGCATGAGCAGAGCCCCTCTACAGCCTTCGGAGACCATTCTCCCGGGTTGTCTGTGACTCAGCCAGACATATAGGTAGAGGTGCATTATAACCTTGCGGTAAATGCTATCTCGAAAACGGCTGAAACAAAACATGTTGTGTTTGGTATCAAACACCTTGGAATCATACTTCCACACCGGTAACCGGTGTGGGAGGTATGATTCCACCCTTCTGAAGCGAGCTTCATGGGGTCACTGGTCTTCCCAGTGCCAGCCTTCTCGACACGGACAGCACAAAATGGATGCTGCCGACCAGAGACACATTTCTGCCCTCCTGCTGCTGAGCCAAGCTCGAGCAGAGGAAGGCAGCACAATAGGCATCCTGTCACAGGGAGGTGTGACCACCTCCCAGACAGGATTTAGTGTATTGGGGCTGGGTGGGGGCACTGCCAAAGTGCCTGAAAGGCTGCACCAGGGGCACATTTGGTGTCCCTGTGCATAGTCCAGCTCAAACCAGTTCTGGGAGCCGTTGGCTCCTGCTCTGGAGCGAACCTGGACAAAGTACATGGGTGTAACCACCCCTCTGTCCTGACCCTTCCCTAGGAGGGTCCACTGAAGATTCAGATCGAACCCTCTCCCGTGGGTACATAAGGGCTTACCTGACTGTAAGACTTTAGATTTGACGTGGACAAGATTCTGCAACAAGAAACCACTGACCTTCAACCGTCTGGACAATTTGGACTTCGACTGGACCCGACTTCGTCCCCCTCTCCGTCCAAAGCATTGTCTGTGCCCTTGCACCATACAGGCTCCGTGCAGGACCTGTGGAGCATTAAGGACAACTGAAGAATCTCCCTTGGAGTGAAGGAGTCACTCCCCTGCAGTCGCAGGCACCGTAACACAACTGACCGGTCTGCTGATCCTGAGCTCCTGCGGACTCCGAAGGCTCCAGCAGCACAGGAGGTGGGTTCCTAAGTTCCTTGAGGTCGAGCTGCCCTCTCACCAAGTTTGAGGCCAGTATCCCTCCTGGGGACCGCATAACCTGAACCCCTGTGCACCGCGTACTTTTGCAAGTGCATATGCTTGTTGGCGATTCCCAAGCTTGTGCATTGGACTCCGTGTAGTCCTGACTCCGAGCAGTATTTCCACCAAAGACCTCCGGCCTCCTCGCACCGAGTGCTGGTACTTTGTGATCTTGCTCGAGGTCCGCTCGCGACTCCTGGTCACTCGGCCTGTGGGTCCTCTTGATGGTCATCTTGAATTCTGTTGGGCTTTCCTGGTTGCTCCAGATGTGCCCTGACTCCCCATTGCTTGGTGAGTCTCCTCGACCTTGCTGGTCCACACCGTGACCTGCTTGACCTTCCTGCGTGGGTTGCTTTTGCCAAGGCTTGTTGGTGCTCCCGCCGGACACTGACCCCTCAGCATTCGACATCCTTCGTGGGACAGCTCACCTCTGGCTCCTGGTCGTCCTCGACGTCTCCTGGACCTCATGGCTGCAGAGTCAAGCATCCCTTCTTCGCACCTGAAGCACCCGACATCGATGGGCATTCGTCTACCGAGCCCCTGGTCACCCTGAAGTGACCCAGACTCTGTCCCCTCTGCTTTCAGGTTCCTTCCATCACGAATCCGCCCTTGGATTCCTACGAACACTTTCTTCCTTCCCGGCAGCAGCTCTTCTTTGAAGCCCTTCATTGAAAACGACGGCGGTTTCCGACACCACTCCAGACCTATGCACCCGGCTCCTCTGGGATAGGTAACGCGGGTACTTCGGTATCCAAGGGTGGGGTGGCTCTCCAACCTCTAAAGTTCCAAAGAGTTTCCTCGAAGTCCACCGAGAAGGGTCCTTAAACTTTAAAATTGTAACCGCGACTTCCCCAAAGAATTGTACGGAGCCCGCGGTCGTGTTAGCACACTGCACCCGTCCTCCGTGGGGTCCCTTTTCACTCACCTTGGGTGGTTCCTTGGGGTCCCAGCGATTCTACGTGTTCTAGACATTGTCTCGAATCCAGTTGTGGTTCTTATACCACTAATTTAGTATATGGTTTGGTCTCCCCCGGGAGCCCACTGTGTATTGTGCTACTTACAACTGTTTCTTTGCTAAAGTATTGTGTGCTTTGTGTTGTACCCTCGTGTAGAGGATACTAGAGTGTTATATAAACGAAAACATATTTTTATAACTACTGTGTGGTTCTCCTTTCATTTAGTTAATACTAAAGGTGATATTCTGGTAAAACAAGCTGCTTTACATTCCTTCAAGATTAAGCCTGAAGGCTTCTCTCCACAGCTACCACTAGGATAGCTTTCTAAAGGTTATCTTTGACCTCATACATCATAAGGGTCGTTTGGCCTGGTACAAGGTGCCCACTTTAATTAGTGGACAGCATATACCAGGCCAACTTCTCACACTTGTCTGATGAGGCCTGCACACCTGGCAAGAATAGTTCGATCCTACCTCCCACCAGGTGGCTGTGCTCTACTAAGGGGCCGATTACGATCTCGTTAGGAAGGCCTCCAGATTGGTTTCCGCAACGAGCAAATCCGATTCCGAGCCTATGTTTCCGACCGATTCTTCCCCTGTTCCGAACGACCAAGTACGATGCGAAGATCTCGTCCACATCGACCGAATCGTTTTCCGAACCCGATCCAGTCAGTCCAACTTGTTCGCAGCCGAATCGTGCCGCGCAATGTAGCTGGCTTTCGAACGAGTGAGTACGATGCACGATTTGGACAGTCGTAGAGACTTGGTCTCAGCAAGACGAAACGGCAGTGGGAATCGGACTTCGGGGGGCTGTAGCAGGCCCCCCTTCACCCGGGGCCCTCCGAATCGGTCCCGTGGGGGTACCCATGGGTCCCCCCTTTCCATGCATGTACAGAGTGGCGGGCAGGTGTACGCTTTTCCCCACCCACCCCTTTTTGCTATGGGAGCCTGTGTACGCATTCGGTATACAGGCTCCCATAGAGTTCAATGGGAGTCCGAGTTAACCGAGTCCGTCACCATACGGGTGCATCGGAATTGGTTGCTCGGACTCGCGGAGCGCAATTCGCTAGGAAAGCCCCTCCGGATCCAAGTCGTATGGAGGGCTTTCCTAGCGAAATCGTAATTCGCCCCTAAGTGTACACTAAAGGGATTTGGCAGGTGGGGCTTAGGGGGAAGTAGTGGACTGAGAGGTCCGTTGACCTTGACGTCGGGGGCAGTGGGCACCACAACTTGGATCTCAAAACTGCTGGGAGCCTTATGGGGGTTGGATTGGCTGGAGGTATGGGGTACCTCTTTCGAAGCTGCAAAAGGAGTGGTAAAACTGATGTGGTTGGCAATGTGGGGCAAATAAACCCAGGTAGCGTGCTGTGACCTTGCTCTCCTTGAACCGGTTGATAGCAGAGTCTGCCTTGTCCTCAAACAGGTGATTCCTGACAATTGGCATGTCAATGAAGGGAAACTGGACACTGCCCGAAAAACCGTTGGACCTCAGCCAAGCGTGGCAGCAAATGGCGACATTGGTGCTAATGGTCCGCCCGATGGAATCTGTGGGGCCGCATAATGCAACACCCATTACCATCACAACCCACACTCAAATACCCAGGCAATCGTCCACTCTAATGGAATGAGACCCATTGTTCATGGATGCAAGCACAAACAAGCATTTGCAAATCCAACAGATATAACATTGGCTGCCAGCTTTAGGCTTTACCAAAGTTTGTGAATTTTTTTGGTAAAACTGTACAAGTGGACTTCATTTTCTGTCCAAGTGCACATTGTGCAAGGGTGAAATGACATCACTCACGCAGAGGCAAGCCAATTGCTTAAATATGCTGACCTTGGCCCCATGCTGTATGCTATGGTGGGCGAAACAGACATGTGAATAACACACGGACAGACCACTGAATGAAGAGAGATGGTTGGAAGTCCGTATAAGGAAGTTCATTATACATAAAATTTTATTACATTTAAAGGGTCTTGGCTGATTCCTGACCGAAAAAAAATCACAAAGATTCAATGCAAACTCAGATAAACAAGACTGCACAGCTGTTTTCCACTAAAAACCAAAAGAAAGAACACCAAGAAGTACACAGAACAGATGCATCATTAAACAAACTACACGCAGTATTACCGGGTCCCACAACTCTGGTCAGCCTGAGAACCCTAAATATGCAGCGATGCACCCCAGGACAGCGGTGAGCTCTACCAGTCCATACAAACAGCAGAAATATGCTACGAAAACTCTGTCTACATTACGGATACATCGCCGTGGCATCGTTGAGGTGCTGATGCAACATTAACACTGAATGGCATTTCTCTGGCCGTTCGGCTGCACTCTATCTTTCTGCCTGAAAAGATACTTGCTTTCATGCATCTCGAGTCATGGATTATCTGCCTCGGTTTGTCAATAATAGGAGATTTACCTATCAACCTGTCTGCCTGCATTAAAGGACAGTGTTTCTCCATGTCTGATGGATGTTGTGGCATGCAATGTTTCTACTCTGGCTAAACGCGAGTGGGAAGTGCTGAGTAAACTGGAGAAACTATGGACCGTACGCGATCAGTGGAGCTCTGCTGTTGTGTTTGTGCTCTACGGCCTGAGGATCAAATCGAAAAAAAATCTAGATTTTCCAGTTGGGATAATCCGATATTTTCACACCGGAATATTGTAACAGCAAAGAGCTGCGTCTTACTACAGTGTTATGGATGCACTCGGCAGGTTCCCTGAATAATCAAAGAATTACATCTGGATGAAAAGAGTTCCTGACCAAGTGTTGTTGAGCTTTGAATGCACCCTGATGTTGTGAATGGAAATTAGTGTAACACGCTGCAATGCCCCTGCGCTTGGTATCATCAAGCGGAGTTACTTTTGTGAATCAAAAGGAACCATCCGGATTTGAGTCAGGGATTGGCAAAACAACCTTTCCTCCATAAGTATTCCTCCGATCAGCTGGAAGCTTTCACTCTTGGGGATCTGCTGACTTTCAGTCCCTGCTGCCTAATCTTAATATGTGCATAAGATTTTGTAAAATCAAAGTCAAAAGGTTGTAAGGGAGAGGTGAATTGGGTTAGTATTATGTTAATACTGTTAAGCTATGCAATGCCCAGTGTAGAGCGCACTACTGCCCGGGAGAGCATCCTGACACTCAGCAGGTGTGATTCTGAACACACCTAGGGTGTAGTGGGACTACTCGAAAAGCCAGGCCTTCAGCTTCCAATGGAATTCAAGGTGTGAGGGAGAGGCTCTTATGTGCAGTGGTAGGTCGTTCCACACTTTAGGAGCAATGTAGGAGAAGGCTGACAGCCAGTTTTCCATATGCGTGGGATCCGAGCAAGTAGGAGTCCAGGCGAGCGGAGGTGTCTGGAAGGTTTGTGAAAGAAGATGTAACTGCTGAGGTATGCCGAGCAAGTGTTATGTAGTGCCTTGAAAGTGTGGGCGAGGAGTGCGAATTATGCTAGTTTGTAAATGGGGAGCCAGTGGAGCTCCTTTAGGTATGGTGCGATGTGAGTGCGGCATGGGAGGTTGAGCGTGATTCTGGCTGTTGAGTTCTGAATGGTCTGCGGCAGTATGGTGGTTTTTTGTTGTTGATCCTAGCATAGAGGGTGTTGTGTTCCCATAGTCCAGTGTGGTTGTGCCCAGTGCATGCATGGCAGTTTTCCAGGTAATGATTAGGACAATATGCTGCATGCAACTTTGCAGCTCTACTACTTATGTGAATGGGCTTCAGAAAGAATGAAGGCTTTATTTAGAGTTTGACGGACTGGGTATAAAGTGTCTCTTACCAGTTTCTGCATTTTATTGTGAAGGAATCTTGTGCACGCTATACAAAAATCCACATCTAAGTCCCCATATATATCAAAGGCTGTTAGCTTAATGGCTTTTGAATTCTCGCCACCTAGCAAACGCTAACCTTCCATAACAACTGTTCACATTTTTCACTCAAGAGGAAGTTGTTTATTCCAGATGGAGACACCCTCATCCTAATCCTCACCATCTCTCCACCAGCCAAGGTTGTTGAGATATCCCTGCAACCACAAGAGACCCAAACTTGAGACTCCACAACCTGTGACTGCAAGCATAACTCAGACTGTTCAGAGCCACCACAAGAAACAAACAGTGCAAGGTCTAGGTTTTGGTAAAGAACAAGCTACTTACCTTTGGTAACACTCTTTCTTGTAAAGACTATCTAGCCACAGAGTCCTCACCTTTTGTATATTCCTCAGTTGTCAGAATGGATCCACAATCCCTGTGCACCAGTAGGTAGTGCCTTGTGGCTTCGTGGTGATGCCGATCCGCTCTGGAAATGATTTGTGGAGCCTATATAGGCTACCGACCACCGGCAAGCGGACTGACGCGGACTTGCTGGAAGCACACATCCTTCGTGCCCTACGGTTCTTTATCCTGCATCAGGAATCGTCTCCAAATACCCTTGCCAAGCGGACACCCTACTGTATCCTGGCCCACCTTCTGCATATGTCACGATTCTGTGACAACGCCCTGAAATCCGCCTTGATCCTGACCTACATCATCTCACCTTATCGTGTTCGCCGGCTCTCACCCTTCACAGGGAACCCGGCCGGGTCTCCCTGTGAGTATTTTTTCCTTTTACTTCATCCACGGTTGGCACTCACGCACTAGAGCTGTGCGATCGACAAACCAGATGTCCCCATTATCGTAGGTCCTGATGAGACCCCCACATTCAAAAGAGGGTCGAAACGCCATCGACAGTATTGAAGAAAGCGAACCATTGACACAGCACTTATCACTGTATATAGTTGCTATTTATTGTATGAATATTTCAGACATGGTCGCTTTCGGCAAAAATTTGTGAAACCTTGTAAATAGTGTCACATTATGTCACTCAACTGTTAGGTTCATGTTACACTTGGGACACTCTTGCACAGATCATTTCATGTTTTTGTATAATTTTTGTATACTTTGTGAATAATACACACATATATGTTAAAAAAAAACTTTGGTGTTTTTAGTCCCTTTCTCTATGACATCATTATAACCCTCCTATTGCGATTGCGCACTAGCATCATATATGAATATATATCGTTCCTCAGGAACCATTGTTTTCTTGTTATAATCAGTTACCCTGGTTCCGCAGTGAGTAGGGTTCCCTTGTTTTTCCCTTTCGACATGCAACTTAGCAGCTCTACTACTTATGTGAATGGACTTCAGAAAGAATGAAGGCTTTATTTAGAGTTTGACGGACTGGGTACAAAGTCACAAATGTGTGAAGTCCCTTCCACGGAGTTAAATGTGCATTGTAGTCAATGGCACATATTATACAAGGGATGGGACATCCGTCACATTTGTGATGGAATCCCTTTCCACCTAACTCTAAATAACGCCATTCATGTTGTGTGTCAGGACTGACTTCCCATCCTTGCGCTCAGCAAAATATTCTTGCTATAAAAGTTTAATATACTGTAACTGTTTTGTTGGCCTTTGCCTTAAATGAATTCCATATTAACTCTTTGTTAAACCTACACACTTAACCGATTGTTAAAATATTTTACTTGATTTGAATAGAATAGATTGCTAATATTTTAATAGGTGTGCAAAATGTTGGAAGCTAATAATTTCTACTCACTGGTCACAAAAGTTCCACAATGCCAGAGGAGTGCTCCGAGGAAGGCATCTTAGTTAGACTGGAACCTGTTGAAGATTACATGCAGACCTATCCTGTAGGTGTAGTAATCCTCTGAGCTTTCTCACTGAGATCAGAATCTACAGCTAGTCCTTTGTCTGCCCCATATTACCATCTTTTTCTTTCCTCTTCTTCTGCATCTTTTCTTTCAACCTCAGTGATGTGAGAAGTGTAATGCGTGTGAGCATGGCTCTCCACACTGGTGGGGACCAGACCATAAGAGTAGCTCCAACGAGACCAGACACTGTGCACGGCAGACGAGGTAACCTGGCCCATGTGGCCATCACCATGCAAAAAATACAGAGGAATGACCACACGCTTCAGACCTGCCAAGCACGCACAAGACCTCTTATTTTTTATTTCCATATAGTTCCAAATCTGTCAATGCCAGACACCTAAGCTTCCTCCCTTGAACGCGGAGGTCAAGAAAAAGTTCTACTAAAATAAGACAGAGAGGGCTAATTAGCTTATGCAATGTAGAATGAAGTTAATTAAGTTAACACATTAGTGATGTCGCCCAGTGGCGGCTCCGGCGTTAAGCCTGTGGAGCGTTGCCCCACAAGAAAAATAAAATGATAATGCCAGGTTATTATCATTCTATTTTTCCCTAGCGGATCTCCAGGTGCGGGGCTGGGCTGTCCAAAGAGCAGGGGAAGAGTGGTAGGCACCCCCAAGTGCGCATGAAGGTTTGGCCAGTTGTTTCTGGCCAGCCATAGAGTCATGCGCACTGTGCATGTTCCCCACCAGGCTGTAATGCACAGCCTGGTGAGGAACATGCCCAGGCTCCCACTCCCCGTCTGAGCGCCGAGCCACGGCACTCAGACCAATCACGACGCTGCATAGCAGAGTTGTGATTGGCTAGAGGAGTCTGGAATCCTGGGTGCTTCCTGTTCCTGCATCGTGCAAAAAGGACGGAGGAGAGGCGGCCGCTGGTAAGGTAAGTTTATTTTCTTTTTAATTTTTCCATTTTTTTTTTTAACACACCCGCCCCCTTTCCACCACTGATGCCCGGTATCAGCTGCAACTGAACTCGCCACAGTGTCATATTCTTCACTACAACAAGAATGCATCTATTTTCGTGCTAAAGGTGTGGTACAAACTGAAGATATATATATAGATATATATATATAGATATATATATATAGATATATATATATATATATTCACTGAAAAAACCATAGGTTTCAGGCACGTTATAGTTAGAAATTAGCATTTAAAAAACCTTAGAAATTCACTGAAAAAACCATAGGTTTCAGGGGCGTTATAGTTAGTTGGACATTTCACTCGCACAAAACCATAGAAATTCCCCCGTTATAGTTAGTTCAGCTAACTATAACTCGCGCGCCCGCAATGCACTGCTGATGACGTCACATATTACATCACTCATGACATGGTCAGTGACATCACTCATGACATCACTGATGACATCTCAAATGACATCACTGATGACATCACTGATGACATCATCCTTGTGATAGAGTGGCAGACCTCCTCTCACCCTAATATAACCTTTGATACACACTCAAAAATACAAACTAACATTTTCAAAACAATGGACATACCAATACCAGTTACAACACACCTATTCATTAATTCCAAGATCTACACACACATCCACTCATTCACCAACAGTCCCTATACAGTCACTCATACATATACTCACTCATCATATGTACTCATACACCTATACATCCTGTTACACACCGCCACTCATCCATAGAGTTACTCACACACATAGTCACACATGCAAACAAAGTATCAAACATCCATTTACTTGCATATACAGTTATACACACACTACCACACTTACTTCTACAGAAACTTACACATAATTACTCTCTTAAACAATCACTTATAGAAACACCTACTTATTTGTATAGGAACTCTTCCAATCTCTCACTCTCACATATACTCACTTATATACACCAATACTCACATATACTAGTTTAAAACATATGTAGTTACTCATAAAGACACTATTGAGACAGTCATTCACTCACTAACAGACCCATACACATACTCATCCACCTATACAGTCCTGCACACATGCTGTCTTCAACACATACGAACAGTGAGTCACTCATTCATGCATCTATGCACTAAGTAATACCCCCACCGAACCATACAGACACTCAGACACTCATACTGATACTCAAAAAACCAACTAATAACCCATATAGACACTCATGTAGCTACTCGCCAACCCATGCAGCCACTTATACACAAAGTGAGAGACTGATACAGATATTTTCATATTTAAACATTACTCACTAACCCATGTATTCACTAAGATACACTTAGTCAGTTATACAATCAATTTTACAAAACAAAATCATCCATTTAGACACTTATATACCCATTTATTCTTCCATCGACCTTGAGATATACATATATAAAACATATTTAATTTTCAGAAAAACACACATTCACTGGATGATGTCATCAGTGATGTCATGAGTGATGTCACTGACCATGTCATGAGTGATGTAATATGTGACGTCATCAGCAGTGATTTGCGGGCGCGCGAGTTATAGTTAGCTGAACTAACTATAACGGGGGAATTTCTATGGTTTTGTACGAGTGAAATGTCCAACTAACTATAACGCCCTGAAACCTATGGTTTTTTCAGTGAATTTCTAAGGTTTTTTAAATGCTAATTTCTAACTATAACGTGCCTGAAACCTATGGTTTTTTCAGTGAATTTCTAAGGTTTTTTAAATGCTAATTTCTAACTATAACGTGCCTGAAACCTCTGGTTTTTTCAGTGAATATATATATATTTATTATACTATGTATACATGTGAAAATGTCTCGGTCCCCTGTTTGCCTCGGTGGCACGGAAAAAATGGGTGGAACTGACGTCAGCACGCCGACTAGGTCCTCTTAAGGCTCCGATGATGTCATACGGTGTCGCGAGCGGAGCCGTGCTCGTTGACGTGGGAGAGCTAGGAAAGAATTTCCGTGGAATGCTGGTGCAGGGGATATTCACCTAAGTGTTCAGGCTAGTCCTTTGGGAGCAACTGTTTATGTTGCCACTCTAGAAACCGAAACCAGTGATCCGAGGGCAGAGGCCCTGCAGATGGCACACGAGGTGGGGAGCCCAGTCGTGTGCACCGGCGGGGCAGCGAAGTGACAAGCACCACAAGCCACAAAAAAGGTAACAAGGGCACTGAATAACACAGGATCTTCTCTTTGTATCTGGCAGGAACAACGAAGTTAAAATGCCCTAGTACCAAAATGTAGAATTAGTGCTACAACGGTCTTCAAGAGGACCTGCGATGCCGCTTCTGCCTCCCGTACCCTGGAGGCGGCACATGGGTCACGCGGTACGGTCATACTGCGGTGGGACGCACACTCGTTGACCTCTCATGGCAATGCTCCACACTTCAGGGAGGACGCTTTCCATTAGCTATGTTTTCTGATGACATGTCGCGCCGGCCCCGTCCAACAACAGAACTCCTTTAGATCCAAACAGACTCTTCCACTCTCTCACCGGAAGTGAAACCAGGCCACGCGGACACTTTCACAATACAACAGCCGGGAATGCACTTTTCGGTAAAAAAACCACATTCCTTCCTCCTAATTAATCAAATAAACGTCTCACTGAAGAACAGGGGCCAGCTTCGATCGGTAAACAGCCGTTACAACGACTTTTTACTTTGCGATACCATTACAATGCATGCATTACCACGCATGCGTTGTACATCACAAAGTCATTACTACGCATTTTTTTAGAACGCATGGTCATTTACCACGCATGCCTTTACAACGAATTTTGTTGTAAAGGTATGTATGGTAAATGACCATGCGTTCTAAAAAACATGTAGACGATCCATGTCGTTGTAAGGAAACAGAGGCTGTTCTGTTTCCTCACAACGACGTGCACCGCCCCTCAGAGATGACGTGAAGCAGGAGGAGAGAGGAACCATGAGGAGTGAGAGGTAAGGGGGATTGGGCATGGGGTGGGGGTTTCTTTTCTAGGGTTTAGGGTAGTGCAGTGGTGTTTGGGTGGTGTAGGGGGTCGTGCTGGGGGTAGTGTTTTAGGGTTTAGGGTAGTGCAGTGGTGTTTGGGTAGTGTAGGGGGTCGTGCTGGGGGTAGTGTTTTAGGGTTTAGTGTAGTGCAGTAGTATAGGGGGTCGTGCTGGTGGTAGTGTTTTAGGGTTTAGGGTAGTGCAGTGGTGTATGGGTAGTGTAGGGGGTCGTGCTGGGGTAGTGTTTTAGGGTTTAGGGTAGTGCAGTGGTGTTTGTGTAGTGTAGGGGGTCATGCTGGGGGTAGTGTTTTATGGTTTAGGGTAGTGCAGTGGTGTTTGGGTACTGTAGGGGTCGTGCTGGGGGTAGATTTAGGGTTTAGGGTAGTGCAGTGGTGTTTGGGTAGTGTAGGGAGTCGTGCTGGGGGTAGTGTTTTAGGGTTTAGGGTAGTGCAATGGTGTTTGTGTAGTGTAGGGGGTTGTGCTGGGGGTAGTGTTTTAGGGTTTATGTTAGTGCAGTGGTGTTTGGGTAGTGTAGGGGGTAGTGCTGGGGTAGTGTTTTAGGGTTTAGGGCAGTGCAGTGGTGTTTGTGTAGTGTGGGTGGTCATGCTGGGATATATTTAGGGTTTAGGGTAGTGCAGTTATGTTTGGGTAGTGTAGGGTGTCGTGCTGGTGGTAGTGTTTTAGGGTTTAGGGTAGTGCAGTTATGTTTGGGTAGTGTAGGGTGTCGTGCTGGGGGTAGTGTTTTAGCACTAATTTTTCTTTCTACAGCACTAACCATAATTCCTATGACAAAATGAACCCCCTCATTTTGTTCCTTTTTAAATTAAATGTTTTAAGAGTTACCAGTTTATTCCAATCAAGATGGCTTCAGGTGTGCCATAATTTTGTCATAAGTAAGACTGTTAGCGCTCTAGTTGTTCTTTAGATCACTCTGGGAAGCTGCAGTAGAACACAAAGGCATCAACTGACAGGCTGCTCCTGTTGAAATATAACAGGAAGATATTTGAGATCACACTTGAAACATGTCCTAATTTTTCTTTCTACAGCACTAACCATAATTCTATGACAAAATGAATCCCATCATTTTGTTCCTTTTTAAATTAAATGTTTTAAGTGTTACCAGTTTATTCCATCCAAGATGGCTTCAGGTGTGCCATACTTTTGTCATAAGTAAGGCTGTTAGCACTCTAGTTGTTCTTTAGAACACTCTGGGAAGCTGCAGTAGAACACAAAGGAATCAACTGACAGTCTCTGCCCTTGTTGGATGTAGATGTTTTACTGAGAATGTCAGACTTCATTCTCACATGATGGAGAAAGATAATGTGAATTTACAGAAAATATGCTCTCATTTTAGCTTCTGGAGCACCTTCCAAAACTGTATGGGACAAGCATGTGAAAATAGTTTTCTCTCAAACATGATTCATGATATCCCAGCAGAAGGTTTTTCACAGGGTAAAATCACCTTAGAACACACCACAATTCCTGAAATTAGTATGGTACCATCAACAAATGAATTCTAATGTAACTAAAGTCTGTTATCACCCTTTATAGTTCTCCTTTTGGTAACCCTCAAAATCTTCGATTCACTACAATGCATTTCAATGGGGTACTATCATTTATATTGGTCCCAAGATGGCTGCCAGCAATTCCAGGATGAAGTGCTGACAGCCAATCAGATCTCACGATAACATGTGTGGTTAGGCTCCGCCCAGATATATATGTGTTTTCTTTTTCACATTTCTCAGGAACTACTGAACGGATTTACACCATTTAAGCAAAAGGCACGACCCTGAACCAAGGGCTACCTTTTTGGCAAATTTGGTGTAATTCCGTTCAGCAGTTCGGGCTGTAGCTGCGTTTAAAGGTTCCTATGGAAAATTGCATGGGGAAAACACGTTTTGGGACCCCCCTTTTTTCTCGGCCCCCGCTTGCCGAATCACCCCGAGACTTTCAGGATAGGAGCGGACCGGAGCGCCCCAACAAGTTGAAAAATTTCGCGAAGATTCGTCAACCGGTGCCAACGTTATTTCAAATAGAATGTTGCGGATTTCCTATGGAAAATAGGTCCTAACTATAACTATCTACTGGCGACCGCCAGTAGATAATATATATATCTATATATCTATATATATATATATATATACACACAATAAGCATGCAAGGTGACTAAGAAAAAACATGAGTCCTCCAATGTAAACCAGATAATTATATCCACTTATTTTAGTATCATTGCAAAGTAGTGAATGTGTTACAAAATAGTGAATGTGTTCCGTGAACTCAAATAAATATTCAATCACACCTGTCATGGTATAAACAACATTAAGGAATGCAAAGATTGTTTTATATAGCGCGAACGCGACCCGAAGATATCAGGTATCAGAGCGCTTTACATGAGCACCCGTTTCGTTACAGATGGACACATTCATTTTGTTAGGCACGGGGAGATTAAGTGATTTGCCCAGAATCACAGGATTTTGAGCGTCCCTGCCGAGACTCGAACCCGGTTCCCCAGCTTTGAGGTCGACCTCTCTAGCCGTAAGGCTACATCCTCTAAAGCTATGCTATTGCCATTGATATATAGAACACTGCAAGGTAATGTTAATGGTGATGTTTCGTGTGAAATGCACCAATATGTAGTACAATAAAGAAAGTGAGCTACCCAATGAAGGAGCTCTTGGCTAAACAAAACTGGAGGGTGTTGACTGGCAACAGTCTGTTAATTCACAGAAGATCCGCGGCTTCCAAGGAACATTCTATATAAGGAGATCATATCTTATCCACCAATAAACCCAGAAAAACGCCAAACAGGTTTTTTTTCGATTTTATTTTTTTAAACACAAGAGTATTACTATTGGTCTGCAAGCGAATGGTGTGAATATATCCACAAATCTGCCTAATATCCAATCTCACCTAAAAAAGAGGGGTCCTAATGTAAATAATACTTGTTTTTATCTAGTGTCCAAGTCCTCAAGAGAAGACTACATATTTTGCCTCTCTGGCTAACTTTCTTGGTAAAGAAGATGAAGTGAGATTTAGAGGTAGAACATACCAAAGGATATTATCAGATGCTTTCAATAAGCAATTACATTCTTCATCCATGATTGCCCCAATATTAAAGTAGTGAATGAAATATGGGACTTCTAGCACTGGTAACATCTCTAGTAACGGACATCGAAACAGAGGTGCTATGGCAGGCTTTTAATATGTATTCAAGAAAAGGGCATACTAACCCCAATACATCTGCTAATCTAACCTTTTGGATAGGAGAGACGGAGGGTCAAGTTGAATATATTGCACTTAGTGCTGAAAATTTGTTCCCGATTAACGAGGCACCCGTCTTGGAATACCTGATAAGTGAACATGGCACACTTGTTTGAAATTTGAATACTAGGTTTGAACCAGAGATGGAAGTAAGAATTAGTCGATCTGACGTAGCGACAACTAATGTGCCCCGAAACAAACCTAAGAAAGAAGATGCTTATATTCCTACGTATTATGTCTGTATTAGAGCAAAGTTTTGATTTTGAAATCGATTTAGATAACGTCTTATAAAACCACAAAGTAATAATTTGTGTGAAACAGATATCTAAGAGAATGTAAAACAGTAGATGTGCCACTCAGTATAGAACAGACTTGCAAATGGATGGGGGCTAGATCGAAGTGAAAAATGGTTTTGTAACCAAGGCGTTATTGAATCAAAAGAACTTCTATTATGTCATATTTATAAAGCGGTAACAATGAGCAAACTCTATGCTGAAAGGCATGCATGAAAGGAAAATACATTTAGTTTTTTTCATTTTCTTTGGTTGTAACGTCGTATATGGCCAACGGCAGTTTGGTTGCAGTTCAGGGGCATGTCTTTATTACCAGGACATTTGAGGGGAAAACACCAACTTGCCCACCCTGGATCCTGGATGAACAGCTCAGAGACTATTCCATAATTTGTTCATAAAAATCACTCCTCTGGTCTGTTACCAACCACACTGGGGTGTATTTCTCTGGCATACTATGCTTTGTAGCATAACAGTTGCTCCTCTGTTTCTCCATGGTGGAAGGCAGCACAATCCTTTCTATTTATACACTCTGGATAAGACTATTGCCTTAATATTCCCATTTTATAATTTTGGGGACCAATTGACAAAAGGCAATAATGGTACGTCAAAGAGTAATACTTTACAAATTCCATAATATCTTTGTTAATAGGCCCCATGTGCTCCTGAAACAACTTCCCCACAAGCCCTTTTTAGGTCTCGCCTGAGCCAGCGCATGCGCTGCACTGGCGAGACAATTAGTGAGTGGGCTTTAAAAAGCCGACCACAGCTTTTTGTGTGGCCTAGAGCGTGCGGTTACGCGCACAGTTACGAGCAGAGGCGCCATCTGGCTTTCCTCTCTCGTCATGGCTCATTAAGTGCATCGCTCGCGGGCACCCTTACCCCCCGCGATCGCGATCGCGATCACTTTCACGGCCGCGATACTTTCACGGCCGCGCAGCCTTTTTTTAACTCCTTTCTCTCTCCCTTTTTACTCCTTTCTCTCTCCTTTTTTACTCCTTCCTCTCTCCTTGTTTGCTCCTTCCTCTCTCCTGGTTTCCCTTTTGTAGGAGCTATATTCACTCCTCACTCTCTGTGCCATTTTGCGGGAGCTGCACTCACTTTTTCACTCTCCGAGTCTGGCTGCTGTGAGCTGTACTCACTCTGTTCCTTCTTGCGGGAACTGCACTCACTGACTGTGATTCCGGCTGCGGAAGCTGCACCGCTCACTGCATGCCTCTTTGCAGAAAGGTGCACTCACTCCACACACTTTTTTACCTTTTTCAGGAGCTGCACTCACTTCTCACCCTCTTTGTCCTTTGGCAGGAGCTGCACCGACTCTTCAAACTCTGCCCTTTTATGTGAGATGAACTCTTTCCTCACTCTCTGATACCAGCTGCTCGACGTGCAGTGACTGTTCGCTCTCTATGCCTTTTTGCCAGAGCTGCACACACCCTTTACTCTCTCCGCCCTTTGAGGGAGCTGCTCTCATTCTTCACTCTGTGATACCAGCTGCACGAGCTGCAGTGACTGAGCGCTTTCTGGGACCCTCACTCAAGCCTGGCCGTGGGACCTGCACTCACTCTCTGCCCTTTTGAGGGAGCTTCCCTCACTCTCTCTCCTTTTTACGGGTGCTGCTCTCACTCCCTGATTGCAGCTGCAGCAGCGCAGAAAGTGACTGCCTCTCTCTGAGCCGCCGAAGCCGCCCCGCCCCCTCACTGGAGCCTGGCTGTGAAAGCAGCACTCACGTCTTGATTCAAAGCCCAGCCCTGGCACCTGCACTCATTCCCTGCTCTCGGATCCTTTTTCTGGGAGTCATGCTGAGAGTTAATGGCCCTGGTAAGACTCGTGGAGGGGGGCGCCTCCAGGCCTCCTGTCCCAGATTTATGAAGTCAGCATGTGTTCCTCTGCTTTGCCAGTTGCCGCCTTCAGCCCCGACATTATTTGTGATTTTTTTGCTGTGTCTGGACGGCTCTTCGTGAATATGCCCCTAGTTCTTCCTATCTTTCATCCTTCTCTCCCCGTACCTAACTGCATCTTCACCCCTGCGCTTTGTTTCTTTGTTCTTTTACCTTCGCCTTCTTAATTCCCTCGTCCTTTTCTTTTTCCTTCTTTCTCTTGCCCCATTATTTTCTCATTCCTTTTATTCTTTCCCTCTTTGCCCCCTTTCTCTGTCCCTCCCTAGGTTCTTTCCCTGTCTGCCCACCTTCCTTCTTTCCCCCTCCCTCGGTCTGCTCCGCCCTACCTTCCCTCTTCTGTCCATCCTTCCTACCTTCCATGTTTTCTTCTGCCCTACCTTTTTTACATCCCTCCCTTTCCTTCTCACGTTCCCTGTCGTTCCTTCCCTCATTCTATTTGTCCCTCCATAGTATCCCCCGTCCGCTACATCCTTTGCCCTTCGGATCCCGGACTTTCCATTTTTTCTCCTTTCCCTGCTCCCTTGCTTCCCACCTTTCTTTCCTGCCTCTCTTCCATTGTTCCATCCTTCACTCTTTCCTTCTTTCTGTCTGTCCTTTCTTCCGTCTGTCTTTTATATATTCCCTCTTCCTTCTTCCCTCACCTGCCTTCCTTCTTACCTCACCTGCAATCCTTCCCTTATTCCTTCTTCTTTTCCTCCTGTCACCCGTTCCTTCTTCCGTCCCATCTTTTTTTGTGCGCCTTTCCTTACACTTGCGAGATTTTGTCCTGCCTTCCGGTTTCACAGTTTTGTTTTGTTCGCACCAAGGCCGTCCTTCACCTCAAAGGCCTCGAACCCCTCGAACCCCAGCGTCTGTTGTACTGGACACAGTATTTTAAGTCTGTAGGTAGAGCGCTGACGCCGGGTGTGTTTGCTGCCGTTTAGGCTGTAAGCACGGATTGGTTCTTTGTTTCCTCTCTAGGACTCAGCCTTGCTTGTGTGTAGATGTGTACTTGAAGCAATGCTTAATTTGTAAAACTAAACAAGCATTGGCATAGCCAATAGGTCTCGCCTTTGGGACCTTATAAGTGTTTCGCCATGCAACAGCTGATGTTGTTGTACCAACGATATTGTGCTGCATAACTAAATACTTATAAGGTCCCAAAAGCGAGACCTATTGGCTATGCCAATGCTTGTTAGATAGGTGTCATTATCCACATTCAAGCAGAGCGTATGCAAATATTAAAATTGTGCCTGACTTTGTAAAAGACATCTCTCTCAAAGGTGTTTAACAATGCATGCTTGACTCTGTATAGTGCTCGTGTGTGATGTAGCCTACATATTTCTACAGTAAAAAGGTGATTATATTGGCTTACAGTTAATAATCTCATAGTTATTGCCAAGTAAAAGAACGGGAAAAAAAGCACTTTATTAAAAAAATTATGGATTACACTGGGACCCATCAGGAACTTTACGTTTTATAAGTCCTGGAAAGGGCTTAAAAGACATCCCTTCCGATTTAAATGTCAGTTTGTTAGAATCGTCCGATCATTGAAATGTAAAAATACAAACACCTTTGCAATTTGTCAATTAACAAAAATCTCACCGTTCACTGTAACAAATATAAAATATAGCATGTACATAATAAACACTGCGGGAAACACCGAGAAAGTCTACTTCGTGTGCATCACGCAGGTCGCTATATTAAAATCGCCCATGAAGAAAAAGGTGTTAAACACCCAATGACTGGCACTTCCCTGGAGAAGCCCTGTTTACGAAAAGTATTACAGACGACACCTCATTTGATAGGCTCTTTAAGACAATAGCACAAAAACACGTAATTCTCTGGGCTGGCCCTTTAACAGCCACTACACACATAGCAAGTTCACTGCCATGTCTCTCGGCAAGAACTCGATTTTTACACAGATCACATTTTTATACTTAAAACGCAAGGAAACCAATACATGCGTGGTCCCATTGCCTTCATTAGTGCTTGCATAATTAGTTACAGGACACGGACAACAAACATAGAAGAACGAATTTGGAAGGCACGAAGATGATTAACATGTATTTTACTTGCCTAGAATGATATTACTGCGGAACCCTTGCAGGAGACAGCAAGGAGAACACGAATCCAGGCTCAAAGGATTTCGACAAATGAAATATTTCAGGGCTCTGAAAGTTTATGTTGAGTTATGTTGGCACAGCAATCACGCCGACGTGACTCGCTAATGGAAAACGTCGGTCTGAACACCTCAAATCTGCTGACCTTCAAAGCCGCTGCACGGCTTTTAAGCGGCTCTGCGCGGACTGAAAACCACATTTTTATTTTCAATCCAAAGCTATATCTGAACTCATAAAAAAAATCCACTGCAATCCGCGTTCCGGTCAGAAAATTGCAGTCAGCGCGCCTTAAAATGATTTTGTAAATGCGCCAAATCTATTTAAATGCGCATTTAAACCCTGTCCACATAACAATAGGTGTACCGACATGTCTTCAACCTTCAACAAAGGCCACCTAGAGCTGCAAAAGACAAGCATTTGCAATGCAATAGGTCTGGCATCTGCGAGAGTTTAAGCTATTGGCATTGTAAATGATAATGCCTTTTATTTATGTTTTAAAAACCAACACATAAATAAAAGGCATTGTCATTCACAATGCCAAGAGCTCAAACTGTTGCAAATGTGAGACCTATTGCATTGCAAATGCTGGTTTACTATGACCCCCGTACCCTCTCCATTTCCGGACCTTCTCCTCCTCTCACCCATTTCTCGACTTCTCTCCCTTTCCAGTCGTCCTCCCTCTCTTCCTCTATCACTCTCCCTTCTTTTGTTTTTTTATCTCTTTCCATGCTACACTCACCTCCTCTCCCTCTTTTCCCAGCCCTCTCTCTCCCACAGTACTCCTCCCTCCTCTCTTTCCCGGCTTCAGCGTACAGTGAACCAGTGAGGTGCCCTGGCACGTGGACACTTGTGACAGCACAGACATTGATCACGTGTGACCTCTGAGGCTTGTTACGGGCCGCTGGCGGCCCGGACCCGTGGGAGATGCTGGCGGCTGGGGGGTGAGAAAACAAGAGACTGTTCTCGCTCCCCCCAACCCCTTTTAAGGGGGTGTACTGGGCAGACCAGTCTAAACCGGACTGCCCCTGCGTTTCAGCTTCGCGCTGGTTCGCGCCCCTACCGGCCACTGCTATTGACCGCCCAGGGGAGATGGGGCGCCGCGTCACTAGTGTGCGCGGCGACCCCCACCACCTCTTCTGAGCCGGGGGACCGGTGCGACCGCCATAATGGAGGTGCGCTCGAGTCCGAGCTTCGCCTCGCCCAAACTCCTCTCTCAATATAAGCACCGGCTGTAGAAAGTATGCTGTACAAAAGGTTTTAAGTGCAGGCACACAAGAAGAAAATAGTGGTGTTTAGTGGATGGAGTGAGTGCTTTAGAAGTCGTATCCGGTGGATGAAGTGCCCTATCAACATCCGAGGTACCACTGACTGCGAGCATTTATCACCTCAGACCTGGTTTGACGCAGTTCAGTAACAGTTCCCTCTCAGTCAGGGAGCGCGATAAAATGTGCATCGTTGTGGAATTCGGGAAGATCTCAGTTTTGGTGACAATGCGGGTCTTTGCAAACCTCGCCAGTCGCCACAGGAGAGGCCTCCCCTCAGCAGCGTCATTAGGCCCGTTATCTGCGCTGTGTAATTTGGCTGTTGACAGAGTATCTGCGGCGCAAGCGTGCAGGCAGTTACGAGGGTGGCGGATTGTAATCAAGGAAACGTTTAGCCGTGCAACGCTGCATCTTGAGCAGTTTTGAATCAACATTGCCTTTAGGGGACACGCGTGAACAAAAAAAAGCCCATAAATTTTTAGAGGCAGCATTCGAGTGGCACTCGACGGAGTGAGATTTGACGTGCGTTAATTGCTGCGCATCTCCCCTAAATAGAAATCTTCATGTCCTTTTGCCGCTGTCAGGCTGATGACCTATTGGCGATGCTGGGCGAATCGGGACTGCCGTTTGCGCTCACAGGAAGTTTTGCTAGGGTGAGTCACAGCGGCAGAACTGGGCTGAGCGCGTGTGAAAGCTGGTTCGCAACTCAAGAATGTTTTTTTTTTCTCTCGTTTTTTTTTTTGTTTTATTACCTGCGACTGTTTTCAAATAAGAAAATACACTAAAATACACTTCTTGCAGAAGAAATAAAACTTCTTTTTCGAAATAAAATTCACACAGATAGATGCCTGGTTCTAGTATATTTTTGTCTTACGTGAAAGGGAGCGCACAGGGAAGAATGTGTTTTTCTTTTGTCACGTATCTGTGTGCATACAGACAGAGGTGATTGAGCGTCTCATCCTATCCTGTGGCCCGAAGCGCAGTTTAAACAAGCTGTCGGTATTGTGAGGAAAATATAGTGCGTCCCGGCTAATGAAGGAGACCGTGTAACGCCGCCAGTGAAAGATCCAGTCCGGGTGGGCCGTCCCAAAAGGAGACAGGGCGGTAACAAGGAGGGACTAAGAAGCCTCCTTTACAATGAAAAGCCACCGTTTACCATGCACTATGACGCAAGCCAATAGGAATCATGGGCAGGGCTTCAAGTCCCCTTCTAAAAGTGTATCAATCACAATAAGCCTCGCAGAGCGAGGAGCGCAGGCGCGCTCCAGCGCTAAGTCTGCGAAACCTAAAAAAGCATTACCCGTGTAAGTGTACAAACATACTGCAGCGGCTTGCAATGCTTGACAAGCACAATACAGCGTCTGATCAAACATTATGCAGAGTGGGAAACTATGCCTGGCTTGGTAATTTTGAAACGAAATTGCTAAACAAACGCAATATCCCTGCGCATTCCTGAAAAATATATCCACCTATTGCTTGGATAGGTAATAAAAGCAAAATGGTGGAACATATTGGGTGAAGATAATTTAATGACTAGCTTTCGGTTTGCACTTAAACACAAAGTGTTCAAGATTAGTTTAAAATCATCTACTAGCCACCTGCTAATTAGGAATCAGCTAATCTGTATGAATGCAAGTAATTTTACCTGTAGTGTTGCTAAAATTATCAAGAGAAATGAAGATTGATACAATTCACTCTGCTACCCCTTTGTCAATGGTGTCATGATCAGGTGCTAAATCATGTTTCTCCAGTCTTCAAAGCGCCCTGGTACACTTGTGACGATCAACATTGCGCTACACAAAAACAAATATATAAACATAAAAAAAAGCATTAGTATCACCAGGAGGGAGAAGAAAGTAGTATGCTTACTCCTTAGGCCGTGTAACCAGGTCAGAGATCCATGTCAGAAGCTAGCAGAATCCATCAAGGTGGCGAGTTGGCAATATAATCTTGTTCGGCACTCGTACCTCCTCACACAGGGAC
The DNA here is from genome assembly GCA_963921515.1 of Calotriton arnoldi. Taxonomy (NCBI): domain Eukaryota; kingdom Metazoa; phylum Chordata; class Amphibia; order Caudata; family Salamandridae; genus Calotriton; species Calotriton arnoldi. Next base: position 576,616 of record CAWUFW010008787.1, on the reverse strand, counting down.
ACATTGACTTTGGACACTTTATACCAGCAAGTTGTAAGGTGTTACAAGAGATTTAGACGGATGTGGGACCGGGTGTACTAACCAATTCTGCGATCACAAACACTCCAAATCTGAGTCCACAACCGCAAAAATGTATTTTCCAATGTACAAATCACATGTTAAGAGTCTGTATAATTTTACAAACTCTTAAAATGCGTTGCGAATGGAAACCAAATTGGCATCAGGAAGGGGAGTGTTGTGGGAGTCTCTTAGAAATACCTAATTGGTATGTGATGTATCAATTCTTTGCTACCAAAATCTGGTTGCAAAACAGTGAAAAACTACCAACTCCTAAGATGTCGGTAAACTGTTCACAAAAGGAAAGGGGTCCCCTTCTCTGTGAATTAAAAAAAAGCTTTCTCACTGCCAACTCTCAACAATTTATTTTTCCTTTTTAAAGTAAATTTTATTTTATAAATGTAGCCCGTTTTCCTTTAAGGAAAACAAGCCACATTAAAAAAAAAAAAAAGTTTACTTTATTTAAAGGTGATCAGACAAGCTGGTATGTTGACCCTAGCAAGCCATGGTCCCTGTGATGGCACCAATCAGCCTCAATTTGCAACCTACTGCATTAATATTTGTGAGGTAACTGGATTAGGACCTACTTCGATTTGGAATTTTATTTTTTGTTTAAATATTTTTATTGATTTTTTCTTACAGTCATTTGAATATTTCGTCTTTTTGCACTTTGCATGACAATACAAAAAATGATCAAATGCTGCATTTAAACTACATTATATAACGTCATTAAATCATCATACAAGTCAGCACTGTATAGTACATGAGTATTGTCAGGACAAGCCTTAGCACTTCTAGCCAATATCCACAGTCTGCGTATCTTGTAGTACTACAGATGCCTATCAGCGTTTTTGCACCATTATTGCCAGTTCATAATGATGGTCGTTAGGTCTATACATGTACATGAGTTTGTCAGTAACAGTGCTACAATATACAGCGTACTCATCATCAGTAGTCGCAATGAAAGGCAACGTGTGGTCATGGTAATTCCTCAACAGTGGAACTTTGCATAGTAAATCAAAAGAGAAAAGAGAAATTGAATATGCATCAATAAGTCATATATACAATAATGAATGATTACTAACAACATCTTTAAATTGTGGACAATAAAACATCTAAAAGGAGAGAAAAACCAAAAAGGGGGGGAGGGAAGACTGCCATGTTTATCTCATTATGATGACTGTTGTCGGACTGTATGTGGTGCTACGTATCGTAACCTTTGTAGTGATAGGGGGTGCACACCAGGGTAGGGTGGACTCACCGAGACCTAGAGTGACAGCGCAATGTTAAGTTATAGGCTGGCGGGAAAGAGGGGGGGGGCAGGGGGTCTCCCGCGATATATTGCAGTTGCATAGCACCTTCCGATAGCTGGTGGGCCCTACTGTGCTACAGCATATCCTCTGCAACCCAGGATCGCCTGCATATCCATTATGTGTCAGTAGAGTGAGTGTCATTCGCAGCCCCATTTCCCTCATTGGTGAAGGCTAAGAGTATAGTGTCCCAATATTGTGCAATGGGAAATTTACGCAGCCCCGCAGTTTCCTCTCTGTGCAGCGCTGTGCTTTCCGCCTGAGCCCAGACTGAAAGCGACTTTTTCCAGCTGATCAGTTCAGGGGGGTCCACATGTTTCCACCGCTTCGTAATTAAGCGTCTCGCCACTATCAACCCCAAGTCTCGAAATCGTGATGTTACCTTATTTTTCTTGGTCCTTGCATAAACCCCCAAAATACAAACCTCCCACGTTGACGGCAGGGATGTATCAGTGCAAAGCGCCAGAGATGAGGCGACATCGCGCCAGTAGCTTTGGAGGGTAACAAGACCATATCATATGTAGCTGGTCCGCGGCAGGCCGCCGACAACGCGGGCATTCCGATGTAGTGATTTTGAAGTACCGGTTAATTTTATCTGGAGAGAGATACGCCCTATGTAAAATATAAGCTTGTATTCATTTAAATTTGGAGCTCCTCTGGATATAGGTGGGGCCAGCCGGGATAGTGTCCCATTCCCTGTCAGTCCAGGGTTGACCGTGATCCTCTTCCCAACGGGCACGGAGGGACAGCAGCGGTTTCAATGTGTGTGTAAGTAAGGCCGTCACCAGCCAGTGTACTATGTGTGACCCCGCCCCCATAACATGAAGGTACTGTATTAATAAATGCATTGGAGGTTCGGTCGTTAGGTCTCCCCAGCGAGTCGATAAGGCCCTTGTTAAAGAGGCATGCATTAAAAATTGGCCTACAGGTATGTCGGTGTCCTCTGCCAGGGTCTCAAACGTCAGTAGTACTCCATCCCGATAAAGGTCGCCCAGAGTATGTACATCTGCTGTATGCCAATGTCTGAGGGCTTCTGCAGTGGTGCCCGCCCTCCCCCGTGGTGTCCCCTGAAGCGGTAGTGCCGGGGCGTATGGCAGTGTCGCGCGGGTGAGATACAAGCTCCTCTTGTAGCATCTGTACGCTGCACCTAAATGTAACTGGGTCGGGTGCGTGGACCTGGCCACTGGGTGAAACAAATGATAGATTTGGGTATGCGTCCATGGCTGTTGCCAGGTCGCCGTGTCCTCCAGGTTGCTTCTGTTTAGCCATTTTGCTACCCATTGCAGCTGGGCAGCCAAATAGTATAGTTCCATATTGGGAACCGCCAACCCCCCCCCCCCGACTGACAGGTGCGTGTAATTTCCACAACGCAACACGAGGCCTGCCTTTATTCCATATGAAGTCGCGGAACATGCTTTCCAATTCTCGTAATATTTGGGACGGGACATAAATTGGGAGATTCAAGAAATAATATAATAACTTGGGAAGGACTATCATCTTCAGCAGGGTGATGTGGCTCATGACATTCAGCGGGAGCGTTTTCCAGAACTGTACCTTTGCTCGCACCGCTGTGATCGCCCTCGTTAGGTTACCTTCCAGCAAGCCAGCAGGTGTCCGGTAAATAAATAGTCCTAGATACCAGAAAGTGGTGGGGTACCACGGAAGTCGCGAGCCATTGATGACCACGTCCATTTCCTCCAATCGTGCATCGAAGGGGTACACCCCGGACTTGGTCCAATTAACCAGGAGGCCCGACATTATCTCAAAGGTCCTCAACACGTCCGCAATAGACGCAGGGATGGCCGTGATGTCTCGGACATACAACAATAAATCATCGGCATATAGGGACACCGTGTGGGTCCCGTCCCCCAGCGGTATGCCCCAGTCCTCACCGCCATCATGGAGTAACATCGCCAGTGGCTCCATGGCCAGGGAGAAGAGCAGCGGGGATAGTGGACAACCCTGGCGTGTTCCCCGTCTCACTTTGATCGAATCCGAGAGGAGCTTGCCGATACGGACCCGGACAGTAGGGCGTCGATACAGCAACTGGACCATGCTTAGATAATAATCTCCGAGCTCATATTTATTGAGCACTGCCGCCAGGTAGGGCCATTCCAACGAATCGAATGCCTTTTCTAAATCGAGTACCAGGCAGCCGGAGCGAGGCCATCCGCGCAATGCGTATTGTTGTATCCGAAAGAACCGACGGAGATTCAGTGAGGTATTCCTTGTGGGAACGAAACCGTTTTGATCTGAATGCACCAATGTCTGCACTAAGGGCGAGAGCCGCCTAGCCAGCAGTGACGCAAAGATTTTATAATCAGTGTTGAGAAGTGCCAAAGGCCGATAGGATCCCAGGGATTCAGGACTCTTATCAGGTTTCAGGAGGGATACTAACAGAGCCTCATCTTGCGTATCAGTCAGCGTGGACATATCTAGGGCAGTCTTATACATCTTCAGCAACTGTGGCACTAATAGGTACGCATATGCTTTATAAAATTCAGTCGGTAATCCGTCTGGCCCTGGCGACTTTCTGTTGGATAATGAGAATATACCTTCTTGTATTTCCTCCCCAGTGAGAGTAGCATTTAAATCTTCTTTCTGCATGCGGGTGGGTTGTGGTAATTCTATCTGCGCGAGGTAAAGTTGTAATTCCAGGGGTTCAGCCTGCGCCCGAGATTCGTACAGACCTAGATAGTGAGTCACAAACGCAGCATGAATGTCGCGCTGCGTGTACACTATGTTCCCCGAAACCGTTCGCGCGGATGTAATAGGGGATGACGACTCTTCCTGTCTGATGAGCCATGTGAGCAGCTTCCCAGTTTTATCCCCTAGATGGTGCGACCACGCCGAATGCGCTGCATAATTAAGGCATCGCAGCCTTTCCAGCAATCTTGCATGCTCCTCTCTACAGTGTCTCAGCTGCCCCTGGGACCCCGCAATCGCCTCGTTCTCCCTATCCGCCAGTTGTTTCTCTAGAGTGGTAAGGTCTTTTTCAAGCTGTACTCTTATGCCCGCCTGTGCACCCAAGCAGTGTCCCCTCACCACCACCTTAAGGGCGTCCCACTCCACCAGCGAGGACGAGGCAGTGCCTGCATTATCATCAAAGTACTGAGCCACGCTGGTAGCCAGGGATTCTCGGAATGGTGCATCAAGGAGTACATCCGGCTGAAGTCGCCACATGGGGATCGGCGGTATCCCGTCCTCCCAATCTAGCTCCACTATATGCGGATTATGATCCGAATGTGTCCGCCCCATGTATGAGGACCCTGTAACACTCGGGAGAAGGTCAGCGTATACCATGAATCGGTCTAGGCGTACATGGAGCTTGTGCGCCCCTGAATAATAAGAATATATTCTGTCATGTGGGTGATGGTGGCGCCAAGCATCCGCTAGATGCCAGTGTGTGGCCCAATGGTTCAGCGCCTTCGCCGCAGTGTGTGTAGTCGTGCCTGGCAGTGGAGGGAAGGAACGGTCCAGTGACACATCTAGTACGCTGTTATAATCACCACCCACCACTAAGGGAGTATCGTGCCACTCTGCCAATTTAAGGGAGATCTGAGCTAGAAAGACTGCTTGCTCCGTGTTAGGTGCATATAATGAGGCCAGCAGTATCTGTCTACCGTCCAACACACCCTTTACTATAACGTATCTGCCCTCTGTGTCTATGTGGGAGTTCACCACCCGGAAGGGGGTCCCTGGCCTTACCCACACCAGCACCCTACGGGCATACGCCGAGTAACCTGTTGCGTACAGCTGCCCCCTCCAGCGCCGGTGCAGGCGTTGTATTTCCGACTTTTGCAGATGTGTTTCCTGCAAAAGTGCTATTTGAACGTGGTGGCGCTTTAAATACGAATAAATAAGGTATCGGCGCGACGGGCTGTGGATGCCCCTCACATTCCAGGTCATTATCTTTATAGGTGCCATCCCATTTGTGAGTTAGACGTGTGCGCGCCTTGGCCAAGCCTCTCAGCAGAGGGAGGAGGTGTAGTGTGCATGCGTGCAACCCTGGCGCGCGTTCCCCTGCAGATATCAGCATCACAACTGTCCTGACTTAATTCTGGAAGCATGGCATGGCAAGCCAAAGGATAATTGCAATAATTTGCAATAATAAAAGAAAGTGAATCGTCTTCACTCAGAGTGATGAACAACAGGCATGCGCCCATGGTGAAAAGGAATACCAAAAGGGCGAGTGTGCAACAGGCAATCGTCCAAACCATATGCAATAGCATCTAACTATCTAACTCTGTGGGGGTGTGCTGCGCCCTACAATCTAGTTGTGTCTAGGGAGGGAGAGAGTCTCCTCGGGGGGGGGGGGGGGGGCTCCCCGGCCACTGACCAACCAGAAATTATCCAATACTGCGCCCATCAGGGAACATCTCCAGTCGCCCTTCACATTACAGCAAATGGGGACAATCAGTAAAATATTACTCCAAATAAGCCTCAGAAGCACTATGGAACATATAAGGAACACTGCTGTGCTAAATAATGGGGTGACTAGAACCTCAGTTGACAGTAAGATAGAGCATACAACAATGCGTAATTTATAGTTCCAACACAACTTAATATTGCACATCTTATAACTATATACTTGCGTGCAGGGACACTGGTCATGAGTAAGTTCAAACAACTGGAAACCACAGTGTATATCAAGTAATGTTATCAGCTCTCTGAGGAGTGACGTCCGGCAGAGCATAGGAGTCCTGCGTTGTGAGCGGATCGGACAGATCCTCAGCATCAGCCTCGCTAGCCCGCTCCTGTTGACTTGAGACAGATGCACTGTCTCCCATCTGCATTCCGCTGATACCTGCCACCGCCTGTAGAGCTCCCTGCCGTTCCTGTAGCACCTGGTCCCGAGCCGGGCTCATCTGTTTAGAGGGTGGCGTGTGGTTCGGCTTCTTTCTCCTGGGGCGGCGGCGGCGCAACATCTCTCCCGTCGATTTAGTGCTTACGTTTCCAGACCTGGGCGCACTCCCCGACGGTGTGTTCCGGTCCAGCCAGTCCTCAGCTTCCTCGGAAGTGTTAAAGAAGTGCGTTTTCTCGTTTGCCACCACTCGTAGGCGTGCTGGGAATAATAAAGGGTATTGCAAACCATTTTGTCGGAGGCGTTTCTTTACAGCCATGTACGAGTACCTCTGCTTTTGCACTTGAATGGTGTAGTCGGGGAAGAACATCACTTTATGATTGTCTACCTGGATGTCTTGCAATTTCCTTGTTTCCTGCAATATTGTGTCCCGGTCTCTATAATTCAACAGCCGAATTAACAAAGGCCTGGGATTAGATCCTGATGGCAAAGGCCTGGGATTAGATCCTGATGGCAAGGGCCTGGTCGGCACTCAGTGTGCCCTCTCCACCACGAAGTGCGGAGAGAGGGTTCCTTCTGGCAGGAGGCCGCGCAGCCAAGATTCAACATAAGCGACAGGATTCCTTCCTTCCGTTCCCTCCGGCAGACCCACCACTCGCACGTTATTGCGGCGGGCCCGTCCTTCCGCATCTTCCGCCCTTTCCTCAAGAAAGTCCACTCTGTTAAGCAGTTGTTGAATGTGCTTGTCCGCCTCCGCCACACGGGGCGACATCTCCACCATCGTAACCTCAAGCACATCAGTGCGGTCCGCTAGCTTGCGATGATCTGCATGCAGCAGCGTTAGATCTATAACTGCTTTGTCTATTTTACTTTCCAAGGCAGTGCGGGTATGTTGCAAGGTTTCTCCCAATTTTTCCACAGCGGCCAGGACCGCGTCCAGCTTCCCGGACATGTTAGCTTGTGATTCCGCTTCTGCCATTTTGCCCGTTTTTGCTCGCGTCTGCGGTGGTGGGGCAGCTGCACCAGGCACGTTTGTTTTGAGTCGCCTGTCCCGCGACATCGATCTGAGGAAAACGCTTCACTGGGGTCGGCTCCACACTGACCGACGTCTACTGCGTCTTCCATAATGTGGGGGTGGCCATCTACTATAGCTCAGTAACTGCCGCCAGCTGGAACTCTCCCAACGGTTACTCCCGTGCCCTCGCGCGTCTGTCAAGCCACTGGTCGTTAATTTAGCCAGGCCTCAAACTTGCTGCTCAGCTAGGCAGCTCCTGGATGCCACCTCCAAGGCCGTGATGCAGGCACTCCAGTGTCAGTGTGTTCCCGAGCATCCCAGCCGGACAAATAAGAAACGATGTCACTGTGATGGCCACTCCAGAGAGAGCAGGGGCGCCACTATTCACACCGTCACCCAGTGACTCGCTCGCGTCCACCGACAGCCGCCCCACCGCTGCTCCGAAGTTCCGTTAATGAATGCTACAGCTCCCAGCCGCTTGGGACGCAGAAATCATCGCCCACTTGGAGATCCCCGGCACGGAGATGCGTCCGGAGGGGTCCAGGTCCACCTCAGTACCGGCCACCACCATATGTCCGGCTCCCGTCACTGAGGTTCCCTCGCTCTCACCTCAGTTATATGTGCAGGGGACCAGGTCATCCTCATCACCAGCGGGGCCCGCGGCGGGGCGACCAGCGTCCGACGGCGGCCCTCTCAGTAATAGGGTTAATGCAGGACAAAATAATTCCAATCTTCTAGCCCACAGACGCGGCCTCGCCCTCCCAGCTTGTTCCGCGTTAGGCCCTCAGGAAGGTCACCAGGTCCAACACACAGGCCCCGCCACGATCACCGCGGGGGCCCCAGGCATCACCGGCCACCCGCAGGACCGTGGACACTTCAGCAACACATCGCAGGTCGGTCAGGGCTGTCGATGCAGCGAGCCGTCACCAGGGCCCGCGGGGCCTCCTCTGTAGGCCTCAGGGTTCGACGCGCGGATGAATGCAGCTGGGTCCCAATATGAAAGGCCAGTGAACATAGGCCGTGTCTCTGGGTTCGATTTGGAATTTTATGAACTGACCTATTAATACTTGGGGGGTTTGTAAAATTCAAAACTGGTGGCAAAAATGATGGTTGCGAATTGCACCAAGGTTTTTGCAGTGAATATTTAGTACATCTGGTCCTAGGTCTCTTACACATTTGTTTGAAGCGTTACCTTCCGAAGGCTGGATTAGCAACCTTCCCCAAATCATTACTTTCTTGAATATTAGGAGACAGCCAACTAGCGGAGAGAAAATGCAGCCTTAAGATCGAGGCCTAGTATGGTTGGGGGGCTGGCCTGAAAGGGGACCCCAGAAGAAGTCTGGCTCTACTCCCTGGTGTAAACCCCATGGTCACCAGAGCAGTGAGAGACTTCGGCTACCTAAATTAACTGCTCAAACTTGCAGTCCAATATATCACTGCCGGCGAACCGGAAGGAGATTTGAGGTAACAGTGAAATGGCCGACTAGAGCCACTGCACCTTAACTCGAATTGAGACTACCTGATGGAGTAGGAATATCTAAAGAGAAACAGAAGTTTGCACCACCACCAAGGTGATGAAAGTCCCTCCATGAAGGTTAATGATTAGATCCAGATGGAACGTACGATTGTTAATGGGAGAAAGATGGTTATGTGACTAGATTCCTTTCCTTGCCCAGGGGCTGCTATAACACAGACACGGCAAACCTCTACATGGTAAAGCTCTTAGATAGTGTGCCTCGCTTCCCTTTTGGCTGTAGATGTGTTGCAGGTACTCTACCTGGTTATCGAGTCCTCGTGTGCTTAAAACTTACACATTCTGTGATGGCAGCAGGGATCACAAATAATATTGATAGGCAGAGATGCACCAACATACATCTGGAACAGGAAATGGAGGTGTTCAATTACTTCAACCAAAGGGCGCCTTGCGACATGTCATTCTTCAAGACTATAGCAACAATCTTTACTATATGTTAAAAAAGAGAAGGCACTGAGTAAACAGGTGCTGCACTGGAATTGTGGTTGGCGTGTGTTAACAGTGGTACCACTGAGATACTACTTAATACAATGATACAATTGAGGCCTACTTTACAGCAATGAATGCTCAGGAAAAGGCAACCTATAGCATTTCGTACAGAGTATCTTCAGTATGGAAGCTTGTGAACATTCATTTCCACATAATATAGGCCTGTGAAGCATGACTAGAGGAAGCAATACAGATGTTAGTTTTGCTTAATTGGAGGTGGTGAAAGCAGACAAAAAACAAGAGTACTTCAGCGGCCGTAGGTCAACAAAATAGTGAAGGAAAAAAAGGATTAGTCCAGCTAGTTATCAGCAAAGGCATTTCAAATCTGCATATTATGCGAAAACCTACAGAAGCATTTTCACATTTCTGTAGAGAAAAAATAATCTGTGAAGCGACTGAATAATCATGTTAATGTTTCTTAGACAAATGCCAACAATAATGTGAAAATGCATCTAAATGCGCCCAGTGAATTCATTTCCAACATTCCAAAATGTTTGGAAAACAGGCTCACTAGGCATGTAGAGTCGTACTCCTCCTCGCGCCCAACTCTCTTCAGATACAATTTACGAGCCCCAATGCAAAGTCTCGGTCACTCGCACAATTTTACCTCTACACACATCGCTCAGCCTTCTTTGCGTCACGGTGCTCTGACACACATCACTCAGCCTTCTTTGCCTCACGGTGCTATGACACACATCACTCCGCATTCTTTGCGTCACGGTGCTATGACGCACATTTTCTTAAGCCACCATTTGCATGTTTGTACTCCTACTAGAATATGGTGTTTGAAACATTTAATAGCGGGGTATGCAAGCCGCAGGGTATATAAGTCACAGGGCTGTATCATGATGGGATGCGCTGCCTCAACAGAGTCGAACACGTTTTTACGCACCTGCAGTGTTTATAGTGAATTAATATAGCCAGAAATTTCTTGGAATTATGGCTTGATTTTAAATAGGGCATGCTTTGCCTCTTTATGAGATGCGTTCTTTGAAATAATACCCTATATCAAAAATATATCATGAATCATGATGAATGTATACACTTTACACGCTGCAGGCGCATACAAATAAGCATTCAGCTCTACTCCGAACCAGTGCAGCCCATCGTGATACCGCCCAGGGAGTGGCTGAGCAATGGACGGACAGCTCTCTACAAGGTGTCATTCCTCAAATCCCCACTGCTAAGAAAGGCCTGCAACTCGGCAGATTTGCTGTTGTAATTGAAAGAGTAACCCAGCCAGTGCTCCGTTCTTCGTGAATGGCTGAAGCTGTGAGTGCGTCTCCTTGGCGCCAACCATTTCTACTTCATTCTGGGGATGCCTGTGCTCCAGTTCTGGGAGGACCTCGCCTGGTAGTTTGAACTGCTCCTATTGGGGCAGGGTGAAGACTGATTTGCATATTGCTGGGCCCAAGCAGGGGTGGCATGGTGTGAAAATTAACGAACTGAGATGTGGCCCGCGTAATTACGAGTGGCTGGGATTCATTCAAGCATTCCAGCCATCACTTATGTGTACTTCAGTATATACAGGTCTGCACATTCTTTCCTGCATACTAACCAGGCCTGGGCGTAGTTCGGAGTTTTGCTACGCGGAACTCCGTGAAGTTACAAAAAACTCTGCGAAGTTCCGCGAGTGGCAGAGTGCAGTGCGAACTGCAGTTTGTGCTGGTATTCCTGCCGCTAGGGTAGAAATTCAACCCGAGCGGCAGCTCGTTCGCGATCGCGAGCGGGGAAAAAACTCCGCTGCACATCGCAAAGCGGAGTTTTCTACACTCCGCGGAGTGCAGAAAACTCTGCAAACTCCGCGAACGGAGCGAAGTTCACCACCCAGGCCTAATACTAACCCGTCTAGCCAGCGACAACACCAAATACACTCACACCACACCATGCAATGAATTACAGAAATAATATATATATATATATATATATATATATATATATATATATATATATATTTCAAACGTACTTTGGCACAAATCAGCTTAACACACGTTCAAATTTGCTTATTTTAAAAACGCAAGCTGGAATATCTTTTGTTACCAAACGAGAATCCATTTTAAACCGTTATGTTTTTAAAGTAAATTTTAAAAACGTGCATAGGCAACAAAAACCTTTCCCAAACTGTGTGGCTTGTTATGTCCTCGGCGTGGCCCTACAGTAAGTGCTTCTAATGTCTTGTATTTGGCGTTGCCACCTTCTTTAAAGGAGCCAACCAGTGTAGAGAAAACAGGCTTTTTCAGTTCTGCGTATCTAGCAATCACCAACCAATAGGCATTCTGGAATGGTGCTATGTCCAATGATGTCAGCTGGGGTTTTGAGTTGTAATGTCTTGATTAACCTTGCTCCTTAATAACCTTGGGCAGTGCAGGCTCTGCCCTTAATCGGTTTTCTTCCCACCTCTCTAAATGGCCCTTCTCGGTTGCCTCAACAGATCATCATCAACCCCCTCTTCTCGATGGTGTCCAACAAGTTTGACCTAGGTCGTTTCTTCCCTCCCTCCCCTTACCTATCCCGTGGCAACTTTTCGTCTGTTGTGTTTAATTACCATCAATATGCTTTGAATACCCAAATGCTCTTTTAAACCCAACTTCTTAACCCCTTATGCATTCAACTATATTCACCTGATTTACTGCTATTCATCACTGGATTGGGAAAAAAAGGCAGGAAGGAACTGTGTTGAGTCCAGGTAACATAATTTCAGTCTTCCAGTTTACAACTGGACATCCTTCATCAAAAAGCCTTAACTCACTCCGAGATGGAGTTTGAGGGAGGAAGCATTCCCCTCCTTTATGCTCTGTGATGCTGTGTCTTGTATGCAGCATAGTTTTATCAGCATGCAGATGGTGTATCTTGAGTATGCAGAGGAGGCAATGAGGACCCATGAGGACTCCACAGTAAATACTTTCAAGGTGGGGGGGGTTGAAACAGCTCATCATCGACTGCAAAACTGCACAACCCAAGAGACAAGTTGAGAGCCAAAATAACAAACATTCAATAGATCCTAAGAAGACTTACAAATCAGACAGTGAGGAATAATATTAAAATATTGAATGTCCCTGAGGGTGCCGAAGTGGTAGACATCGAATTGTTTGCAATTGGTCACATACAGGAGGGCTTGATTAGTGTGGGCATAACTAAGCTAAAAGAAGACCTTAATGTTGGAAATCCAGATGATGTATAGAGATCCTTACAGGTTGAACCCTAACAGGAAACGTGCAAGGAAGATTTTGGAAAATTTCTGGACATTTATGGTGAAGGATTTAATTCAGAGCACTGCATTTGAAGGTAAAATCAGTGGAGTAAAAAGCGGTATCATGTGTGATCAAACAGAAGTCTGCCAATAAGTTCCCTGAAGGTGAAGTGGAACAAGATGGTAGTGGTAAGGACTGAGGAGGAGAGTGATTTCATCTAAAGTATGAAGGAAGCTACATAGATGAACAGAGTCTGGCTGTGTGCCTCCACAAACATTTCAAATTAATTTGTAGTGGTTTTAACTTGAACTGTAACATGTACAGAGGGGTGTACTCATTGACTTCATTTGTTGACTTTACAATTTACATCTAATCTATTTATTTACTATGTTAAGTTTAGTATATAGCTGTGTCATGTGGTAGTTTAATGGCAATGGGTGTTGGTTTACATGGAGTACTCAAATCCGTTATAATCAGCTGGGAGACTCATGAGGGTTCCCTGGGATGGTGTAGAGCAATTTGGGGAAAAAATATGAAAATATTTGTCCTCTTTACCTAGGCAAAGCTTTCTCTTGGGAAGTAGGTTCATTACTATGACAAGGCAAAGAGTGAAAATAATTTCCTGGCATGTGACCGGGTTGAGTATAAAGAAAAGGCAGAGACCAGTTTTAGAATTTTTGCAATTGGGGGCCATTTAATGTTTATTACAGGAAACATCTTGCAGAGGGGAAGCCAAGAGCAGTGGCTGAGAGTCAGTCTTGCATTCGAGATGTGGTTTGTATTTCACAGATAGGGTGTAATAAAGCGGTTGCACTCCTGGTAAGAAGTAATTCCAGGATTACTGTAATTTGGCCAGAGACCGATCCAAATGGCAGATGGATAATCGCACGTATTCAGTTGGTGCAATATCATTTTTCATATGTTGGTTACTGTGGTCTATATTTTGATGACACGCAGGGGCGGCTCCTCCGCTAAGGCGGAGGAGCGACACACCACAAGAAAATGAAATGATAACACCATGTTAATATCATTTTATGTTTCCCTAACGGCTCTGTAGGTGTGGGACTGAGCTGCCCACAGAGCAGGAGAGGAGGGGTAGGCACTCTTTAAGTGCGCTTGACGGCCTTGCTTGTCGAGTGGGAGAATACAATTTTGGCAACAACTAACCGAATCGCTAGAGAGGTGGAAACACGGCCGGACTGGGAACACAAACTAGCCCTGGCAATTCAGCTGGACCAGCCCCTGGGTGCTAGTGAGAATCACCGGCCACAAGGGGGGAGATGTGTGGGGAATGCTGTCATTTTGTTATAGGGGGCCCCTATAACAAAAGCGGCCCCCACTGCTCCAAAACCGGCCCCCACTGCTCCAAAACCGACCCCACCTTTCCAGCCCATTTGGGAAATGCCCAGTGCCCGCTACGCCCAGTCTGGCCCCGAGTGGAAAGGGTCCAACTATTATGAAATCTTTTCCACTCATCGATATGCGTGCAGTAAATAGTCTTTGCCTGCGAAACTCTGTGCGGGCCCTCGATGCAATCCAGCCGGGGAGGAGAAAGCACTGGAGAGACGGGTTTTGATACACAGAACATGTCATTTTCTCACTGTGCCTCACTCTCAACGCACCTGTAACATCTGGCCCACGAGTACTCACAACATGACACACTTGACAGGGGACACGGTCAGTGAAACACTGTAAAATCACTAATTTCGCATGCAAACGGGAACTGGCGATAAAAATATTGTAATAGTCTTGATTTCCACATGGAACCAAGGACCCAGCGCACTTTGTGTAGTTCTCGTAGGATCCTGCAAGAAATACATGTACTTCATGAGGAAAGAAAATTTGCACCCTCCTTGCTGCCACACAAAAAACATGGAGACAATTTGAAAAAGCCGGCTCCCCGATGTTGCTTTCTCCACTCCTATTATTAGTCAACTGCCTCTGTAATGGGGAAACTTTGATGGTCTTTAGCCAAGTATATAATTAAAAGATGCCGAAAACAAACGGAATAATAATAAGTGCCTAGAGCGATGGACACCCCCGGTGTTTTCAAACTCTTCTTGCTTTAAATCAGCATAATGTTCTATGCAAATAAAAAAATTAAAAAAAGACAAAATGCGCTGCATTCCCAACAAAATCTTAGCCTCTTTGGAGAGAGCTTCAAAACCCGTAGTCTGCTTTTCTCAATACACCAAAGTCCCTTTCTGATAATTACAACTTTTTTAAAAAAAAGACCCTGGTGTTAACGATGGCACAATATCATGTGTCACAACCCCAGATAAAATTACTTCTGACAAAGTCACTGCAAACTTTATCTATGAAATGAGCAAATGTTGCTCTTGTATGTACAACTTGGCGCTTTGATTCTAAAAGGGGCCTACCAGGGATGGATAATTTGCATTTTTCATTTCAGGTCTATTCAGTGCCAATGATTAAAATCGTACTTTCTTTGTTACGAAAAAACATAACATTGCTAAAATATTATCTCTTTTCTAAAGTCCCTTGTACTACGATTCTCTTTCACAGTTGAATGTTCCAATATTGAAAATCTGTTTACGTTTTTTTACCCAAGTGTATAAAGGCCTCATTTATGCAAGCATACAGTAGGGCAAAAAAAGATAACATTTTTAGATCAGGCATTCCGCTCAGTTCACTGGGGTGACCTTCCTTAATCAATAGCTGTTTAATTTACCAGAGTAATGAAACTTCATTGCACCGGCCCTGGAGAGGTTATAAAACCCATGAAGATTCAAGATGGATGCCCTCTTGCTCCTTCAATAGCCTCTGCAAGGTCGGTGGGCTGACCTTTTGACGATAGCTGATTGCTGACAACGCACGAAATAAGTGCTAGCTTAGTTATCATCCGAGACAGGTTTTGAAACATCAGTATGTCGCTGCGTACTAATACAGCCTGCAGTGCAATTGTGTTTCCAGATAACAGGAAGTCGGGGGTTCGACAGTGAAAGAGCAGCGCAATATAGAACAGTCTGGAACGAACAGAACAAACTACATATTTGAAGTCTGCGTAAGCTCGAGCCGAATTGCGCAAGATTAAAAAGATGCGTTTGAAGTGGCTAAGTCTTGGCAAATGACAAGAAACATTGTCACATTTTCAACAAAAAGTAGAATTTACCCGCTCGAAGATAAAGCAGAGTAAAACAAGCATTGGTAGAGCCAATAGGTCTGGCTTTAAAGCGCCAACATTTGCAGATAGAGACGCAGACGATTGTTTTTTACATGCGTTTCATACACAAATACCGTTCAGCACATTAAAGGTAGTCCTCCTGGCATTGAAATAAAGGATGACTTTGTGCACATAACGCATATCTTACAGTTAACAGAAACCTGGTTAATAGACAATCCTATCTGGATACCCTAGCGGCTCTCCTGGCAGACTATTATCTTCTTCAGACAAATAGGCAAAAACATGGGGGGGGCTGGGGGATTAGCTGCTGCAATTAAGAAACACCTTAGGTTCACCAGCCTGATTCCATCAGCTATCCCTACGGTTGATTGCCTCTTGATTAAGCTTGACTCTCCTCAGTCTCCCTTCATTTGTTCAGGGGTCTATCGACATATGCAACATTTTCCATAACTTTTAGCAGAATCTTTATTCTCCTTGGTTATTGACCATGCTAAAATCCTGATAATAGCGATGACTCCTTAACTAATTAGGAGGAGCTCTTCAGATGTTTCGAGGTAACCCTATGTGAGTCAGTAGTATGGGAGAATAGTGCAGAGTGTGAAAAAATATAGTGGGACTACAGTGATCAAGAAAAACGGTGAGTTAAAACTAACTCCACGGCAGATGTCAGACTTGACTGTCGTCTGTCCGGGTTAGAATACAAACTATTTAAAAGCAAGTGCTCAGGGAGGTATAGGTACAACCCTGAGATTTGTATGGTCTTTGTTCAACATGTTTCTGCCATCAAAATACACTTCTCCGAGGTGTGGGGCATTCATCAGGACCTATATGCAGTCACTTCTGCTAATCGCTGTCAAACTGAACAGTAGTCAAAACAATAACAAACATATATAAAGTGATCACCAAAACATGAAGGAATCCACTTCTCCAGGGCCTGTGGAGAAATAGAATGTAATCAAAATATATCTTGGTTACATAGCAGACCCAGCTGTAAGCATATAGCATCCAATTGTAAATTGTGAGTGCCACCTGATCCCATGAGGAAACTTAATATGTCCTTATATGTAGTGTCAGCATTCTGTCCAGTGGTTGCCATCAGATACAACTCCTAACCTTACCCTAAATAGTCGGGTCTATCGTCTCCAGTCGAGTTGTCACTGGTGAGGGTGTACGCTACAATTGGAAAGAGAAGTTGTAGATGTACCTCAACTAAAAGCAAGAGAAACTTAAACAATGCACATATAAGCCCAATCAAACTGAGCATGACTAAGCTCCAAGAGTAACAGGTAGGTTAAAAACCAAATAGTAAATATAATTATGAAATTATATCGGATTATGGGAATGACCCATTTGCAATGTTTCAGTGTTTTAATTTAAGAGCTTAAAGAATTAGCCACAAAGAGAGCTAATCTCCAATGACAGTAAAATTATGCAGCTAGTCAAAATTAATCAAAACAGGTAGTGACATCGCCAAAGAACTACTCTCATCAATGGCAGCATGCCAATTTACCTAAAACAGGCCCCAAAGCAGTCCATGGCTCTTCGAGATCCAGGACGCCAGATTTTCCCGTTGACCCTCGTTAAATAGCCAGCCAATTGCACGTATAACGCATAATGATGGCCAATGGCGCATGTGGCGCATACTGCATCACATCAGCGCAAAATGAGGAGGATAATGGGAACAGTAGTTCTGATGTTTAACGATCACTTCGAACGGTGTGGACATAAGTGTCAACAGGAACTGTTTAAGTATGAGGGCCGATGACGCATGTGGCGCATACTGTATTACATCAGCGCGACACAAGGATGAAGATGGGAACGGTGGTTCCTATTTTACCAATTGCTTAAAAACAATACAGACATAAACGTCAACAGGCAGTGTTTAAGTAGGAGTATGCCGCCATTATAAAAAAGCAACATAGTTGTCCAATTAAGGGATGAGAATGGCCGACTCAGTGGAACATTCCAACAGTAAACACCTGGGGGGTCAGGGGGGGTGTTAGTTAATCTGGTCTAGGCCCTGTTCATGTTTGGAGTTGTAGTCTCAAGAAATCAAAGTAAGAACAGAGATCAACATGTTATTTCTCACTGTGATAGTGGTATGTATGAAAGTATGAATAAAGAGCCCCTACTCAGTAAACACGTTCATGATGTATAGTGTATATGGGGGCAATTCCCTAATGTATATACTGACTCAGACATTTAGACCTATCCATTAGTCAGCGTAAGCCCCATACACATACTCATGGTACACTAACTGTCTAGGGCAATTGACTCCAAGGAACTTCATCATTTAGGCCAATGCCATGACTCTGTAACCTGGACACCCAGTGCTGTTCTTTAACACAGAGAAACTGCGATATATCTCGGATCCTTGTGGATATTACTGGTTTATCAAGTACAGCCCAAATAAGGTTGTCTACTGTGTGTCCCTTTTCCAAAAAGTGTTTGGTTAGCTTAGTTGAGACCCGTTTGCATCTGATGGTACTATAATGCTCTGTGATGCGTGTCCTGATCTTGCGAGTCGTCACCCCTACATACTGGAGACCGCAGGGACAGGTGAAGAGGGAAATAAGTTTGTCACTGTTACAGTTTGTATGCTGTTGAAGTTCCCATGGAGTGTGAAGGCCTATATCCAGATATGTAATGTGTTTTGTATATGCACATACCCCATAGGACCCACATGGGAAATGGCCCCTAACAGAGGGCAAGTTCCATAATGTCCGACTATTGCAGGTATGGTTAGCAGTTGTATCTGATGTCAAACACTGGACAGCATGTGGACACCACATAGGAGGAAATATGTTTCGTCATGAGATCACGGTGGCACTACTATATGCTTACACTGAGTCTGCTTTGTAACCAAGATGTAGTATTATTCTATATCTCCACAGGACCAGGAGAAGTGGATACCTTAAAGTAGTTTTAGTGACCACTTTATATATGTTTGTTATTGTTTTGAGTACCGCTTTCAGTTTGAGAGCCATTAGAATAAGAGACTGAATATAGGTCCTGATGAATGTTGCCACACCTCAGAGAAGGGTATTTTGAGGATAGAAACATGCTAACCAAATCCCAGAGTTGGACCTATGCCTCCCTGAGCACTTGCTTTTGCATAGTTTTTATTCTAACCCCAACAGATAACAATATGATCTAAAGTCTGTTGTGGAGTTAGTTTTAACTCTATGTTTTCCTTGATCACTATAGTCCCTCTATAATTTTTTCATACTCTGCACTACCCACCCATCCTACTGACTCACATAGGGTTACATCAAAACATCCGAAGAGCTCCTCCTAATTAGTTTAGGAGTCGAATCTGCCCGTTTGCGACCCGATTTTCGGTTGATGCATATGCCTGTTAGAGCCCACCCATTGCTTACCACTGGTTGGCTTCATTTCCTCTTAGTGCATTTGTTCCTCCCTTAGTGCATGGCCCAAGTACCTCTTCCTTGCCCAGTGTCATTCCACTGCTCGCGCTTCCGAAGATACTTTTTTTTCTTTTAGATGCAACACTCCATATGAGTACATGTGTTTGTCACTATGCCCCAAGACTTCCCATGGCCTTCCGCAGTTCTTGATTCTTGCACCCCTCAACTTTTACCCTTGTGGGTTCCCTACCTTCTCCGACTATTTATCTGCATGCATTCCCGCTGACACCGTTCACCTTCCTCTTTATCCACCTATGCCATATGATCTCTTGTGCCCCCAAGATACTTTCTTCACACATCCCCTTCCTCATCTCCTTGCAGTCTGCACCTTTTTTCCTGAGCCTTTCACTTTTCCGTGCCTATACCACCCACCCTCTCCGGTCTGTCCTTACTGAGCACCCCATGGTCCTTGGTACCTTGGCATCCTTCCTTCCAGTGTGCACCCTGGCATCCATCATCGTATGTCTTCTCAGTGTTTGCCCACTGATCACCTAGGTCCCTTACTGTACTTCATCCACCTCTCTACACCTCATGCCCCCTAAATATGCTACCTTCCCCCAACCTCGGTGTCACTGCCATTCCTCTTTGTTTCCCTCCTTTCTATGCAGCACTGTAGTTCCTACCAGGGGCATCAATGTGCTATCCAAATGCAAACCATCTCTGCAGCACACAGCATTGTGTCTCAACTGAACTCCCACACATCTTTACCCATGAATCCTGCACCTGCCATTGTCAATGTCAGCCTCTTCTTCGTCCACAAATCTGCACATCCTGTGTGATCACTGCACCCATCCTGTGTCCCCTTTTCAGGGGTAAGAGCAATGCTTTCATGCATATGCCCTTTCACGGTGCAGCACAGATTAAGTCACGACCTCTTCCCTTGTGCACCCCAGAACACTCAGACAGTTGCTGAACTCCCCCCTCCCTGCCCCCAACTCAGTTATTCCTCAGCACCCGTCCATCCACCGCTTCTGTTTCTCCCTATTTTATTGCAAAATGTTTTTTACAAAATCCAGATATTTCCCCCACACCAAGGCCCACTCCTGAGATTCAGGGGCTGTGAAAGTTTGACTCTAAGATGCATATTCTGCTTCTCAGATACACAAGCAGTGTGATTATTTATTACCTTAATTCACAGGAAAAGCACGCGTCCGAATGTGTGAGTAGGTACCCTCTGTGGAGAGACCACATGCATGTGTTCGTCCATTAACCTAATCATATGTAAATCACTTTACCTACACACTGGGCTTTCTCTTACCAAAACAAACATCCGTCGCTCTATATAGATATATGTTGACATATCTATTTACCCATTTATAAATGCCCCCTAGAGAAGACAAAATACCTCTTTCGAAGGAAAGGTAATGTCCCCCTCCTCGTTCAGTATACAGGATAAAGGCAGTCGCGGCTGGCATGACTCGCGGGTTGGGGGGGCGGGCGCACGGGGGGGGGTAATTTAAAAATAAACATACCTTCCCGGGTCCCGCGTCTTCTCTCCTGACCTGCTCTCCTGCTGTCCTGCCTCCGGCCGGAACAGGAAGCAGGCAGGCAGCCTCCCTCCCATCCCCTAAGCCAATCACAACGCTGCAATGGCAGCGTTGTGATTGGTCGGAACTCCGACCAGCCAGGCGCCTATGGGGAGGCCATTTTCTCCAGAAAGGGTAGAGTGTGCATGACTGGTTTGGTCGGTCCTGGGGCCGACCAAACAGTCGGTGTCCTCAGAGGTGGGCAAGCCACTCCTCCCCTGCCCTAGAGCAGACCTGCCCACCCGTCAGCCCCCAACCAAACACTTCTGCTTTCTCGCAGTGCGAGAAGCAGAAACATAAAATGGTAGTTTTACCATTTTATATTTCTGCTTCTCGCACTGCGAGATAGCAGTGGGGCAACGCTCCTCCGCCCTAGTGGAGGAGCCGCACCTGGATAAAGGATGCCCAAATCTATGTTATACAGGTATCATTGAAGAGTTCTGTCACATAAAATCTGCAGGCTCATATACGGACACATATACAGAAATGGTACCACTCAGTGAAATACGCAGCACTGCACAACAACATAGTCGCTGCACAAAACATGTGTTTAGGAATACTAGAACACTAATGTAAAAAAACACATTTTTGCTGATATTTTTATTCACCTGCACAAGCAGTACAGAATAATGTACTTCCCACCTGTGTGCTATAATAATTCTGCACGTTGTAGGATTTATGGCAGAGTTTGTGCTTCTGGCGGGGCAGCACACCCAGATAAATTAGTTAACCTTAAAATGTAGGCGTAGCTCAACGACATCTATAGAAACACAAATTCTTTTACTCACAGAGATATTTAAAGCGCTCTATAAAAGTGTCCTCATACACGATAAGTGCATTCTATTGTAAATGTGAGCCCGATATAAAAACAATTGGCCTGTCTCTGTCCAATATCTGCAGGGAAGCGGAATCTCGGGCATTATATAGGGAGAACAGGTCAAAGGGGCAGGAGTATGGGACATGGGACTTTCAGGTGATATCTGATGAGTTCAAAGAAGAAGTGACTGTGTACACTATTTTATAGCTACTAGACATTGTTTTATGAACTCTAGAAATGTGCATATCGCTGTATAAAACACACTACCTTGGTCAATATAAAGGCCCATAAATAGCGCCTCTTTGGATGCTTCTTTTAGCTCACTGCCTATATAAGCACTTCATGGCACCTTTCAATCCAGACATGTACAAGTCATTCACTGTACACACGGGCCTTGGCCGTACAATTAACCACATCCATCTCATTTCACGATTACTCAAGTGTCACCTATAGACCAGTCACCCAACCACAGACATCTTTTCTAGATAATGGACCTCAAACTACGTTTTTATCCTTGGCCATAGAGCACACAACTTGAACAGGAGCTTCGAGGAGGTAGAACACTATTTCTCCACCTATAAACCCGTGTCTGAAGCCACGTACATAGGACAATTGGGGAAGGGACAGTCTAGCACAGAGGTCTCTCTGCATACGTCTCTTTCGCCCGTGAGGGGGGCCTGCAATGTGTGCTCTGCTGGACAGGGTTATACACTGCGCAGCACACAGCCCCCTACTCCTATGGCTCTCTCCAGGAAAGGGAGCATCACTGAGCTATACCACGCTCATTCACATATAAACAGTCAGTGGTGGCTCCTCCGTTAGGGCAGAGGAGCGTCGCCCAACTGCTGAGAGTCAGCCGATGCAAACATGAAAAATAAAATGGTAATAAAACATCAGTTTATTTTTCATCGTTGTCACTGAGCTGAGTCTTGGGGGCTGGGCCATCCTGAGAGACAGCAGCAGAGAGGAGTGATGGGCACTGCAAGTGCACATGTCAGTGTGGACGGCTATCTTAGGACAGACAAACCGACATGCGCACTTAGATTTCTCCAAACCGAGCTGTGCTGCACAGCCCGGTGGAGAACAGGCTCCCTGTCCCTGAGTGAGCACCAAATCAATCCATTCAGATCAACCCTGGCGCTTCTCTCATGCTGGGTAAGTGTATTACTAGCATGAAAGCAGAGTCTGGATTGGTGTAGGGGAGTCTGTGCACCAGCCCATGGACTGCCGGGACAGGAGCAGAGCAGCAGAAGAGCACCGAAGCGGCAGGTAAGTTCACTTTTATTTATTTTTATTTATTTTCCCTTGTACTGGCCCACCACTGTTTGTTGACAGCAGCCGGCACTGTAAACAGTGTCTGTGCAGCAACGTACACAGTATAGCCCAGAAGGCAAGGTCTAGCACAAAGGGTTCTCTGTCTTTTCATCATGACCCCCTGAAAAGGGCACTGCGGGTTCTGCCCAGGAGGACAGGGTTGTACACTCCATAGCGATGTATGTGCATCCTTCTCACCTTTGGTACACAAACAATGTAGGGACTGAACATAAAAGTACGATTTTTACAGACAGATTCCCAAGCTGTGCCTGTAGGTTAGAAGAGTGGGGGTTCTGTTTCCGTAAGCAATATTCAATGTAAGGACTAACACTGCATACACCAATGCATGGAAGTGATAGGGGCTGTGTATGTAAATGAAACATTTTAAATTAGATAGGTGTGTAGAATACACAGGATTCTGTAGTCCCTGTATAAATGGCAGTCACTAATTTCTTTTTAATCGGTGATGCACCAAGTCGCCAATTCTAAAGAAATGACGTGAGAACTCAACTATTATAAGGTTATTACTGTTGAGTTCTGAAGTCACAATGCCTTCTGCCAGAGCCAGCAGGCGAGATCAAAGGCAGATCAGGTCACAGGGCATAATTAAAGCAGCTGTTTTAAGCAACAAAGGGAACATTGCTTTTCTTTCTTCTGCTCCATTTAATAGCTTACAATGACAAGCAGGGAGAACAAGTTTATTTTTTGCACTCCTTAGAGAAAAGCTAAAATCTTTCTGCATGTTTCTACACATTTCGAGCTATTGCAGATTTTGTTTTTCGAAAACTGACTTGCAATAAAATGTTTCTAATATATCTGTTTGCAACAAATATCGAACCGGTTTTTGATGTGCCTAATTTTGCACTAGAAGTTTTATTTTTCATTCTTCATGTTTGCAAATATGCTTGCTCTTTCATATGAAAGAGCTACGCACCAAGGATTTAAGTGGTTTATGGGAAAGGAAATGGAGTGAACGTGTATTATATGAGATAAAGTAACCCCTGGCATACAAGATAAGGATATTGCAAATCACCTCAGAGTTTCATAACCCTCGGCCCTCTACATGCAACTCCTCGGTGACTTGCAATATCCTTAAAATGTACGGCAGGAGGTACCTTTAAAATATATATATATAATTAGGTTCGGCTTCCCAAGGGTGATATTATGACGGCTGTCTTGTCCCTTTTACCAGTATCTGGCACTAAATAAACACGCCGCTCTCCTTTTAAAACAGAGCTGACGTCTCAATATATGAAAGGGATTCAGGGTGTGTATGTGTGATAGCTCGAACAGTGGCTATATTGGTGGAAGCACACTAGTATTAATCATACCATCCAGGGTCCACTTTGGAAAATTTGAACAGTCCTCTGGTACGCATAAGATGCCCCCTTTTTCGAACACTAGATTTATACAAGCAATTTCACAATACTCCTAGAAAATAATTTTGGTTTCGACAAGTTACCCATCTTGCTAGGGGAAGGGCCAATTACTTGTGGTTATCCCAGACATCCAGCGCCCACTCCGACAGCGAGCAACAACACTGTTTAAACCGAGGGTGGCATTCACAAAGTCAGTCACTCCGCCGGTACACATAATGGCTCCTCCTCAAATTTGGCTCGGGGATTGTCAACCGTAAACCGTACCTCATAAACCATCCTCCAACGCGTCTATTGCATGCAGAGAAATGTAGTCCAGGAGGAGAGAAGGTAAATGTGAAAGTGAACATTGCACACATTACACACCAATCCCCCTCATCAACCTGAAAGGGGCAGCAGAAGTGAGCCTGTCCATCTCTTAATCACACACCCTGGAGTAGATTTTGTATAGGCCTGGGAATTAAATTTTGCTCCGCTCGTGGAGCTTGCAGAGTTTTTCCCACTCCGCACTGTGGAGTTTTTCCTCGCTCGCCAACGTTAGGTAAATCTTACTCCAGACACCCTCCCTGCTAGATTTCACAACACTGGCATCGCGGATGGCCGCGACCGCTCACGTTGGGAAACCTTCAGTTTGCATTGAGGAAGCTGACGCTCAATGTAGAATATCTGCTCGAGAGGCAGAAAGAAGTAGAGCCCTCTTGCGCTGCTCACGGTGCAGTTAACGATGATTTTCCAGCGAGGGACAAACACACAGCACTAAAAATCAGTGCAAACGGCATGAACTAAAGCCCTCTGCTGCTTGCGGAACTCCGCGTAGTGCAGCGGAGTTTTTTGGTCACTTCACGGAACTCCGCGTAGCGGAACTCTGTGAACTCCACCCAGGCCTATATGGTCTGCATCTAGAGGCGATCCCAAGAACATGTATTTTTTGTACAGAGCTCTAGGCACTTGCAGCAATTTGCAAGCTCTGTATTTCTACTTGAAAGTCTCTTCCCCAATGAAATATGAAAAATAAGCGTGCATACAAGCACTCATTAGGTAGAAGCACACATGTTCTACACAATTAAATAGTGTAATCTTACCAACCAACATGTGGGCATAGCCAAAGACCTTGTTGGTGATGCTCACATCATTGTCTGGAGACAGCTGCACTGTCAAGCCTAACCATGAAAAGGACTACAAGAGTGAGATAAAAAAAAAAGCAGGAAGTGTAGGTTGGTAGAAAAACGAGGCATGAGGTCAAATCAAGTCTAGGCTTGCTTAAGGTAACACTTCATTTTTATTCCAAGCGAGGCGCTCGATTCCCAGAATCTCTGTCAGAAAAGATGCTTCACTGCACTACTAAAAGAATGCCCACATGCAGAACTATCCAACTGCTGGCCTGCAATCTCTAGAATGAGAGCAAAAACATTCTTACAAGAACACTAGTAACTTTCAGACGTACTTGAACCAGGAACATATGAAAACCTCATTCAAAATCTGAGACCTTGTAGACACGTATTACAGCAATTATGTCTACTTAGTCAGAACAGCCTCAGGTTTTGTAGTGTAAATTTTTGCTGTGAGACACCAGATTGCATTGATCCAGTGGTATATGTGTGATGCTCATGCCTGTTATTAAAGTGATCACTTTGTAGGAGTGGCTCTCAATTCGTGACCTCCGTATTTCATCTGTATGTTTGAGTGTGCCTTTGTGTGTTGAACGAAAAGAAAATTAGGTGGGATCAGGCATACAGATTTTTTTTTTTTTTACATTAGCAAAATCTCGCAAAAAACATGTAATTTTACAAGATTTCGCTGGAATTAAACTGCATGATTTTCCCGAGTGGGAGACTGTTATAAGCTGAAAATGTCTCAGAGGTACAAAAATAAAACCATAGTTATAAGACATTTCCTCCTCAAACTAGCCTTTTGCTGGTAACTCCTGTGACTTCTGAACATAAGATTTGTCCTTGTGATCAATTTTTACATGAGATACCAGTAGGCATATTTCGTGCGATTTTACATAATTTGTGCCCATTCTTGGGTGCGATGTGGGCACGCAATGCGTCTGTGATCAAATATTTGGGACTGATTGTGTTGCCTGTGGTCATGGGTGTTTGTGAGAATGGTGTGTTTGAGGGTACGAATGTAGGGGTGTTTTAATGCTATGATACTAATTTTTCTAAAGTGCAACAGTGACCATAGATTCTTGACCCCCGTAGATAAAAACAACTTCATATATTTACAGATAAAACAAACAAAAGCTGCCAGGACCCAATTAACAATTAAAAAACTGGATATTTTGTTTTCGTAAAAAACAGGAAGGTGAGTTAGAGCCCACATGAAGGTTATTCAAAGCCTTTGTTGAAGCCACGGAAAAAGTCATGACCCCGAAAGTTAGTATTGTTTTTTAGGAATTGGCAGCCATCAAAGGTTGGGATAACTAAGTGTGCTGTGGACTATATAGTTGCCATCATAAAAAGAAAGGGCGGCTTGATGGATTGCCCGATGGACAAGAACAAGAAACTTTATGCTATGTGTACAAATCTAACTGTGCATTTATGCGTATTCATGTTCTGGGAGCAGGGGACAGACAAACTATCTGTCACTGCAGAGAACAATATTGACAAACATATTTAAAAGTAAATCCAGACCCCCCCATAGGCTTATGTACTGTATGACTCCCTACCACCAAAGTGCCTAGAGTGGTTACTATGGGAATCCAGAGAGTCTCACTCCTAGTAAAGGAGCCCTGCTGGATTCATTGTTGCGAGGTCTTTATTCATGTGGCACAAGTGTGGAGGTCATACTCTGAACACCCCAGGCTGAAATCAGTGAGTGCTAAGCTGTATAAGCTATAAAGCTACAAGTGGTTCCGTTGGGTAAGTACCACGGGGTACTGGTTCAGAACCTGATTATTTCTTTCACAATCAATAGTGATTTTGTACTAGACTTTTATAAATGTACCACACCTCAGTGAGTTTTTATCAAAAATATATATATTTATTTGTTTTGTTTCTCTATTTTTCTCACTAATTGTGTAAACAATTTTATACAAAAAGATAATACCAATGGGGGCTGTCTGACAAAGAAATCACAATAACAAATACACACACAATTCAATGGGTGACTGTGGTGACATATAGTGCAAATGGGTGACCTTCCAAATTCAAACAATAAACAAGACAATAACATAAATTCTCTGTCCTTTTCAGGTCTTTCACTTTAGCTAGTCCTATTTTTTAATATAATTGCTATAGTGAGCCAGGACATGAGATGGTTGTATGTCGACGTTTCGACCCTGTATATATATGTGTTTGTAGATACATCAAGTAGGGTCTTCTTCAGGACAAAAGAAGGAAGTGCAACAGCCCTTG
Organism: Calotriton arnoldi; assembly: GCA_963921515.1. NCBI lineage: Eukaryota > Metazoa > Chordata > Amphibia > Caudata > Salamandridae > Calotriton > Calotriton arnoldi. Next base: position 549,251 of record CAWUFW010008787.1, on the reverse strand, counting down.
GTGGTTGGGAATTCACAAGATTGAATCTATTAACTCCTTCACTTGACCGTGAGTTGGTGAGAGACATTCAAAAATACAGTATTTAAGGAGGTTTGGGATGCAAGCACTGATGGACTTTGGCATCAATACATGACGATCTCTAAGGACTGAATACTACTAACATTTTGAACCCACTACCCCCTGGAGGCCAATGAGCACATCCAGAGGGGTACACAGCTAAAGTTTGAAAAGCTGGTGGATTGATAATCCTTGAATAAAAACTCCTTCCGGGCTCGGAGGAGTTAATAGATTCAATCTTGTGAATTTTCAACCACCAAGGGCTGTCGCACCGCCTTCTTTTGTCCTGAAGAAGACCCTTCTTGATGTATCTACAAACACATATATATACAGGGTCGAAACGTCGACATACAACCATCTCATGTCCTGGCTCACTATAGCAATTATTTTAGAAAATAGGACTAGCTAAAGTGAAAGACCTGAAAAGAACGGAGAATTTATGTTATTGTCTTGTTTATTGTTTGAATTTGAAAGGTCACCCATTTGCACTATATGTCACCACAGTCACCCATTGAATTGTCTGTGTATTTGTTATTGTGTTTTCTTTGTCAGACAGCCCTCATTGGTATTATCTTTTTGTATAAAATTGTTTACACAATTAGTGAGAAAAATAGAGAAACAAAACAAATAATTGAATAAATATATATATTTTTTGTTAAAAACTTACTGAGGTGTGGTACATTTATAAAAGTCTAGTACAAAATCACTATTGATTGTGAAAGAAATAATCAGGTTCTGAACCAGTACCCCGTGGTACTTACCCAACGGAACCACTTGTAGCTTTATAACTATTAACCCCAGTTCCGAGGGATACAGGGTGACCCCATTGATCTTAATGAGATGTATTAGTTGGCAGCGCTGCGTCGCAATTACTCAGGTCCCAGACTTTTAATGGATATAGGACCAATTCCACCAGAGAGCAGCGTCCATTACAGCTTTCTTCTTTGAGGGTTGGTGGTTCGATCTTATTTCAGAGAGGAGGTGTGCGTGCCCTAAAGAGGAGAGGAGAATGGGCTGGTAATATAGCTCCTAATCACGGTCTGTCGCGTGGGTAAGGCGGACTTGCCCCTAAAAGCAAACGTCTTCAAATATTATCGACACCATTCCAACATCGTACGTGCTTTACAAACTAAAACTGGATTAATACTGGAAAATTCTTTTGCAGTGACATATATACTCATTGAACAAGAGTCGCCTCTGGGTGTATTAAATATGGTCCTGTCGAAATCCCAGAACATGCTGGGGTGTGGTGTGTCAAGCCATGATAAGGCGCATGGCTATTCACAGAAACTTAAAAGCACTCCGCGTTGAGGGGGAGAGTGCCACACTGCTGAATGAAGTGTATAAAGTGAGAAAAGCTCTAAAGATACAAAAAAATTTCAGTGGAATAAAAATCGTTTGCAGGTGAGATCAGAAATCTGTAGCATTTAAGTGAATTTGTTGCATGCTGTCGGGTGCCTGTTGGCTGCACTTGCTTTCATAGCCTTTGAACTGTTTCCTTACAAATGAGCGCACTGCATCACTTCTCTCTTCAAGAAAGAAGACACATCAACCAATTCCAAATGAAGGTATCCCTAATGTCAGTGCTTTAACTGGCCAGATACTGTCAGGTACTGAGGTTCTGCACTTCTTTAGTTCTAAAGCACAAGTTACTTACCTTCGGTAACGATATATCTGTAAGAAACATTAGTAGTGATAGATTCCTTACCTTAGAATATCCCCAGGCGTCAGACTGGATCCGGAAAGTTTTCGTCAGCAGTACCCCTGCGCGTCGGTAGGGAAGTCGTGCGGCTCCGCGTCCGTCGTTGTGGTCGCCGAGATGACGTTGCGGGCGCTACTTGGACGCCGCCCACGCGCGCTGACGTCAGTTCTGTACACGACTTTCCGCGCCAGGAACGCAGAGCCATGCAAGATACTGACCACTGGTACATTGAAACTAGGGCCCTGAAAGGGATGACCTTAACCCTAGAAATCAGTTCGCAGAACGGGGAGGATGGGTGGGGCGGTAAGGAATCTATCACTACTAATGTTTCTTACAGATATATCGTTACCGAAGGTAAGTAACTTGTGCATCTGAAAGAAACACATAGTGATAGATTCCTTACCTTAGAATAGATACCCCAGCAATACCAACCCTGGTGGTGGGTCTGCGAACTAAGATCACACCAGAAAGTCACGGAGAACAGAACGGCCAAAGAAGCCGTCTCTCCGGACTTGGCTGTCCAGGCAGTAATGCTTGGTAAACGTGTGCAGCGAGGCCCACGTGGCTGCCTGACATATGTCTTGCAGGGGGACACCACGTCCCAATGCAGTAGTGGCTGCAGTAGCTCTGGTGGAATGAGCACGCAGCCCCACCGGAGGTTCTTTTTTAGCCAAAGAGTAACAGACTTTGATACACAAGACAACCCAGCGGGAGATGGTTCTCTTATGGACCGCCCGACCTTTCTTGGTGCCAACGTAGCCAATAAAAAGCTGGTCATCCACCCGGAACTGCTGTGTGCGGTTGAGATAAAAAGAAAGCGCACGTTTTGGGTCCAGACGGTGGAGCCGCTCTTCCTCTCTGGAAGGATGCGGAGGCGGAAAAAAGGTGGGCAAGGTAATAGTTTGCCCAATGTGAAAGGTCGTAACCACTTTTGGCAAAAAGGAAGGACGAGGCCTGAGCACAACCTTGTCCGGATGGACTGAAAGGAAAGGAGGCTTACAGGAAAGAGCCTGGAGCTCACTCACTCGCCTGGCTGAAGTGATGGCCACCAGGAAGGCAGTTTTTAACGTCAAAAGACGAAGAGGACAGTTGTGAAGGGGCTCAAAAGGAGCGCACATCAAGTACGTCAGAACCAGATTCAAGTCCCACTGAGGTATCACGAAAGGAATAGCAGGATAAAGGTGTAATGCCTTTAAGAAACCTATTTACAACAGGGGACTTGAAAAGAGAGGGTTGATCAGGGAGCCTGAGAAAGGCCGAAATAGCAGAAAGGTAGCCCTTGATTGTGCCCAGAGCAGAGCCCTGCTGGGCCAAAGAAAGAAGGAACAGTAGAACCTCAGAAAGAGGGGCAGAAAGGGGATCCACAGCCTTTGCTGTGCACCATGCCACAAATTTGTTCCACCTGCAGGCGTATACCACTTTAGTAGAGGGACGCCTGGCTGCCAGAATAACGTCACAAACCTCAGGAGGCAAGTCGAAGAAAATCAACTGCCGCCGCTCAATCTCCACGCAAAGAGGTGGAGGCTGGACAGGTTCGGGTGGAGGACCGTCCCCTGCTGCTGCGACAGAAGATCCTCCCGAAGAGGCAGTCTAATCGGGGGATCCACGCTCATACTGAGTAGCTCGGGATACCATACTCTTCGAGCCCAGTCCGGAGCCACAAGAATGACTTGGGCCCGGTCGCGCCTGATCTTCTTCAGCACTCTGGGCAGAAGTGGTATAGGCGGAAAGGCGTACAACAGACCGCAACTCCACTCGTGACGAAAAGCGTCGCCGAGCGAGTCCCGCCTTGGAAATTCCAACGCGCAGAACTGATGACATTGCGCGTTCTCTTCGGTGGCGAATAGATCTAACCAAGGCTCTCCCCACTGCTGAAAGAGACCTTGCGCCACCTCCGAGTGAAGACACCATTCGTGATCGAGCATGCACCGGCGGCTGAGTTCGTCCGCCCTGGCGTTCAGAGAACCTGCCAGGTGTTGAACCACCAGGGACATGCCCTGATGTTCCAGCCATACGCCACCTGGCATGATTGACCAGCAGGATGCAGGAGGCCATGAGGCCCAGCAGCCTCAGAGTCACTGTGACCGAAACCCGTGACAAGGGCTGAAAGATGGGAATCAGAGCCCGAATGTCCCGGACTCGCTGTTCGGGAGGATAGACCCGAAACTGCGTCGTGTCCAGAACCGCTCCGATAAAGAGGAGCTTCTGGGAGGGAATCAGGTGCGACTTCGGCACATTGATGGAGAACCCCAGCAAGTGCAGGAGGTCGGCCGTAGTCTGGAGGTGGGAGACGACTGTCTGGGGCGAGTCCGCCTTCAACAACCAGTCGTCGAGATAGGGGAAGACTGAGACCCCTGATCTGCGCAGATGAGCTGCGACCACCGCCATCACCTTGGTGAACACCCGAGGGGCACTGGTAAGGCCAAAGGGGAGCACGGTAAACTGAAAGTGCTCGTGACCTACCATGAACCGCAGGTAACGCCTGTGGGCTGGTAGGACGGGGATGTGGAATTAGGCGTCCTGCAAGTCCAGCGCCACCATCCAGTCTTGTGGGTCGAAAGCAGACAAGACCTGAGCTAGAGTGAGCATCTTGAACTTCTCTTTGAGGAGGAAGCGATTGACGCTCCGGAGGTCCAAGATAGGACACAGGCCTTTGTCCTTCTTGGGCACCACAAAGTAGTGGGAATAACAACCACGACCTACTTCGTGCGTCGGAACGCGCTCGATGTCCCCCTTGGCCAAGAGGGCCGCAACTTCCTGCTGAAGAAGCACCAAGTGATCCCCCGTTCCTATCCACAGGAGCCCCTGCGGTGGGCCAGGACCAAGTGCCCAAAAGAACGTCCGAAAGGGCTTCGTTAAAGGGCAGCAGCGGCTCCGCAGAAGTAGCTGCTGGCTGAAGCACCTCTGTCAGGAGGTTAGTCCTGACAGCCACAGTAGGGAGTTGGAGGTGTAGGGCCTCCGCTGCCCTACGCAACACCACTGCATAACTGGCTCCCTCCTCCGTAGCCACGGTAGGAGGAGACAGCATCCCAAGGTCTGGTGAGGTATCCAGACCACTGGCGTCCCCCAATTCCTCAGCCCAGTCCTGTTCAGACTCGCAGGCTGCAGCGAGAGGGTCGTCCGACCCCTCCCAGTCCTCCCCTTGCTCCTCAGGCTGTTCAACAGGCCTAAAATAAGGAGTAGGGACATGGGGATAGAAATCCCCAAACGGCGTCAAGAACGGCATCGACCGACGCCGGACCGACGCCGCGTCCACTTCGGGGCTGAATCTGAGGTCGACGTCGTCCCGAGGAGCGGGCGGCGTCAAGATCGGTGCCGGTGGAGTCGACGTCGGTGGAGGCGTAACAAGGTCAACCGGCGTCGACCGGGATCCAGGCCTGGATCCAAGGGTGCCCTGCGGCGCCGGGGCCGGCAGCGACGCCGGGGCCGCCGGCGAGGAAACGCGAGGACACCCAGGCGGGACCGCGGGGCCCGAAGGCGCACCGGCGGGACCCGACGGCCCCAAGAGGCGAGCCATGGCCGACAGGGAGTCCTGTATCTGGGCCGGAGTCGCCGACGACCCCGGGAAGGGCGGGTAGTCGGGCAGCGACTCCATGGACTCAGCCGGAGCCGCGGGGGTGGCACCACCCGTACCCTCAGCCGCGTCGCGCGACCAGCGAAGTGAAGTCGGAGAACGATGACGTTTCTTCGACTTCTTGTGCTTCGCCTTACCTGACCCCGAGTGCGAAGACTTCGATCCTGACGATCGCCGATGGTGACTCCGCGCACGGTCCCTCGACCTCCCTCTGGACCGGGACCTCTCACGGCGCGGAGCCGACTGCCGGGCTTCAAGCAGCTTTTGGGACCGCTCCCGCAAAGACTTCGGCGCCATGGACCGGCAGTCGGGCACGACTTGGGGTTGTGGTCGCGCCCCAGGCAGAAGAGACACACGCGGTGCGGGTCCATCACTGACATCATCCGATGACAGTCCTCGCAGGACTTAAACCCGGGCATCCCTAACTGCACCAGGAGTCAATATCGACTCGAAAAAGGTGAGAAAAAGATCTAAAAAAACGTAGTAAAAAAAGACTAGGGGTACCGCTCTCTCCGGATCTGCGCTTGCTGGCGCGGAAAAATAAAGAACTGACGTCATCGCGCGTGAGCGGCGTCCAAGTAGCGCCCGCGACGTCATCTCGGCGACCGCGACGCCAACGACGGACGCGGAGCCGCACGACGCCCCTACCGACGCGCAGGGGTACTGCTGACGAAAACTTTCCGGATCCAGTCTGACTCCTGGGGATATTCTAAGGTAAGGAATCTATCACTATGTGTTTCTTTCAGATATGGAGAGTACACGCACTTCGCAGCAACAGGACAATGCATTTAACTGGAGAGTACCAGCACTTCTAAGCAGCAGATATGTGCTAAAACACACAACACAGCAGCCAAGTCGAAAGTGAAGAAAACAAGGTTTCCTTTACTTTTAACATTGCTGGACATCGCTGTTTGCTTTGCAACTGGCAGCGGGTTTTAAAAGGCTCAAGCCCTGGCAAAGAGAATAACAGCTATCACCATAGACAAGACGGGGGAAAGGGGAGAAAAATTACCCAGAAGACAGAAGAGTAAGCGGGGACTAGGAACAACAGGAAGAAAGGAACAAGAGGGATAATAGGGAAGAAAAATATTCAGAAGATGAGATAATGATTGGCTATCTAAAGCAAAAAGAAGAAAGAAAAGAATGAGTGGGGATATGGAGAAAAATCAAATGGAAGAAAAAAAGGGAAAGATGGTTAGGAGAAAAAGGCAAGGGTCATGAACTGCCGTGGAGTGCTAAAGGACAAATTACATGTAAAGCTGCACAGAGAAAAAATAATCCTCGGCGTCAGCAATGTAAGGATACCACGCAACCAATTAAAAAGCATGGTGAGAGATCTGTGTTCCAGGGGTGGAACAAGCTCAGATTAGGGAGGAAAAGAAGCAAATTCAAAACAGAACACTGAAATAGTCAAGAAAGCCATTAACTTAAAGAGCCTGAAGGACATAGGAAAGAATAGGATACAATGCTGCCTATAACTGACAGCATAAAGTGTCCATAGTGCAACTGCAGACACAACATGCATTACCAATGCCAACAGATCGTGCCTTTTGTGACCTATTGATTTGGCATTGGTTTTTAACCATGGTGAACAGCATCCCCGATGCTGTACAGCACGGCTAAATAAAACAAACAAAAAAAGTCGATATGACTTGGCCGCTGCATCATTTTGTAGGCGAGCACACAACACACATGTACACCTATAAAATGGCACAAGCTTTTTTTTCATTTACAGTTGAACTGGTAAATAAATAAAATTATTAGTCAGAAGGTTTTTTTTGGAAGAGCAGGTCGGGGAAGCAACATGGAGGGCCCGGGTGAGGGGACAGCATCACAAAGGATACAGGTGGTGGAAGCATCACAAAGGTCACGGGCAGGGGGAAGCATAACAAGGGACAAGTGGGGGAATCAACATGAGGTCACTGGGTGGGGGAACAATATAGGTCACAGGTGGGGAAACAACATGGATGTCACTGGGTGGGGGAAACAACATGGAGGTCACAGGTGGGGGAAACAGCACGGAGGTCACAGGTGGGGGAAACAACATGGAGGTCACTGGGTGGGGGAACACTACAGAGGTCACAGGTGGGGGAAACAACATGGAGGTCACAAGTTGGGGAAACAACAAAGGGCGTGGGAACAACACAGAGTGTGGGGGCAGAAGCAACACAGAGGGCGGAGGTGGGGGGAAGCAACAGGTGAGACAGCAACGTGGAGTGGGTGGGGGAGAAGAACACAAGAAATTAAGTAATGCAAGGGGAGTACATACAGGAAACATTGAGGGAGCCAGGGAGAAGAATAGAAGTGAAAGAGAGCAAATGGAGTGCAGCCAGGGATGAAAAGTATACAAGAGAGACAGCTGGGAAACACACACACTCGAGTGCTCAACCAAAAGAAAAAAGTAGTTCTTGAAAAGCAAGCAGAGGAAGGACAGAAGTGATGTGTCCTGATCCAGAAGAGGAACAAACAAGAGGAGGAAGTGAAGCCCAAACAAGCTAACAAATGAAAAGCAAGCAAATGAGAATGACATTACAGCCAACTAATGGTACGCAATGGGTATGGTCTAAGCTCACAGTAGGTCTTTTCACCAACACACTTTGTGCTGTCTGGTAGGCGAGACCTAAAAACATACATGCATTTTCTTGTTTTTAATCTGCTTAAGTAGGTTACTTGGCCCTGTGAAAAAGAAATAAATAGCAATGCAAATAATGATAAAGAATAACCAAATAAAAACAGTGCAAAAGGCATTTTGAATGAGGGAAGAAGAAAACACAAGTCCCATTTTATTAAACATTTTCGAAGACTGCCTCTGCTGCACGAGATTATTTAAAGGCACAAGTCAATAAAAGATTAGTGCACAATACTTCAAAACTGTAGACCATTACCCTAATATAAACAAAGTAAAAATAAAAAGTGTGCATATTTAAGTCGTTTTTAAGGCGCAGACGTGCGTCTGGCCCAAAAGCCCATTTAAAATAAATGATATCTAAACAAGTCCCTGCTTTTGTTCGCGTGGGCAACATTTACAGAAAACAGGCTGTCGTACATTTAGCTAGAGGCACATTTCACCTAATTTCTCCTCGCCCTCAAAGGATTACCTTACAGCGGAGGAGAAATTGCAACATTTTCCCGGGATCTCAGCAGCAGAATGAATGGCTCTCCACCGCTCTCAGACTAGTTAAAAATAATATTTTACATTTATACCAATGCTTCATTCCTGGCTTGCAGATATGTTTGAAGTGGCTCACTTTGAGAAAACGATGTATAAACTAAATGACAATTTACATCAGTTTGATAATATTTGGGGGCTAGGTGTGCAGTGATTTCGACTCTTTATTGTACTTCAGTGCGGATAGTCTGTTATAATTTATTTGCATATCATTATCTCTTTCTTGTAATAATTCATTTAAAATTTGATGTATCAACTCATCTTTGTACGTTTCTGAGGTACTTGTAGTGTTTTTCCTTATGCTGTTTTCCTTTTCTTTTTTGTGCTATTCCTGCTTATATTTCATATTATATTCTTCGCATTTTATATTTCTGTGCAGACAATTGATTATTGATCAGTGTTTGCCTACTATTGTTAAAACTTTAATAAAGAATTGAAATACAAAAAACAATCTGGGCCTTGCTGAGAAGAAACCTGTTCAGTCCTTGATTCCCGCTCCAGACGTCAATTCTACAATGGTACCGAAATGTCAAGACAAACTCTGGCATGGCAGCACAGTGAAGGAGGGCGATGCTGGACAGCCTTGGGGACAGACTGGCGAACTGTTACGCGGCTCCAGTCTCAGGGCCGCTGTCCAGCCGCAGGAGGTGCTGAATGACATACAGCCAGGCCTACGGCGGCGGGGGTTCAATTCAGCTCTCCGCTCCTGCCACTACCAGGGGCCAGCTGCAAAGGGCCCATCCGAGGGCCACAATGGCAACCTGCAGCGGCTCAAGGCGACGAGCACCTTTTTTAATCAATCAACACTGCAGACTCAAATATGGATTTTAAAAGTGAGCCAAGTTAAATGAGCATTTCCCAATCCGATTGAATTAGTCTCCGATTAGTTTCATAAATGGTCCCATATTACATTGTGGGCTACTGTCAAGATAACAAGCTTTTACCCGATTCAAAATACGCAAACATGAATTCATATGCCAGCAAATGAAATCTGTGAAAATTGGACTAAAAAGCATCTTTGTTTAAAGTTTGGGTTATCACTCAATTTAACTAATGAGGCATTGAGTGTTTTCCATTGCATTGTACTGTAGAATTTACAAAGCATTTTATACAAATAAAGAGGCAGCGAAGCACTCAGATTTGCATCAGTTACCTGGCGCCTTTTCAAAGTGCAGGCTTGATAGGATGGTGGATGTAGACTGGGATGCATGGGGGCGAGGTGCGTGAAGTTCAAAGATGTGCTTCCATCCCTCTGTGCAAATGTTGCTGTACATAAGGATGAGGAGCAGCAGAGAACTGGACAACAGACCGTGCAACACATACCTATCATTTTAGGAGAGATCAGTGTCGTAATGTGAGCGATAGGAGTATGGCAAATAGAGTAAACTCAGTGGCAAGAGAGACCCAGCCACTGGATGAATCATTAAGCAGCCAGTGTATACACTGTGCAAGGTCCACCAGAAGAGAGGCACAACCACAGGAGGCATCGTTAAGCAACCAGAGTATGAATACGGTAAAAGGGTCTATGAGTACTTCCTGGAAGACTGTATATCCAAGAACTCTGGCCTTGCGGGCGCCTAAGGACCTTTGGGAAAATCAAACGACAATCAATGCTTAGAAGGTATACAGTCGTCCAATCATGCTAACCCTTACCATAGCAGAGTTAATAACTGGTACATGTTTTTCTAGCGGGCTTTTAAGGTTACATGGAATCTGCATTGAGTATTAATAGCTTGTACTGTATGTTAGTGTTGAGTGTGTATATAGGATTTGTTCACCCTTTATATAAACCAACCAAAAAAAAAAAAGATTAGAGAAGGGAACTCTTCTTATTATCCACTGTTGAAAAAAGGGAGCATGGCACCGTAGAGAGGTTCCCACTCGTTAAGGCAAGGGCTTGAAAATCCCACTAATGAAGGTTATTGGTTTCTCTGTATAATGCACAACTTCACTGAATTATCTTGAGGTAGGAACGTTCAAAAATCTGATTAAGGACGGTCGGATCCCTGGAGGTCTACCTACTGAATCATCCAATGCTTCAGAAGTGAAGAGCCTGTCCAATCACAGTTGTGTTTCTCTCTGCTTGTGGATACGTAGTTTGCCTAAAGGAAGTTCACTGTTGGGCAGTTTCCACTTCTGTTCTGAAGTGAGCATCTCTAGCCTTGGGATCAGCCTGGTCCAAGCAATGGCGGTGGAAAGCCTAGCCGGTTCAGGTTGTTCACATCCAGCAAACGATACTCAAAGCATCCAGAAAGCTCTGGCTAAGAAGGGAGCATTTCAGACTTGCTTAGCTGCTAACATTCAGTAAGTGTCCAGTGTATCTGCAGCTTCAAGTAGCAACCCCTGCACAGAAGCAAAATGGTTCAGCGGTATAGATGAAACGTTTTATTCTAGAGTGCAGAATCTAAGAGTACTTTATTTTGCAGTTCTAGCCTTTTGTGTGTTGATGTAACCCAGCCTGGTCAGTCTGCTAAGGTGCCTGTTAAGCCACGCCTACGGGAGGGTGTCATCTACTGATTATGGTTATTGTTTTCCCTCTTTGCCCATTTTGCGAAATGGATATCGGATTTTTTTTTTTTATTGTAAAGCTTTTTCGAACTTTCTATTTTTGTCAATTTTTATTGAGAAGGTTATTTTTTTTTCTTTCCTCCTTGATAATTTTTAGGGGTCTAGGCTGTTCCCTGCATCACTTTTCTCCTAGTTGGCAAACGTTAATTGTGGAAGCTCGGTTAGATCGAATTCGTATTTATTTTAACATCCACGTCTATCCTCCCAGTGATTTCCTCGTGTATTCGTATACATACATATACTATTTATGGTGACGTTTTCTTGCCACTCGCCAGTGGTTAGGCTTTACAGTATAAATACAGGTATCTTCATAAAACTTGTTGCTCATGCAACCTGGTGTCAACGCCCGCCGTAGCTGACATCATTTAAAGGCAACGGCAGATGAATATTTCCTCTCAGCAAGCATGTGTACCCTCCAGCTTTTAAAACCTATCTATCACAAAGCATTCCTTTGAAGTGCACATCATATTTGGTACCTTGACTTTCGGCCACACGGTCTGTCACTAAAGATAAAATGATGCCTTCAGGGAACGCTGCTTGGGAATGCAACTGTTGTCTGGCCAGACACAGAAGAAGGCAGATGGCAGCTGCAGAGGAACAGAAGGCGGATGACAAATCGGTGCAGACTGCCCCACTCGTCCACGAAAATAATATAAACAAGGGGTCAAACTGGCTCAATCGTGTGTTGTTCAAAAAAGACCAACATGGCACACCCAGCCGGAGGCTGCACTTTCTTGTATCAAGCAAAAGGGACTGATAAAGTAAAGCCTCTGTAAAACCAAGTATAAAATGTGTCTGCAAAACGGTGGATTTGCAATTGCAGATCCTTACTCAAAGAAAAAAGTGTGTATTGTTAAGAATGCAAACTTTCGAGACGAAAAATACATCTCCCCAGCATATTTTCCACATGAGTAAGAGGAAAGAAAAAGAGCTATCCAGCCGCCATGGTTGTGAAAACTCTTGTTTGGGGGAAGACACGCATGAACAACTCTTCCCCCTCACCAGGCACACACATAAATGTATCACCCTCTTTTTCAGTACCCAGAAAGCATTGTAATGCTCGGTCCCAATCCGGAAGTACACTGAAACCCCTCTGGGACGCTGCCAGGTCAAAAGATAGAAGATAGTGCGCTTCCAGGGTGGAGAAAGGAACACCTCCATATTTAATGGCGAATGCAATTACCCATGCTGATTATTTGCACAAGTACAAACAGGAGCCTTTGAGTAAATCTACAACTTTCTAAAATTTAAAAGGCACCTATGCCAAGGTAGATTTATGAAATCCTTAAAAGTCAAAAGTCTACCCAAAAGTAGGGGGAATCTACAAGTAGTAGTTTCGAAACTTTAAATCATTTTCAAGCACAGCTGCTGTGGAAAAAGCGTCGGCGTAGGCAAAGATTCACTTAGGGACAGATACTGCGACCCCCCTGAGGTAGCTTTTGTGAATTTAGGGTCTTAGAAGTAAAAATATAGGTTTTTAGTGCTCAGTCGCTCCAACATAAACCTGCAAATAAAACGACTGCTAGGCATTCTGTGATATAGTACTGGACGGCAGGGGATCCATTAGAGTCATCAGGGATTGTAAATGTGACCCCCATACTACCCCAAGCACCTCTTATGCATAGCCTGTGTCTACCTCTCCGCCATTTTGAAATAAATGTGATTTTATGAATGTCAAATGCTGTGAAATGACACTTTGTGATGTGAATGGATCAAAAACCACAAGTCACTTCCTATGATATCAGTGGGCCAGAGCCTGTGTGATGTCACTTCTGTTACCCACCTATAATTGTGGTGAAATTACGGCAGCGCTACCATTATAACAAAATCATCTCTTAACAATTCTTCAGCCACACTTGCCTTCAAAACAAAAATGCTTTGTTATACATTGGAATTAAATAATAATGCCACGTCACAAATTCTCCAGGGAGCAATCACTTGCTACGCTTCTGTCGTCCGCCAAGTTTTCCTTTTGTCCTCCGAAGGTTCCCTCCGTTGCATTAATCATCAGGGACTCCCAACTACAAATGGGTGCCTTCAAGGTCATCTTGTGGACGAGCCCTGAAAGGGAAGTGTCCCTTTTCTTTCCCCTACCAAAAGTCTTAAGGGGTAGCCTCCGCTTACCTCCCCCTTAATTAGATAAGCTCTCGCTGATCTGGGGATCGCGCCAGCTGATTCCTTGCTTTAAGGGTGCCTAAGCGCAACCTAGGCATTGCATACTGGACTCCCAATGTAACCTGAAGCCCGAAGCTCGAGACGGTGTGGGCCCCTTGGTGTATCAATGTTTGTGGTCAAATATTTGTTATTAAATATAATGTTTGCAAACATCATGTGCATTCATCATCATCCTAATGCGCTAACATTAATGTGCCCAAGTCATGATGAAGGGCGCACAATCATTGCCAGGTTGCCTGCTTTTAGTGTTACTCAAGTGTTCGCAAACATTTATTGTGATGTGCAGAGACATGGTTAACGGGCATTACTGCTGCACCTACTATTAGGGTTACACCTAAGTCATTGTGAGCATCTATGTTCCACCAATGCAGTTAGTTTGCAAAGGTGGGTGAGTGTTGCCCACAGAGGCCAACTTATTTCACCATATCTTCTGCCTGCTCTTTCTATGCGTCAGGTAGTCTGTTGGAAACCCTCATTTTCCCAGCAGAAGTCCTCCTGGAGGGTTCGAGCAGAATCCCTGCACATAGGCCTAAGTGCCTAACATCCCAGACTTGTCTCTTAAAAAGTGAAACTTTACTTCGTCCTTATTGGCTGGCTCTATGAAAATGCAAATGATGTATTTGTTGTAGTTGGGCAGTGGTCCCTGCTAGTGTGAATGCAAGTAAGCTGGAACTGCCATGCAGCTCAAAGATGTCCTGGACAAAGACCTGCAGAAACTCCTTGTAACAGAACTGTATACAGAGTGTGGAGTAGAATGCTGCCCACCTCCTTATGGATGGGACTAAGCAGGAGCAGCTTAGGTTGTGCTTGCCAGCCTTTTTCCTGCCCCGCCAAGCAAGAAAGGACCCCAAACAGCCTCAAGGATTCCCGCACCTCCAAAAAGCCGGAAGTAGCTTGAGGGCACCACGAGCTGGATGTGGACTGCCTAGAAATCAAGCCCCTTCAACACTGATGCTCATGTACTTCTGCTGAAGGGCAGACTGAGGCTGATGGGCGGCCTGTCACTAAGACAGAGACAGGCTGTCTGAGAGATCAACCTTGCATGTGCACACACCCCTCTTTCAGTCAACCTTTTGTTATTTTTTTTTTTTTTTTTTACAGAGTTTTATATAGCGTGAACTTGACCCGAAGGTATGGGGCATCAGAGCGCTTTACACGAGCACCAGTTGCGTTACATGAGGACACATTCATTTTTTGTTAGGCACGAGGAGATTAAGTGATTTGCCCAGAATCACAGGATGTTCAGTGTTAGAAATGGGATCTCTGGTTGGCTAAGGCTTGCGCCAAAGCCAGGCAGAGACCACCACTCTAGTCAGGGCAAGGGAGTTACACGCCAAAGATAACCCCTGCTCACCCCCTTGGTAGCTTGGCACGAGCAGTCAGGCTTATCCCGGCGGCAATGTGTAAAGCGTTTGCGCAACACACCCACAGCAACAACATACTAGGCACACCACAAAAAGGAACGCCACACAAGGTTATATATAAAAATAGCCTTTGTATTATCATAAAACACATTAGAATAGTACTCACATAATATACATCGTGCCACCTGGCACGGGGTCATATTTACAAGGGAATTATTTACACCTGACAGGGCCAACTGGACCACTGTCAGAACCAGCACAAAGCGAACTTAGTATAGGTAGTACTTATAATAAATGTAGAACACATCATAACCGTACAACCAGTAATCACTGGTAACCACTGTACTTAGCATCAGCCTGTAACAAACTACATTATGCACAGTATCACATCAGGCGCGAATTACATTCTGCGCCAACCTCACCAGCATAAATACATTATGCAATCCTCTCATAAGTCTAAACCCATTAGACCCTAACCTCCTAAGTATAACTCACATTAGGGCGTAAAGCACAGTAGAGAATAACTCACAACCTAAACGCATTAGGTAATAATAAAATCACAAGCATAAAAACATTATGCAGAACCTCATAATCATAACAGTACATTAGAGGTATAATACGGGGTGCGTAAATCATACGACATGATTACATTCCCTAGCACCCAAAATCACATCAGCACATAGGTTTATAGGGCACCAGGCCCTAATCTGATCTAACTGTCCCCCTGGCCAACTGGCCATCTCAAAGAGGGGCTCAAATGCCCTATGTCCCAAAAGTTCAGGGCGCGCTGCCTAAGCAGCGAACGTCAAGGGTGCGCAATCTACGCAGGCCTAAACGTAGCAGCTGCCCACTAATTGCTGGGCAGCTGGGAAGATATGGGGCAGCGGAGTGTATTTCACTCCTGAGTCACATCAAGAAAATGCCCCCAGAGAAAGAGTAACCTAAACGGTGCAGCTGCCCACTACTTGCTGGGCAGCTGGAGAGATTCAAATGAGGCATGGGCTCTCAATGGCCCCTTAAACAAATGTGCCCCCTTCGTTGGAGCCACGCGGGCTCAGGAAACAACATGGCCCCCAAGTCCCACTCAGGGACTGCTTAAAAATAGAATAGCCCCCTCGTTGCAGCGGCCCGCAACTGCGGCGCCGCTGTGAAGCAAATGAAGAACTGGCACCACTGTGCCTGGGGACCCCCCTCTGGGGCCCTTTTAATAAAATTACCCCATCGGTGCAGCTGCCCTCTGCAAGCGGGGCAGCTGAAATAATTGCAAGCGGGGAAGCACGGGCCCCTTTGGGCCCTTAAACAATAAGAAGGCCCCGTGTTGGAGCCATCGGGGCTTCAAAACAATATGCCCCCAAACGTTGGAGCGGCCCGCTGCCAGCTGGGGCCGCTCAAGGAGACCAAACACGGTGCCTTCTCCGGCACCACCAAACTGCGCCCATCGGTGGAGCGGCCCTCTGTCAGCGGGGCCGCTCGGGCAGGAGGCATCAGGGTGGTGTCTCTACTCCTCTCCCCCCCCAGCCAGCTCCACTCACCGGCTCTCCTCGGCGCTGCTCTCGGCCCCACTCCTTCCTTCACCCGGCCCCCTTCCTGGGGACCGGGACTTCAGTATGGAGCCCGCGAGGCTCCTTCACGTCCCGCTTCGGCCGCACTCCTTCTCTGGCGCCGGGGCTCCCAACAGCACACGGGAGCCCCGCTCGCACCCCCGCTGCCTCTCCTCTTCACCCGGGCCCCCTCCTGGGACCCGGGACTTGTCGTGGGCACTCGGGGAGGCGGGGTAGGCTCCCGTCCTCCTCCGGTCGCAGCCCAGCTTCCGGCCGCATTCCTCCCTTCACCCGGGCCCCCTCCGGGGACCCGGGACTTTTAGATGGAGCTGCGAGGCTCCAGACGGATCTGTGATGGGCGCGGGGCTTCCCTCCAGGAAACGGAAGTCCCGCCCCACATCAGGCATAGCGCTGCCTGACTTCCTTTGCGGCGATCGGGCCGCGGCGGTGATTTCTTCTCGGGCAGTAAGAGGGGTAGGCTCCCTCGTAATTAAAGAATATGAAGCAGGGTGGGCTCCTGTTATAAAAATCAACAAAAATAAGCGGGGTGGGCTCCCGCCCATTAAATACAAAGCGGGGTGGGCACCCGCGGCTCCTGCATCACGGGGGAATCCCTCACGTCGGGATTCCCCCCAAAGGGACGGGCAGCACAGCGCTGCGTAGCCCACGCTCTTCCTCCGCAGTACAGAACAAAAGGGCTCCTACAAATAAAAGCCAAGCGCTCACAGGGCGCAAAAGGTCCCAGCAAGAAAGTCTTTTAGGTAGCAAGGGGCCAGGCTGGGCCCAGGGAGGCAAGTCCTCCCGAACCCGGCAACTGAGGGTAGGTCTAAGGATCTGTTGCGGACTTCGCAACCGATGTGAGGAAGTTCCTCATATTCTGATCTGCCGGGGATTGATGAAGCAAAAACTCATTTTTGATTGGGTAGAACCTACACTACTAGCCACTAGACAGAGTAAGGTACGGTGGTCATGAATTTGTACTTAATATATTATTAGTCTAGGTCCACCATAATGTATATAGTGTAGATAGTCTTTTATTTTTATAGGTCCTGAAGAATCGCTTCTAAAACTATAGAAAAATGCGAAGAAACATGTTGACCGACTACATGGAAGAGCGCCGTAAAAAAGACATTATCTTAGCAGTGCGCCTTTCAATTATTTTTAATCAGGGTAGGAGACCCCACAATTAAAGTAGTTCTTGTTGGTACTCCCAACCCTGTTTTAATTCACACTTCATATCACATATTTTTACATCTACACTCACTAGACCCCTCACCCCCACGGCACCAAACGGCTACTTGGAAAAAGATCTCCGCCAAAGTGCCCCTTATTGGGAGCCCGTCAGGCATTGCAGCGCCCGGCCAGACGAGGAGCAGCCCGATGATGAAGCATGACACCCTATGGGGTGTGTGAGGGCATTACATTCCAAATAAATGGATTCCCATCTATTTGGATGTAGAAAACTACTGTGACCTGCTTAACCATTTTTCTGGATTGTTTAGGAACAGCACAATATTTCAGTTTTTGAAGTCCTCCTGGGCCCCAGCAGCAGCACGCCCCCTCAGATTCAAGCACCAAAGTACAGAACAACTTTATGGGGTCACAGCCCCTACTTTTATACACCATTTTCCTTTGTGTTAGGGTGCAGGGCATGGGGGAACCAGATGCAACTGGTTCAGGGAAGTTTTGGAGCACTTTGTTTTGCCCAGCTCCCCTTCCCTTTCACAAGACAGGCTAGGGACATCAGACGCACCACAGGAGGTGGAGCCAGCATTGTACAGGGCAGGCAACATCCTATTCAGGGTCAGGGGATCTCTCCTCCCACCACTCTCAGCTCAGGTGTCCCATTCAGCCTAGCGCTGACTCACCCTGCCCCTCCTGCAGCCACACACACCTCCCAGCCCCTGTCACTCACAGAGCCAGACATGCAATCCACATCAGGCAGGCAGACACAGAGCACACAGAAATGCCAACTTCTAGAAGTGGCATTTCCCTACCAGTCACCATAAATCTGCGCACACCATTGCGCAGCATTTATTCTCACGAGTTCGCACATACTAAACTCGCCCCTGCACTCCTCTCACACCAGGAATTACCATGGACACACATATCCCCCATGCATTCCTATGGGAGGGCAGGACAATCTCACCACACGCACTCAGCGCGCACGCACTTTACACTGGCCCACAGTGCTAAAGTGCCCAGAGACTTAAAACTACTGACACACAAGGCAAAAAGTTTAGGGGTGAACCGGCCAAAAAGGGCCAAGTCCAACACAACCCCCTTCCAGCCAAAACGCAGGGCAGACCAATCACCACCGTGATGGGCTTCCCTGCTTGGGGCGATAGAACACGGACGCGGGCACGTACTGCAGGGACACCCTCCGGTTCTACGCCACTTGGAACCAATGGAATCCAACTAAGAAAAAAAACTCAGGACCAACTAGGCTACCCCACTGGTACTCCTTAGTTGTCCACGGCCAGGACCAGGCCCTAGGCCACTGGTCCTTGCCAATCCACAGAGTGGGGGGCAGTAACCCCTGGCATCCAATAGCCATTCTCCACTCTCCCTCTCAGTGTAGTTCCAAACTACCACTGATCCTTCAATCGAGGGTCCGCACCCTCAGGCTGACCAGAGGTCACGGGCGAAGCGTCTCCTCACCCTACCTCTACTTCTGGGGTTCCGCACCCTCCCAGGGGAAGCACCCACCAGAACACAACTCTCCCACCAGTTCAGGACCTCTCTCCATCAACTGGTCTACCACCTGGGATCCGAATTCACCGGATGCACCGGGGTCCTGAGGCGAGGACTCCCTCCCTCTGCACTCCCTTCCAGAGTTCTGCACCCTCCCACTGTAGAGCAGGGTCCCTTCACTTAAGATGGGCCCCACCTGCTCTCAGGGTAGTACTACCACATTCAGCCAGGGACCCTAAAGATCCCGGCTAGGCCTGCACCACCCCTTCTGGGAAACACAGGGTCTCTTCACTTAAGATGGGCCCCACCTGTGTTCACAGGGGTACCCCTAGAAGGCAACCCGGCCAGGACACTGATTACAGTCGCCCTGCCGTCCAGGTCAGGAAACACCTGAACCTGGCTCCCCAACCCAGGGACGGTACCCTTTGGTCAGATGCCCGGCGAACCAGGACTTCACGGGGAGCACGCATGCCCCCCTCGAGGGTGACACATAACTAATGTGTCGTGTGACAGTCTGCCTGGCGCAGATCTCACGACCTCCTGTCCATCTGACAGTGCGTGCAGATCCCCCAGGACAGAAGTGGCGTCACCATGGTCATTCATTGGCGACTCAGCCCTTCTGGCTGGCCCCTGACCCACTGGTTCTTCCACTGAGGACTCTTTCCCCCTCTCACCCCTCACTCTGGACCTCTGCACCCTCCCAACTGGAGTGGTACTGCCAGACACCAGGACCGCTGGAGCTCTGGTTACAGACACTCCACGTCCTCTAGACAATGGGAGATCCTCCTTAAATGGCCTACAAGTACAGCCTAGGCCCCCAACCTGGTGTTCCCTGAAGAAACCATCCAGGCCCTGGGACTGGGTTTCGGGCACCTTGGGACACAACCCACACTCACTCCTTCTCCTCTGAGACAGGACGTGAGCCCCTACACCCCTCCCACTACACTGGGACCTAGCTGGGCTACACTGAACCTCTTCCACCACACAGGACCGGAAGATACCCGAGCCACTCTTGTTGGAATCCTTCTCCAATGCCTCTGCAGGACCTCTAGCACACAGCCAGAGGTCCACCTCCCGTGCAAGCTCCTTATCACCAAAAGAACTCACACCCACTCGTCCAGTGCAATACACCACTCATCCAGACACGCCCCCCAACCAAGACTGGTGAGACAGTTCCTTACTGCCCCTGAATCTCAACCTGTACCCCTCTTACTGGGAACCAGGTACCATACTGTGGGAATGGGGAATGGGACTTCCTGCACTGGACACCATATTGTTGCCACCACTGGATCCCACCCTTACTGGTGAATCCAGACAACTCAACTGAGCTCAGGGGATAAACTACCCTCCAGAGCTAACTTTTCTCCTCCACACTCCCTTTCTTCCCTCCTATCCACCCACACCTCTGGGGACAGGAAAAGGGATTGGGCACGGGACCCAGCAAGGGACTCCCTATCTATGGGAACCTCCCAACCTACTGGTGTCCCGCCCTGTCATTTTCTCTCTTCTGCCACCAATCATAAAAGCGCAGAAAACACCATTAAAAAATGACACTGTTGAGGAGAAAAATAAAATCAGTAAAAATAATCCCCAATATGTGATTATCTAAATGCAGAGTTTGTAGTGCAACCAGTTGTTGCTGTGGTACTGCGCAAAAGCAAGTCCTATCCTCACCGCTGACAACCAATGTTAGAAATGGGATCTCTGGTTGGCTAAGGCTTGCGCCAAAGCCAGGCAGAGACCACCACTCTAGTCAGGGCAAGGAGTTACACGCCAAAGATAACCCCTGCTCACTCCCTTGGTAGCTTGGCACCAGCAGTCAGGCTTATCCCGGCGGCAATGTGTAAAGCGTTTGCGCAACACACCCACAGCAACAACATACTAGGCACACCACAAAAAGGAACTCCACACAAGGTTATATATAAAAATAGCCTTTGTATTATCATAAAACACATTAGAATAGTACTCACATAATATACATCGTGCCACCTGGCACGGGGTCATATTTACAAGGGAATTATTTACACCTGACAGGGCCAACTGGACCACTGTCAGAACCAGCACAAAGCGAACTTAGTATAGGTAGTACTTATAATAAATGTAGAACACATCATGAACGTACAACCAGTAATCACTGGTAACCACTGTACTTAGCATCAGCCTGTAACATAAACTACATTATGCACAGTATCACATCAGGCGCGAATTACATTCTGCGCCAACCTCACCAGCATAAATACATTATGCAATCCTCTCATAATTCTAAACCCATTAGACCCTAACCTCCTAAGTATAACTCACATTAGGGGCGTAAAGCACAGTAGAGAATAACTCACAACCTAAACGCATTAGGTAATAATAAAATCACAAGCATAAAAACATTATGCAGAACCTCATAATCATAACAGTACATTAGAGGTATAATACGGGGTGCGTAAATCATACGACATGATTACATTCCCTAGCACCCAAAATCACATCAGCACATAGATCAGATTAGGGCCTGGCGCCCTATAAACCTAACTGTCCCCCTGGCCAACTGGCCATCTCAAAGAGGGGCTCAAATGCCCTATGTCCCAAAAGCTCAGGGCGCGCTGCCTAAGCAGCGAACGTCAAGGGTGCGCAATCTGCGCAGGCCTAACGTAGCAGCTGCCCACTAATTGCTGGGCAGCTGGGAAGATATGGGGCAGCGGAGTATATTTCACTCCTGAGTCACATCAAGAAAATGCCCCCAGAGAAAGAGTAACCTAACCGGTGCAGCTGCCCACTACTTGCTGGGCAGCTGGAGAGATTCAAATGAGGCATGGGCTCTCAATGGCCCCTTAAACAAATGTGCCCCCTTCGTTGGAGCCACGCGGGCTCAGGAAACAACATGGCCCCCAAGTCCCACTCAGGGACTGCTTAAAAATAGAATAGCCCTCGCTGCAGCGGCCCGCAACTGCAGCGCCGCTGTGAAGCAATGAAGAACTGGCACCACTGTGCCTGGGGACCCCCTCTGGGGCCCTTTTAATAAAATTACCCCAGTCGGTGCAGCTGCCCTCTGCAAGCGGGGCAGCTGAAATAATTGCAAGCGGGAAGCACGGGCCCTTTGGGCCCTTAAACAATAAGAAGGCCCCGTGTTGGAGCCATCGGGGCTTCAAAACAATATGCCCCCAACGTTGGAGCGGCCCGCTGCCAGCTGGGGCCGCTCAAGGAGACCAAACACGGTGCCTTCTCCGGCACCACCAAACTGCGCCCATCGGTGGAGCGGCCCTCTGTCAGCGGGGCCGCTCGGGCAGGAGGTATCGGGGTGGTGTCTCTACTCCTCTCCCCCCCCAGCCAGCTCCACTCACCGGCTCTCCTCGGCGCTGCTCTCGGCCCCACTCCTTCCTTCACCCGGCCCCCTTCCTGGGGACCGGGACTTCAGTATGGAGCCCGCGAGGCTCCTTCACGTCCCGCTTCGGCCGCACTCCTTCTCTGGCGCCGGGGCTCCTAACAGCACACGGGAGCCCCGCCGCACCCCCGCTGCCTCTCCTCTTCACCCGGGCCCCTCCTGGGACCCGGGACTTGTCATGGGCACTCGGGGAGGCGGGGTAGGCTCCCGTCCTCCTCCGGTCGCAGCCCAGCTTCCGGCCGCATTCCTCCCTTCACCCGGGCCCCCTCCGGGGACCCGGGACTTCTAGATGGAGCCTGCGAGGCTCCAGACGGATCTGTGATGGGCGCGGGGCTTCCCTCCAGGAAACGGAAGTCCCGCCCCACATCAGGCATAGCGCTGCCTGACTTCCTTTGCGGCGATCGGGCCGCGGCGGTGATTTCTTCTCGGGCAGTAAGAGGGGCAGGCTCCCTCGTAATTAAAGAATATGAAGCAGGGTGGGCTCCTGCTATAAAAATCAACAAAAATAAGCGGGGTGGGCTCCCGCCCATTAAATACAAAGCGGGGTGGGCACCCGCGGCTCCTGCATCATGGGGAATCCCTCACGTCGGGATTCCCCCCAAAGGGACGGGCAGCACAGCGCTGCGTAGCCCACGCTCTTCCTCCGCAGTACAGAACAAAAGGGCTCCTACAAATAAAAGCCAAGCGCTCACAGGGCGCAAAAGGTCCCAGCAAGAAAGTCTTTTAGGTAGCAAGGGGCCAGGCTGGGCCCAGGGAGGCAAGTCCTGCTGGGCCCAGGGAGGCAAGTCCTCCTGGGCCCCAGCAGCAGCACGCCCCCTCAGATTCAAGCACCAAAGTACAGAACAACTTTATGGGGTCACAGCCCCTACTTTTATACACCATTTTCCTTTGTGTTAGGGTGCAGGGCATGGGGGAACCAGATGCAACTGGTTCAGGGAAGTTTTGGAGCACTTTGTTTTGCCCAGCTCCCCTTCCCTTGCACAAGACAGGCTAGGGACATCAGACGCACCACAGGAGGTGGAGCCAGCATTGTACAGGGCAGGCAACATCCTATTCAGGGACAGGGGATCTCTCCTCCCACCACTCTCAGCTCAGGTGTCCCATTCAGCCTAGCGCTGACTCACCCTGCCCCTCCTGCAGCCACACACACCTCCCAGCCCCTGTCTCTCACAGAGCCAGACATGCAATCCACATCAGGCAGGCAGGCAGACACAGAGCACACAGAAATGCCAACTTCTAGAAGTGGCATTTCCCTACCAGTCACCATAAATCTGCGCACACCATTGCGCAGCATTTATTCTCACGAGTTCGCACATACTAAACTCGCCCCTGCACTCCTCTCACACCAGGAATTACCATGGACACACATATCCCCCATGCATTCCTATGGGAGGGCAGGACAATCTCACCACACGCACTCAGCGCGCACGCACTTTACACTGGCCCACAGTGCTAAAGTGCCCAGAGACTTAAAACTACTGACACACAAGGCAAAAAGTTTAGGGGTGAACCGGCCAAAAAGGGCCAAGTCCAACATTCAGCATCATTGCCGAGACTCGAACCGGGTTCCCCAAATTCGAGGTCGACCCCCTAGCCATTAGGCCAACTCCTCTCCCCTCTCTTCGATCCATTTCATCCTTGCTCCCAAGTGCCCATACTGCAGGACATTGCAGCTTTACCATATCTGCTTGTAGGATTGTTCTAGACGTCCCAAACTTCACAATCATTACAGACTTGTGACCATTTGAATTCTGGATCCATAGTAAAACGTGTTTAGCCAGAGGCTCTGACTGCTCTGCTTGTGTTTTGTGCTTCTTCTTAAATTTGTCAAACTTGTGGAAGTATATGACTCAATGCGCAATTACTTTATTTTAAGTATTGTTTTTACTGTAAATTTGTTATTAAAAGGACTGAGTACACACAACTCCTGCCTGGACATTGATCCTTTATTGTTGCTTGCATCACTGGGCTGTACTGAACAGACCCACCGCCCATATTCTCTTTGGTTAAACCTTGGATTTCTTGTGTCAACTACCAAGTCAGGGTGCATAGGTCACCCCCCTCTTTCTGTTTTAGACGGTGTAGCTCAAGTGTTGATTGCTGTGGGCCCTGCGATTTCCCTCATTGACAGAGCTCTGTGGCCACTGTAACTGCCTGTACAGGGAACGCAGCTTCACATAAGCCATTATAAAACGCTGTTTTGGATTTTAAATTGCGATCCATAAAGAATAGTGATCATAAAGGTCACACTTCCTCCACGTAAAACAGGGAAAAGAATAATGGTGAAGTAGATTCACTTTGAATGACTTATTAAAGGACCATCATCCTTCTGTAGGTCTTAGGTTCATCTTACACAGTGTCCTGTTCATTAAATCAAACATTAATGACACCATTAAAAATTCCTTGTGGCGACAAGAACTATGAAAACACCCTAAAACTCTTTTCGTTGTCTGAGTTCTGCCTCGCATTGCTCGTGAAGTTTCTACTCTGCCCGACTAGGACAAGACCTCCCAATATCACGCCCGTACTCCCTCACGAGTTTAAAATGGCACAGTGGCAAGTCTAGCTGTGAGCCTAGTCGCTAACCTAGATGCCCTGACTAGACTTGATCTCCTCGAACTTGGAAGAAATGGCTTGGTTCTAACTTATTTTAAAAAAGATTTGTAGAGCGCGACAGCTGCCCCAGCCAAGAGGCGTCCCGGAGCTAACAGCAAATAGGAGACCACAATGCAGGGGGGGACCAGAGCGACCTACACAGTGGGAAAGAGAAAAGTTTTGATAGCTTTCCTGAATTCGAGGAAGTTACTGAGGCCTCGAACATGGAGGGGCAATGAGTTCCAGAGAATAGCCGCTCTGTACCGGAAGGAGCGCCCTCCGGCCCGAGTCCTCCTGACCCGAGGGACCACTAGCAAATGTTGGCCCATGGAGCGAAGCTGACGGGAGGGGACGTAAGAAGAGAGCAGATCAGTCAAAATGTTAGGGGAGGCGAACTTCAAGATTTTAAAGGCTATGCAAAGAGCCTTGAACTCAATCCGTTGAGCCACAGGCAGCCAATGAAGGCGGCGGATTGTGTTAGTCACCGAACAGACTCTGCGCAGACCCAGAAGAGATCTTGCTGCGGCGTTCTGTACTCTCTGTAGCCTGTGTACTTCCGCCTTGTTAGCCCCCAGATACAGAGAGTTCGCGTAATCAAGCCTAGATGTAATCAAGGCCTGAATGATGATCTGTCTGGTCGGGGCATCAAAGAAACCCAAAATAGGTTTGAGTCCGCGCAGCAAACCGAAACAAGTACCCGCCACCTTCTTCGTTTGGGTCTGGAAATTGAGAGAGGCGTCCATCCAAACACCCAAGTTCTTTACAACCTGTTTAGGGAGGGGGGGGGGGGGGTGCCTAGATTCGTGGGCCACCAATACTCATTCCATAGCCCATGATCCCTACCCACCAGCAACACCTCCGACTTGCTGGCATTCAGCTGGAGGCAGTTAGCTGTCATCCACCCGGCAACTGCAGCAAGATCGCCTTGAAACTTAGAGGCGTCGTGCTTAGAGTTGCTCGAGAGGGCTACCACCAGCTGAGTGTCGTCGGCGTAGGAGACCACAGTCAGTCCTCTGCTCTTGGCTATTACAGCCAGAGGTTGTACATACAAATTGAAGAGCAGAGGGCTCAGGGAAGAGCCCTGTGGCACCCCGCGCTTGATGGGGAAGGTGGGCGAGGAGAAAGGGGGAGCAATCACCTGAAAAGTCCTATCAGAGAGAAATGACGCAAGCCACTTCAAAGCAAGGGCACCGATGCCAGCCTCTTCCAGACGGCGCAACAGGATTGCATGGGACACAGTGTCGAATGCAGCACTGAGATCCAGAAGGATCCGTGCCGATGTCTGTCCTGCGTCCATCGCTGTCCAGAGATGTTCTGTCACCGCCAGGAGCGCAGACTCAGTACTATGGCCGGGGCGAAAGCCATTTTGCAAGGGATCTAGAGTATTATTGGAGGTCAAGTGGTCTGAGAGGATGGAGTTAATATATGCCTCCGTGATCTTGGCAGGCCATGAAAATAATGAAATTGGCCTGAAGTTTTCAGTTTTTTTTTAGTCCAATGAGGGTTTTTTGAGCAATGGTATCACCCTAGCCTGTTTCCATGCTGTAGGCACGACAGCTAAGCTGAGCGATTTGTTGATCACTTGACCTAGGAGAGGAGAAATAGATTGGTAAAATTTTCCTGAAATGGTCAGGTTTCAGTGGGTCGGCCGGTGAGCCTGACTTAATTTTGGCACAAAGGGCAAGTAAACGGTCCGGCTGAATCTGAGGGAAAACCTCTAAAGTGGCGATCGTGCCATTATTGGATATCTCAGGGCAGCCGGTTTGGGCCGCGGGAAAACATTTATAGATGTCTTCTACCTTTTTAAGAAAGAACGAGGCAAGCTCCTCGCATTGCCTGTCCGAGGTGATCAGTAGGCCAGCGGCCCCCTTCTGATTTTTGAGACCTGAAACAATTGAGAAGATACTCTTTGCGGGATTGGTGCTGTTACTGATTTCTTTAGCGTAAAATGCAGCGCGCTCAGTATGGATAGCCTTGTGATAGATCTTTACAGCATCCCGATAGAGATCTTTAGATAACGGGTCAAAGTCCCTTCTCCAAAATCTTTCACGTTTTTTGCAGGTTTTCCGCAGCACAGCTAATTGGTCGTTGTACCACGGATTAGATTTGGAGGTGCGGTTCAGGGACCATTTAGCTGGGATCAGCTTATCCAGCGGCTGATTGATCCAATCCGAAAAGGCCAAATTAGCCTTGTCAGGATCCATCGGTAACACCGGAACAGTAGCGGAAAGATGGGCTTGGAGTTGATCCCAATTTAATTTGTGCCATGGGCGTTTAAGGGAGAGAGGGTTGTCTAATTTGCGCACAGGTACAGTGCCCTGAATAGACAAGGGGACTAAAAAGTGGTCAGACCAACCCATAGGGACCGGCGGTTGGACCGTGAGGGATGAAATATTAGTAAAAACAGGGTCCAACAGATGACCAGCCGAGTGTGTAGGACCAGAGACACGCTGGTCGAGCTGACAAGCAGCTAAATCCGCCACCAGATTAGCCACATCCACGTCAAGGTGGTTATCAAAATGAAGGTTCAAGTCTCCTAAGACTGTAAAATTAGAGGTATTGACCGCCAAAGTGCTGACGGTTTCAACAAGGGCTTCCCTAAAAACCTTGGATGGGCCCGGGGGACGATATACCAATAAACCAGTCATGGTATAATTGGGATTAAAAGCAATTTTAAAACAAGCACATTCGCAGCCCAAGATGGGCTGTTTGATGAAGGTGCAGGGATAGCCGGTTTTGACAATAACCGCAATGCCCCCACCTCTCGTTTCTCTGTTCAGGGTATGAATAACATAACCGTCCGGGAGTGCCAGCCCCGGAATCGCCACCGAATCTTCAGAGAGCCAAGTCTCGGTTAGAAACAGGGTATCGGGAGATTCAGTTTCCAAAAGATCATAGACATCAACACAATGTTTGACCAGGGAGCGACAATTCAGGTGGAAAATAAACGTACTTTTGCCTGGGGGAGGGGGGCAGGCGTGTGGAGCTACTGGGATAATAGATGTGAAGCCACAGCATTTACAGCTGAAGGGACCCTCTAAACCACCCAAACCGTAGACCTGACACCTAGCAGACAGCGTCCTGAATGCTAACAGCTCATTCCGGGCATAAGTATGTTGTGGTTTTGTAAGATTGGCAGCATGTCTGGCGTCTGGCGACGGCCGGGCGCAGACGGGCGAAGACGGGCGCAGACGGGCTTGCCTTTGGCGCGCCAGCGGCGCGACCGCTGCGCGCGTCCGCTGCGCGGCCGGGCTGACATGCGAGTTAAGTATGCCCCAGTAGCGGAAATGAGGAGAGGAGGGCGGAGCCACGTCCCTCCACGCAAACAGCACAGGCTGCGGTGGACCGGGGGCTGGCGATTCAGTGCAAAAGAACAACAAGCAGTAAGTGACAATATTAAAAGCAGTTTAAAAGATCGATTTTTAAAATGGCAGGAGAAACACAATGCAGGTGCTGGCTGGCGAGCGCGCTATCACCTAGTGCACTTGAATGCATTACTCACATGGAATCCACCTATAAACAACACCTTGAATCTCTTGTGAAAAAATCTCCAACACAGCAAGTAAAAAAACGCTATATAAGTGCTTGCTGTTTCACCCTGTGTTTGTAGCCTGCTGGTCAAAGGTTTGAATCCAAATATGATCAACTAAGCCTATAGGCCACTCAAGTTTGAGAGAGTGAACAACACAGATCTGCAGTATTGTGCCCTGCTACTAACGTCTAACTCTGCATATGCTAGTTAACATTTGTACAGCACTCTTGAAATCTGAACGGACATGAATGCTGCAGTGTTACAAAAACCTTAAACTAAATAAATCTTGTTAGATACATTAATACTTTGCCTGTAAACTTAACCTGCCATCTTTCTACCTCACTTAATATAGCCAGATTCACAGCAGGACCTGTCCGACTCAGAGATGCCACCAGAACCCTCTCAACTCAGCTTGCAGTGCACTCTGGACAAGATGATAGGGGCCATTGAAGAATCGAAGTCCACCCTCCAATGGGAAATAGGGAAGGTATCAGTTGAACTGGGCCTGCTCCGTGCAGACCACCAGAAGTTGACTACCAGGGTGAACGACAATGAAAGCGCCCTCACAGACCTGCATCCCTCGCACCAAATCATGAAAACCCAAATTACTCATCTCACGGATCAAGTACAGCGACTCGAATATCGGGCAAAAGATGCGGAGGAGAGCAGTAGGCAGAACAACGTGCGAATAATAGGTCTTCCAGAGGGAACTGAAGGGTCTGACATGGTAGTCTACTTGGAGCAATGGTTGAAGTCGGTGGTGGCCCCAACCCGTCTCACAACCTTTTTTTCCCTAGAAAGATCGCACCAAGTACCAGCCCGACCGCCAGCCACGGGTCTCCCGCCCAGACCTATAATTGCTAAGCTATTACACTACAAAAACAGAGATGTGCTTTTGCAGCGGACACAGGAAGCGGGCCCTTTTTGCGTGGGGAACGGTCAGGCCACATTGGTCCTGGGCTTTACTGCGGTGGTGCAAACCAAACAAGGCTCCTTCTTAGAAGTGAAAAACACACAAGATGATCACGGAATGTTGCACATTGGCAAACATTCACCCCCAGTCACAGATCTGGGTTTAATCCATCGTTATTTTGCTTCACCACGCCACCCCAGTTCAGACATAGCCATATGCAAATCAGTCTTGACCCTGTGCCTCATGGGAACATTCCAGACCGAACTGCCAAGCCATGTCTTCCCTGGACCGGAATCAAGCATCCTAGGACCGGTTTCGGGCTTTCAGCCCTCATCAGCCAGGATAGCTTGACTCCAGTGGCATAGTGAGCACGGGACCCACGTCTGGGCATACCCTTCCCACTTAGGGCGAAATGCAAAACACACAAGACTTCTTAGAAGTGAAGCAGATACTCCATGATGAAGGGATTCAGTACTTTCTTATATTCCCAGCTAAACTGAAAATAATGCTGGATGGTCAGTCCCACTTCTGCCAGAACCGGGATGAGACTTGGTCCTGGTTGGAGGTGCACGATTCGGGATCTGTCAAAAACCGCGCACCTGAAGAAGAGAAGCCCCCGCACCACTGAAAGCACTGCAGGTTGAGGGGGACATTTGCGAGCAGGTCCTTTAACGAAACCTACCCAGTCTCAATCAGAAATGGGGCGAGTGGCAGCATTACAAACTGCGACGTCGCTGTTTGAGGTAGTGACATCCGATAAAGAGAATAAAAGTAACTCAGACCACTCGGAGGACGCAGGCACGCTTCACATTGAGAATGTTGGGCCCCCGGATGCGACTACCGAAACCGCAGACAAAATTGTTTGACTAGTGCCACTCTTTCTCCTAGTTATGCTGGTCACGTCAAGTGGGATTTATCATAATTACTACTCGGGCTGATGCAGCTGTGCATTAGAAGACTGCCTTTGCCTTTCCCCCTCATTGCTGCTTTATGTGTTTTGGAGCAGGGATGCTATAGGTTATTAACTTAATGACCTGCATAGTTTGGGTGGCCAGCTGTTGCTGGGCTACTCTGGGGATGGGAAGTTGGGAAGACAGTTTTTTATTATTGTCCTATGCTGACCCGGTCTCTCGTGTGTCGGCGTTATATACAGGGGTTGCTGGGTGTGGGGGAAGTGATTGGGGAAGGGTCCTTTGTTAGATTGCCATGTAGCTGGCTCTATGAGCAACACACTCAATAAGTACAAACTGATAACATGGAAAATAAGCGGCATGAGTTCTGCGACCAAACGTCGCAAAATCCTGATGTATCTTAAAAGAAGTGGTGTGCATAGTGCCCTACTTCAAGAATTGCACCTCACACTTGCTGAAGCTGATCACCCTCACCAGCGGTGGCAGGGTCAGCTTCATGCTACAACATACTCTGCCTTTGGGAGGGGGGGCTTCTCTGGGTATGGACCGAAATTCCCTTCGAGACAACCACAATTGACAGATTAAGAGGGCCGATATGTCTTGGTGGAGGGGCGACTTTGCAGGAAACCTCTGGTGCTGGGCAGTGTCTACACACCAAATCATGATCAGACCTCATTTCTTCACACCCTGTCAGCGCGATTAGCTAGTCTGACAGGGGGGCCGTGCCTTATTGGAGGGGATTTTAATTGTGTTTTAGACATGTACCTTGACAGCTCGACTCTTCCACTCCCGGGTGCAGCAGCCCATAGAGCATCTGCTGGTTTGGCCTCTTAGATTACATACTGGGATATGGAGGACCCCTGGCATACTCAACATCCCACAGACCAGGATTATTCCTTCTTCTCGGGACTATACCAGGTTCATACGATAATGGAGCGCTTTGTACGCTCCAAGTCCCTTAATAGGTGTATATTACACACAGAATATTTGGGTTGTACCCTCTTACCATTGTCCTCTCCTTTTGACGCTACAATCAGTGGACGAAAGCCCACTCATTTCATCATGGTGGCTACGTTCAACTTCCCTCGAGGACGCCATCTATAGAGATTGCCTCGCAGTGAGAATAGCTGAATACTTCACTCGAGTCATGGCCTAGAATGGGAGGCTTTTAAGGTCATGATAATGGGGCACCGCCTAAGGCAGTCAGAAGGTATTCGACATGACCTCATGGGAGACCTCCAGAAATTGGAGGTTGGTCTCCATTTGTGGGATAATGAGCTGGGTGGTAGCCCGGGAGCCCTTCCGTGGTAGCTAGAAACACATGAACTGTACAATGCGGCTCTGGAACAGCTGCAATGCCATGTTTATAAAAAGTACATACATCGGGTACATAAAGAGTAGGAAAAGTCGGGATGGCTCCTTGCGTGGTTGATTCGCGCAGAAAGTAGGGGTACCCCTATCACTCGCCTAGTGCTGGCAGAGGGGTGGGGGGACAGTCTTCTTCCTGGCAAAACATTAACAAGGCATTCAGGTCTTATAACATATCCCTCTATCATTCGCCGGAGTTAGGCCTCCCGACAGCATTGGAATCCTTCATGGAGAGACTCCTAATTCAGTCTCTCCCACAGGTGGCACAAGAACTACTAGGCGCTCCAGTGTCAGACGTGGAGGTGAGAAATGCCATCCAAAAAATGGCGATAGGTAAGACACCTGGCGCAGATGGACTCCCCTTGGGAGTTTTACCAGGTGTGCGCCTGCAAACTGGCACCTAAATTGGCAGAAATGTATGCGGAGGCTTAAGAGATGGGTATCCTCCCTGCAACAACGAGGGAGGCATTGGAGGTGTCCCTGCCAAAATCTACCTCGCAGGATGTGGCACCGGACTTCTGACACCTTTCTATGCAGAACTCGGACTTCAAAATACTCAGTAAAATATTAGCATCACAGTTGATACCCTATGTGCAGGCCCTGATTCATGAAGACCAAAACGGTTTATACCAACCCGTACTACCTCTCACAACCTCCATAGACTTTATTCAATCCTGTACGCCCATGACCAGCCACCTGATCACCCTGCAGTGATTGTGTCGGTGGGCCTTGAGAAGGCCTTCAACACAGTGCGTTGGGACTTCTTGGAGGCTACTATGTATCGCATGGGACTAGGTGCTAACTGGGTAAGATGGGTCAGACTACTGTACCC
The DNA here is from genome assembly GCA_963921515.1 of Calotriton arnoldi. Classification (NCBI taxonomy): domain Eukaryota; kingdom Metazoa; phylum Chordata; class Amphibia; order Caudata; family Salamandridae; genus Calotriton; species Calotriton arnoldi. The sequence continues at coordinate 516,883 of CAWUFW010008787.1, read as the reverse complement.
CCACCCAATGCATAGGGTTGAAACAGGGTGCATGATTTCGGAGACCTATGAAATATTCAGGGGCACTAGACAGGGTTGCCCCCTGTCGCCCCTCTCATTCGCCCTGGCCGTGGAGTGGCTGGCAGAAAGGTTCCGAATGGAGAGAATAGGTTGGGGCATTATGCTAGATGGTTTGGTCTATGTTATTTCACTATTTGCAGATGATCTGCTTATTTACTTCCTGGATGGGGTGAATGATATTGCCTGGGCCCTGTGGCTCCTTGCAGATTCTGGAAGGTACTCGGGTCTCTGGGCAAACCGGAGTAAAACATGTGTGTTTCCGGTGGTCGCTGGAACGGGTCACTCTACTTCTTGCCCACCTGACATACTTTGGGCTCTGCAAACCATTAAATATTTAGGCATCTAGGTCTTCCACAATCTGGAGGATCTCCGAGAGGGGAACCTGGGGAAGGATGGGGAGGGGAGTGGGGATTGGGTCCCTGAAATCCTATGTCTCCTTTTGGCGCACCCTCAAGCTACCAACTATGGCATGTATTGCGCTCTATAAAATGGTCATGCTCCCGAGGCTTTTTTCCTTTTTGTAAACCTCCCAGTGAAAATTTTGGTGACCTGGTTTCGGAGGCTTGACGCACTCCTGCGGGAACTGATTTGGGATGGCGGACGACAGAAAGTTGCATTAGCTACCCTCCGCCGCACCCCACTTAAGGGTGGCCTGGAAATACCAGACTTTGAATTGTACTTTCTTGCAGCTCAGCTTCAGTGGATCAAAAAATGGCTTGATGGATTAGTCTTATTGAATCTCCGTTAGTTGGGCACTGAACCCAACGAGGGATTCCTGTTGGTGAAGCTGTTGCGCCCATCACTATGGATTCCATTCCCAGGTATCCTTTTGTCCACTGCCCTGCTGGCAACTTGAGCTGCGGAGCACTAGTACGGTGACCCCTTATGCCCCTGAACTCCAGTTGGTGGGCCTCACTCATGGAGACCCGCTGACTTTCTTACTGCAGGGCAAATGGACTCTTGGACGGAGACGGGGTTGGTGACCCTGGGAGACTGATTTCAGATGAATGTCTTAATGCCCTCTACAGACCTGGTGGAACAGACAGAACCTCCCTTACAAAAGGAGAAAAATAAATTAAAACAAAGGACTGGCCCACTAGCTCCTCCTGCATTGATGCACACTTGTTTTCAGGTGGAGGATCACACATGATCAAGCGAAGGACAACAGAGGAAATTGCTGAAGTGGAGTAACTCACTGCTCAGTGCCAATGTCATGGGCAGAAGCAACAGATCAATAACATTCAAACAGACTAATGGCTGAAGAGGATGACTCAAAGACCCTCTTGGCATGTATAGGTATGTATATGTTTATAGTTTTTCTGTTTATTACAAGAGCCTGGATGACAGCTAAAACTGTAAGGTCATACCTAAAAATATTTGCATACACATACAGATAGATAAATACTACACAACATTACAGAATGTCCAAAATTAATGTTGGGAAAACCATGCATTATCCTACGTGAGAGGGTTTAGCAAGTATTATCACAGTGCAAATATTTCCCCCCTAGTATTTGCCAGAGAGGGATAACAAACATCAAAACCATTGTTTACTATGGTAATCTCTGACAGTCCAAATAACAAATTACTTTTCACAATAAATACATCAATCCTATTGTATTTGATATAAAACATATCCGCTTTATCATTGGCTTGCCACAGTAACCAAAACAGGCCTACAAGTCAACCAACAGGCATACAGCCATAAATGTACAAATATGTACAAAATTACAGTTGGTAATACAATATACAAACTCTTGTAAGCGGTACTCACAGGCATTAGCAAGGTGCACATCTTCTAACCCCAGAAATTGACAGAGGGGGTTACCTACACCAAAAGTCTTGCCTACTACAATAATGTTTGAGATTTTATATAACAAAATACCTCTCTACATGTTTTACGAGAGTGTAATCTCAATCCACCCTTAAAAGCCTTTTGGCTTTTCACAATAAGCAAGTCATGCCTCCCGCCTTTGTTGTAACTTTTCATGATAAACAAATCAGACCTCTGGCATTTACATAATTTTTCTCAAAGAACTAATCAGCCTTTACCAAGGCAAATTGCACCATAACCAATTCAAGGCCTACTATAGTAAGAATAAAATTTCCCACAAGTCAACCACCAAACATATAGCTATAAGGACAAGTTACGTACCTTCGGTAATGCCTTATCTGGTAGAGACATGATCTAGTCGCAGATTCCTTACCTTTGAATTTCCCAGGCATCAGTCTGGTTCGAGAAGATATTTCTTCGAGCAATACCACTCCGTGCCAGTAGGTGGTGTTGGTCGCCTACGCGTGACAAATTTGGTGGGGACTGAGCGATAGTGATGTCCGTGTCACCTATATAGGCACCATGTTGGCCCGCTGACATCAGTTACTTATCACTACTTTCCACGCCAGAAGCGGAGCCATGAAGTGCACTGACATTGGTGTGTGTGTGTTGAGGACACTTAGGGCCCTGAAAGGTGTCAGCCTTGACCATAAAAACCTGTCAACAGTGCATGGAGGATGGGTGTGTCTTTAAGGGATCTGCGGCTAGATCATGTCTCTACCAGATAAGGCGTTATCGAAGGTAAGTAACTTGTCCATCTGATAGAGACATCTAGCTGCAGATTCCTTACCTTTGACTATATACCCAAGCAATACCATCCCCAGAGGAGGGACTGCAGAGAAGTTTAGACCAGGAAGTCCTGCAGGACAGAGCGGCCAAAAAGGCCGTCCCTGCAGACTTAACTGTTCAGGCAGTAGTGCTTGTAAATGTGTGCAGGGATGCCCACGTTGCTGCCTGACAAATGTCGAGGATTGGAACTCCACGCTGCAAAGCCGTTGTAGCAGCGATTGTAACTCCACACTGCAACACAGTGGTAGCAAACTTACCTCTGGTGGAATGAGCTTTAAAGCCTTCAGGAGACTGCTTTTTCACCAGAGTGTAGCAAATCTTGATGTAGAGGACGACTCATCGTGAGAGAGTCCTCTTCTGCACTGCACGACCTTTCTTAGTTTCCACATACCCCATGAAGAGTTGGTCATGCACCCGGAATTCTTTAGTGTGGTCAAGGTAGAGACGGGGAGAAGTCAAAGCACGCTTCGACTTGGTGTGTTTCTCATGCCTCTTACCTGATCTACCCGACGACTTCGAGTGAGAGAACGAGGATTTGGGACTTCCGGAGCGGTGCCCAGACCTTCTGCTCGATCAGGACGTGAACGAGACCTCCTAGGAGTCGTGCGACGCAGTGCAGGAGGCCGGGCCGCAAGTAGCTTTAGGGACCGCTCCCTCAAAGCTTTCAGAGCCATGGCCCAGCAGTCAAAGCACGACTTAGAGTAGTGGTTGCGCTTCAGGCACCAGAGGCAAACCAGATGTGGATCCATCCCGGACATGGCGCGGTGACAGGTGGTGCAAGGTTTGAATCCGGAAGTCTTCCTAAACATGATGGACGCACAAGTTACTAACTTGTGTAACGATATATCTGTAAGAGACAGTAGTTAGTGATAGATTCCTTACCTTAGAATATCCCCAGGCGTCAGGCTGGATCCGGAAAGTTTTGCGTAGCAGTACCTTTGCGCGTCGGTAGGCGGCGCTGCGTGCGGCCCGCGTCCGTCGTCGGCGTCGTGATCGCCGGGATGACGCCGCGGGCAGTACTTAGACGCCGCCCGCTGCGCGCTGACGTCAGTTCTGTACACGACTTTCCGCGCCAGGAACGCAGAGCCATGCAAGAAGCTGACACAGGTGTCTGAAAAATACTAGGGCCCTGAAAGGGATGTCCTTAACCCTAGAAATCAGTTCGCAGAACGGGAGGATGGGTGGGCGGTAGGAATCTATCACTAACTACTGTCTCTTACAGATATATCGTTACACAAGTTAGTAACTTGTGCATCTGAAAGAGACACGTCAGTGATAGATTCCTTACCTTAGAATAGATACCCCAGCAATACCAACCCCGGTGGTGGGTCTGCGAACAAAGATCAGACAAGGAAGTCCTGGAGGACAGAACGGCCAAAGAAGCCGTCCTCCGGACCTGACTGTCAAGGCAGTAATGCTTAGTAAACGTGTGCAGCGAGGCCCACGTAGCTGCCTGACAGATAACCGGCAGCGGAACACCGCGGCCCAAGGCCGTGGTAGCAGCCGTTGCCCTGGTGGAATGGGCACGCAGCCCAACAGGAGGCTCCTTCTTAGCCAAAGAATAGCAGGTCTTGATGCACAAGGTAACCCAGCGGGAGATGGTCCTCTTGTGCACCGCCCGACCTTTTTGGCGCCCACGTAGCCAACAAAGAGCTGGTCATCCACCCGGAAGTGTTTTGTGCGGTCGATATAGAAGGAGAGCGCACGTTTTGGGTCCAGACGGTGGAGCCTCTCTTCCTCTCTGGAAGGATGCGGAGGCGGAAAGAAGGTGGGCAAAGTGATGGTCTGCCCAATGTGGAAAGCAGTAACCACCTTTGGCAAGAAGGACGGACGCGTCCGAAGAACAACCTTGTCTGGATGAACAGACAGAAAGGGAGGTTTGCAAGAAAGAGCCTGGAGCTCACTCACCCGGCCGAGCGGAGGTGATGGCCACCAGAAAGGCTGCCTTTAGAGTCAGAAGACGAAGAGGACAGTTATGCAGAGGCTCAAAGGGAGCGCACATTAAAAAGGTAAGAACCAAGTTCAAGTCCCACTGAGGCATTACAAACGGAACAGGAGGGAAGAGGTGAGTAATGCTTTTAAGAACCTGTTAACAACAGGGGACTTGAAAAGGGAGGGCTGATCAGGGAGCCTGAGGAAGGCCGAGATAGCACAAAGATAACCCTTGATGGTACCCAGGGCAGAACCCTGTTGGGCCAGAGAGAGAAGGAACAGAAGGACCTCAGAAAGAGGGGCAGAAAGGGGATCCACAGCCTTTGCTGTGCACCATGCCACAAATTTGTTCCACCTGCAGGCGTATACCACCTTAGTGGAGGGACGCCTGGCTGCCAGAATCACATCACAAACTTCGGGAGGCAAGTCGAAAGGAATCAACTGCCGCCGCTCAATCTCCACGCAAGCAGGTGTAGACTGGACAGGTTCGGGTGGAGGACCGTCCCCTGCTGCTGCGACAGAAGATCCTCCCGAAGAGGCAGACGGATCGGGGGATCTATGCTCATATTGAGTAGCTCGGGATACCAAACTCTTCGAGCCCAGTCCGGAGCCACAAGAATGACGTGGGCCCGGTCGTGCCGAATCTTCTTCAACACTCTGGGTAGAAGTGGTATAGGCGGAAAGGCGTACAACAGACCGCAACTCCACTCGCGACGAAAAGCGTCGCCGAGCGAGTGCCGCCTTGGAAATTCCAACGCGCAGAACTGATGACATTGCGCGTTCTCTTCGGTGGCGAATAGATCTAACCAAGGCTCTCCCCACTGTAGAAAGAGTCCTTGCGCCACTTCCGAGTGAAGACGCCATTCGTGATCCATCATGCACCTGCGGCTGAGTTCGTCCGCCCTGGCGTTCAGAGAACCTGCCAGGTGTTGAACCATCAGGAACATGCCCTGATGTTCCAGCCATGTCCAGAGGCGCAGAGCCTCCTGACAAAGGGTCCAAGACCCCACCCCGCCCTGTTTGTGCTGTACCACATGGCGGTGGTGTTGTCTGTGAACACCTGCACTACCTTCCCTTTGACAGAGGGAAGGAATGCCTTGAGTGCAAGCCGGATCGCCCGGAGCTCCAGAAGGTTGATATGGAGCCGGGACTCCGCCGGAGACCAGAGGCCTCTGATCTCCGCCTCTCCCAAGTGACCGCCCCATCCCAGAAGGGACGCGTCCGTCACAACTGTATGCTCTGGCTGGGGAAGGGAGAGGGATCTGCCCATGACCCATTGCCGGTTCGAGAGCCACCACTGCAACTGTTTTGCAGTCCCCTCCGAGATCTGGACGTGATCGGACAGGTTGCCCTGGTGCTGCGCCCACTGGAACTTCAGGTCCCACTGCAGAGCCCGCATATGCCATCTGGCATGATTGACCAGCAGGATGCAGGAGGCCATGAGGCCCAGCAGCCTCAGGGTCATCCTTACCGAAACCCAGGATAAAGGCCGAAAGATCGGAATCATAGCCTGAATATCCCGGACTCGCCGTTCGGGAGGATAGGCCCGAAACTGCGTCGTGTCCAGAACTGCTCCGATGAAAAGGAGCTGTGGAGAAGGAATCAGATGCGACTTCGGCACATTGATGGAGAACCCCAGCGAGTGCAGGAGTTCGGCCGTAGTCTGGAGGTGGGAGACGACTGCCTGGGACGAGCCCGCCTTCAGCAGCCAGTCGTCGAGGTAGGGGAAGACTGAAACCCCTGCCCGGCGCAGATGAGCCGCGACCACCGCCATCACTTTCGTGAACACCCGAGGGGCACTTGTAAGGCCAAAGGGGAGCACGGTGAACTGAAAATGCTCGTGGCCTACCGTGAACCGAAGGTAACGCCGGTGGGCCGGCAGGACGGGGATGTGGAAATATGCGTCCTGCAAGTCCAACGCTACCAACCAGTCTCCAGGGTCGAGGGCAGTCAAGACCTGAGCTAGGGTGAGCATCTTGAACTTCTCCTTCCGGAGGAAGCGATTGACGTTCCGGAGGTCCAAGATAGGACGCATGTCCTCCTTGTCCTTTTTGGGCACCAGAAAGTAGTGGGAGTAGCAACCACGCCCTACTTCTGGGGTCGGAACATGCTCGATGGCCCTCTTGGTCAAGAGGGCCGTGACTTCCTTCTGTAGAAGCACCAAGTGATCCCCTGACATGCGGTGGAGTTGAGGTGGCATGGCTGGGGGGTGGTCTCGAAGGGGAGGGAGTAGCCCCTTCGGACAATGTCCAAGACCCACCTGTCCGAGGTGATGGTGCGCCAGTGGGGAAGGTGATGGCGGACCCTGCCCTCTACTGGCGTGCCGTGCACCTGAAAGGAGGGACTAGGAGGGCTTGGAGGCCGCGGACGGGTTGGAGGTGGTGGCCTGACCCGCACGCTGGTTGCCCGATCCGCCACGGCGGAATCCACGTCCTCGGCCACGCGAAGACGCCTGCTGCGCGGGCCGGTGGCTGGGCTGCTGACGTGAAGGGGCGCCCCTACCGTGGCCACGATAGGGGCGAAAAGCAGAAGGCAGCGGAGGGCGTGTAGCAGAAAGGCCCAGGGACTTGGCAGCAGCCCGTGAGTCCTTAAAGCGCTCCAACGCATGGTCTGCTTTGGACCCAAAAAGACCGACTCCATCAAAGGGCATGTCCATGAGAGTATTCTGGACATCCCCTGAAAAACCAGTGGTTCTCAGCCAGGCGTGGCGGCGGAGCGCCACCGTCGTTGCAATCGACCTGCCCAGCGAGTCGGCGGTGTCAAGGCCACAACGGATAGTGTATTTGGCCGCATCCCTTCCTTCCGCAATGGCGCGGGAAAGCAGTGCCTGGACCTCCTCAGGGCACTGGGGCAAAACATCCGCCACCGAATCCCACAGAGAGTGGGTATAGCGGCCCAAAAGACAAGCGGTGTTAACGGACCGCAAGCCAGCACTGGAGGAAGAAAAACCTTTCTTCCCAAACTGATCCAGGCGTTTGGATTCCCTATCCGGAGGAGCGGTAGGGAAGGCGGTTTGGGAAGCGGAGGCTTGGACAACCAAGCTCTCAGGAGTGGGGTGGACAGAAAGAAACAGGGGGTCGCCCGGAGCGGGGCGATGGCGTCGTGACACGTTCCGATCCACAGGAGCCCCTGTGTTGGGCTTGGACCAGGCGCCCAAAAGAACGTCTGTGAGGGCGTCGTTAAACGGCAGCACAGTCTCCGCAGAGGAGGCTGCCGGCTGAAGCACCTCTGTCAAGATGTTAGGCTTGACCGTCAAAGTAGGGAGCTGGAGACGTAAGGCCCCAGCAGCCCTACGCAACACCGGCACCAAAATTGGCCCCCTCCTCCGTAGCCACGGGAGGAGACAGCATGCCAGTGTCAGGAGAAGTATCCAGACCACTGGCCTCCCCTAGACTCTCTGTCCAGTCCTCATCATACTGACAGTTGCGAGTCAGAGGGTCATCAGACCCTCCCAGTCCTCCTGGTCCTCCTCTGGTTCAAAATAAGGAGGAGGAGGGACATTTGGGACCCAAGGGCCCATCGGCGCCGGAGCCGGCGTCGAGCGACGTCGCTCCGGGTCCATGTCCGGAGCCGGAAGGAACTGGGGGACGACGCCGCCCGGAGCCCAGGGGCGGCGCCGAGAACGGCACCGGAGACATCGGCGCCGGCGGAGGTGTCGTGAGGTCGACCGGCGTCGATGGGGGTTGTGGAGCCGGGATCGAGGCCGGGGCCGAAGCCGGAGCCGGGATCGAGGCTGGAGTCCCGGGCGACGCCGGGGCCGGAGCCGCCGGCGACGCCGGAGCAACCCCATCAGGGCCCGCGGGGCCCGAAGGCGCACCGGAGGGGCCTGAAGGCCCGAAGAGGCGGGCCATGGCCGACAGGAACTCCTGTGCCTTGGCCGGATCCGCCCCCGAACCCGGGAAGGGCGGGTATGACGGGGGCGACTCCACAGGCAAGTCCGGGGCCGCGGGGACGGTGCCGGGAGGGGCCTCAGCCGAGTCGCGAGACCGGCGAGGCGAAGTCCGAGAGCGACGATGCTTCTTGGACTTCTTGTGCTTAGACTCTACCGGACGAAGAAGACTTCGACGCCGACGACCGGTGTGCACTCCGCGAGCGACCCCTGACCTCTCACGCGACCGGGCCTCCGTGGAGCCGAATGCCGGGCCTCGAGGAGCTTTCGAGACCGCTCTCGCAAAGCTGTCGGGTTGAGGGCCTGGCATTCGGGACAAGACTCGGTGTCGTGGCCTCGGCCGAGGCAGAAGAGACACTCCCAATGCGGGTCGGTGACGGACATCATCCGCGCACAGGCGCCGCATCGCTTGAAGCCGGGCATCCCTACGACACCTTAAAGATGGAAAAAACAGTGAAAAAATCACCAAAAAGTATGGTCAAAAATTGACCAGGGCACTGCTCTTCCCGGATCTGCGCTTGCTGGCGCGGAAAAGAAGAACTGACGTCAGCGCGCAGGGGCGGCGTCTGGGCACTGCCCGCGACGTCATCCCGGCGATCACGACGCCGACGACGGACGCGGAGCCGCACGACGCCGCCTACCGACGCGCAAGGGTACTGCTACGCAAAACTTTCCGGATCCAGCCTGACGCCTGGGGATATTCTAAGGTAAGGAATCTATCACTAACGTGTCTCTTTCAGATAAAAGTCTACACACCAAAAAAGGGACTGACAAAAAGTCAAAAAAAGTGACAGAGGGTAGCTCTCTTCACAGATCAGCACTTGACTGGTGCGGAAAGAAAAGAACTAACGTCAGCACGCTGAGGGGGTGCCTATATAGGAGACGCAGACGTCACTACAGCGCAGACGACATCACACGGAGCTGACCGACGCCGGATCCAGTCTGACACCTGGGAAATTCAAAGGTAAGGAATCTGCGGCTAGATGTCTCTATCAGATCATTCGAAATCTGCACACAATTACAGCTGGCAAAACAATATGTTAGCAAGGCAAACCTCTAACCACCTAATTTGTTTCAGCGGGCCTAACCAAAATCAAAACCATTGCCCACTACGGTACCCTGTGAGATTCCATGCAACAAAAACAGTCTACAGGCTATGCCACAGAGTAATTATCAATCCACCCATAAAGTCCTTTTGGCTTTAATACATAATTTTTTACAGTAAATAAGTCAGGCTTGCCACCTTTATCGTAACTTTTCAAAATAAAAAGAGCAGACCTATGGCATCTGACATAACCTTTCGAAATAAACCAATAAGGCCTATACCACTGACTGGTCAGGGTACTGTATGCATGCATGCATACAGCATTTCTATTGTGTGAACCTAGCCAAAGGCAGTAGATTTCTGTACAGACTCAAAGGCAGGCATACATTCAACCAATGATACGAGAGGGTTAAGCACAGTTACTACATTGTGATGTAGTGTTCTTTAAAGAGGTGAGTCTTCAACTCTTTCCTAAAAAGGAGCTGGGTTGGGACAATCCTGATGGATATAGGGATGTTATTTAACATGCCGAGTGCATAGAAGCAAAAGGCCTGCTGCCTTAGTTTTTCCTTCTTTACAATTCTTAGTCGGCAGTCTGATGGTGTTCTGACTGCAGGTGTGCTGAAGACCAGCAGTAATGGTGAGCTTGTCAGCAAGATAAGAGAGGGTGCCAGTCTTGACAACTTTGACAATGATGCAACTAGTTTTGAAATTGTACGGGCTGGCAGGGGGAGCAAATTAAGTTCTATCAGGATGAAGGTGCTGTGATCATATTTCTTCAGGTCCTGGATGAGTTGTGCTGTGGCTTGTAGGAAGCCTCTAAGGGGCGCCATTGTGGAGTCTAGGAGGCCATAGAGCACACTGCATTGAGCATAACCTTCCCATAAGAGATAAAGTGCAACACAAACACTTTTTTTCAGTGGGAACACAGCTCATGTCCCATCAAAAGCTGGCAAAGAGGAAAACCAACATGTGGACAGAGACAAAGTCTCTCAACAATGCTTATTAAAGCGTTTTCTTGTGATAACTTAAGGTCTGGTTAAAGATGCGCTGTCAAATCAGACAGAAAAAAAGCATTGGAAAAGACATTAGGTCTGAGTTTAATGTGTAACGCAGGTAGTATAAGTAAATTAAAGCAAGCAAGAGTGAATAGAGTGCATTATAATTGTAATTGTTTGTGCACCTCAATGTAAGTATTCGGAGGTAAAAGCATCCACCTAAACAGACAACAGCATTAAGTGAGGAATGAATAAACAAAGTCTCAAGTTAATTGCTGAAAGAGGCAGGTCAAAGAAAATAAAAGGTTGAAAGGGGCAGACCTAAAGCCCATATCTATAGTCTAAGCAACTAGTCTGTTTGACAACCATGCTGTCAAAACCCAGATCTAGAACTGAAGAGGGACAAAACACAATATTCCATATTGAACTTACTAATAGGATAAAACTGAACAAAGCGGGCAGGTGAAAGCTGTATGAAGAATTGGAAGTTCTGTTGTCCTCCCACACCCATCAGATGCATCCATGCACTATTGCTCAGAACAGCCACTGCAGAATAGAATATTTTAGCCGTGCAAGATTGTGGTGCATGGACCACATTGCCTTTTTAGATAGAGTGGCTCTTTAGAATGGAAATGAAAATTTACTATGGATGATAAAGTTATAGTCAAGGGAGTGATATGAATCAATTCTCAATTTTTACACTTCCTGGATTGGTTTTTCGCACTAAAATAGACATGCAGAGTTCCTAAATTAGAATTCATTTCAGCTCTCTTACACTGTAACTTAACAAGCACTTAACAAAATGAAGAGCTGACTCCTGCAGCTTTTCTGAAAGCAAATGGAGTGAATGAGGCCTTACTTGGCGCACAATTTACTTCGGTAATTGAAAGAGGCAATGCTGGCTCTCTTAATAAAGTGCGGTGCGATGTGGTTTTGCTCCGATATTTGGGAAATTCACAGAAATCTAAGGCTGCATATACTGCAGAAGGGGGGGGGGGGTTAACGCATACATTTCGAGATCTGGACGGGAGCTATCTTGCCTTAGAATACAATGAACCTCATTGATAACGGTAATCCTTTTTTACTTTGTGTTCAAAGCGTTAACCGCATCATTTAGATCTGCTCCCAGTTTTACACTAGCATACATTAGGAAATGGGTGCAAATTGTGCTCATTGGGTCATCAGGAACACTTTACAGAAGGCAGAACCTTTTGGTGACTCCCATTACAACCCACGAAACAAATGTCAATGTCGTTCACAAAACTAGCCCAATTATTTACACAAGGATACAAATACCCCCATAGCCCAGCACACGTTATTTGTGATGGAGACATCTGTGCTCATTATTAGCACCCATCTGTAACAAGTGCCACATGTGAACAAAGCCGCTTTGTAGGGATTACCGGCTCATGCCAGCTTTCAGGGGGACCCACCATGTGGAGCAACCTGCAATTTTCATGTGGCAAATACTTCACAAAAGGACAGTTTGTTGCCTCACATTGCAAGCTGAAATCAAATGTTTGAAGTTACAAGTTTAGAGAGAAAGGAACTACAGGAGTTCTAAACACACTTACATTCTGAAATAGATTAAATAAAATAAGAAAACAATATAGTACTATCGTTGGAACAACGTTTCATCCAATTCGTTCTTCTTTTCAACAAATGGCACTATTGAGTCTGAATTCTGATCATCTTCCTCATCCTGATACATATGGTGAGGAGAGCCTAACTATCAGAAAGACTGCAAACTCACTGCCTACCCTCAACGACTGTGTGTGACTACAGAGTCATGTCCCGCATCCCTCCCATGTAGCCTACTGGCTTGATATTATAAGGTTGGGGAACCTCTCTAACGCGGTTTCTGATGTTGCATGACAGTGCTGTTTGCACACATGTGCCTCTGTCTTCATGTTGATATGCATACGTTCAGTCCCTGCTTGGATACATGATCACCACAAATAATTTGCGTCTTGATGTTGCTGTTTGCTCACTGATAGAAGTGGTGATTTTGAGTATGCAGCACTACAGCACATGTGAGGCGTGAGACCTTAAGCAGATGCAATTTTCCTGGTGTTATTACTTTCTCTTACAGGAACGAAGAGGGGAACCCCACAGGAACAAGGACAACTGTGTCCATTTGCATGTCATATACATGTTGTGTCCTGACTGAATGTAGGTAGTTGTTTTGACATCACTTACATTATTCCGAGGCAAAAAGCCTTGACCTGACAAAAGCCGTGGACCCTATGGCTTCTTAAGTTTAGGGCTGAAACATGTCGACTTATACACAAGGTGTAGTATCAATATCTCCATAGAGACCCCCTTTAATATAATCTTTAATCATACCAGGAATACCGTTTATAGAGGAATACCTGGATGTTCAGAGGTATTTTATATCTTAAGAACCCGGCAGGAAAATATTCCAAGTGCTCCCTGGAATATGGTCGAGCCCATCCTGGGTTTTAGGGACCGGGATAAGACCCGATGATGAAGCATGGCACCAATAGGGTGTGTGAGGGTCTACCAAACAATACTAAGGTCTTGTTTGATAAGAGACATACTTCACTTGGTGCGTGAATTATCCCGGTTTGGCTACCGGACTAGTGATTAATTGTACAGGATACCTTTTGTTGGAGTGAGTCTTAGACGGGAGGACGTATCCTATTCTCTTTTCTGCTCATCCCTTCCGTAGCACCAGATTGATTTTTGATAACCGTGGGCTACTGGCGCTGTGTATACATGACAAAACTCTACATACAATGTGTCTGAGTCACTACCCTAACCATGCACTGCTGTATTCCAGTCAGGAAAGAGGGATCATTTGCACCAAAGAGAAGCTTCAAGAGAAATAGTAAAAATCTTGAGATTTTCATTTCAGAATAAACACAGTGAAAAATAAATCAATTTAAGGAGAAATCATTCTTTTCTGCCTTAATGCTATTGTTTTTAACTTTAGTCGTTCAATCAGCCATTTTTACTACAAAATGGAGACATCAGACTTTGCAAGTACTGTTCCGGCAACCACACTGTCACTTACCTCAATTATTCTTGAGTCAAAATCTTCATACGTTTCTGTGAAGGTAAAAAAAAAAAAGTTATAGTTTAATGACATGTATTTCTAAAGCTCATATTTCATAAACATGAGTGTAAATAAATGAGGTGTCTCAGAAGTGATGTACTTAGGAGATATTAGCCATTTTAGGTTGAGTGAATGCTAACCAAATATCATTTATCCGTTGCATCCATAGGCAGAATCAACTCTGAAAGTAGCAACTAACTTTCAAATATAATTCTGCTTTTCTCCGGTTGTGGTCTACACATATACTCAATTGAGGTGCATATTCTGAAGATTAGCTGGATCCCCGAGCAAAACGAGGCAAAGTAGTCCGAGGTGAAGTCTGAAATATCGGCATGGCTTCCTTTTTTAGGTCTCGCTGAGCCAGCGCGCATGCGCTGCTCTGCGAGACTTTAGTAAGGGGCTTTAGAAAGTGCTCCAAAAGCGGCCACCAGGCGCGCGCGGCGTGCACAGCACTTTTTCTCGTCGCGCGCGTGCGCACAACTCGCGTCACCACTCGTGTTTTTTTTTTATTTCATTTCGCTATGTGTTCACGCCTTGGGTTCATTCATATATCGCAAACTCTTAACGGCACGCTGGCCTTTGCCTACATTTGAGGCCACTGCATATTCTATTACAAGCGCAGGTATGTATGAACGTTTTAAAATCAGTTATAAACGCAAACATTAAATACAAATTACAGATCGCCTTAAAGGTACATACTTTTTAAAAATAGAATTATAGAAAATAAAAATAATAAACAGACCGGCATGCGTACAATACAATCCTGCTTTCGACAAATCCTGGTCAGGTTAAAGTGAAAATGTGTCTTAACCGTACAGCTTGCATTTTTTACTTATCACAAAGGCTTCATACGTAAACAGACAGACGTTTGTACTCTAATGAAAGGGAAGCACGTGGTGCAAGACCTATTGGCTATGCCAATGCTTGTTAAAGTGGGAATTTTTAAAGCTAACGAACGTGTCTTTCATTTAACTGTAGAAAGCAGGAGTTACATGCTCCATGGGATAAAATATCTTCGGCTCCATCCTCATGCTACTATTTTGTTGTTGCTTCATCATGCGGCAGGTGGGTACTTACTGCACAAAAGTGTCAGACAGCATTCGAAAACAAAAACTAAGGAGCCCTCAAGGGGGGCGGGGATGCAACAGGGGCCACAGGAAACTGTTGAAGTTCGTTCCCACTTAACTTCTGTGTGTAATAAATCTGTGAAAACGTGTTGGGCCTCAAACTAGGAATATCCAAAGGGCATCACAGTGCCCCCGTCAGATACCTGGCTAAGCGCTTCACTCATAAGTATTGTGCGGTCTGTTTACACTGACGGGGGCACTGTGATGCCCTTTGGAAATTCCTAGTTTCCAACAAATTTGAGCTGGAGCTTTAATGTGGTACGAATTCGGGAAACCTATGATTATATCAAGAAATTAAGCCCTGATGAAGTTCCAAGTGTTTGTGGAACGAAACGCGTTGGCTGGACTACTTGTGTAAATAAAAAGAAAGGACATTTGAAAAATAAAGAATTTGTGAAAAGACATCTGATTGGACTTCTTTACCTGGTGCACCTCCATATGCTTCATTAAACCAGCATTTTTAGGTTTCGCCTGCACAGCCACTGTGCTTGAAAAATCTACTGTTTTTAAATTAAACTTAAAAGGGACTTACATCACGCTGCCTCTCTTTCCTAGCTTATCATTGGCTCCTATGCGTGCCACTTAGTTTTCCTCGATTTCTATTGGCTGTAGCATATTTTCCTGCATTTACCAATGTGTGTTCCTTGTCTGCTTCTCTTATCAGTTTCTCGCCGCCGAAATACTGTTAACCTCGGCGTTGGTGGAATTAATTTTTCATAAATAAAGTTTTGCCTCTTTCTGCTTTTTCACCGGGAGAGATTAAGTGATTTGCCCAGAATCACAGGATGTTGCACTGCAGAGAATCGAACCGGGATCTTAAGATTGCGAATCAGCAGCTCTGGCCGCTGTGCCACATCCTCTCCACTCCCGTGATGCTTGTTTTATCAAGGAAGCGGCAGGATTTAAGAGTCGTAAAATTTCAAAAAAGGTTCCCTAACGTTTTTGCTTCGCTTTTTAGAAAAATCTCAAAATAAATTACAAATCGAATTCCTCATCTGTTGCACAGGTACTTGGCAATTAAGAGTAAATTCTCCCTATTTTTAGGTCTCGGCCTGCACCAGCGCTTGCGCTGGTCTGGCCGAGAGTTTTAGTAAGTGGGTTTTGGAAGTGCAAACATTGGCTTTCGGCTGGCGACCAGCTTGAGTTCACGATGGCGTGCACGCGCAGCTGGCATCTGGGTTTCCTATCTCTTCCTCATTTCCTCGTCATGGCTCATTAACTCTCTGGACTCTGATGTTTCAATCGCAGCAGCAGCTCACATTACCAACTGAGGGCCCTGGACTACAGTCACATGAAAAACAACAGCGATTAGCATTGAAATGCAAGCTTTTTTTTGTCTAGTTAGAAATATTCATTCGGTGGGTTGATTTCACCTTATATCGCTATTTGTTTTATATTGGGAGTCACAGCCTAATTAGCAGTATTTTTGTCTCTCACTGTTTTTTTTTTTATATTTATTCGCGCAAAGCACAAAGCTATATTTAAGGTTACTTTTTCCGCATCACTTCTTCACTCTATTTAAACTCCACACCCCCCACTCTTATTGTCTCTCTCCTTCTCTCTCTCTCTCCCCTCTCTAATTCTCTCTCTACTTAATTAACTCTCCCCTCTCTATCTTTTTTAGCCTTTCATTCTCTCTCACCTTTTTATCTGTTTCTCTTTCAAACTCCTTCATTCACTCTCTCTCCCCTTCTTTCTCTCTCTCTATCCCGCTCCACTCTTTATTCTATGTACACCCTTTCTCTCTCTTTCTCTCTCACCACCATCTCTAATTGGGCATTATATCTTCACTCTATCTCTCACTCGGCAACACCACAGCATCACTCAGCGCAACCACAGCATCAATCAGAGCCAGCACAGCATCACTCAGCACCAACACAACATCTCTAAACGCCATCACAGCATCACTCAACGCCATCACAGCATCACTCAACGCCATCACAGCATCACTCAACGCCATCACAGCATCACTCAACGCCATCACAGCATCACTCAGTGCAACCACAGCATCACTCAGTGCAACCACAGCATCACTCAGTGCAACCACAGCATCACTCAGTGCAACCACAGCATCACTCAGTGCAACCACAGCATCACTCAGTGCAACCACAGCATTACCCAGCACAACCACAGCATCACTTAGCACCACAACAGCATCACTCAGTGCCACCACAACATCACTCAGCGCCACCACAACATCACTCCGCGCCACCACAGTATCACTCAGCACCACCATAGCTTTACTCAGCGACACCACATCATCACTCAGGGCCAACACTGCATCACTCAGCACCACCACAGGATGACTCAGCACCACCACAGGATGACTCAGCACCACCACAGGATGACTCAGCACCACCACAGCATCGCTCAGCGCCACCACAGCATCGCTCAGCGCCACCACAGCATCGCTCAGCGCCACCACAGCATCGCTCAGCGCTACCACAGCATCGCTCAGCGCCACCACAGCATCACTCAGCACCACCACAGGATGACTCAGCACCACCACAGGATGACTCAGCACCACCACAGGATGACTCGGCACCACCACAGCATCGCTCAGCGCCACAGCATCGCTCAGCGCCACCACAGCATCGCTCAGCGCCACCACAGCATCGCTCAGCGCCACCACAGCATCACTCAGCGCCGCCACAGCATCACTCAGCGCCAAGACAATATCACTCAGCACCACCACAGCATCACTCAGCGCCAAGACAATATCACTCAGCACCACCACAGCATCACTCAGCACCACAGCAGTATCACTCAGCAACACCTGAGTATCATTCAGCATCACCTCAGCATCGTCTCCGCAACAGTCACCACCACCACCACCACTACCACCTCAGCATCACTCAGCACCACCTCAGCCTGCTCTCGGAATCTGGCATCTGTTGATTCTCCCCTAGCGTCTGGCCGCTGCTAGTGTTATAAAACAGGTACTAGTTCCCAACCTTCACCCTCCGATTGTTTATGCCCCCTCAAAAAAAAGCTTTAACAAACAACCATTGCAATAGGCAGAAACAAGTTGCCAGCATTGCAAGAACAAAAGAAAACTGAGGACATTTTTTATTGTAAATACTTTTTTTAATATGGTCGTTCAGTTTTACATAATGCCTTCTTGGTCATATATAAAGTAACAAAAATGCTTCTGACACTTTTTTATTATAACTTTTCAGCATGCCGCACAGCAGCCACACTTCTCTACAGCACAGCTTGAAGACATTGGCAAAGTCAATAGCTCTGGCTAAACACTTATAAGGCCCCAAAGGCGAGACCTATTGGCTATGCCAATGCTTGTTGGGCTTGTCAGTGTGATGCAATTCACATCCTTTGACAATAAGGAAGCTTGGGGGATGGTAATCATGAGACACTTTCTTCTTCATAGCACAGAATACAAGATAGGGCGAAATCACTTAATAGAATGGGCAGCGAACAATACGCAGGATCAGTCTTATCACAGACCTGGGGCCGTATTATGCATTGTGATTGTTTGCACCCGGCGCACCTTTCAAAAGGTGCGCCGGGCACAAACAAGCACAATGCGCCCTATTATGACGTATGCGCTGCACCCAGGGCAGCCGTGAACTCACGCTGCCTCCAGGGCAGCGCATACATGTGAAAACACGGAGCAGCTGCTCCGTGATTTTACAGTGCAGGCGGCACCCGCCTGCACTTTTACAGAGTAATAGAGATCCCCTTGCAGGCGGGTGCAGTCAGTGACTGCACCCGCCTGCAAGGGGATGTCTGGGGGGGTCCATGGGACCCCCTTTACCCCCTGCAGAGGGCTGCTCTCAGGAGGCGAACTGACAGTGTGCCACCTTTTAAATGGCGCACTGTTAGTGCACCTCCTGAGGGCTCCTTTGACTCTGCGCCCGCTTCTGTAATATGGCGCGGGCGCAGATTCAAAGGAATTCCCTCATTTTCATAGGGCATGCCCCTATGCAAATGAGGAAACACCCTCTGAAGGTAGCGCTGGCGCTTTAAGTGCGCCAGCGCTATCGGTATCATAGAAAGGGACACACAAGCATCTGTGCCCCCTTCTATAATACCAAAGTGCCCCGGGGGCACACAAAGCGGGCGCAAACGCCCGTTGAGCCCCCGGGGCACTCATTGTGATACGGCCCCTGTTCTTTCATAATCCGGAGTTTTCACACCAGCATAAAAGGTATTCAGATTTACATGAAGGATAAAAATATTTTCTTCTTTAGAATCTAGCCAACTCTCTGCAGTGATTAAAGTGGCCTGTCCTGTGCTACAATTTATTTTCACTACTGCTTTACTCTTTAGTTCATCTCATGGTACTAAAGTGTGTCAATCTGCAGCCCCCTTTCACTGTTAAACCCTCACTTCTCCAGATTGACCACTGGGTGTCGCTGATGAGTGTTGGCCTTGGCGTGCCTCGACTTTTGCAATCTCATTTACATTGGTCTACCTCGAGGCTCATTGACTAGCTTCAAAACCAGGCATCCAGGCCGTGTTTAAGCCTCAGTGAGCGCAAACATATCAGACCTGCCTGCAAAGCTCTCACTGGCTTCGAGGTGATGCAAGGGTCAGCCTTCTCTGCACAAGCCAGGAAGCAGATTGTGGCATGCACTGGCATCACACTATGCACACAGTACAGGGGTCATAAGTGACCAATATTGGACATAAGTTCAAAGCACCCATTGGACTCTGGTCTCCCCCTTCCTTCTTCTAGCTGTGCTCTCTGTACTCATTTCCGTGCTGAAGTAACCAAAATGCAAAACATAGTACATTATAAGGAGAAGAAATAAATATCGTGCTTGAAAGGTCTAACAACTTTCACAAGTGAGGAAATACTGTGGTCAGGATAGGAAGTGACCTCCAGGATCCACAGATATGTGAGGAAAAGAGTGCAAAAATAATGGAAGATAAAATATTTTACGACCAAATAAGAAAAGTGACATAATACAGAGAGGTGTATGGCAAAATATGAAAGCAAACTGTCTCATAACCTGCATCTATTGACTAGAATGTCCCACAGCAGGCTACCGGTGTTATCTACCCTGCCCAATCCCCCTGCAACGACACCCTCTCCTTCTGCTCTCTTCACCATCTCATAGGGGTGTCAAGAGAGACGCCTTTTGGTACCACACCAAACACATCATCAGGCACAGACGTCTTCACCTCCTCTGATTCATCTGCCCGCTTCTTTAGAAAACCACTCACCCATATGATAGTCTCTCGACCAGACTCCATACTCCTCAACCACACATCCCACAGTGCACTTCTCGTCAGGTTTGCAAGACCCCTATCAGTTAACATGTCTAAACACTTTGGTTGCCTTTTTTGGTTATTGATTGCACTGACAGCTATTAAATTCCTGAAACGTATGGTCTTGTATTATTTTGCTTTTCAGTGTTTTGCCTACAATATTTTGTATGCTGCATGGTAGTTTGCCCTAGAATTTAGTCATTTTAGAACTTTGTTTCCACATTTGACAATATAGTCACTGCCTTCAGGTGGTTATTTGGTGGTTTGTGTGGAATGAGTTAGTATCTTTCCCCAGTGAGTCTTTGCACTTGTTGCTCCACACACAATACACCTTTTGCATCATTGCTAAGTGGAAATGAAGATGCTTAGTACAGTCAGAGACACAGACTGCAGAATTTGTTTTAGGAAATTATTGTAAGTAGACACAGGTACAAAGTATACACCTGGCACTATTTGTTGCTTATACTTATTGTAGGCTGGCAAACAGATTGTAAACATTGCATTGTTTGTAGCATGTAATTTTATTTTAGGTAACCAGTACACATTTTGTGTTGTGTGCTGAATGAGTAAGATGTACAAGCAGACAGGAAGCAAGGGATGTGCAGCAAAAGTTTGTTGTAAGCATCAGTCATAAATGATGGAATGACATAAAACTTTTCAATGCCTTTGTATGAACCTCTGTCACAGCGCTTTATACAAATCCATAGAGATTACAGCTGGGACGGTACACATTTACCATATTTCCTACTGGAAAAGGGCAGTAATCACTCTCATTTTTAGGTTTTGCTGTGACAGCCACTAGATCCTCCCAGCTCCTGGTGGCCTGTGACCATTAGTTGCAGATTCTTCCCTGGATGGGGTTGATGTGTAATCTCACATGTGTTATGAGTGGGATGCATGATGCCATCATGCCCATGAGTTTCAGGACAGTCCTCACTGTCGGAGACCAACCCCTCTGGGAAAGGCAAGCCTGCTCTGCAATTGCCTCTTCTCTCCTCTGTACTGGATATGCTTGTGCTGTTTTGGAAATAAATGTTGCTCCCAGGCACACCTTAACCTGTTCCGGTTGTGGTAAAGATTTTTGTGATTTATTGTGAACCCAAGGTGTTGCAGCGTGGCAATCACTGTTTGTATTTTCCTGTGATATCTAAATATGCGTAGACATGGATTCCTTGTCTCCTTAGGTGGGCTGCTACCACTGCGAGGCACTTTGTGAAGACTCTTGGGGCTGACTTTAAGTCAAATGGTAGCACCCTGAATTGGTAATGCACATTGCCTAGTAAAAATCGGAGGTATTTTTTGTCTCTTTGGTTCATAGGTATGTGTAGATAAGCGTCCTGTAGACCTAGAGTGGCCATATAATCCCTTTTCCTTAGGAGTGGTATTATTTTTTGAAGTGTTGTCATCTTGAAGTGTTGTGCACAGATGAACTTGTTTAGGAATCTGAGATCTAGGAATGGCCTCAAAGTCAGGTCTTGCTTTGGCACCAGAAAATAGGGTGAATAGTTTACCTTATTGGGACGTTTTCGATGGCTCTCTTGTACAAGAGTTCTTTGACCTTTCTGAGTTGTATGTTCTCTTGTCCCTGATATTTCTTTGGTTTTGGGCAAATTTATGGAGGCTCTTGAGTAGTTCTAGGCAGTATCCGTAACGCATTATGTTTAAAACCCAATTATCTGAGGTAATTTTTTCCCTTCTGGGAGGTGTTGCATAAGGGACTCCATCTCGTCCCATTGTTGGTGGCCCTATCAGTACAAGACAGCATTGGAGTTAGCATTCCTCCACTGGGTTGCTGCTTCTCTTTCCATCTTTCTTCCCCCCAAGTCAAGTCTCTTACTCTTCTTTTCTGGTGGTGGGCCTGTGGATGTGGGTGCGTTGTTCCTCTTCCTAGCGGTCGTCACAATAATCAAATCCACTGGAGTATTTCCCTTAATGTATCTGCCTCTTCCCTCTTCATTCTATGACCATGTGGTTGTTATCAGCGGGCCCACCGTCGGAATAGAGAAGAATCACCTTCTCCTGTCGTTGCTTTTCTTGCAGTCTTTGGTCGATCTTCATACTTTTCTCTGCTTTTCCCCAAAAACTTCAGATTTCCTCGGTCATGCTTCCAGACCCAACAGCGGAAAAAGGAATCTGAAGATGGTGACTATGCACAGGAACTTCCGGAACGCCGTCTGACGTCACTCAGCAAAGGACACAGTTGTTAGCCCTACCCTACCCACGGAGGAGGCCAAAGGCAGACTGGGATGGCGAGGGGACATAGACAAGCCCAAGGACCTGGCAGCAGCTCGACTGTTCTTAAAGCTGTTCAGCGCTGAGTCTGTTTTCACGCCAAAAAGACGGGAGCCATCACAGATCATATCTATAAGGGAAGCTTGGACATTTCCGAGAAGCCAGTGTTTCTCAGTCAACCGTGGAACCATAAGGTCACTGAGAATGCAATTGCTCTGCCCAGAAAGTCTGTTGTATCCAATCCGTAGCAAATGGTGAACTTTGCTGCATCTCTGCAGTCTGCTATCGCGTGCTATGGCTCAGCCTTCCTCCAATACCATTGGCAGCACAACCGAATCCCAAACTGTGTGTGTAGGAAGCTGGCTCTCTATATAGAGTACTAAAGCGAAGCACACTGTGCAGAAATTCTAGCGAGTACCTTATTGGGTTACAGAGCCAAAGTAGGTAATACTAATGGTCTATTTGTAGTAGTGTGGGTGAGCAGTTAGGCTTATGAGAGGTTAGTGTTAAGCAGTTGTTGTACCCACAGAGGCAATAAATGAGACACACACAAGAATAAATCTGAGACCAATTTCCAAAAATATAAATTTGTATGTAAATTTTAAGATCAAGAACTTTGATCTACAGTAAGTATTTTTTAAGTTAGGAATTTCAAGAGTTTGCAAAATAAATCACACTTGTGCACAATTACGCACTATTGAAGTCAATGGGGAAAAAGACAAAAATGCATATAAAATCGTACAGTAGATTTTCAAGGTTCACCTCTCGGTAAGTAGCAAGGCTAGGTCCAATGTTCCACCAGCGGATTCTTTGGAGAGTCCCGGATTAGGCCGGGAGCAGGGAGCTGAGGTCGTTGGTAGCTGGTGTGCTACGGAGAAGGGGGGCCCTTGGAAAAAACACTGCACAGGTGGATTTAAACTTAAGTCCGGGAGGGTCCCACTCGAGGAAGAAGGTCGCAAGGGCCTCAGGACCACAGGGCCACGGCTGGTTTGACAGTACCCAGGCCGGGAGGGCTGGGTGCAGTGTAGACAAGTCAGCTGGGCATCATGTGTCAAGGAGTCCTCGCACCCGGGAGCAGGCAAGTTATAGAAGAAATTCCGGGACAGCTAGGCTTGATTCCTGGGCAGTTGGAGTACAGAGTGGGCTCTTTGTCTTGGTGTATATGCAGCAGGGGGTCGATACCCCGGGTATTAGTGTGGCACAGCTCCGGTAGGTCCTGGTGTCCTCCAGCTTGGTGGGGGGACAGATCTGACCCTTCAGAGCTGGTGTACCACTTTTGCCGGGGAGCAGCAAGTCGGTAAACTGGAATCTGCAGTTCGGTGCCTGCTGGTGCAGAGGAGTAGAGCCTCTACTCCAATGGAGATTCTCGGGTGGTTTAACTTGGAGTCCTCACAGTTGCAGGACAAGACAGCACAACCACGATTGTAGAGTCCTTAGGGCAACAGGCAGACTTTGGCACCAATTTCTCTGCAGCAGGGCTTCAGTTCTCAGGCAGCAGCTTTTCTTTGTCCGTATCTTCTTCTTGTACGTCGAAGGTCCAGGGATGCCACTTAAAGGGAGTGGCAGGTAGTAGCCGATGGACTACCTACGTTTAGTGGTCACCCTCTAGGTGACCACTTCCTGTGGGAAGATGCACTGCCCTAGCCATGATGGGTTATTATTCTACCATCTCAAAATGGAGAATTGTGAAAAGTTGTGTCTACATCGCCTGCCCCACCTCATCAAACTAATTTTCCTGCCTTTCCTCCTGCCAAAAGTGGAGCAGAAAAGGGGGGTTGGCATCCTCCACTATTTGGAGCTGCCGGGTTGCATTTCGAAGGTGGCACCACCTTTGAAGCTTTCCACTCTGGAAGGCCATCCCGACATGGAGGAGGTGTGAAGCAACTCTGCCCAGAGAAGGCTTTTTTCCTGGCGTCTGAGAGTGCTGGCTCTCACCCCATGAGATCAGAAATGTCTAGTGATGGCAGGCTTGCTCCATGTCTGGTGGTGGCAGGCTGGCTAAGACTAGTCAGAGGCATCATCAGTGCGTGGTAGGTTTTATGGGGACCCTCTAAAGTGTCCAGTGTGCATTTATTAATAAATATATCACTGGCATCAGTGAGGATTTATTAAGACAAGCTATTTGGTACCGAACACGTTAGGGTACAGTGAAGCCAAAATGGAGCTCTAAAGCTCTTAATTAAAAGTATCCAGCCCATGTACTCTTCATGGCTTCTGTGTGCACTTATATCTAAGAATGGCTCAGATATTGTAGGGTCATATCTGCTCATGGCATATAGTGCAGCCTGCCTTGGGGCTGTAAGGCCTGCAGTCGGGGTGACTTACCTATACCTCATGGATGCATGAGGGCGCCATGTCGACTTTGGTTTTCTCTGCACCAAGACACACAGCCTACAATGGCAGTTTGCATAGTTTTGGAGAGAAATCTCTGAGGTGGCACAATTAGTGCTGCAGCCCCAGTGGACCCTCTTCAGTACCAATGCCCAAGGTACCAGGGGTAACATTTACTAGGGACTTAAAGGGGTGGCTGAATTTGTGTGAATCGTGGCACAGCTTTGGGAAAGAGATCTGGTACTGGGAACCTGGTTAGCAGGGACCCAATGCACTTACAGTTTGAAATCACATCAAACATCAAGCAAAAAGTGAGGGCTAACCATGTCAAAAGAAGCACTTTCCTACAGTGTGGATGTATTGGCCCAAAGGCAATGGCTGGTGAAAGAGAACATCCTCTTGCCAAAAGTATCTAGTCTCTTGGATTCCCTATCCAGTGGAGTGATAGGAAACGCGCCAGGGTTGACTCGAAGTGGAGGCTTGGACCACTAGGCTCTCCCTTGGAGGTGCTGGATGAGAGAACGGGCGACCCCAGGAGTTGGGTGATGGCAGCACACAACTGTCCTGTGCACAGGAACCCCTGTGCAGGGCTTGGAACAACCCCCAAGCAGGGCATTTGTGAGTGCCTCATTACATTGGAAGGAGAGGTTCAGAGATGATAACTCACGGCTAAAGCACCTTTGTCAAGACGTTTGTCTTGACTGCCACAGAGGGCAGCTGAAGGTCAAGGGCCTTGGCTGCCCTTTGTACCACCACAGCGAAAGAAGCCCCTTCCTCTGTAGCCGTAGTAGTAGGAGGGACCAAACCAGTGTCTGGTGAGGTGTCCAAACCACTGGCATCTGCCAAATCCTCATAACAGTTGTCCTCAAGCTCTTCAAAAGGCTTGCATCCATAAGGGAACTGAGAACCCCCCCAATCACCCCACTCTCCAAGCATAGAATAGGAAAAAGGAATTGGCTCCACTTGTAGGTCATGGTCCCAATTGGCGCCAGACGCCGCCTATCCGGCTTAGTGTCCGAGTCAGGAACAACAATGGGGTCAGTGCAGCTGGGAACAACAACACTGGAGTGCACTCTGTGGATAGTTACGTCTTGCAGGAGGAGCCACTCCAGATCTAAGGAGCCCAACTGGCTCCGGGGGCAAACCCGCAGGTGTGAATCCAATGGGGGCTCCCTCCGAACCCATGGGCCCAAAGGCACTCCAGAAGGTTTGGACTGCCGAAATATGAGCTGCATGACATCACAACACTCCTTGAGGTGGGCGTGTGTCGCTCTAGCTCCTGGAAACTCTGGGAGGCACACAGCGGACCCAAGCACAGGCTCCGCAGAGGTCATGTGGGCGCAAGGCCTAGACTTCTATCAGTGTTGCCGCACGTTGCTCGAAGACTTGCATGGTGAAGTCCAAGAGCGTATCAACTTCTTGCACTTCTTCGGTTCCTGGAACTACCGGAAGAAGATTTCGAATGATGCCACCTACCGGTGTGCAGAGGTGCTGCTTGAAAAGTTACCGGATCCAGTCTGACACCTAGGGATAATTCTAAGGCAAGGAATCGGCGGCTAGAAATCTCTATCAGATAATTGTTTATAATGATACCACAGTGAACCATCCTTGATTTTGTTATCGATTGAAGAGCACTTATGTGGCCCTCACACATGAGAAACTGAGGCTTAGAACTAAAAAGGTTATGAATATAAGTGAGGCAACTGACAAGCCCAAGACAAAGACTCCAAGAAAATCGTTATGAGTATGCTCTGTAATTTCTCTGGTGAGTAGTAATCTTTCTACGTTAATCCCTCCTTGCTTTGTCTCTTAATACCACCACAGGTCACACAAAGTTAATGAGAGAATTGAATCCTGTTTCCAAAATGAAACTAGGATGTATGTTGAAGAGTCGTAGGTGTGAAGGATTTCAAAAAGTGCAGAAGAAGCTGAGGCACACACGCAAAGTAAAAGGTTGATCTGTATTGGGGTATATGAAAGTGGTACATAAGGGCTTGGACCAAGAATTCATAGAAGATAATGCATCATCCAAGTATGTAAACTGCAGGCCAGTTGTTAAGGTAAACAAACACGCTGCAAAAGTGGATGGTGGTAAATAGTGAATCTGTGTAAAGGCATGTAGGCTAACAGACCCTATAGGTGAAGAGCATAAAGATGTTGGGTGGCTGAAGATAGGAGCGAGTTGGAATAGGGGCATTGAATGCGAGCGTATGGGATGATCAGAATGCGTTCCGGAAAGGGAGAGAGAGTTGGAGACTCTTTGGCAGTAGGCCGATTCCCTTGCCAGAGTCTGAAACGAGAAAAGGGCTGAGACCAGTTGATAAATTAAGTAGACTGTTTCAAGATCAGCACAATTAAGTTTATGGAGAGTGACTGAATGTAACTCAGAATGGCCCTTCCTTATCTACCCCGATGGTGTACTTCTTCCTTCAAAACATCACAGTGTAAGAGTATTTTTATTTCGTCCTTAAGGAGATGTAGGATGTTTTGCTCCTTGACTACTACCTCTCTTTCAGTGGGTGGTATCAGATGTTCCTACGCTCCTAGGTACATTTGTAGTCCAAATTTAAGCAGAGGGACCACAGGAAGGACAGCAGACATTAGCGTTCTCACTCCTTCACAGGGCTTCTTCAGTGTCAGTAAAGCTACAGGAAACTCACTTTCATTTCGGGCTTTTAGACCTGCCCAACTCCAACTCTGCCACATACTAAAATGTCAATATAACACGAACACGCTCACACCTTTATTTGAGGGATGCCTGAATGCACTTTATTTACCCTTCGCAAGGATAGGGATGCTTAGCAGGGGAACAATATTGCTTCAATGATTTCACGCACTCCCTTTGCCTTTGTGCTTCGACTATAAAGAGAATGTTTCTTTGTATGAAAGATCATGTCATTAATATACTGAGAGATATTTTTCAATAAAGCACAGGCCAACTTGTTAACTCAGATTACAAATCGACCACATCTACAAAGAAGGATAGTAATTCTCTGTTCTGCTTCATAACACCATCGCTCCTAGTATTGATTAAAAGAGAATATGAAAAAGAGCTTACACTCAATATTTCCAAAGAACCAACGTGTCTTGAGACAATCCATAAACACAGCATTCAATCTAACAGAATGAGAACTCATTTTGTTGCTTCTCTACTACGTTTGGATACCGACGCAGCCGAGCAAGACAATATATTTTAAAGTGTAATACAGAAAGAAAACTGCATGCTTACTACAGTCTATAATATTAAATGGCAGTGTAGATGTAAATACCGCACGAAGTACAGGATCCTCGGTGGTCTCAGAATGATATTACTAAATCAGTCTATCAAACTCTCCTTGTCTTTGTATTATGCACAGGAACCCTGGAGACTTTATATTAAGAACCACTACAGCCAGACGTTTCTTTAGCACAGGAAAATGTTTTGTTTTTTGCCCTCTACATCGCTATCTATGATCGACTTGTAGAGAACAACGCAAGGAATGCCACAATCCCTATTAGCATTAAATAAAAACCAAGTAAGTCTTTATAGAGCATTGAACAAGAATTATTAACAGTCAGTGCAAATACAGTGTTTACAAAAGTGCAAATAAATGATGATCAGTATTTTAAACAAGCATTTGCAATGCAATAGGTCTCACAACTGCGAGTTTTGGAGCTATTGGTATTGTAAATGGTATTGTAAATGACAATGCCTTTAATTTATGTTGTACAAACCAAAACATAAATAAAAGGCATTGTCATTTACAATGCCAATAGTTTAAACTTGCGTAAATGCGAGACCTATTGCTTTGCAAATGCTTGTTTCAGGAGGATTCCTCCTCGCAGGCCCCCAAATCCTGTTTCGTTTCTTCACTGTGCCAGTTTGTTGTCCCGCTCCCACATGCACTCCTGACGTTTTATTCGCACCCTCCCAACTGTGAAGCATTGTTCGCTTCCTGTCCAAAAAGTGCTTGCAAAGGTGCAACATTGTCACAGTGACTGGTGGGTTTGAGAGGGGTACTAGGTATGTCCAGGAGGGGTAGCATCTTTGCAAGATTTTCTCTGTAAGTGCTGATCCCATAAATGCACTTTAACTTACTGTGTGTACATTTATCTTATGTAGCTATCCCCAAAATGTGACAGGGGTGGGCCAGTGCTCAATTTGTAAAGAAATAATTGCCAGGGCTCTCGCCAGGAGGCCACTGCAGCTTGCACCACCCATTGCCCCTGTCAAAATTGCCATTACATTACCTGCACAACTATTAATCATCAGACTGCTACCAGTGTGACAATTCAGACTGTTAGAGGCCTCCACAGCTATAAGAATGGTTTGGGCTGCAGGTATCTGTTGTTTTTAATGTATAATGAAATAATAAAACTATTGTTCTGCTTATCTCTAAATCACACAAACAGCGCCACCATGTGGCAGACTGTGATAAGTGCCGATGTTGACAATTAATTGCTGGTGTCGAGCACCGTAAACTACTGCCTCAAATTAAGCACTGGGTGGGGCCCTCCTGGGTCTATGTTAGACATCCCTCGCTGAGGAGTTTGACATTCTGAAGTTATCTGGGGGCCAGCAGAGCCTGTGAGCCCCGATAAAATGCAGGGAATATTACTGCCCCAGAGTGCACCTTGTGGGGGCAGCTACTGAGTGTTCCTGAATGGAGAGACCAGCTGATGTACCAGGAGAGGATGTGCCAGGAGGCGGGAGCTGTACCTCCTGCAATGGAAGCCACCCCCCTTCCAGATTCTTCTAGCCAGGGAGGTAGGGCAGGGAGCCTAGGAAGAGCACTCTAAGCTCGCTCCCCACTTGGTGATGGTGTGTCAGAACACATAGTGACTTGAGAAGTCTGGGTGTAGTACATCCCACTGGTAGTTTGTGTTACTGACTTATTCCTAGACATTTAAACTCACATTTAACCCTGAAGTATAAGACACCCTGCATTGGAGAGTTTCAGTGAGGAGCAGTTGGCAAAGTGGTGACACTTAATAATAAAAAAGTCCCTTGTATTGTAAAGCAATAAGCAAATATAATGCACCAACTTGACACTTGTACGGTGTTCCAACAGTGCACATGTAACACCTTAAGCACATTTTATGAATGTGATATATCGCCCTTATAAATCATCTGTGCTTCAGGAGTCATTATATGTGTATAAGGATCAAAACTGCCACAGGCACACACATCACACACTCACACAGTTATCTACAAGCATCAGACATCCACAAGCATCAGGCATCAGACATCCACAAGCATCAGGCATCAGACATCCAACAAGCATCAGGCATCAGACATCCACAAGCATCAGGCATCAGACATCCACAAGCATCAGGCATCCTCAGACATCAGACATCAGGAATCAGACATCCACAAGCATCAGACATCAAGCATCAGACATCCACAAGCATCAGGCATCAGACATCAAGCATCAGACATCCACAAGCATCAGGCATCAGACATCCACAAGCATCAGACATCAGGCATCAGACATCCACCAGCATCAGACATCAGGCATCAGACATCTACCAGCATCAGGCATCAGACATCAGACATCCACCAGCATCAGGCATCAGACATCAGACATCCACCAGCATCAGGCATCAGACATCAGGCATCAGACATCAGACATCCACCAGCATCAGGCATCAGACATCAGACATCCACCAGCATCAGGCATCAGACATCAGACATCCACAATCATCAGACATCAGGCATCAGACATCCACAATCATCAGACATCAGGCATCAGACATCCACCAGCATCAGGCATCAGACATCTACCAGCATCAGGCATTAAACATCAGGCATCAGACATCAGGCATCATACATCCACCAGCATCAGGCATCAGACATCCACCAGCATCAGACATCAGGCATCAGACATCATCAGACATCCACAATCATCAGACATCCACAGGCATCAGACATCCACAGGCATCAGACATCCACAGGCATCAGACATCCACAGGCATCAGACATCCACCAGCATCAGACATCAGGCATCAGACATCCACCAACATCAGGCATCAGACATCTACCAGAATCAGACATCAGACATCAAGCATCAGACATCCACCAGGATCAGACATCAGGCATCCACCAGCATGAGGCATAAGACATCCACCAGCATCAGACATCAGGCATCAGACATCCACCAGCATCAGGCATCAGACATCAGGCATCAGACATCCACCAGCATCAGACATCAGGCATCCACCAGCATGAGGCATCAGGCATCCACAATCATCAGACATCAGGCATCAGACATCCACAATCATCAGACATCAGACATCCACCAGCATCAGGCATCAGACATCAGACATCTACCAGCATCAGGCATCAGGCATCAGACATCAGACATCCACAATCATCAGACATCAGGCATCAGACATCAGACATCTACCAGCATCAGGCATCAGACATCAGACATCCACCAGCATCAGGCATCAGGCATCAGACATCCACCAGCATCAGGCATCAGACATCAGGCATCAGACATCCACAGGCATCAGACATCCACAGGCATCAGACATCCACAGGCATCAGACATCCACAGGCATCAGACATCCACAGGCATCAGACATCCACAGGCATCAGACATCCACAGGCATCCACAATTATCAGGTATCCACAATTATCAGGCACCCACAGGCATCAGGCACCCACAGGCATCAGGCATCCACAGGCATCAGGCATCCACAGGCATCAGGCATCCACAGGCATCAGACATCCACAGGCATCAGACATCCACAGGCATCAGACATCAGACATCCACAGACATCAGACATCCACCAGCATCAGGCATCAGACACCCACAGGTATCAGACGTCCACAGGTATCAGACATCCACAGGCATCAGACATCCACAGGCATCAGACATCCACAGGCATCCACAGGCATCAGGCATCCACAGGCATCAGGCATCCACAGGCATCAGACATCAAGCATCAGACATCCACAAGCATCAGACATCAAGCATCAGACATCCACAAGCATCAGGCATCAGACACCCACAAGCATCAGACATCAGGCATCAGACACCCACAAGCATCAGACATCAGGCATCAGACATCCACCAGCATCAGACATCAGACATCAGGCATCAGACATCTACCAGCATCAGGCATCAGACATCCACCAGCATCAGACATCAGGCATCCACCAGCATGAGGCATCAGACATCCACAATCATCAGACATCAGGCATCAGACATCCACAATCATTAGACATCAGGCATCAGACATCCACCAGCATCAGGCATCAGACATCTACCAGCATCAGGCATCAGACATCAGGCATCAGACATCCACCAGCATCAGGCATCAGACATCCACCAGCATCAGGCATCAGACATCCACAGGTATCAGACATCCACAGGCATCAGACATCATATATCCACAATTATCAGACATCCACAGGTATCAGACATCCACAGGCATCAGACATCCACAGGCATCAGACATCCACCAGCATCAGACATCAGGCATCAGACATCCACAGGCATCAGACATCCACAGGCATCAGGCATCCACAGGCATCAGGCATCCACAGGCATCAGACATCCACAGGCATCAGGCATCCACAGGCATCAGACATGCATCAGGCATCAGACATGCATCAGGCATCCACAAGCATCAGGCATCAGACATCCACAAGCATCAGGCATCCACAAGCATCAGGCATCCACAAGCATCAGGCATCCACAAGCATCAGGCATCCACAATTATCAGGCATCCACAGGCATCAGGCATCCACAGGCATCAGGCATCCACAGGCATCAGACATCCACAGGCATCCACAGGCATCAGGCATCCACAGGCATCAGACATGCATCAGGCATCAGACATGCATCAGGCATCAGACATGCATCAGGCATCCACAAGCATCAGGCATCAGACATCCACAAGCATCAGGCATCAGACTTCCACAAGCATCAGGCATCCACAAGCATCAGGCATCCACAAGCATCAGGCATCAGACATCCACAAGCATCAGGCATCAGACATCCACAAGCATCAGGCATCAGACATCCACAAGCATCAGGCATCAGGCATCATACATCCACAAGCATCAGGCATCAGACATCTTACATCATCCAGCATCATACATCCACCAGCATCAGACATCCACCAGCATCAGACATCAGGCATCAGACATCCACAAGCATCAGACATCCACAAGCATCAGACATCCACAAGCATCAGACATCCACAAGCATCAGACATCCACAAGCATCAGACATCCACAGGCATCAGACATCCACAGGCATCAGACATCCACAGGCATCAGACATCCACAGGCATCCACAGGCATCAGACATCCACAATTATCAGACATCCACAATTATCAGACATCCACAGGAATCAGGCATCCACATGAATCAGGCATCCACAGGCATCAGGCATCCACAATTATCAGACATCCACAGGCATCAGACATCCACAGGCATCAGACATCCACAGGCATCAGACATCCACAGGCATCAGACATCCACAGGCATCAGACATCCACAGGCATCAGACATCCACAAGCATCAGACATCCACAAGCATCAGACATCCACAAGCATCAGACATCCACAAGCATCAGACATCCACAAGCATCAGACATCCACAAGCATCAGGCATCCACAAGCATCAGGCATCAGGCATCATACATCCACAAGCATCAGACATCAGACATCATACATCCACCAGCATCAGGCATCAGACATCATACATCCACCAGCATCAGGCATCCACCAGCATCAGACATCAGGCATCAGACATCCACAAGCATCAGACATCCACAATCATCAGACATCAGGCATCAGACATCCACCTGCATCAGGCATCAGACATCTACCAGCATCAGGCATCCACCAGCATCAGGCATCAGACATCCACCAGCATCAGGCATCAGACATCCACCAGCATCAGGCATCAGACATCCACCAGCATCAGGCATCAGACATCCACAGGCATCAGACATCCACAGGCATCAGACATCCACAATTATCAGACATCCACAGGTATCAGACATCCACAGGCATCAGACAACCACAGGCATCAGACAACCACAGGCATCAGACAACCACAGGCATCAGACATCCACAATTATCAGGCATCCACAATTATCAGGCATCCACAGGCATCAGGCATCCACAGGCATCAGGCATCCACAGGCATCAGGCATCCACAGGCATCAGGCATCCACAGGCATCAGGCATCCACAGGCATCAGGCATCCACAGGCATCAGGCATCCACAGGCATCAGGCAACCACAGGCATCAGACATCCACAGGCATCAGACATCCACAGGCATCAGACATCCACAGGCATCAGACATCCACAGGCATCAGGCATCAGACATCCACCAGCATCAGGCATCAGACATCAGGCATCAGACATCCACAGGTATCAGACATCCACAGGCATCAGACATCCACAGGCATCAGGCATCCACAGGCATCAGGCATCCACAGGCATCAGGCATCCACAGGCATCAGGCATCCACAGGCATCAGACATCCACCAGCATCAGACATCAGGCATCAGACATCCACAAGCATCAGACATCCACAAGCATAAGGCATCCACAAGCATCAGGCATCCACAAGCATCAGGCATCAGACATCCACAAGCATCAGGCATCAGACATCCACAAGCATCAGACATCAGGCATCATACATCCACAAGCATCAGGCATCAGACATCTTACATCATCCAGCATCAGACATCAGACATCCACCAGCATCAGACATCCACCAGCATCAGACATCAGGCATCAGACATCCACAAGCATCAGACATCCACAAGCATCAGACATCCACAAGCATCAGACATCCACAGGCATCAGACATCCACAGGCATCAGACATCCACAGGCATCAGACATCCACAGGCATCAGACATCCACAATTATCAGACATCCACAATTATCAGGCATCCACAATTATCAGGCATCCACAATTATCAGGCATCCACAATTATCAGGCATCCACAGGCATCAGGCATCCACAGGCATCAGACATCCACAGGCATCAGACATCCACAGGCATCAGACATCCACAGGCATCAGACATCCACAGGCATCAGACATCCACAGGCATCAGACATCCACAGGCATCAGCCATCCACAGGCATCCGACATCCACAGGCATCCGACATCCACAGGCATCAGACATCCACAGGCATCAGACATCCACAGGCATCAGACATCCACAAGCATCAGACATCCACAAGCATCAGACATCCACAAGCATCAGGCATCAGACATCAGGCATCCACAAGCATCAGGTATCAGACATCCACAAGCATCAGACATCCACAAGCATCAGGCATCATACATCCACAAGCATCAGACATCAGGCATCATACTTCCACCAGCATCAGGCATCCACCAGCATCAGACATCAGGCATCAGACATCCACAAGCATCAGACATCCACAAGCATCAGACATCCACAAGCATCAGACATCAGACATCCACAGGCATCAGACATCCACAGGCATCCACAGGCATCAGACATCCACAGGCATCAGACATCCATCAGGCATCAGACATCCATCAGGCATCAGACATCCATCAGGCATCAGACATGAGGCATCAGACATGAGGCATCAGACATCAGACATCCACAAGCATCAGAGAGCAGGCATCCACAAGCATCAGGCATCAGACATCCACAATCATCAGACATCAGGCATCAGACATCCACAAGCATCAGCCATCAGACATCCACAAGCATCAGACATCAGGCATCAGACATCCACAAGCATCAGACATCAGACATCCACAAGCATCAGACATCCATCAGACATCCACAAGCATCAGACATCCACAAGCATCAGACATCCACAAGCATCAGGCATCCACAAGCATCAGGCATCAGACATCCTCAGGCATCAGGCATCATACATCCACAAGCATCAGACATCAGGCATCATACATCCACAAGCATCAGCCATCAGACATCATACATCCACCAGGATCAGGCATCAGACATCATACATCCACCAGCATCAGGCATCCACCAGCATCAGACATCAGGCATCAGACATCCACAAGCATCAGACATCCACAATCATCAGACATCAGGCATCAGACATCCACCAGCATCAGGCATCAGACATCTACCAGCATCAGGCATCCACCAGCATCAGGCATCAGGCATCAGACATCCACCAGCATCAGGCATCAGACATCCACCAGCATCAGGCATCAGACATCCACAGGCATCAGACATCCACAATTATCAGACATCCACAGGTATCAGACATCCACAGGTATCAGACATCCACAGGCATCAGACAACCACAGGCATCAGACAACCACAGGCATCAGACAACCACAGGCATCAGACAACCACAGGCATCAGACATCCACAATTATCAGGCATCCACAATTATCAGGCATCCACAATTATCAGGCATCCACAATTATCAGGCATCCACAATTATCAGGCATCCACAGGCATCAGGCATCCACAGGCATCAGGCATCCACAGGCATCAGGCATCCACAGGCATCAGGCATCCACAGGCATCAGGCATCCACAGGCATCAGGCATCCACAGGCATCAGGCAACCACAGGCATCAGACATCCACA
Organism: Calotriton arnoldi; assembly: GCA_963921515.1. Lineage (NCBI taxonomy): Eukaryota > Metazoa > Chordata > Amphibia > Caudata > Salamandridae > Calotriton > Calotriton arnoldi. Next base: position 480,763 of record CAWUFW010008787.1, on the reverse strand, counting down.
GGCATCAGACATCCACAGGCATCAGACATCCACAGGCATCAGGCATCAGACATCCACCAGCATCAGGCATCATACATCCACAAGCATCAGACATCAGGCATCATACATCCACAAGCATCAGCCATCAGACATCATACATCCACCAGCATCAGGCATCCACCAGCATCAGACATCAGGCATCAGACATCCACAGGCATCAGGCATCCACAGGCATCAGGCAACCACAGGCATCAGGCAACCACAGGCATCAGGCATCCACAGGCATCAGACATCCACAGGCATCAGACATCCACAGGCATCAGACATCCACAGGCATCAGACATCCACCAGCATCAGGCATCAGACATCAGGCATCAGACATCCACAGGTATCAGACATCCACAGGCATCAGACATCCACAGGCATCAGGCATCCACAGGCATCAGACATCCACAGGCATCAGACATCCACCAGCATCAGACATCAGGCATCAGACATCCACAAGCATCAGACATCCACAAGCATCAGGCATCCACAAGCATCAGGCATCCACAAGCATCAGGCATCAGACATCCACAAGCATCAGGCATCAGACATCCACAAGCATCAGACATCAGGCATCATACATCCACAAGCATCAGGCATCAGACATCTTACATCATCCAGCATCAGACATCCACCAGCATCAGACATCCACCAGCATCAGACATCAGGCATCAGACATCTACACGCATCAGACATCCACAAGCATCAGACATCCACAAGCATCAGACATCCACAAGCATCAGACATCCACAAGCATCAGACATCCACAAGCATCAGACATCCACAGGTATCAGACATCCACAATTATCAGACATCCACAATTATCAGACATCCACAATTATCAGGCATCCACAGGCATCAGGCATCCACAGGCATCAGGCATCCACAGGCATCAGGCATCCACAGGCATCAGGCATCCACAATTATCAGGCATCCACAGGCATCAGACATCCACAGGCATCAGACATCCACAGGCATCAGACATCCACAGGCATCAGACATCCACAGGCATCAGACATCCACAGGCATCCGACATCCACAGGCATCCGACATCCACAGGCATCAGACATCCACAAGCATCAGACATCCACAAGCATCAGACATCCACAAGCATCAGACATCCACAAGCATCAGACATCCACAAGCATCAGACATCCACAAGCATCAGGAATCATACATCCACAAGCATCAGACATCAGGCATCATACATCCACAAGCATCAGCCATCAGACATCATACATCCACCAGCATCAGGCATCCACCAGCATCAGACATCAGGCATCAGACATCCACAAGCATCAGACATCCACAAGCATCAGACATCCACAAGCATCAGACATCAGACATCCACAAGCATCAGACATCAGACATCCACAGGCATCAGACATCAGACATCCACAGGCATCAGACATCAGACATCCACAGGCATCAGACATCCACAGGCATCAGACATCCATCAGGCATCAGACATCCATCAGGCATCAGACATCCATCAGGCATCAGACATCCATCAGGCATCAGACATGAGGCATCAGACATGAGGCATCAGACATCCACAAGCATCAGAGAGCAGGCATCCACAAGCATCAGGCATCAGACATCCACAATCATCAGACATCAGGCATCAGACATCCACAAGCATCAGCCATCAGACATCCACAAGCATCAGACATCAGGCATCAGACATCCACAAGCATCAGACATCAGACATCCACAAGCATCAGACATCCATCAGACATCCACAAGCATCAGGCATCAGACATCCACAAGCATCAGGCATCAGACATCAGGCATCCACAAGCATCAGGCATCCACAAGCATCAGGCATCAGACATCCACAAGCATCAGGCATCAGGCATCCACAATCATCAGGCATCAGACAGGCATCAGACATCCACAAGCATCAGGCATCCACAATCATCAGACATCAGACATCCACAAGCATCAGACATCCACAATCATCAGACATCAGACATCCACAAGCATCAGGCATCCACAAGCATCAGGCATCAGACATCAGGCATCCACAAGCATCAGGCATCAGACATCCACAAGCATCAGACATCCACAGACATCAGGTATCAGACATCAATCATCATACATCAGGCATCAGACATCCACCAGCCACGTGTGCACTTACTACTGTCACAGAGTACACGGCGTGCACGACATCGCAGCCGAAGAGGGAAACGTGTTGCAGGACATGTTCAAATACCATCAGCGCATCTTAAAGCGTCTAAACCGTTTCACTCAAATCTACTGTTCTTCAGAATGCAGGAAAACACCGATATATGTTTTGGCGGGATATATATACTCTTTATCTACAATGATGAAAATACTGAGTCCCTTTTACATTCCAACACACGGCATGTCTGCCTTCACACACGGCACAGACTTCCCTGGATAAAAGCATGGGTAATTATAAACTTGGCTTGTCATTTAAAAAGGCGGGCGAGGGCTTTTGAGCGTGCAGCAGCAGTCCTTATGCTGATGTGAACTCCGGTGACAGACCTGGTGGCGAGGACGAGTCGCTGGCAGACGGAGCCGTGAATCACCGGAAACCCGGGCTGCCTCGGGGGGCGGGTGACACAAAGCAGCTCTGGGGGCTATTCCGCAGGGGCGCGGGGGAGTGGGGGCACATGAGGCTTTACAGGGACTAAGTGGCCCCCATCCTTTCTCTCCACGCACACGTGCTTCCTGTCTCAGGGAGACAGTGGAACATGTAAAAACCCTCGCCCACAGCGAACAAGTAGCCTGAGCATAATATTCACCTTCCAGAGCTCCCTGCGGCACCTCCAATGCTGTACTGCTGAATTTGGCCAAAGAGAATGGCAGCAGGGGTGCTCCCTGTCAGCTGCAAGATAAAGCAACGAGGAAGCACAGAAGTGGATGCCTGCTTGTGCCCGGGGGACTACTGAGTGCACGCTTGAGCCCGAGCGTATGAATGCTTTTACCGAGGCAAGTTAATCGCACTTAGCCCAGCATCCATAAACGGTGTGAGAAATACTGAATGCCTCCAAATGAACTCCAGTAGAGTGAATGCTTAGAGGAAATAAAGTGAACCGAGGCAGAAACACTACAACAGACCCCGAGCCAAATTAACAAGCCCTGTCGAGTGCGCCGTGAGCAAGAGACGCCGTGCGCGTGCACATCGGCTGTCCGGGCAGCTGAAATCGTCTGAGCGACGTCAGTTGCGTGGCGCATGGGCGGCGCATGGAGCGCGCGGCCGGAGGTGTCCGGGGCTCCCGTGAGCTGAGGGTGCCCCGTGTGTTGGAGAAGTGAGGCGGGAGCCCACCCCGCAGAGGGAAGTCCGGCGGGAGCCCACCCCGCCTTCGTGAATGCCGCATGGTGCGGCCGGAGCAAGATTCAGCGCTGAGTCCCCACAAGAGCCGGTGAGTGGGGTTGAGCGGGAGGCATGCTGGACGCCGCGCCTGGACAGGACATGTGCACGCGTATGGTGCGAGCAGGAGTTGTAAAAAGACGCGAGCCATACGCGTGCACATCTCCTGTCTGTTAAGCTTGAGCACAGACAGTCTATGTGCACGCCTTACGGCTTGCGGCATTATTACAACTTCTGCTCGCACCATACGCGTCCACATCTCCTGTCCAGGACTTGCCGTACGCGTGCACCTGTCCTGTCCCGCATCGGAGCAAAAGTCGGCAACAATAGATCTCGCATAGCGAGCAGCGCTTTGCGCTGCATCGCTAGGCGAGACCTAAAAATGGAAGAGAGTCGCATTGGTAGCACATTTTATGACCTCTGGTGGTACGGCAAACAAATTATTTTATAAGCCATTTGTCATGCGCATTAATCATCTGTGGTCCATAGAATAGACGACTAGGCAAGCAGCAAAAAAATGGAACTTTGTTAAGAAAGATAAGCTTGACGAAAAAGTAAGTGTTGAGCTGTTGTGTGAATTTTTTAAGAAATGGTAGCTGGTCGAGTTTTCTGGCCGCAGAAGAGATGAACCTCTGGGTCTTAAGTTCTGACATTTTGGGACTATCAGAAGAGTCACTGAAGAAGAGCGAAGGGTCCTACTCTTATTGATAAATGCTGTGGTATCACTAATGAGTCCTTATGTTCAATACATAGGGCTTTAAAATGGATTCACTGCTTGGTAGGAGGTCAATAAAGTTTATGAAACGGCGGACTAGCATGTGTATAGCATGGGCCCCAATAATCCATTGAGTCGAAGTTTATGTAACACAAACTGGAGCAACTCCTAGCAAAGGGAATTGATATAGTCGAGACGCGATCCTATGAGAACCGCAACAGTCATGCTTGCTGTCCAGAGAGAATAGAAGGAGAATATTTTGCATAATTTCAAGATAAATACAAGATGATCTAACAGAGAAGACTTGGCAGTTAAGGACAATTAGCAGTCAATCTTCACCCCAGTCTATTCACCTGCGCAGACGGAGTTGGTAAAGGGCCCGCATCTGCTGGCAAATAAGCATCAAACGAGAGGTCTCTACAGCCATTGACATTAAGTATCTCGGTTTTATTTGAGTTCAGTTTAACTTGATTACTCCCTATCAACTCCCAAATAAATCTCATTTTGCTGAAACGCAGAGTGAATTGAGGGATAGTTGTCAAAACGCATTAGCTATTGAATATCATCAGCATACATATGTGCTCTAATGACCCTCTAGGCCAGGGCGCTCACCAAAGAGCTTACATTTGAATGAAGATCTATGCAGGACACCGCAGCTGGCAGATAACTTTTGTGGAGTGCGCAATGCTAATTTTACTGCCTGTGTCTGATCAGATGAAAAAAAAAATTTAAACCACAAGGAGGCGGGATCTAAAATACCTGTGCTAGTGACACCGTCCAATAAGACTGCATGATTGACTTTGTCAAAAACTGCGGACCGGTCCAAAGGACTAAGGCATTAAAATGGCCAGCATCTAGTTCTACTCTGAGGTCATCCAAGATGGACAACAGAATGGGTTTCGGGCTATGGGAGGGCCTAAATCTAGCCTACCTAATAACCAAGCAGTTATTGGCCTGCAAAATAGTCCTGCAACATTTTTCTCCACAATTGTGGCCACAAAAATTAGCAATGAATTCAGGCGACAATTCTTTAAGTTAGTAGGCTCTGCCCCAGGCTTTTTCAATAGGCGATAATAGCAGATTTAAACAAGCACTGGCAAAGCCAGTAGGTATGGCGCTGGGTGACAACATTTGCTTGTGCAAATGCTTGTGGATGATTTTTGTAAAACTGTACAAGGAGACTACTTTTGGTGACTAAGTGCACACTGTTCAAGAGCAAAATGCCATCCCTCACAGAGAGGTAAGGGAATGGTGAAGTGCGCTGACCCTGTGCCCTTTGCTGTACACTGTTGTGGACAGAACAAAAATGTATAGACACACTAACAGACAAATGGATTAAGAAAGCTGGCTAAAAGCCCCTATAAGTAAGTATTCTATATATATAATTTTATGAAAATCAAATGGTCATAAAAACCACCAAACCTAAAAATGAGGGCACCACGCCTAAAACTGAGGAGGACTTTAATAAGGCTAGTAGTCTAATAGCCCGAAGTAGTTTTTTGAAAAGTTTGTATGTGATTTCATAGAAAATCGATTTCATGGAATACCATTACTAAGAAACCATTTCAACTTAACTGCTTAATGGAAATTTTCAGAATGAAAGGCTTTTACCTTTTCGTCCAAACCAATTCATAGAATGTCTTTTTGGTTGAAATTGGCTTATTTATTTAAGTGTAAATGCAATGGTTGCACATCTCTGATAAAAGTAACACAAATTACTAGCGGTAATCAAGCCATTAACTTCTAGCCCATGTTTTAGAAGTGAATGCATATTTAAATATGCCCATTTTATGCTAGAAGTACAATGCTTAGCAGAAGACGTATCTGAGCAAAAAGCATGATGAATGGATGCTCTACGGATACCATTGAAGTACATGGACCTTAACATTTCCTCAGGCAACACCTCTGATAAATTCCTAAAAAACAAAAGATTCCTTTCAAGAATAATATACGGAAGAGGCACAGTGACTGGCAGCTGGTCTCAGGCCACGGTTGCGAATGGGCACAGATGGGCTGACTTAGGCGCATCTGCCCAGAATGTCCCATTAAATAACGGTTGTTGTAGGTCCCGCTCTCTGTGCCTGTGTCTCATAGGACAGTGTTGATAATTAGGCACTGTCAGAGGTTAAGGAGTTGTTCTAAATTTGTTTCTCAGTCTTGTTTTAGACTTTGCAAAAAGGGGCATATTCATAATAAAAACTAGCACTTAAAGGCAAGACCTGTTAAGTTTAAAAGGATAAAGAAATGCCAATGGCTAAGTCAGGGTAACATACTTGGGACCTATTTATGAGTGGCCCGAAGTAATCTCAGCTATTTCCTGCCCCGGTTACTGGAGGTGAAATAATGGAGAATTACAGCTTTTGAGGAATGGCATACGGCAACCACAGATTCCCTAATGCTTTCTCCTTTCCCCTGCGTTTCACTAGGAGATTTCGGTGAAACACCACAGTTTATAATTCCATTACCAGACCCACAAGATTTCTTGCCCCAAAGTCAGATGTAAAGAACCATTCGAACAACCAGGGTTTGAGGTTTCAACCATTAATAAATGAAAAGACAAAATAGATTACTTATTTCTAACTCTTAAGTTACAACTGATAATTAGACTAAAGATTTTAGCAATTTCAACCACATAGCATCATTGTGCTTACTAAATGTGGACGTTAATGAACAAAACTGACTCAGACTTCAGCTTTAGTGAAAAGTGTGGAATGTTCATGGACTGACCAAAATGTTTGCCAAATCTGAGTGGGCTTGCAGGCATGGTTGCAGATAAGCCCTATTTTGCCGGGGCTGGCATTTTTTCATAAAATAACAACTCAAAGTGATATTGACATCAGCAATTTGTTTGTAATATCTGCTACCTCAGACGAGTTACTAGCACGTTTGATTGATTTCAAGAAGGACCCTAAAAGAGCCCAGTTTCTTGTCGCAGAATTTCTAAATGCAATCTAATTTGGAAGTCTCGTTCGAGGTGGGCTGACATCTTTCCTCTATGGGAGAGTTCAGTGGAGGGGGAGGGTAATTTCTATGTGCACTGGTTTTCTAGATGTCGTCACACATGATTTGTTAAATTTGTATACTAACCCTATTGGTCACCCTCTTTCAATTCCAAAGTATAAGAAAGCAAACTTATTATGTTAATTAAACTTGATAGAGTGCACAATCACCAAAGGTTTCTTGGTGCTGAGAGTAGGCTATGTCAATGCTATGAAGATTTATCAAAATGTCATTAGCACGGTAGGCTTGTCTAAATAGCCATGTTTTCAGGTTTTTCCTTAAAAGCCTGAACTCAGTTTCATGAGGGAGATGAGATGATCTAGGAGGGAGTTCCAATGTGTAGGTGCCTGAAGAGAGAAACTAAGGGCTTTTATATTTTCTTCAAATATCTAAGTATACTTAGATAGCTTACGTGTGATGTCCTTAGGATGCTTGGCACAGGATATTTCTAAATCCTCCTAGCCACAAAACATGGTCCCATTCCATTTAAGACTTTAAAAGTTTGGCAGCAGGTTTTGAATTGTATCCTGTTTCACCGGTAACCAATACATTTGTTTCAGCAGTGGGGTAGCATAGGCGTTCGTAGGGAATTTGTAAATGAGGTGAGCAACCTCATTTTGCACCACTTACAATCTGTGGTCAGCATTACTGGGGAGGATTTAGTAGATGGAGTTTGCATAATCTAATCTTGATCTAACGTAAGCCGTGATTACGATTTTTAAAGCTAACATAAGAAGAAAGGGGACTAACTTCCTGATCATTTTAAATAAATGTATGCATTTGGACACTAGTGCTCCAATCTGAGATTTGATGGAAAGACAACTGTCAACAATTATTCCAAGACTTTATGTGGATGTACTCGGTGCAAATGGAGCACCCATCTCAAGCAGCCAATAAATGCGCTTCCTAGGTGCACTCTCTTTTTCAGTATTCCTATCTCCATTAGCATTTAAATTTCAGATAAAATACACGTTGTAGCATTCATGCCGTGTGGCAATTATACCATTTAAATGGAGTAGTATTTGGAAGTCGTCTGCATTGTTATATAATCTGCAGCCTCTTGTTGCTAACTCTTTTATCAATGGCCTAGCCTAGCCATTAAATAGGAGTGGAGATGAGGAAGTTCCCTGAGAGACTCCAGAGTTTGCAAGTGTAGCAGTAGCTACAAAAGGTGATAGTTGAGCTGCTTGGAAGCCATCTTCCAAAAATGATTTCACCCAATTCAATGTGGATCTATGAAGCATGCATCCTTCAGAAGGTCGGCCAAGATATCATGGTAGATTGTGTCTACGTTGGCGGACAAATGCAGTAATACCAATGCAGAAATTAGTCCCTAGTCGCCATGCAGCCTTAGATCACCCACTGCTGATAACACAGATTCTATTCTATGTAGTGGGCAAAATACCGCCTGTAAAAGATCAAGATAACCAAAGGTCTGAAGAAGGGTACAGATCTCCTGGGTAACGTGTGCTTCTAACACTTTTGTCAAGTAAAAAAACAAAGATATTGGGAGATAGTTTTTTTGTTAAGTTGAAACATCAACCTATTCTTTTTTAACAGTGAAATGACAATGGCATTTTAAAATGATTTTGGCATTGTACCCTGTGCCAGTTATTTATTTATTAAGGATAATAGGGGGCCTTTATTGCCTTTGCAATTTTTTTTCCAAGGTTACCAGAGGAAAGGGATGTAATGGTGAGGCTGATTCAACTTTTGTCATCGGCTTTTGTCGGCGACCATCAACTATGGGGTTGGAAGAACGAAACGGAAGACGAATTAGGTCAGGTTTTGCTGTCTTCAAGTAACTTGATTTTTTAACATTGCTATCTCTAATTTTATTTCATTTATAAAAAGAAATCATTCAATTGGTTGAAAACCTTTGCGAAGGAGTTAGGCTTTGAGTAACAATCAGCAGATGAGAGCTCCTTCATTATCTTCAAAATGTCTTTCTGTATAGTCAATGCTTCTTTGATTTTATTAGAACAGTAGGCTGGGTTTGAAAACTGTGCAACTGGATTTACTACACTAGAATGACCGCCATAAAGTGGATATGGAGGTTAATCCCACTTAGTTCTGGTATCCATGCCATAGATTGTGCGTTTACAACTGTAGATAAATACAACTTCTTTGAAAATGTTTAGGTTCTGCCGCATGAGGGGAGTGATCACTGGTGCCCTGAAGTTGCTTACTCCCCATTTTCTGCTTCAAAATCGGAGTATGTCTTGCCAGTATAAATGTAATTTCCTTAGAGACTGAGTACTCGCAACAATGAGGAGAGTCCACTCTGCCAAATTTTCCTGGGTGTTCTGTTAGGCCTGCTTCATCATAGCATTGGATTAATTCGAGGATTGATATGAAGATCTGGTTCATAAAACTGTGGCCTGTTTAGGTTTCTCCTGCCCCCCTTTTACCTCAAACATATTTATAGGTTGTAAATCTATGATGTAACGAGGAATGCAGAGCAATGAAGAAGTTTGTCAATTCAGAATTCCATGAATATACGAACTTCTGTACTGCTTAACATTTAAAGACGTATATTAGCCTTAAAAAAAAGTTTTCTTGCACATGGTAAAAAAGCTTTATGTAACAAAAAAGGGCTAGAAATGATTGAATGGATATAAATTTTATTGGCCATTAATTAAAATTGTTTCAAAAAGGCGCGTGGATGTCATACCAGAGGAAATGAATACATCAGACACGTCAAACTTATCTTGAAAATATCAATGCCTGTGGTAAATAATTCCCTTAATATATTCCAGACAAGAGTTAAGTCTTGCTGGTATGCATCCGCACGTCAGTCTAAGACAGAACATTACATTGCGCGCTGAACAGATAAACAGGATGATGGTCTGTGCCACTAGTCAGTGACAGACTCTCATTCATATACAAAATACCGTGTTCTGGTGAAATACTTCCTGAAAGCTGCAGAGACCACTAGGTTCTCAGTGAAGGTGCTGAAAAGGCAAATCCTCAGGAACCTAGAGTTTAGGCTACCGATGTTAGGGAAGCATGTACCAATGCTTCCTTCCTTTTTAGGGAGCAAGTCCCTCCTATGGGGGGTGGTAGATGTGGTTGCCTTGCAGAAGGTGTAGTAGGTCGGAGTATCAAACTTGGAGAGGCCAGGTCAGGCCACCACAATCATGCAGACCTTAGACTCTCCTTAACTTTCTGGAGAACTCCGAGAACTGAGCAATTGGGAGAAATAGTATAGAAAGGCCAAGGTCCAGTTTAACATCCAGCCAGTCTCCAGGATATCAGGTTTTCTGTCCATCCAAGAAATTATATGCTCACACTTTGTGTTGACATGGGTTGCTAAAGCATCTATGGGAGGTCACAAGCCTAGGTCTCGAAGATGTACTGGAGGATTTCCTACTCATGTGTTAAGTAAAGCACCCTTTACAAATGCCAGCAGTGTTGGTTTTGACCCCTCCAATGAGATTTGAAAGAACATGCCTTGTTGCAAATCAGTGTCCCACAGAGCTACAACCAAGAGGCAGTGTGGGGGATTGGATGCCTCCATGACTTTTGACATAAAAGAGGGATATGGTGTTGTTTTCATGTGCCATCACCATTCTGAAACGCATTACTAGTAAGGTATTCAACACACCACAATTGTACTTTTCAAAAGGGACAGATTAGTCCAACCCTGTGATTTAGAGTGTGCTCTTACTGGGAACCACTGGTTACTCATGGTTCATATTGGCACCATATTAGACACAATTCTGGCTTCTCCACACAATGTATGCAGCACTGAACTGCCCACAATGCTGTCTTCCACTATCACAATACGTACCACCTGATATATTCTTGAAACAGATTACATGTGTGTGTCTGCATGTGGATTAGTGTGTGTGGGAGGAGGAGAGGTGTGTGGGGGGAGGGGAGTGTGTGTGAAAAAGAAGAGAGGGGGAGAGAGAGAGGTCGTACCTATCTCAGAAAAATATTTCTCTAGTGACTTTAAATTTAAGTAAGAGACAACATAAATGTTTGGAAAAACAGTATGTGTCACTCCACCGAAATCTTATCACTTTTTGGCAGAAGGCACTCTCTTTTTTAGTGTAATCCTTAAAATTTCACATATTCATTTCATATGCTAGCCAAACACAATTCTACCTACACTCAGGCACACACCTCATAAAAATCTCCTTGTTAATTTTTTTAAAATCAATCTTAAAAGTAAAGTCACAGGATCTCCCAAATAATGGGAAATAAACATGTGACCCGGCCATGACCAATACAAATAAAACAGACTACACAACTCCCCTTCTAAAATAACTTTATTTGCTTTCCTTAGAAGCTAGAACTAACTTTAAACAGGCCAATATCTCACATAAATCACTTTACACAGGTGCAACAACCTACCTATAAGACAAAGGCAAACACTATCTACTTTTACATGTACCCAGAAATTAATACAAAAAAGCCTCTTAAATCAACCATATTATGCTAACTCCAGGATTGTGTAACCAACTACTCCAAGACATCTGAATTAACTCTAACTTACAATCCTTTCTGGAAATACATAAAGACTTGTCTTTTCAAAATCTAACTCAAAGATTAACATATCTTTGCTCTCTGCAGATGAGCTGCTTTAACTTTTCTTACTATGTAAAGCCAATAATACTTATGAAGCACTCTGCTTCCATGAGCTAGTTGAGCGCTTTAGAAAGTTAATAGATAAAACTTAAGCAGAAGGGTCTTACGGTGGATGAACCAGTGCCCTTACATCATACACCCACATTTCATTCATCTTTGTTGCATGAGGTCCCCAAGTTAGCATGTAACAAATTTCAATTGAATTCACTAGCAAATTGTGTAAGAAAATGTATATTTGAGAAAGAATCGGCAAACTTCAAATTGGTGAGCCGTATCTGGGAACAATACAATATAAATCAGATCTTGAAACAGAGACAATAACGACTAGCAATCAAAACAGCCTCACTAATTACAATTAGAGAAATGGAAATAGTCCAGTATCAATATGCAAAGGCACAAGGTCCATGAGCTTACCGCCATTCGGGCCAGGATCCGGTGGTCCAAGGCTGACTCCTCCCCATGAGCTTCCAGTCCATCCTCGTTCTCTCTTTACCCTTGCCTTTCTTTTCTTGTCCCATTCGTCTCTCTGGCGGATGATTTCTGCCTGCATCTCCACCAACTGTGCTTGATCTCGCTTGCCAATGGTTTGAATCGTGCCACTTTTTACAATTGGGGCATTGAGGCCAGGCCACAGAAAGCCAGAACGTCCTAAAGTATATGAAATAAAGAGTAACATGAATTTCCAGAAAACCTTAATCAAAATGATCAATAGGCAGTCTATGTTAAGTAATATTAACAATACATCTGTAGCATCTTCTACTATGAGTAGAGCACCTACTTAAGTTGGGCACCCTTTGGGATGATTCTGTTGCTCAGTTGTGAGTTTTGTTTCACTGTCTCTGGTTGTGGATGGTAGGCGAGAGTTCTAAAATGTTTCCTTTAATAACGGTTTGTGCAAGTGAACACAAAATGAAATGAGTTTGATCAAGATACATATTTTGTAGTTTTCTATATCCATGGATTGGCGAGCTGAAGAAGTTTTACATAATTTTGGTTTCAGTTTGGTGGTCGAATAGACATTGTTTGGCACTGAAAAGCATTTTCTCAACAAGCACGGATATCTAGGAGATGCAATGTTATGCACCTGAGAGTATGATATGTTTATGCAGATTTCTTTTCTGGTTCCAAAATGTGCATTGGTCTGATGTAGCAAAGCCCTGCTCTGAGTTAACATTATTTTACCTAATACATGGTTTTGGTGCTGTGCTGCATGCATGAGGGTGAAACGGTTCTATCTAGTGTGTTCTGTTTGGGTAAGGCAAAGGTGGTAGTTGAATGAAAGGATGAGGTTGCAGAATGTACGATGATAGCCTGTACTGGAATACAGATGTGGGCAGAGTATGCAAGTTAAGGACAGTCTACAGCAGTGACTGGGTGGTTGTGTAGTGTGTCTTGAAGATGAGTGAATCCTAGTCATAGCCAACTATTCTTCTAGCCACAGCTGTGTTATGTGAAAGCAGGGTGTTATGTTAAGTGGGGTCCATTTATGGATTAGCTGTCCTATAGAAGATAAGCAAGACAGGCAGACAATATAGAACAGTGCAGGCTTTAGAAACAACAGTCAGTAATTAAAAAAATAATATTTTAATTCCAAAAATATTAGCTATGTGCGCACAGGCAGATATCATGAGTGTGTTATTTTGAGTTGAGGTAATAGGCCCTTGCAATGTATCTGTGAGATCGGTCTTAATGCATTATGGTGAGTACTTGAGTTTTACTTGGTCAAGGGAGGTGTTGTAGAATCCCTGTGGTAATCGACTGTATATAAGCATGTTTGAGTGGCAATTCATAGTGGCTATAGTCTGATGGAAGAAGTGTTGTGGGTTGCACTCTGGAAAGCAGGAACAAGGCGTGACAGCACAATAATGTATATGGAAACAGATTGGAGTCTTAAATATGCAAGATTCGGGGGGCGTGGCTTGGCGCCAGCGAAGATGGCCGCCTAACAGGGGAGCTCCGTCGGAGCGAAGCCCTTATTCCCCCAAAATCCGTCGGAAATCCTGCAGGCACCACGTCGGAGGGGCGGAAATGCCCTCCAAAACTTAAGCGGCATCAGGTCCCGAAATCCGGAGGTTCGGGGACGCCGCGGTGACCGCGACATAGCAGGTGCGTGAGGCAGTGGCCGAGAGAGCCTGGAGGACGGGTGGCGGGCGCGCCCGTTGGCCGCCTACGCAACACCCCGGCGTTGGGGCCGGCGGTGGCGCCGGTCATCGGAGGTGCGGCCGGGCCCGGACGGCCCCACTGACTGCACTCACAACAGCAAAAGGGGGTCGTGAAGCGAACAGCGGCCCCTGGGAGACACTCTTTTTGGACGGCACCCGAGGTGGAGGCTCGAAGGCTCTGGACGCTTCTGGGACCGCGAAAGTGCGGCGGCGGCCTTGAAGGCCCTATGAGACGGCGGGGGACGCTTATCTCCACCGCCTAAGAAATCAGCCCGACGGCGAACCTGGTGGGGGACCCTGCGCTCAGGGGGCGCCCTCATCAACCCTGATATAGGACAGAGGGAGGCACCAGTAGCAGACAGACCACAGGGGGTGAAGGAGGGAGAAATAGCCGGACTGCGGCGGGGCCCGGCGAGGCCTGGAGGAGTATCGCTGATCGACGCGGCGCGGGTGACTGCGGGTGAGATCCGCTGAATTGCGCCGACGAACCAGCTGGGCTGTGAGGGACCCTGCCGGCGTGGTGGGGCCCACCCCCCCTTCTTTGAACCCGACGACCTGCTGCCGATCGAGCCGCCCGGAGCGGGGAGAGCCCCCGAGGGACCGGAGCAGTGTGAGAGGGGAATCGGAGGTGGTCCCCAGGTGACGGATACATTGGAGAGCCCAGGTGCGGAGGCGGGACGTGCGAGGTGGCCTATGAAGCGGTGAGAGAGCCCGGCCCTGCCCAAAAGCCAATGCTGGCGGTCACATAGAGATCTGGACATATCGCCCTAGCGGCGGACAGGGGCCAAGGGAGACCAAGGGAGACCTCGTCCACTGGGCCCACCTGGCAGGCCTGAGTGGGACTGGAGGCCAGCGGCAGGACAAAGAGACCTGGCTGGAGCGGAGCGCGCGCTCGTGACTGGGTAGTATAGGCCCGTGAGCGCGCCAAGTAAAATGGACATGGACCCGGCTGGGCGGCAGTGGGGATCGCAATAGCGCGGCGCAGTCCTATCTGGGACGGCCGGAAGATTCCTATCTGTATCAACCTACTGAGCGACCACGGGAAGAAATCACAAGATCACGGGGGAGCTCAGCTTGAGGCAGCCTGGACAAAGGAGACAGCAAAATGAGGCCTAAGGGGGCGGCGGTCACCCAGACAAACAAGCTCGACAAATACGCAGTCCCGATGTCAGTCCCTCAGACCGAGGGAGCGGCCGGGGGCCAACTGATGCAGGCGGAGCCCTCCCTGGCTTCCATCATGGCGGCCATTCAAACACTGGGGACCACTCTCGAGACGAAAATCGATAAGATGTCCATTGAGATGAACCTTATACGCACCGATCTCAACAAGACGTCGGAAAAAACCAGGACCAACAAGACGGATATCCGAGAGCTCCAGGCATCCTCCAAACAGCTCGAACAGAGGGTCAATGACCTGGTACACCAACACCGCCAGGTCGCCTTGAAGCTCGAAGACCAGGAAGGGAGGGCCCGACGGAACAACATTCGCGTGGTGGGCGTTCCAGAGGGTTCAGAAGGGCCTAGCATGGACCTCTTCCTTGAAGATTTGATCCTCAACTGTCTGAAACCGAAACGGCTCTCAACTATGTTCTCCATCGAGAGGGCGCACCGTGCGCCGATCCCCAGGCCCAAACCGGGAGCTCCGCCGAGAACTATCATTGCAAAAATACTCAATTATAGGGACCGAGACGCCATCTTGCAGGCAGCCAGACAGATGGGAGACCTCCAATATGAGAATGCAACGGTAAGGTTCTTCCCCGACTTTACGCTTAAAGTGCAGCGGGACCGGCGCTCATTTGATGGGGTGAAAGCGGCGCTTCGGAGCAAAGGCATTCAATACATGATGTTCTTCCCAGCAAAGCTCAAAATCATTGCTGGCGGCAAGTCCCTTTTCTTCACTACGCCCTCGGAGGTGCAGGACTGGTTGGACAGAGGCGCAACACAGACGTCGGCAACAGCGACAGGTGACAAGTGGAGAGACGCCCGGGCCGTGTCATCGGGCTCACTGGATGGACGACCGGAGACCGACAGAACGAGTCAGCGCTCATGGCGATCGAGGTCTCGCAGCCCCGACATGAACGGCACTCAGGGACACTAGTGGACTCACATTGACTGGAGAGACTACACTCTCGGACCTTGGCACGCAGTATTGTAAAGTATAAGTCTTTCATATATGTTATAGGGGGCGTAAGATTTCGGAGGTTGTGCTAGCCGGGGAGGGGCGATGTGCTCTCCATGCCCGGCATGGGTTGATCCGGACGATGGGGCTGGAGATACCTCCTGACTTTTATATTCTGCACTTCCCGGGCAGTATTCAAGGCCGGTTACGGGACATTGATAGATGCATATGGTAGGGGGCGAGATGGGATTGACGGTGCCATCTGGATTTATTTGTAAGATGTGTGCATTTGCCTGCTGAGATACTACATGCATGGGGATAGGAGTTTAGCGGCCGGAGTTGGTGCCAGCGCATTTCCCCGCTCAATAGTTCTTTGGGGGAGGGGGGGATTTTCTCTCTCTTACCCCCTTTTTGGGGGCGAAAGGCACTCTGCTAGTTGGGGATGTGGGTAGTTATTAACCTACGTGGCAGGGTAGCAGGGTGGGGGGTAGGCGGGGGGACAGCAGTTGCATTGTTATGTCCTAATGTTTAGTAAGGTTTGGGGGGTGGGGGGAGGGCTTGAGTTGGTCTGGTTGGGAATGTATTGATGGGCCGGTGCGATGTTGCAGGAGCTACAGATTGCGTACTTGGATAACTTCCAGCGATGGGTACAAGGTGGGATAAAAGTCTTAAAATCCTTAGTTGGAATGTCAATGGGTTGGGGGACAAGCTCAAGAGGAGTATAGTCCTACAATTTGTTAAACGCCATCTCCCAGATGTTGTCCTCTTGCAAGAAACGCACCTTCTCGGTAACACATGCCACGCACTCAACAGATGGGGCTACACACTGGCGGCGCATGCCGGCTTCACTTCAGGGTCCCGCGGGGTGGGCATACTGTTGCGCCGTAACTTTCCATTTGTCATTGAACACTCGGAGACTGACCCGCTGGGGCGCTATGCGATGCTCTCGGGGAGGTGGGAGGGACGCACTCTCAACTTGGTCACGGTTTATATCCCACCGGGTCTTCAAACCCAGTCGTATCAGGATTTGGGTAGACTTCTCCTTTCCCTTCCAGAGGGGCAACTTCTACTTGGGGGAGATTTCAATGCAGTGGTGTCGGGGGGATGGATAGGCACCCACCCAGAGATATCGCGACTGGACATATGTGGCTTTCCAATCTCCTGGAGGCATTCGGATTAGTTGACCTCTGGCGTATGCGCCACCCAAGCCTACAACAGTACACATTCTTCTCGGGACCACACCACATGTTTTCTAGAATTGATTACATCCTCGCACCTCTGCAAAATGACACTGCCATTCGAGAGATCAGACATCTGGCACGGGGTATATCTGACCACTCCCTATATGGGCACACCTTACTATCGGGGAACAGAGGGTAGGCTGTGTAGCGCCCATCAACCCCTGGTTCCTACATAATCCGGAGACCAAGACGAAGATCACCCGAGCGATAGACCAATACTTCCAAGATAATGTTGGGACGGTGGACTCCCCGGCTGTCCTCTGGGAAGCATTTAAAACCGTGCTGCGGGGTGAGGCCCTTTCTATGATCACCGGACAGCGCAAAGAAAAGGAGACGCAGATGCTTACCATTGAGTGCGATCTTCTCGTGTTAGAGGGGGGAGCAAAAGTTAACGGGAATCCGGGGGCTCTACACCAGATGCAGCTTAAAGCGGCCGAATATAAAGAGCTAGCTACAGACGCCGCAAAACACCTGGCGAGAGACAGGGACGGCCGATTGTATGACCAAGGGGACAAAGCGGGCAAATTAATAGCCTGGTTGGACAAAAAACAGAGAGCGCAGAGGGTGGTGACTGAGCTTCGGACTGAACTGGGCGTCATCCTCACTGAGCCCCAGGAGATAATAAACGAGTTTGCAGCACATTTCAAAAGAGTATACCGCAGGGGGTCGGAGAGGCCGGAGGAGGACTCCTCCGCGCTCTTGGCCGACATTGCGATGCCCACCCTTTCTGAGGATGACCGAGGAGTTTTGGAGGGGGTACTCACTGTAGAAGAACTGGCCAAGGCAATTAAGGAACTCCAGCCTGGGAAAGCCCTAGGACCAAATGGTCTCCCTATTGAGCTGTACAAGCTCAAACCTGACTGTCTGGGTCACCACCTTAAAAACATGTTCGAGGATAGTATAGTCCGGGGCAAACTGCCGAGAGACCAGCGCATCGCCACACTGGTGGCCATCCCTAAAGAAGGGAAACCCAGAGAACTATGCGCCTCCTACAGGCCGATATCATTGCTAAATGCTGAACCCAAAATCCTCGCGAAGCTG
Source organism: Calotriton arnoldi (assembly GCA_963921515.1). Lineage (NCBI taxonomy): Eukaryota > Metazoa > Chordata > Amphibia > Caudata > Salamandridae > Calotriton > Calotriton arnoldi. Next base: position 462,525 of record CAWUFW010008787.1, on the reverse strand, counting down.
CTCGCAAACAGGATCAAGCCAATAATCACCAAACTGGTCCACCCAGACCAATCCGGCTTCATGCCGAACCGCAACACTGCGCTCAACTTGCGACGACTCCACGGAGTATTGGGACGCTGTCACACGATCCAGGAAGACGCGGTCGTGGTCTCGTTGGATGCCGCTATGGCATTCGACACGCTTGAATGGACTTATATGATTGCGGTCCTAAAAAAGTTGGGCTTCGGCCCTAATTTCATTGGGTGGGTGCGTCTCCTCTACACCGAACCACTAGCCCAGGTGGTGGTAAATAATAAGATCTCAGAGGTTTTCACACTGGAGCGAGGGACGCGCCAGGGCTGTCCCCTCTCACCCCTGCTTTTCGCCCTCTCCCTGGAGCCTCTAGCGGCCTGGATACGGCAAAACCTCTCACTACGGGGGCTCCGATGGGCAGATGGATGGGAGGACAGGATTTCGCTTTATGCGGACGACATCCTTTTGTATCTGGCCTCCCCCTCAAAGTCCCTCAGAGTGGCACTCGATATTTTCACAAATTTTGGGAGAAACTCAGGCTACAGTATTAACTGGGGAAATCAGTGCTTTACGTCCTGCATGGAGCCCCTCCGTCAATTCCGCGCGACTGCCCGATCAAGGTGACCACAGAGGGGTTCAAATACCTTGGCATCTTTATCTCCATGGACGTGGCGACACGATACGAGCGGAATCTCTTACCACCCCTGCAAAGATTTAAAAGGGATACTGCCATCTGGAAGACGCTCCCGCTGTCCCTCCTGGGTCGGGCAGCTCTTTTTAAAATGATGGCGCTCCCGCGCTTTTTATATGCCCTCCAAAACTATCCAGATTTAGTCCCACAAAAGTACTTTATAGATATTGAAGCTACTCAGAGGGACCTGTTGTGGGCTGGAACGTCGCGCATATCGCTCCAGAAGCTGACACTGGGGTGGTACGATGGGGGTATAGCACTCCCAGACATTCGGAAATACTACTGGGCGGCACACCTTTCAGCCATAAACAAGGGCACATATAGCGGAGGGGACGATCCCGGATACGGGATGGACAGATGGCTCCTCCCGGGGGGGAATTTTGAGGCTGCGCTCTACTCTAGACCTAACAAATATCCACTCACGGGACCTACAAGACATTCGGTCCAACTCAGGCATATGGTGAGTCGCAAGCTAGGATGGGCCGATAAGCTTACTTTGGCAACCCCGCTTTGGGTCTCCGAACGGTTGGGTACACTGGGCCGCACAAAAGGGTTTCGCAACTGGGACCTGATAGGGATCTCCCATATAAAAGATTTATGGGGGCCCAATGGAATGGTGACATTTGCCTCCCTACAGCAAAAGTACGACTTAGCGCAAACGGAATATTTCCGGTACATACAGATCAGACACTCACTCCAGTCTAACATTCCACCCGGCACGATGCTCCCGGAATCCTCCCCCTGGAGGACAGACTGCTGGACGGCCATCTACCGGAGAAGGCTATCTCCCTCACATATAAAAAACTTATACATCACACCCCTGATCCCTTGCTTGCCCTTAGGAGAAAGTGGGAGACTGATGGTCTTGAGATCGATGACGAAGAATGGAGGGAAGCGCTTTCCTCCCCCGGGAGGTAGCGATTTCGGCAAAACTGAGACTGATACAACTCAAAATACTACACCGCGTATACATCTCGGGTACACGACTGATATTGATGGGTAGGAGTACGGACGGGCTTTGTAGGAGACGGTGTGGGGAGGTGGGGACATTCCTCCACATAATCTGGGAGTGCCCTCTAATACAAACCTACTGGAAACGAGTACACAGCTGTATGCGAACTGTCTGGGGGCAGAACTACGACCCAAAATAAAAAGGTGCATTTTAAACATCTGGGAGCCCACAGACATCTCCGAAAAAGGCAAAATATGGGCGACACTGGGACAGATGATTGCAAAACGAAATATAGCACGCCAATGGGGAGCGGACGCACCCCCAACACTAAGTGTCTGGAAAAAAGACATGGATTGGTGCATGTTGCGAGAGAAGACAGTCTATGTGGCTCGGGGATGTCCCCGGAAATGGGTAGCAATTTGGACAAAATGGAACGAATACCGAGGACATCTGTGTGAACCCCCCCTTGTCCCCTCCCTTGAAGAAGCATTAACGTTGTAAAGAATTGTATATTGTGGCCACCTTGTTTGCTGTAACATCAAAGGAAATATATTGAATTGTAAATATGTGAATGCAACACCGTACTTAACAAACATCCATGTGTGTAAATGACCAACAAGTTTATTTTTGTAAATAAAAAGAGTTATTAAAAAAAAAAAATATGCAAGATTCTGGGGTATCGTAGGTGAGGCTGAAGCAGCAGAATGCCGACCGTCAGAATACTGGTCTATCCAGAGCAGCCATCTGCAGCATACAGAATCCTTTCAACATGTATTTGTAACAGATTTAAAAGGTGAGATAAGCATCTACATAGGAAATGCTCCAGACATTTCAATGGTATTGAAGGCCCTTTGTCCTTCCTAGATGCATCAGTAAGTGTCAAAACCCCATTTAGAAGGGCACTGAGCAAGAAGGGGCAACTGGGTCTCAACTGTGGGGGTTTAGGTCCTTTGCCTCTGATGTCCAGGGGTCGTGCTAAGGCTCTGTAAGCAGGACCAATCACAAACCCTTCAGCACTGGACTCTCAGTGGTAGTAATGACGAGCATTCACCTGTTTCTAAGGGAGGTAGTGTGGGTGTACTCAAGCTCAACACACAAATAAATAAAAAAAAGAATGTTCAGCCGAATGCTGACCTTTATAGAAAGAAAATCACTTTAATACACACTAGAACATAATTGTAAACAGTACCAAACAGGATGCAACCTAGTATCTCAGATCTATACAGGAAGTGCTGCACCTACCCTGATCCAGATTCTCCCCTCAGATCTGTGTGCTCTTTGCTATGCTGTATAAGGTAGAAGCGTGATTAAAGCTAAAGGGCAGTTGCAATCACTCAGAAACAGGTGCATTCAGTTCTTACAGTCAGTCTTCCCACTCAGCAGTGGAATAGTTCCACTGGATCGGCTCCAATGCTAAGTTTCAGACGCAATCACAACTACACGCAGGAGTGGATGCGCACCAGTCAGAAGCTCTTCTGGGGTTCCAGCTTCATTCGCTGGGTTTGCATACAATAGTGCACCCAGAAGCACAGGCAGCAGTTCTGGCTTGACACAGGCATGGACAGACCAATGGAGAGTGTTCCTTAGGTCGGGGGTCTTGATGACGGGCCCATGCTGGAGCCAGCAGACCCTTGTTGGTTCCCCGACTGACCCAGATGGCAGGAAGCAGGTGCAGCCTCTTCTGGCTGGTTAAAACTTAGGTAGATGCAGCCCTGCAGTGGCTGAGTACAACAGGTAGTTGCAGTTTTGTATTGTCTAGTTACTCCGGGCCGCTGTGGCCATGCATAGGCCAGATCATCACTCTGGGCAGTAGCAGCCACCACACACAGACGAACCATCAGGTTTTGGCAGAAGTGGCCACTCACACGCCGATCACAACTAGAGAAGGCATGGCCGCGCCCAGGCTGAATCTTCAATGGGCAGTTGTGACCACACACACACACCTCAAATCCGGCATGCAATCACAGCTCCAATCGGGTCTCAGCAATTGTGGTCACAGGTTCACAGCTCCTGCCAAGAACCAGAGTAGATAGACTATGGGGATCGCGATACTGCATACCAGCTGACTGCTTGCCTCAATTCTCTCTTCCGGGTGCCCTAGACAACTGAGACACAAAATACAATTTGCTCCTCTTAGACAGACATTTCTCCTGCAGGGTTGGCAGGCTCCTTCTCCCCCTCTATTTTTCAGCATGGAGACTTCCAGGTGCTTCAGAATAGGTACACAACTCTTCCAGCAAGAGATCCAGACTCGGGTGATGTCACCGCCCTCTGAGAGACTGGCTTTCAGGCAGGCTCCAGCCCTGGTTGCACAACAGACCTCAAAGTAGTTTGTGGAGCAGCCCCTTCCTTGGCTATAGAGGACTTGGAACTGGAACAACAAGTAGGGAAGTGGGGTTCCACTTGTAAAAACCAAAATCAGATAAGTAATGTGTATCCATAATCTGCAACTGTAGAAACAGTTTGATGTGGTTCTCCTTTCAAGTGTCCTCTTTACAGGCTACCCTCCAGATGTAGGCTTTGTGTACTATGATGGACAAGTTACTTACCTTCTGTAACACCTTATCTAGTAGAGACATGATCTAGCCGCAGATTCCTCACTTCAGAATAAATATCCCAGGTGCCAAACTGGATCCGGAAGTCTTTTACGCAAGCAATACCCTTGCACACTGGTAGGTGGCGTTGGTCGGCTCCGCGCTACATCGTCCGCATCGTCCGTGCCGGAAGTGACGTCCATGTCACATATCTAAGTGCCACCTCGGCTCGCTGGGTCAGTTACTTTTCACAACTTTCCACGCCTGGAGCGTGGAGCCATGAAGTGCACTGACAGTGGTGTGATTAGAACAACTAGGGCCCTGAAAGGGATCAGTCCTGACTCTAAAAACTTTCCGCAGTGTGAAGAGGATGGGTGGGGCAGTAAGGATTCTGGGCTAGATCATGTCTCTACCAGATAAGGCGTTAGCGAAGATAAGTAACTTGTCCATCTGATAGAGACATCTAGCCGCAGATTCCTTACTTTAGAGTAGATACGCAAGCAATAGCATCCCCAGGGGAAAGACTGCGGACAAGTTTAGACCAGGAAGTCCTGCAGGACAGAGTGGCCAAAAAGGCCGTCCCTGCGGACTTGACTGTCCAGGCAGTAGCGCTTCGTGAACGTGTGCAGTGATGCCCATATTCCTGCCTGACAAATGTCAAGGACTAGAACACCACTTTGCAACGCTGTAGTCATGGCCTTAGCTCTGGTGGAATGAGCTCTTATGCCTTCAGAAGGCTGTTTCTTGGCCACAGCATAGCAGATTTTGATGCAGAGGATGACCCATCGCGAGACAGTCCTCTTCTGCGCCGCATGACCTTTCTTTGATCCAACGTACCCCATGAAGAGTTGGTCATCCACCCAGAACTCTTTAGTGCAGTCAAGGTAGGACGACAACACTCTTTTTGGGTCCAGACGGTAGAGTCGCTCCTCTTCTTTAGAGAGGTGCGGAGGAGCATAGAAAGTGGGCTAGGTGACCGACTGCCCCACGTGGAATGATGTTACCACCTTCGGTAAGAAAGAGGCCATAGTGCGAAGCACCAAGTTATCAGGGAAGATAGTCAGGTAAGGAGGCTTGAAGGACAGAGCCTGCAATTATTTCCCCCTCCTGGCAGAAGTTATTGACACTAAAAAGCCTCTTCTGATGGAAAGCAGCGGGAGGGTGCAGTTATGCAGAGGTTCCAACGGAGCGCACATTAGGTAGTTGAGAACCAAATTAAAGTCCCACTGAGGCGTGATGAATGGGGCAGGTGGGAACATATGTGCAAGCCCCTTAAGAAATCTGTTTACAATAGAGGATTAAAATAAAGAGGGTTGACCTGGCAGCCTCAAGAGAGCAGACAAGGCTGAAAGGTACCTTTTAAGAGTGCCCAGAGCAGAGCCCTGCTGGGCAAGGGTCAAAATAAAGAGAGGGACTTGAGAGAGGGAAGCAGAAAGAGGATCAATAGACCTTTCTGGACAACATTTTGCAAATTTCTGCCACCAGCAGGCATACTCGGTCTTGGTAGAGGTACGCCTGGCTGCCAAAATCACATCACAGACTTCTGAAGGAAGGTTGAATGTTGTCAACTGCCACCGCTGAATCTGCACGCAAAAAGGCGTAGAGTTGACAGGTTTGGGTGGAGGACCGTCCCCTGCTGCTGCGACAGAAGATCTTCCTGAAGGGGCAGCCTGATCGGAGGATCAGTGGAATCTCGGGAAGCTCGGGATACCAGACTCTCCGTGTGGCCAGTCTGGAGCCACAAGAATGACTTGGGCCCGGTCGCTCCTAATCTTCTTGAGCACTCTGGACAGGAGTGGTATTGGTAGAAAGGCATACAGGAGGCCTGAGCTCCACTCAAGACGAAAAGCTTTGCCAAGCAAGGGCCGCCTTGGAAACTCCAGCATGCGAAACTGCTGACATTGCGTGTTCTCGGCAGAGGCGAACAGATCTAACCAAGACTCTCCCCACTTCTGAAAGAGACCTTGCGCCACCTCCGGATGGAGACGCCATTCATGATATGCTAGGCATCGACAGCTGAGTTTGTGGTCCCTGGCGTTCAGGGAACCTACTAGGTATTGAACCACCAGGGATATGTGTTGCTGTTCCAGCCATGTCCAGAGAGAATTGTGGCAACATCTTAAGATTTCCAATTACTTATAAAGCTTGGTTTAGTGGCAGAAAATCTCAATAACCTCAAAGAAAACTCCAGTCAGAAATTATTGTTTTACTGGATTCCTATACATTGAAAAAACAACAGAATGTGTTCAAAAGTAACTTTATATCCCTTATAATGACTCAGTACTAAACAAAAGACATGCAACTTGAGAAGAGCCGAAGACTATGCCTTGCATTTGTAGGCAGACTCCATCTTCTCGATTATTTTTAGAGCTTAATTTAACAATACAAAGCTCCTATGAACGCTTGAGATGTAACTATCAATATATGTAAACCGAAAATGTTCTGTGGTTCCCCAAAAAATATTAAGGCAAAGTTTTGATAAAGGGGAATACATGTGGAGAGGCTTATCTCGGTTTGTTACCTAGGAGGGAAGTTTATGGCTAAACTCAACAAAGAGCCTCATATTTAAATAAATCACACCCTCATCATGCCTTCATACCGCAGCTTTTTATAATTTGGAAATAGATTTGCAGGTTAATATGTACAATTGAGTTCAATGGAATATGAGACACAATCAATGGCTGATGCCACTTACCTGAGAGGCTTATAAAGCATGGTAATCCAGTGCTGCCAAGGAGAGAAAATAATCTTTCCCTTCCTGAGTCTTTATCTTCTCCCTAAATCTAGCTCAATCTAGTGACTAGTCTGGCGTACAGACAGCCTAAGCTGCCTAGCCTGCCTCAGACTCATGTAATAAAAAGTAAACATTCATAAAAAAAATATACAAAAATACATAGAGAGGCTTTGGGTCAGCCCTCTTCATCCACTGCTCTGTTCAACAGTTGTTCACATTTTGCTACCGCCACCACCGCACACAGAATGGGGCAATGGGTCAGCCACTTAAGCCATTGGCTCTTTTGTATTCTCACACTGCGAGTGACAGAATTTGTCCTGATCACATGTGTACATCCACCTAGAAACAAGTGCACCTCAATCCAACACTGGTGCCATGGTAGTGAACCAGTTCTTTACTTTACCAAAGCTGTTTAGATTCCTTTTTTTATGCTCTTCTGTTTAAGACATGCTTGCAGTTATTTAAACTAGGTCTTCCGGTTACAGTAATTCCAAGACAATAAGAATCATATTTTCCAGTGAAATACATTAAAATCAAAAAGGTTTTCTATACTTGTACTAATTGCACATGCCTCTTAAGAAGCATCCATACTGTTAAAATTTTACACGACATTTACATTTGTTTAATTTAACATCTTTATTGCACGCATATGGCAGCCATGTTTAGGCAGCTGAAAGTAAAAAAAAATAATAATAATTCTGAGGCATATGGCATCACACCAGTTTGCCAAGACCAGGTCAATAGGTTATACCTGGATAGCAAAAATTGCGACATTGGCATGTGATCTTTGGGGCACTTAATACAGGTACCTGCATCTTATTCTCTACAATCATTATAATATTTGCCAGAAAATAAACTATCAATGCTACTGTAATGAGGTAAACACCATCGTCTGCATTTAGCACTTTGAACAAAACCAGTGTGTCATGCCTGAGAAATATTTTCATCTCGGGTACTTCGGGCAAAAAGTAGAATATAAAACACTGTTTTGTCTAGCTAGATATTTTGGAAAAGACCCCACAGTCATGACTTTTAACAGTGATTTATAAAATATTTTGTATTACTGCTTTATGTGCTGGTAGAGTACTGTACTCTAGCATTTCTATAGTGGTTTCCTGTTTGCAAAACCCCAAACTGCTTTGTAGAAAGTCTGAGAGTAATTCCTCCATCCGTACTGAAGGGATGGGCAAATGGCATTGGTAGAAGATACATCTCTTCGTGTTGATTTTTGGTGTGACATGTGAAGGCCACAGTGTTGTGTACGGCCTTGGCGCTGTGACATGGTCATACGGCTCAGGCTTGTGGTTAGAAGCAAAGCAGTGTGAACACAAGTAACAAATACAAACAAGTCAACCAATTACAGCATGCACTGCCTGTGGGTCTACCCCTTGGTACAGCCAGGCTTTTATTTCTCTTTTGAAGTCTCTATTGGTTGTTGATCGCGCTTATCCTCTTTGTTTGTGTATTCCAAATATAGCATGTTTCTACTAAGAACAAGTTATCACCTGGGCGAGATTACTGATAAGAGGAAACCATCAGGTGTGGAGCCAAACCTGATCTATGGTTTCTTTGTTGGTTTTATGATCCGAGTATGGATTGCGAGAAGGCTCACCCTGTCCCATAGATCACCTGATTTGCAAGGCAAAGATCTTTGAAGGATCTTCTTCTTGCCACTGGTAACCATTGAAGAGCAGGATTCATTTTGTTCCATGTGTTCAAGTCAAGCTCTGGCTGCTGCATTCTCGATTATTTGCAGCTTCCTGACGAGCTTTCCAGGATGTCAATGTAGAAATGTATAGAACATTTGCATCACCAGTGGAACTATCACCAAGGCCAGGGATACCTATATCTTAGATGAAAGTTCTAAGCAAAGGAAAATATATTGAAGTATTTGCTTTTCATTGAAAGACACTCTTCTTTACTTGTTGATTAAGGTTAAATGAGAGCACAGAGTCTGTAATGACACAAATGTTTTTGACTTCACTTAATGTTGCTGGCGGCTGTCTCATGTCACGGGGCTTGGCTCCAAAGGGCAGTATTTCCATTTGTGGGGAGTTACGCTTGAGCTAATTGTGCATCACCCATTGTTCACCCCGCTTTTAGGCCTTCATGAGTCTAGATGTGCGGACTTTGGATGGTTGTCCGAGTTTTAGGATGATTTGACCATCACCCACAAGCAAGACGGAATGATTTCACAAGGTCTAGAACTGGGGTACGATAAACATTTAAAACTAGGGCTACAGTTGTATCCCTCCAGAATGACTACCTGTGTGCTGAAGGGTAGTGACTGGGATGTTGGTAGTGACACAGGTTAATATCTGTCCCTAAAGTATGAAGTTATTCACTTACACACAGTGCAATGAATATCTTTATCATTACGTCTTTGGGTTAGTATTTGGTGCTCAACCATGTAAAATGCGGATGATTTAGTAGATTTGTCCATTTGAAATAAATGCTTATTTGATTGCCTGATAGGTTTGCCATATTGCCTATTCCTACATGGAAGGTTCCACAAGGAATATGGTTATGCATTTATGGTAATTTACAAAAAATGGCAAGTGTTTGTTCTGCTTGCAAAAGAAACCAGATTATAATACTTCAGGACTTTCAGTTTTCCCACCTATAATTGTTAACAACTTTGACCTTAGGTTCAAAGCAGCACTAGAAGGTGTTATCTGAACCTAGCTCAGGTCCCAGGCTAGTTTGCTCAAAAGTCACTGCCCATTCACAGAATACACTCATTCCAAACGCATTTGTTTGTCCCTCGGATATCTCTGCTCCTGAGTTTTGAGATACATGAATAGACCATCAAGAGTGTATCTGCTTCTTACATACAGGTCAGACTGGGGAGAAAACAGCAAGAACATAGATTTGTAGAGTGTGAGGATCTGATTATTAGAACCAATAAAGAGGGGGTCAATGGAAAATCTCCCAACATGAGATACCACAGCTGTACCCATGATATGGTCTATGTTCTGATATTTAGTCTTCTTGAAATACAGTTCAAGAAAATGTGATGAACATTTTCATGCAAATCCTCCTGTTGAGGAATTATGGATAATAAAATATTTTATTGATTCTATGTTCTAGTGTCTAACTAGAGAGTTCGTTATTGGCGGTCTTTCCTGCAATTATATAATTTCAGAGAGACTAGATACAAGCTAATGCACCAATTAAAGCCAACTTTTAAGTTCACTATTATTTTTTAGATTTTGATGGAAATAAATGACAAAAACATTTCTGACTATACAAACATAGCAAGTGCATAGAATATTGAAGTATGTCAGGAAAGCTTTCAACACCAGATGAATGTCTCTCAACTCCAACAGATTGATAAGACGCAGGACTTCCTCCGGTAAATATAGCCCTCTGATCTCCAACTCCCACTGATGATGTTCTCAACCCAGAAGTGATGCACCCATCACCACCATCATCTCTGGGTGGGGAAGGGCGAAGCACATGCCACTAGACCTGTTATATTCAAGCAGCCCCACTGCAGGTCATGAGACGTCTCTTCCGAAATCTGGATGGCATCTGACAGATTTCTTTGGTGCTAGGCCCACTGGAACTTTAAATTACATTGCAGAGCCCATATGTGCCACCTGACATAGTCGACCAGGAAGATACTTGAGGCTAAGAAGCAGAGAGTGATCAAAGCTGCACTCACCGAGATCAAGGACAAAGGCTGAAACATCAGGCTCACTGCCCGGAAGTCCCAGTCTTGCTGTGGCAGAGAAAGCTTTGAATTGCAGGACTAGCCCCAATGAACGGCAACCTATGAAAAGGAATCAGGTGCAACTTCAATTTGTTCATCATGAACCTCCATGATGCCAAAAGGTTATTTGTCTTCTCACAGTCGTATTCGACTGATTGTGGCGAGCCCACAATCAACAGCCAGTCGTTGAGGCAGGGGAAGACTGAGTTCCCCAACTTCCAAAGTTGTGCCACAGCCACCAAAGTCACTTTTGTAAACATCTGAGGGGCTCTGGTGAGGCCAAAAGTGAGCACTGCAAAATGAAAATGCTCTTGTGTGAGCTTGAATCGCAAGTAACTCCTGTGGGACTGCAGCAAGTCTATATGAAAGTATGCCACCTGAAGGTCCAAGGACACCATCAAGTCTCCTACATCCAGAGTGACCAACAGCTGGGTTAACGTGTGCATTGGGAATTTGTCCTTCCACAGGAAGGTGTTCAGAGGTCAAAGGTCCTATATAGGCAGAACTCAGTCTTTTTTCAGTGAAAAGTAAACAGTGAGTGTAGCAACCCTCTCTTCTATCAGAGTCTGGAACCCTCTCAATAACACTTTTGGAGAGCAAAACATTCACACCTCCTGAAAAAGAATGGAGAGGTGCTCTTCTCAAAGTCGGTCAGATGTGGGGGGAAGAAGTGGCAGAGCAAACAGAATGGATAGGGCATATCCAAGTTGAACGATCTGTATGACCCATCTGTCGGACATTATTGGAGCGAGTACCCACTCCTGCCACCTACAGCATGGGTGTGTGCAAACTAAAGCAGTTTATAGATTGTTGCTACAGAGGAGAGGGAATAGTGCCCCCGGTGGCCAGCACAGAGCCTGCCATACCCCCATCTTCAGCCTTGAAAAGACTGAGGTGACTGCTACAATGGCTGGGCATCAGTTACTGTCTGTACGTCAGCTCTTGGAGTAGCCCATGAATTTCCTAAACTGATGTAGGAAATGCTTGGCGGGAGTCAACAGACCAAGGGAGTGTGCTGTTGCTCTGCTGTTCTTAGAGCGCTCCAATGTAGAATAAGCTTTTTCACCACAAATGTAAAGCCATGAAAGGGCCTATCCATGACAGAGGCATTCACATATCCAGAAAACCCTGTGTAAAACGTCCCCATGTGGTGGTGGTGCATATTTCTGGCACCAACCGCTCTCCCCAGCAAATCAGAAGTGTCTAGGCCAGCATCAATCACATACTTGGCTGTGTCTGCCCATCATAAATTGTTTGAGCCAGAGAGGCCCTAAGGTTTTCCTGGACTGCCAACAAGATATTGGTTGCTAAAGTCCCAGAGGGTATGTGTGTAGTGACCCAACAAACTGCTTTAACCAATCTCATTGCTAGGATAGCCAAGGAAATCATACATTTTCCAAATGACTCTATCCTCTTAAGACACCCTATCTGGAACAGTCGTGGGGAAAGAACTGGAGTTCACCATATTGATTGATGCCTGAACCACCATGCTGTCTTGAGTAGAATGTCTGGTAAGAAATTCAGGGTCGACAAACAGGGGTCTCTGCAGCCTGGCCACCTGTCTATTCACTAGTGGGTAGGAATAGGGCTTTGACCAAATGCCTATCAGAGTATCGGTGAGGGCCTCGTTGAAAGAGAGCAAGGACTCAGATGTGGCAGGCCCAGGCTACTGAGTGCATGTAAGAATGTTAGCCTTGGTATGGACAGAGGGCAGCTGTAAATCTAGTAACTCAGCTGCCCGTCTGACCACCACCGCAAATGATGCAGTCGCTTCAATCGATGGACCAAATGGCGAGTCCAACTCCTTACTTAACATGGGAGGTATCAATCCCACTGGTGTGCTGTAAATCCATATAAAAAGTGTCATCATCCTAATGTGAGTGTGGAAGATGACCATCCCCTTCCACACCATCATTATCTCCCTCTGGTCGAGTACCTTGCTCAGAGTCAGAACCATAAAGATAATGGAGCCTCTGTTGGCCAACCCACCATAGTATAGGCACCGGAGCAGAATCAGACTGTATGACAACAGGTTGCAATTTAGTAATTTCATAGCATGACATCGGTCAAGTTTGACCTGAAGTTGGTTTTGGGTCAGACATCGGAGTCAGAATTGGATCCTCCTCTGGTGCCAATGGCATCAGCACCAGTGTCAATGAGTGGAGGCCCAGCGCAGGCCCAGGAACCAGAGTAGTTGTCTGTACTGGAGCCATTATTGGACCCCCAAACGGGTTCAAAGGGGTCAGTTAGTGCCCGTGAAAGACCTGCTGGCAGAACCTGACTCGATGCCCCTGAGGCCCCCGAAGGCACACAGAGAGAGCCGGAAAAGCAGAGAAAATCTGAAGCATGGCCTCTTTGACGGACTTAATTTGCTGCAGCACAACCGAGGGCCCATGGAACTCCGCACACACTGGGACCAGCTGGGGAATCGGCTCTGCACTCAGGGACCCTGGAGGTTACAACTGGCATTGTGACACACCCGTGCCTTCTCCTTGGCTGCAGAGTGGCGGCATGGGGTTGAGTCTCACGTCTCTTTTTCATTTGCACTTAGACTTCGGTTTGGGTTTACCGGAGGACTTTGACCGCGAAGTAGACGTCTCACGAAAATCATCCTGGGAGCGAGGCCAAATCTAAATCCTGGAGCAGGACGTAGGTGAGAGTCTCAACTTCTTATGTTCGGTGAGGTACAGCTTTGCCTTCTGGTCCTGTATCGCCTTCGGATGCATGAGTACCCAACAGTATACAAGTTTAAGTCATGCCCCGAGCTCAAACATCAGAGACACAGCCACATGCCCTGTTTTCTGCAATCACGTCATGGCTTGAAGCCTGTCATTTTAGGATAGCACATTGTTTCCTAGCGCACTGTTTTTACGTTTCTAGAAGATATAAGTGAATGGGGAGTATTCTAAAGGGAGGAATTTGTGGTTAGAAGACTCCATCAGAAATTCAGTTACAGTGATTCTAAATGTGAAATAATGGGGCAAGTAGCAATGGATGGAAAAGGTAGGTTAGCTTACCTTCACCAAGACTTTGACCTCTGTTGAGATCTTTCTTCAGTTTTTTCTTTGTTCTCTTTCCTCTTCCCTTCCTTGCTCCTGCACCAGATTCCGCCAAAACCCCTTTCCAGAGCTCATTTGCTGTCACTGAAAAGACATTGAGAGCACAATTGGTTTCTATTTACATACTAGGCAGCGAGTGCTGCATTTCATGACTGCATTGAACAACTCTAATAGCACATTTAGCACTATCCAGCATAATATATTCTGTGAACCACACAACTGTACGAGAACAGCCACACTGGACAAAAAACCTAAATATGGCATCAGTGACCTGCCCAGCAAGGTGGACAAGAGCCCTGCAAAAAACAAACAATAACATTGACATACACTATTTACAAGACCCGCATCCCCAAAAAAATGTATACTACATTAAGTTGATCCGATTACCTTATGCTAAAGCACAGAGCTTTCAGGTACGTAATAATTGGAAAAATATATTTTAATGCTGTGTTAAATTGCTTTGAGCCCCAAGTGGAAAGGTCCCTTTAACTGATCTTGTGCGGTACTGTTAGTTTTCCAAGCTCCCACACCATGATACGAATAGAGTGCTTATGGCAGTGCTCCAATGTCACGCTACCCAACCCTTTTGCTACTCTATCAAGACCTACACCAAGGCTGTTCTACCTCTCCCAGATGTGTGGGTAACAACTCCCCCCTCGTTCCTGTGAGCACACCTTCTCATTCGGTCAAGTTGCAATTGTAATTGGTTCTAAACTGATGGATGTTGTGCTATGCGCTCCTGTTCATGGTGTGTTGAACTACTAAATAGTGCATATTTCGGAGGTAAGCCAGAGAATGGAGTACCACTAGGAGCAGATTTTTTGACACGTCTGATGATTTATTTTCTGGATAAGTTTCAATTGAGAACATGCTGTTACTCGACCTAAAGCTCATTCAACCATCAAACTCTACCTTGGAGGGCTACAATGCATGTTACAAGTCTCCTAAGGAACAGCCACTATGTGCTCGACATTAATTAATGAAATAAAAATGTGATTTCTACGAATCGAAAACGGTGTGTTGAAATCATCACAATGATGCAATATGATCCATGTGAGTGAAAACAAATCTCAATTGTAACTTATCTAGAAAGTACAGCATCACAGACATTAAAGATGTTACCTTCTGTGTATCACCTTCATTGTGAAAGATATAACAAATTAAGGAATCCGCTAGTAGTCGTGCCCTGCATAATTCCTCAGAAAGGTACACTATTTTGCAGTACCTCCCCTTTGCTGGAATTTGTCATACAGTAAAACTCGTTGTGCATTTGATTGGGGACGTTTCATTATAGCAAATAAAGACTGTTATATACCATACTGTTTAATTATTATGCATGATAATAATACAAGAAGTCAATTGCTCACCATATTGTAATTTAAGTAAATCTTGGTATACCAACAATAAAATGATTCGTCTAAGTAGCCAGCCATTCTTAAAAACCTACAGACTGCAAAAAAAATCTACAGATTCTGTGGATTTTTAATCACGCATCTTTCGTTTTTCATGCTGTATTGAAAGAATGAATACAATTTTTGTTTCGTGAGTCAAGTAACAAAAGTCCTACTGTGTTTTTCATTGGAAAGTAAATCCCTTCTAAACTTCGGGATTGCAAATCTTTTCATAACACACTAAAATGCAATGGCTGCCCGGTGGGCAGCGATGTTTACTCATGTAAAATAAAATGGTTACTATTGACTACTTTCTATTTTATGGAAATGTGTTATTAGAAAAATGGTGTGCAATACCGAGGCTGCTTATTACTCATACCCACCTGCAAATTCGGGGCTGGTTTGAAAGACATGACTCATGTCACAAAGCCTTATGGCAGTGGAAAATACAAGGGGTCATGCATGCTGTTGTTTGAAAAGGTGCCAAAGCAGGTAATATCATTTTTTAACCCCTTGATAAATAATCACAGGCGAATTTCAACTCTGTGGCTCAAACCGTTTCTTGCTAATATGATAGAGTGATGAAGCAGTTTTCTTTTTAACATTAGTAAATCATGGACGGAGTATACGAAACTTGCCCTGGAGCTAATTAAGCTCCTGTTTTGCCGGCACCAGGGACAATTTAGCTTCAAAGGAGGATGTGCGACCCACTGGCCAATGCACATTGTTGGAAAACTTAGCACCTACCCAATGTAATGTGGATGGTGCTTCACTTGCACTGGGGGTAGGTGTAGGCCAATAAAAAATGGTTTTGCCCCCGAGACAATGTCCTGGTACAGACACATGAGCAAGGGCAAAAAAGCGATAGACTGTTCCATTTAATGGTTCTCTCAAAAATGGAACTACACCCAGTGTTACCATCACACCTCTCCTGCCCCCCCCACCCACCCAATCCTGAGAGAGCACCTTCAAAAAGATGAAAGATGGTCCCACACACTAATGGGATCTCATGCACAGATAAGCCTCAGACTGCCTTCAAAGGCATGCCCATGGTGTCTCTGCAGAGACACAGTGTGGCAAGAGTCGCACCGCTAGGGCCACTACAAGTGCACTCAAACCTCTGTTGAGGGGGCAGAGTAGGGGTGGTAGGTGCATTGTCTAACTGCACTTACACTAGCTGGAATGCTCAGAGTCCCCTTGAAGATTTGGACCTGCTGCACAAAAACATAGCAAACACAAGGAGAGGACAGAGCGCTGAAACTTTACAGACACTCACCCCCAGTCACTATTAGATCTGGGTTGAATCCATCATCGTTCTTTCGCTCACTTCGCCACCCTAGTTCAGACCCAGCCATATGTAAATCAGTCTTGACCATGTTCCCCATGGGAACAGTCCAGCCCGAACTGCCAAACCAGGTCTTCCCTGGACCAGAAACAAGCATCCTGGGACCGGTTTCGGGGTAACACCCCTCATCAGCCAGGCTAGCTTGAATCCAGTGTCAAAGTGACCCAGGGACCACGTCTGGGCATTCCCTGCCAACTTATGGTGAACGAAGCAAACACAAGGAGATGATGGAAGGAGCACTGAAACTTTTCAGACACTAACCCCCAGTCACTATTAGATCTGGGTTGAATACATCATCGTTGTTTAGCTCACTTCGTCACCCCAGTTTGGACGCAGCCATAAGCAAATCAGTCTTCACCCTGTCCCTCATGGAAACAGTCCAGTCCAAACTGACAAACCAGGTCTTCCCTGGACCGGAAACAAGCATCCAGAGAGCAGTGGATGCCCAGCAGGTCAAACCAGAGGTGTGCACCCTTACCGTAAGTAAGCTAGTAACAACGCCACAACACATGTTTCAAACTCACTTAAAACAAAGGTTGCTCAGATTGGCCATGCTTGGAGGTGCTGGACCCATTCTGCTTGCGACCACAGAACATTTTATACCTTGGGTACGAGCTGGAAATGTAATCATGGATATTGCTGATTCAAACAAGGAGGGTGTAGGTTCGTAAAGTCAACATCTCTATTAAATTTCATGTTGTATATACACCACAACAAAGCAGCACATTTTTTGTTTTACAAGAACGGCTAGCTTTTTCAAACAGTGCATCTCTGTTCCACTATTCATGTCGTCCTTAAAAGCCTTGGAAAATATGCAAGAACATCAGAAACGTATGTGGCTGAAACTTGCTCCCCTCTATATCCAAAGACATAAACCAGCAATCCGAAGGTCCAATTTAACTGTAACGCCGTCAGCAGCTATTGTTGAAATCCTCAGATTCCAAAACCCATATCACTCCTTCCCTCTGTAAAGGATTTCCTCTAGCGCCTACTCAAAACCCACCGATGATCTGCACATAAAAGAAATGTTATGCAATGGATGCTCCGTGGCTAAGCATGGACACCATATTTCCGACCCCAACACTCAGTATAGACCTGATCTTTTATTTTTAAACATACATGACTCTCCGAGAATAGCGCGCCCAACATTGACGAACTTGTCCCAGCAATATTTAACATCTATAGAAGGGACAGACCAGACAGAACTAGGGTGGAGAGGCAAATATTGCTCACTTGGCAATCAAGGTTAAAAATCTCCTTCCACAGCTTGACACAGAGTTAGAAAGACTTCATCTCAGCGTCCACTTGAAAACAGCAAATTTGAATTTCTTCTTGGTTTACAGGAACCCAGACTGACCAATGACTAAAGTCATGACTTTTTATGTAGAACTAGCATCTTTAACAACACAGATCTAATTTGGTTCCCTTTGGTGATTTAATTCATAAATAACATGTGCATTTTAAACTGAATTACTAAAACATGAGCCTACTCATATAGCTGGTCACTTTCTTTACATCATTTTTAGAGTCGAGCCTGCGAGTGTATGCACTAGCGCATGCATCTCGCTTGCGAGACACTATTGTATACTGCAAAGGGCTTGAGCCCTCCCAAGCTTACCATTTGTGCGCTGCAGCGTCACTCTTCATTCCAGCATCCCTAATTGGCTAATTCAGCCGAAATGTCTCTTCCGGTGCTTGCAATGGAGCACCGGCCAAGCACAGACTGAATAAATTTAATCAGTGCTCGTTTGCTGCTCCCGAAGCAATTGAGGTACTATTTCTTCCCGCTTCCGCTCCTACTGCTTCCTCTTTAGCACTTTTTTGTCTTGTTAGACAGCTGCCTTCACATATCCTGTACTTCATGCCTCTGCCATTTATTACTTCACAAAGGAAGCCCACGTTCTTCTATTTCTGTTTCGCGTTTTGAAGGAGAATGATACCGTTTTTAAACACTCATTGGTGCTAAAAGTGTGTTCATGATGTCTTTATGCTTTACTGTCATATTTTTAGATTAATTAAGTAGGATTATGTAGAGCTTCAAATTCGCATTCAAGTATTGACAAGCCATTGCAGACATACAAGACTTGAACAGGGATTATTCTATGCGCCACCTTCCTGAAGTGAATTGTGCAGTAGAGGCCGGTGTTATGTAATAGTGGCGGGGGTCTTCTGCTCCTATCTCCTGCAGGCACAGGCTCCCAGCCTCTCCTGCGGCCAATCCTGATGCTGCTCTCATTTCATGAGTGCAGCGCCAGGATTGGCCTGAGCGCTCTGAATTTGCGCTCCCAGGGAGACTGGGAGCCTGTGCCAGCTCTCTCCAACCTAGCCACGCGACTGGGGTTGGAGAGAACTTCAGTGCGCATGATGGTTTGACAGGCCTGAGAAGGCCAGCCAAACCGTCATGCACTCGGACAACAGTGCACTACCACCCCCTTGTTCCGGTCATCCTCCTGGCCCCGCCCCCAAGACTCAGCAGGAAAGGAAAAATAAAACGATAATGAAAAGTGTTTATCGTTTTATTTTTTCCTTTCCTCCCCCCGCTAAGGTGGAGGAGCTTCGCCCCACTGCTTTCAGAGCAGTGGAACTAGGAAAAATAAAATGATAATAACGTTATTATCATTTTATTTTTCGTAGCTACGGGGCTAGGTTAGGGCGGGGGTCACAAGGGGAGGAGTGGTGGGCCTTCTTGAGCCAGCCAAACAGTCATGTGCACTTTGCATGCTCCCCACCAGGCTGTAATGCACAGCCTGGTGAGGAACATGCACAGGCTCTTAGTCCCCGTCTGAGCGCCGAACCACGGCGCTCAGAACAATCACAACACTGCTGTCATGGTGACAGTAGCCTTGTGATTGGCTTAGGGGAGTCTGTGTGCTTCCTGCTCCTGGACTCGGCGTCAGGAAGAGAAGTGGAGAGACGACGGTGGAGAGACGACGGAAGAGGTAAGTGTTTTTAAAAAATATATATTTTTGTTCTTTTTACTTCTTGTTGTTGACTAGATCATAGGTACTTGCAAACATTTTCCCAGGGGTCAAAAAGTTTGGTCTGCGCTGTGACCGAGGACCACATTGATGCCAACAGGGTGGAAGTTTGAGGGTCAGCGAGAGGGGGGCTAGGGGAAGCGGAGCATGTACATCTAGTGAATGGATTGCCCAATGAAAACCCAGAAAACTTGGGATCAGTCCTGGCAATCTCACTTGATCAAATTGTGTGATCCTAGGCAATTGTTTAATTTCACTTCCCCTTCTTTTTCTTTATTATCACATGTAAGAGGACCTCGAAATACATGCCTTTAGGATGTGTGCTATACAAAACATTTTACTGTGTTTGATTTAACAAACTATAATGTTGTTCTTGTATAATATCAACCCAGGCCACTCAAAGGTGCGCATAACAACTGACTTGCCTCTTAGTTCACTAATGGCATTGTTGTCAGAGTAGGGGGAAGAATGAATGTTTCTAAATTAATGTTTGAAAACGATCCCTTTTTAGGTTGCAGACTACCAGACAGCAAAGCTCTCTGGTTTGCCAAAGACATCTAGGGGACATTCAGAAAGTTGACCTAAGAATGCATTCCGCCCATAGCTTACCATAAGCGTTGTGGTTTGCAACTCACATTTTCTGGATTTCTATTTGCTGGCTTTATTTGCTTTAGGCTGTCCAGCTCGAGTTTGTCCTTCCCGTTGCCAAAACCTTGTTTACTGTATTCTTCCACAAACTCGCTTTCTGTAAACAGGCCTTTAAATCTTGTTCTTCTCTTGTCACATTTGCTGTGTATTCAAAGACAGAGGTCAAATGAAAGGCTGTGACTTCGAGGGAGCTTGGTGGTTGTTTATCTTTCTCTGACCTCAAAGTGAGAGGTTTTGTGTGACAATCATGCTGGCTGCTGAGGCCTGCTTGAGGAAGACTGTGCATTGTTATTTTTTTTTCTAGCATACAAAAAAATGTAAATGTCTGTAAATGAACTGTGCTAAATATCAAATCAATACATTGGGTGATTACATTTTTACACATTATCGTTTGTGGGCTGTATACTTTTAGCAGTAAAACTGTATGTGAGTGCAAATGTAATGGCCGTTTCAATTATAGATGTGTTGTTTGTAATGGCAATACGCTACTTTACCATGCATACTCCACTTCACTCTATTCTGCACCACTTCACGCCAATGCATTCTAATCTGCACCACTCTGCGTCACTACACTCTTCTCATCACAACTCCGCTGATACTCTATAACTATGTACACTACCCCACACTACTCTAGTATGCACCACTGCACTCTTCAGCACTGCATTCTACACCACTCCGCGCCACTCCACTCTATGCCACCCTACTCTGCAACACTGCACTCTTTGCCAATCCATTCTAAGCCACTCTAATCTGCTCTGCACCACTCACTCTACTCTGAAACACTCTACTTTACGCCACTGCACTCGATGCAGCTGCACTAAACACCACTACACTGCACCACTCTACGCCACTGCACTCTATGCAATACACTCTACACCACTTTACTCAAAACCAATGCACTCTACGTCAATCTACTCTGCACCCTACGCCACTGCACTCTATGCCATTACACTCTGTGACTGCACTCTACGTCAATATACTCCACCCCACTCTACTATACGCCACTGCACTCTATGACAGTATACTCTGCAACACTGCACTCTGAAACTCTTAATTTATGCCACTCTATGCCACTGAACTCTGCATCTCTCCACTCTGGGCCACTGCACTCTATGCCAATCCACTCTAATCTACTCTTCACTCTACAAAACTCTGCTCTATAAAACTGTACTCTAAGCCACTTCACTCTACTCTGAAACAACCTACTTTATGCCACTGCAGTCTACGCCACTCCATTCCACTCTGCCTCACTCCACACCACGCCGCTGCGCTCTGCACCAATGCACTCTACACCACTTTACTCAAAACCAGTACACTCTACGCCACTGTACTCTACACCATTGCACTCTACATCACTTTACTCTGCACCACTTTATGCCACTGCACTCTACACCAATGTACTCTAGGCCACTGTACTCTAGACCACTGCACTCTACGACACTCTGCTCTGCAGCACTGCAGTCTCTGCCACTGAACTCTGTGCCACTCTTCTCTGCCCCACTTTATGCCACTGCACTCTACTCTGCACCACTGCACCCTACGCCTCTACTCTGTTCTCCACCACTCCACTCTATACACAGTACACTCTACTATGCACCACTACAGTCTAGGCCACTTCACTCTGCACCACTACACTCTATGCCACTGCACTCTGCAACACTGCACTCTACTCTGGAAAAATCTACTCTACACCAATACACTCTAGCCACTACACTTTGCCACTCTACTCCACTCTGCGCCACACCACTGCAATCAACGCTGCACCACTCTAAGCCATTACTCTCTTCCACTGCACCCTACCCTATACCACTATACTCTACCTTGCACCTCTCCACTCCATTCTACTATGAAACAATCCACTCTACTTCACACCACTCCATGCCACTGCACTCTACTCTAAACCACTGCACTATAAGCCAATTCACTGTACACCACTTTACTCAAAACCAATGCACCCTACTCCACTGTGCCTACTCCAACTACTTTGCATCACTGCACTTAATGTCATTATAACATTCTACTCTATGCCACTGCACTCTATGTCACTGCGCACTACGTTACTCTACATCATTGCGCTCTATGTCACTGCACTCTACTCCACTCTATTCTACTCCGCACCACTGTACTCTCTGAAACGTTCAGGAGTGATGTCTGCCTTGAGAAGATGAGGACCTAACACCTTTTCAAATGTATTTTTCCACACCTCCCACTCCACTATATTATATTATAAGGGGAACCTGAATCTGCTACTATCAAGACTTGAACCCCTCCTAACAATGTTGCAGACAGGTTTATTCCTACATGTTTTAGTCAGGCTACTCATGATTTCAGTCTTGTTCTTTTCCTCCCCTTCTATACTTAATACTTAATTCCTCCCGTAACTTTCTATTCCGTCTTCCGGTGTGTGTTCTGAATCCAAGCTACTGTTATCCTCCACAATCTTCACCCTTCCATCCTTACCCTTACCCTTCTACACATTTTGGAAAAATGTCCCTTGATCCCACAAGTGGAACATTTTTGACTGATTGTCAGACACCACTTGCTAAATGCCAGGTTTTAACTACTCCCACACCTAAAGCACCTCTTTACAGGATTTCTACTTCTAGACTGGCAAGAACCTGTCCTATCCTTGCTGTTGCTTCCCTTACTTTGTCCACCTTTAGAATATTTACCTTCATTTCCGTGCACATTTATCTTTTTTCCCATTTTAGCCTTTGCCACCAACTCACCTGATGTCTTAGCCAAGGAGTTATGTAAGGTTACTTTAGCACATCTATTCGACACTTCAGCCTCCTTTTTACCAACTTTGCTACCTCACTCAAAGTCGAATTACCATGTGCCCACAATCTCTCTTGAACATGTTCACTATTTCAATGCATTATTAGCTGGTCTCACCAGCTCATCATGTAGTGGAGCAAATCTGCAATTAATTGCTAAATGCTTTAACGCTACCACATAGTCTTCAACAGATTCTGACTTTGCCTGTCTCCTATGAAAGAATTTGTATCGGTCAATGGCAATACAAACTACTACTGAATAATAACTATCCAAGTCTGACAAGGCATTTGTAAAAAAATATCTCCTTCATCTGGAAGTCTAGGTTTTTTCTCAATGCAGTTATACACCTTTAAACCTTGAGGACCAAGTGAATGCAATATCATCTTTTTCTCCACAGACAAATCCTCATCCTCTATGGTGTCAATATATTTTATGAAACTCCTTTATTCGGCCCTGATGGAGTGTCACCAGGTGCGTCTGCAATTATCAGCTGCTAAACATCAACTGCCATCACCTTCAAATCCCACGTTCTACCTTAGATTAATCTAATGACATAACAGTGCTCTAAAAAACTAAAATGAGGACCTGTTTTCTGAGTTCACAAACAGCGACAAAGCACTTTTAAATTATTTGCTATCTTTATGTTTTTTATCCAGGTGATCACTTGATTATATGTTACACTTAGGGGAAAGAATGTGGTATTACGGCCACAGCTGCAGACTTTGCAACTGGGGAACAGGGTTCGAGATTCTGCATCAGCTCGACATCCTGTGATTCTGGACAAATCATTTACTCTCCCCAAGCCTAAAACCAAAATGAATGTCTCCTTGTGTAATGTAACTGATGCTCCAGTAAAGCACGCCAATACCTTCGGGTCAAGACTGCGCTATATAAAATTGCAAACATTTTTTTTTAAAAACTGTTTTGCACACTTCTGTCATTGGGCTATACGTGGTCTATTATTTTGGTGATATTTGTCCTACATTTGGGCTCTTTTTTCTTTGGTGGCCATCTTAGGAGACTTATTTGTTATGAAGCTCCCCAATTTCCTCATTTACTGCAGTATCCTCAGGAGAAAACGCATTCAGTTTTCCACTTCGATTCCCTCAAGATGGGGTTCAAATATGCCACACTTTTGGCATGGATTCAGAATGTTAGCACTATCGTTGCTCATCAGAACACTGTAGTAAAGCTGCTTATCAAAAGGGAGTTACTGGCAGTCTGCATCTCGTGTTAAAAGTGCATGTTTCAGTCTGCATGTCAGAATGTTTTAATGAAATAAAGAGGAAGATATTTGAGAACTCACTTAAAATGTGTCCTCATTTTTCTTTCTACAGCACTAGCCATAATTTCTATGACAAAATGAACCCTCTCAAATTGTTCCTTTCTAAATTTAATTTTTTAAGTTTTACCAGTTTGATTCAATCAAGATGGCTTCAGGTGTGCCATACTTTTGTCATAAGTAAGACTGTTAGCGCTCTAGTTGTTCTTTAGAACACTCTGAGAGGCTGCAGTAGAACACAAGGGGATCTTCGGACAGGCTGATCCTGTTGGAAGTACATGTTTCAGTGAGAATGAAAAATTTCCTAGTAATCATGAATGAAAGTTTCAATTCAATTAAGGACGCGGAGGCGAGGATTATGCTATACTTTCTTTATTCCTTTTCCAGCAGCTTCAACTTTAACCATAAAAAAATAAAATTCCCATAATGCATGCTATAAAGGTCATCCACAATCCACCAATAGGCAGTCCACATGGTCTACAAGGGTGTATGCTTCCTGTATGACTCCCTCTTTCTTGACTGAGACCAAGTTATCCTCGAGCCTTGTCAGGCTGTCTTAAAACCGTCAGTCCCTGAAAGAAGATGAAAACAGAACCAATGACTCCAATCTCAAGGTAAATCCAGGTTAGCATCCTAAAACCAAACTGCCATCAAGATACAATATGTACAAACATGGAAACAAATACATCTCATCTAACGCCTCATAGCGTATACAATCAGAAGAATATATATCAGCAAAAATACGTACTTATACCATACTACACTGTATCACTCTGACGGCCATTTGTCCTAATGGATCCGGGTTGGGAGCAGGTCTTCATGATTACTAGGAAATTTTTCATTCTATATCAGGACCGGAGGTGAGGATTATGCTCGTTCAAAGCTTATCCACCACCAACGACGCCATGTCCAAGACTGGTTTGAAGTAGAACCTCTTGAACATGGAGTCCGATGACCAGTCTGTGGCGGTTATATCCTCTAATCTGGCCCCCAGGGAGAAAGCTTTCGAAGCCATTGCTCCCCTTACTGAGTGGGCACCGAACCGCGAGACGTCTATACCCGCCTCCTGCATCACCCATCTGATCCAACGGGCTATAGTTGGTGGCGAAACCACCTTGAAAGGCTTCCTTAGAGAGATCAGCAACTGTTGTTCCCCCGGTGGACGTGTTTCTTCCATCATACTCTCATACTCCTTGAGGCAGCGGGCTACGCACAACTTTGGGGAATTATCAAAAGCTGGGTAAGACACCATTCTGGAATCTGATTTTGTTCTTCGAACAATATGGAAGGTGACCCCCTCAGGGGTAAAAACCCTTCCTGATAAGTCTAGGGCCCTCACATCGGACACTCGTCGGCATGACACCAGACACAAGAGCATGGCCAGCTTAGCTGACAGTTCCTTACAAGAAAAGTACTTGTTGGGGTGCCAAGATTGGAAAAGGTGTAGGACCTTATTGACGTCCCATAGCGATGAATACCTGGGTTCCGGAAGAAGCGTGAGGCGAATTCCCCGCATCAATTTATAGATCATTTGATGTTCCCCAACTGGGGTCCCTTGGACGGGCAGGTGACCCGCTGAGATCGCCGATCTATAAGAATTGATGGTGCGGTATGCTAGGCCTTGCGTCGCTAAAGACGCCAAGAAGTTCACAATGGCTACCACTTCGCACCCCATGGGATCCTGGTCGTTCCGAACACACAAACTGACCCATCTGGTCCATGCTGATCGATAGCGTTTGTTTGTGCTGTCTGCCCAAGCTGCTCCCAATAACCTTTGAGCATCGTTCGATAGGCCTGAGACTCTCCAGCGATGCCTGAAATCTGCCAGGCCACTAAAGGCGCTCGCCCTTGCTGGACCAGGGGTTGAGGATTGCCCTTGGGATCCCTCAGAATGAATGGATCTCGGGGTAGAAGGATTGGAGAATCCCAGGAAAGTTCCAGAAGAACTGGAAACCACACTTGAGACCTCCAGTACGGGGTGATCAACACCACCTTCGCCTCTTGTCTGCGTATCTGTGCCGTGAGGCTCATTATCATCGCAAACGGGGGAAAGGCGTACCCAGACTCCCTGGACCAATCCTAGAGAAAAGCATCCGTCGCGAGAGGATCTGGTTTCCAGCTGAAGAACCGAGAAAGCTGGTGATCCATGCGAGACGCAAAGAGGTCCATTGAGAACGGGCCCCACAGGCGGTGTAGTCTCTGAAATGACTGTGGATGTAGTTGCCACAAGCTCAGGTCTGACCAGCTCCTGGAGCACCAATCTGCTATTACATTGGAAGCTCCCGGGAGATATTCCGCCGTCACCGAGATGTTGTGGGAGAGATAAAACATCCAAAGGTCCTTGGCAAGGTCCGCTAAGGCCTTAGACTTCGTCCCTCTGAGATGACTGATGTAGCGGACGGCCGAGATGTTTTCCATCTTCAAGAGGACATTGCAAGACACATTTTCCTTCGTCCAAGACTGGATTGCGAAGGAACCCGCCATCAGCTCCAAGCAGTTGATGTGGAGATGGCTTTCCTCGGAGGACCACTTTCCTCCTGTAAAGGAGTCGCCGCAAGGAGCACCCCACCCCGACTTGCTGGCATCGGACTCTATTACCAAGTCTGGATCGCATCCAAAGATGGCTCTGCTGTTCCAGGCTTCCATATGATCCAGCCACCATCTCATCTCCATGCGGACCTCTTCCGTATTAGGAACCTGGTCGGAATACTGCAGCCCTCTGCGAAGATGAGAGGCCTTCATGGGTTGCAAAGCTCTGTAATGGAGCGGCCCTGGGAAGATTGCCTGAATTGAGGACGCTAGGAGGCCCGCCAAGCGAGCTATCTGCCTCAATGAAGTTGAGGAACGTGCTAGCATCCTCCTGAGTTCCTTTCAAATCTTGGTCATCTTCCTCGCTGGGAGACTCAGGGTGCGAGATACGGAGTCTATGACAAACCCCAGGCAGGTCACCTGTCTGGAAGGCTTCAGAAGTGACTTTTTGGCATTGATCACGAACCCCAGGCTCTGGAGAAGGTCTACCGTCTCCTGCAACATCTGTAAAAGGCGGAGCGGGCACTGTTCTAAGAGCAGAATATCGTCAAAGTACACGGTGAGACGAAAGCCCTTCGCTTTTAGTGTCTCCACCACTGGCTTGAGAACCTTGGTG
Organism: Calotriton arnoldi; assembly: GCA_963921515.1. Classification (NCBI taxonomy): domain Eukaryota; kingdom Metazoa; phylum Chordata; class Amphibia; order Caudata; family Salamandridae; genus Calotriton; species Calotriton arnoldi. Next base: position 435,261 of record CAWUFW010008787.1, on the reverse strand, counting down.
AAACCCCATGGGGCAGAGGAAAGACCGAAAGGAAGGGCTGCAAATTCGTACACCTGATTCCGCCATTGGAACTGTAGAAACCGACGAAGCGGAGGAAAAATAGGGACCGCCAAGTACGCGTCTTTCAAGTCTAACCGGGCCATCCAATCGTCTGGTTGGAGGAGGTCCGTTAGCAGATGGATGCCCTCCATCTTGAAGTGGCGGTAAACCAACCATTGGTTGAACTCTCTCAAGTTTATCACTGGCAGCTGACTGCCGTCTGTTTTGTCTACGAGAAAAATTTTGCTGAGGAAGCCCCTTGGATAGAGTCGAGTTGGCATGACCACTCCTTTTTGCAACAGATCCATCACTTCCCTCTCTATGAGATTGACCTGATCCTGTGCAAAAACCAGCAGGCGGGGGCGAACTTCCTGAACAGGAGAGTCGTAGAACTCTATTTGAAACCATTGAATGGTTTGCAACACCCATGCGTCGGAGGTGATAGACCTCCAATTGTGTTCGAAAACCGCCAACCTGCCACCCACCTTTAGATGGGGAAGAGGGGAAAGGCTCACCTGGTGTGGCCAGGGATTGGCCTATGGATGCTCCTCTGCCACTGCGGCCTCTGTAGCTTCTTCTTGACTGGGAGAACTCCTGTCTGCCTGGCTCTTGGGCCTTCTTGCCGCCTCTTTGAGGGCCTTGGGTGTAAAACCGGCCGGCCGAGCGCCCTCTGCCACAACCGGACTGACAAATATTTTCGGGTGGAAAGAGCCCCGAAGAGCCCGCCTTGCGCCACTGTGTCCGCCTAAGAGGAAGCCAAGTCTCCAAGCTTGGGATTGACTTTCAAAAGAAAAGAGCGTCTCCTCTCGGTAGAAAGGGCGCAATTGGCGTTCCCCAGGAAGACTATCGCGAATTGCGCCCAGTTAGAAACCCTTTCCGGGGAAAGAAGGGTGCCAGCCAGTTTGGCCAACTCTAAAATCTTGGTGATGGACCCAGCTATATCCAATAGTTTATCCTGACAGGATTTCCATGACCTGTCTATCCCCTTTTTTGGGTCCCTTATATACTTCTGCAGGAACGTGGCCATTCTTAGGTCAACCTCAGGAGTTAACGCCACCTTGCCCGGTAGGGCGGGGCGGGGTCATTCCTCTCGGAGGCAGGCTCGCACTTCCTTCTCAAGGGGCTTACGGAGGCGACCTGCCACGAACGCTGAGACTTTGGGGGAGGGTGCCCACTTTGCGGACCGGGGATGCACTAGATCTTCCGGGACTAACATGTCTGAGAGCTCCTCAGAACCTTTGGGCGTATCTAAGGAGGGCGACCCTATGGGACGCCAGGGTCTGGAGGGACCTGCCTCATCTGCGGATTCTCCCAAGGATTCTTCCCCATCGTCGTTTAGACTGGGGGCCTCTGGGATCTCCAGGGTGGCCTCCTGGAACCTTGCAAATGTTCTGGCTAAGAACGCCCTCTTCAAACGTTCAAAAGCCCCCACGTCCATGCCTGAGGCACCTTTACGCTTCTGAGCGCGCTGTGGCTGATCCGCCTGGCAAGCGTAAGCAAACTGCATATTGCAGCGCTCAAAATGGCCCATGGCTGCTGCTACAGCTTGGTGGATGGACGCGTCCACCGCATCGCAAAATTCATCATCAAGGGGGAGAACCTGCAGTGACTCATCCTCTGTATAATCCTCCTCCAGGACTATGATTGCAAGTAGTTAGCAGTTGGTGTCCCTCATATATAAACTGCTAAACTAGGCGCCGTATGCGCTAGAAAGGGTTAAAGCAGCTTGAGGCTGGATGAGAAGAGGTAAATGCGAGCACCCGGCAGATGATGTCTCGCTCTGGCAAATGTTAATCATGCGCTGTATGCGCTATAAAGGGGTTAATGCCGCTCAAGGCTGGATTCTAGGAGACTGGAGTCACTAACTTTTGTGCTCCTAATGGAGCGAGTCGGAATAATGCTCCGCTAAAGGGGCGACTCACGCTTCAATGCACCGGGTGTCAAAAAATGCTTGGGCCCGCCCCCGAACCGCCTCCTTCCTCCAAGGGCACTCGCATCGTCAGGCGCGTTGAAGTACAGACCCACCAAGCGGGCATCAACTGAGGCAGTAAATATTCAATACGGACCCGTGAGTAGCGGGCGTAATGGCTTCCAGGCAAACAGGCAGCGAATGGCGTCGCGGGCACCGCGTCGCGCTCTCGTTGATCCTGCCTGACAGCGCGGCTCGGATCGAGACGCGGACACGCGCCCTCTAGGATTCAGACGAGCACACCGCACTGCCTGTCAAGTGAGGGGCCGCGAGCGGAGAGCGCGAAAGCACTCCCGCCGCCCCGAATATGCTGAAACAAATGAGCACAATAGCACAATAATATCACAACGCTCAACAGTGTAATCCCAACACAAGAGAACGCATTCCAAGTTAAATAAAACCCTTAGTTTCCCGGCATTAGACAAGCGCAAGAGAAAAGGTACTTCTCTGCAGGAAGCAGGAAAAGAAAGAGGGAGTCATACAGGAAGCATACACCCTTGTAGACCATGTGGACTGCCTATTGGTGGATTGTGGATGACCTTTACAGCATGCATTATGGGAATGTTAGTTTTTTATGGTTAAAGTTGAAGCTGCTAGAAAAGGAATAAAGAAAGTATAGCATAATCCTCGCCTCCGGTCCTGACATAGAATCTCACATTTAATTCTCATATGGCTGAGAAAGCTAGTGTGAATTTACAGAAAATAGGCTCTCGTTTTAGCTTCTGGAACACCTTCCATAACCTCTATGGGAAAATCATGAGAAAACAGTTTTTTCTCAAGCATGATTCAGGAAATCCCAGAAGAAGGTTTTTTCACAGGGTGAAATCACCTTAGAACACACCACAATCCCTAAAATTAGTATGGTACCATCCACAAATGATTTATATTGTAACTAAAATCTGTTATCACTCTTTATAGGTTCTCCTTTTTGTAACCCTCAAAACCTGTCATTCACTACAATGCATTTCAATGGGGTGCTATCATGTATATTGGTCCAAAAATGGCTATCAGCACTTCCTGGTTGAAGTGCTCACAGCCAATCATATCTCACCATGAGATCTGTACTTAGGCTCCGCCCAGATATACACATTTCTTTCTCTTGTAGTATCTCGAAAACTACTGAACGGATTTACACCAAATAACAAAGTGTGCTTTCTGGACCAAAAGCTACATTTTTGCAAAATTTGGTATAATTCCGGGTAGTAAGTGTGCCCTAAACCTTGATGGAAATTAACGTGGGAAACGCACTTTTTTTTTTTTTTTTACCCCCTCTTCACGTATCACCCCGAAACTTTCCATGCACAACAAGAAAATTTTGGAAAATTTTGTGAAGATTCATCAAAGGACGCCAAGGATACAGCCAAGTCAAAAAACACCTTTTCTATGGAAACTAGGTCCTAACTATAACTGCCTACTGGCGACCGCCAGTAGGATATATATATACATATTTGGGTTTAGAGGTGGGTAATGGTATTGGATGCTAAGGGCATTTTTAGGGGTTGGTAAGGGTATTGGGTGCCAAGTGTATGATTCGGGTGGGTGAGGGCATTTTTAGGGGAGGATTAGTTTAAGATATATGTCCCTAAACTCTGCCTCCCCTAAAAATACACTTGCCACAGAAATACCCCTACCCACCCCAAAAAATACACTTGCCATCTAAATACCCTCACCCATCCTAAACATACACTTGCCACCAATTACCCTTACCGACCCCTAAATCCTAGAAGCACTCTTACTACCCAATGCTCCATTTATATATTACTTTATCAACCCCTAAACTCAGCCTCCCCTGAAAATAACATTGCCACTGATATAGATAGATATATATATTATCTACTGGCGGTCGCCAGTAGATAGTTATAGTTAGGACCTATTTTCCATAGGAAATTCACAACATTCTATTTCCAATAACTTTGGCGCCGGTTGATGAATCTTTGCGAAATTTTCAAAACTCGTGGGGCGATCCGGTCCGCTCCTATCCTGAAAGTTTCGGGGTGATTCGGCAAGTGGAGGCCGAGAAAAAAGGGGGGTCCCAAAACGTGTTTTCTCCATGTTAATTCCCATAGGAAATTTTAGACACGGCTACAGCCTGAACTGCTGAACGGAATTACACCAAATTTGGCAAAAAGGTAGCGCTTGGTTCAGAAAGCGACCTTTTTTTTAAGTGGTCTAAATCCGTTCAGTAGTTGCGGAGAAAATCAAAAGTAAAAACACATATATATCTATGGCCGCGGAGGATCCGCGCACCCTCCCGATCACGAGCTGTATGCTAATTGGCTGTCAACACTCCAAACCAGGAAGTGTTGGCAGCCATCTTGTGCCTCGGTAGAACCGAGGCACAAGAAATCAGAGAAACAAGTGCGCAAAACGCAAAAAGGGGGCAGGGTAGAAACACCCTGACCCCCTAGGCCTGCTCAGGGGGTCCCACAAGGACCCCCAGGGCCAAAAAAAGCATTTTTTTTAAATCGGCGGGGTGCGCTTAGGATGCGCGGATCCCGCCGTGAAGAAAAAAAACGAAGCGCGGGCTCCCGCGCTTCGTTATTTGGCCCCCGGGTGGGCCAAGTCCCGTGGGCATGCGCGGGATAATCAAAAAATTGTGTGGGGGGGCCTCTAAGGCCTCCCCAAGCCCCGGGGACCGCCACCCCCCGGGGATTTGAATTAAAAATGGTGCGGGAGGGCACTTGCCCTCCCGCAGCCCCGGGGACCGCCACCTCCCCGGGGCACTAAGAATTTTAATGTCTGTTTCGGACCCCCAAGCCCCGGGGACCACCACCTCCCCGGGGCTTTGCACATGTTGGGAGGGGGGCCGCGCGGCCCCCCTCCTGGAGCCTGTGATGGCCCTGGGGACCACCACCCCCAGGGCCGGCTCCTGCAGTGTCCCGGGTGCCCACCCCCGGGCCACTGCTGTTTGCTATGACAGGGCGGGAGCCTTGCGGCTCCCGCCCTGTCATAGCAAACTTGCTTTGAATTTTGGAAGATAGAGCAGGAAACCTGCTCTCTCCCAAAATTCAAAGCAAATTGCTTTTCCACACGGGGAGCTGCATCTAAGCAGTTCCCCGTGTATAAAAGCAATGCCGGCTCCCGCAGGAGGCGGGGAGCCGGCGGGACCGTGGGGGAGTTGGGGTCCCCCCACGGTCCCCAACGGATAGGGCCAGCCCCGGGGGATGGGGTCCCCGGGGCAAGTAGTGGCCCGGGAGGGGGGCCACGCGGCCCCCCTCCCCCAAATAAACCAAAAAAAAAATTATTATTTTTTTTTTTTATTTTTTTTAAAAAGGCCGGCCCTGGGTGATGGGGTCCCCAGGGCCTAAGGAGGCTTGAGGAGGGGGGCAACGCAGCCCCCCTCCATGAAAAAGATGAAATAAAACATGTGGCAATGCCCCGGGGGATGGGGTCCCCGGGCCGAAATTGGCCACGGGAGGGGGGCCCACGCGGCCCCCTTCCCGTTCCGTTTTTTTTTTTTTTTTAAAAAGGGGGTCAGGCCCCGAGGGGTTTTGGGGTCCCCAGGGCCCAAAATAATTAAACAGAAGGAGGGCCACACAGCCCCCCTTCTAAAAAAAAAAAAAAAGACCGGCATCGCGCCGGAGGCGCCGCCCCCTCCCTGCAGCACTCTGCAAACGCGCCCCCTGGCGCGTTGTAGGATGGGGAAGTAATTTTCCTTGAATACTGGGGGTCCCTGGGGGCCAACAAGCCCACCAGCAACCTCCAGTATGCGCCAGGGAGCTGCGTTGCAGAGAGGTGTTCAGAGGCCACGCCCCTTTTTACACCTCTCTGCAACACGACCCTCAGGATTCAAGGGGACTTAATCCCTCAACTTAAAACGCACCACGGGGCGCGTTTGCACAGTGGTGAAGGGAGGGGGCGGGGCCTAAGGTGACATGTGTGCAAACACGCCCTGTGGCGCGTTTGAAGTTGGGGAATTAATTCCTCTTCAATACTGAGGGTCCCTGGGGCCAATTAGCCCACCAGGTACCTTCAGTAAGCGCCACAGAGCTGCGTTGCAGAGAGGTGTAAAAAGGGGCGTGGCCTCAGACCACCTCTCTGCAACGCAGCTCTGTGGCGCTGACTGGAAGTACCTGGTGGGCTAGTTGGGCCCCAGGGACCCTCAGGGTTCAAGGGGACTTTATCCCCCAACTTAAAACGCGCCACGGGGCGCCTTTGCACAGTGGTGAAGGGAGGGGGTAGGGCCTCATGTGACAAGTTAGTTACTTAGTTTTAATCCCCCTGCCCTATTATGTACTAGGGACTTACAGAGGAGGTCATGCTAATCAGAGGGGTACCCCAACGCATAGTGTTCCCTAGTGTATGTAGGTGTTTTCACTGTATTCTAAGTGTCTTTTAGCATAGCACTGGCTCTGGTTAATCAGAGTCAGTTACCACCAGTACCCGTCTGAAAAAGTTGTGGGCACAGGATGATTTTGCAACAAGGCCTCTTTCTGCTCCTCTGTTGATTCTTTCTGCACATGTCTTGCTTCTTCCTGCACTTTTCTTCGTCTTTGTGGACTTCTGTTGCTTCTTTCTGCATTTCTTTTGCTTCTTTCTGTGCGTTTTTTCTTCTTTCTTCACATGTCCTACCTCTCTAGGCATAGTTAGAAACTAGCATTTAAAAAACCTTTGAAATTAACTGAAAAAACCATAGGTTTCTGACACCGTATAGTTAGAAATTAGCATTTAAAAAACCTTTGAAATTCACTGAAAAAACCATAGGTTTCAGGCACGTTATAATTAGAAATTAGCATTTAAAAAACCTTAGAAATTCACTGAAAAAACCATAGGTTTTAGGGACAGTTATAGTTAGTTGGACATTTCACTCGTACAAAACCATAGAAATTCCCCCGTTATAGTTAGTTCAGCTAACTATAACTCGCGCCCCCGCAATGCACTGCTGATGACGTCACATATTACATCACTCATGACATGGTCAGTGACATCACTGATGACATCACTGATGGCCTTGGTTGATGAAGCTTCATGACATTTTCCCCAAAAATGTGGCCATTACTTCAGATGACGTCTAGAAAGTTTTGGGGTGTTTAGTGTAGCGGGGGCTGAGAAAAAAGAGGGGGGGTCCCAAAACGCATTTTCCCCATGTTAATTCCCATAGGACCTTTAGACACAACTACAGCCCGAACCGCTGAAGGAATTACATCAAATTCGTAAGGAAGCTAGATCTTTGTACGCAGACTGTGCTTTTTGAAATTTGAATGGAAAACAAATTTGTATATATAGGACGCGAATCCTCCGTGGGTCCAACAATTTGACTGGCTGCCCGCATTTCAACCAGCAAGTGTTGGCAGCCATTTAAGTTCTCGGCTTGAGCTAAATCCCACAAAAAAAGTAAAAAATAAACAAAGGAGGGCAGGGTAGGACTACCCTGGTCTCCTAGAACTGGTGGTGGGGTCCCACAGGGACCCGCTGAGGGTTAAAAAAAATAATTTCTATCAATTTTGCCGCAAAATCGCAGGTGGATTTGAGGCTAAATTGAAAGAAAAAAACACATGCTCCCACGCATCGCTGTAAGCAAGCCCCAGGGTGGGCCAAATCCCGGGGGCATGCAGGCATTACAAATATAAAGGATGGGGCAAATGGGGCCCACCTCCAAGGCTTTACCCTGCCCACCTTTGTTTATTTTTTACTTTTTTTGTGTGTCCCTAAAACCTATGGTTTTTTCAGTGAATTTCTAAGGTTTTTTAAATGCTAATTTCTAACTATAACGTGCCTGAAACCTATGGTTTTTTCAGTGAATTTCTAAGGTTTTTTAAATGCTAATTTCTAACTATAACGTGCCTGAAACCTATGGTTTTTTCAGTTAATTTCAAAGGTTTTTTAAATGCTAGTTTCTAACTATGCCTACAGAGGTAGGACATGTGAAGAAAGAAGAAAAAACGCACAGAAAGAAGCAAAAGAAATTCAGAAAGAAGCAACAGAAGTCCACAAAGACGAAGAAAAGTGCAGGAAGAAGCAAGACATGTGCAGAAAGAATCAACAGAGGAGCAGAAAGAGGCCTTGTTGCAAAATCATCCTGTGCCCACAACTTTTTCAGACGGGTACTGGTGATAACTGGCCATGACTAACCAGGCCTAGAGCCAGTGCTATGCTAAAAGACACTTAGAATACAGTGAAAACACCTACATACACTAGGGAACACTATGCGTTGGGGTACCCCTCTGATTAGCATGACCTCCTCTGTAAGTCCCTAGTACATAATAGGGCAGGGGGATTAAAACTAAGTAACTAACTTGTCACATGAGGCCCTACCCCTCCCTTCACCACTGTGCAAAGGAGCCCCGTGGCGCGTTTTAAGTTGGGGGATAAAGTCCCCTTGAATCCTAAGGGTCCCTGGGGCCCAACTAGCGCACCAGGTACCTCCATTAAGCGCCACAGAGCTGCGTTGCAGAGAGGTGTAAAAAGGGGCGTGGCCTCTGAACACCTCTCTGCAATGCAGCTCCCTGGCGCATACTGGAGGTTCCTGGTGGGCTAGTTGGCCCCCAGGGACCCCCAGTATTCAAGGGAAATTACTTCCCCAACTTACAACGCGCCAGGGGGCGCGTTTGCAGAGTGCTGCAGGGAGGGGGCGGGGCCTCCGGCGCGATGCCGGTCTTTTTTTTTTTTTTAGAAGGGGGGCTGTGTGGCCCCCTTTCTTTTTAATTATTTTGGGCCCTGGGGACCCCATACCCCAGGGCCTGACCCCCTTTTTAAAAAAAAAAAAGGAGAACGGGAAGAGGGCCGCATGGGCCCCCCTCCCGTGGCCAATTTCGGCCCGGGGACCCCATCCCCTCGGGCATTGCCACATGTTTTATTTCATCTTTTTCATGGAGGGGGGCTGCGTTGCCCCCCTCCTCAGGCCTCCTTAGGCCCCGGGGACCCCATCCCCCGGGGCCGGCCTTTAAAAAAAAAAATTTTTTTTGTTAATTTGGGGGAGGGGCCCCCTCCCGGGCCACTACTTGCCCCGGGGACCCCAACTCCCCCACGGTCCCGCCGGCTCCCTGCCTCCTGCAGGAGCCGGCATTGCTTTTCCACACGGGGAACTGCTTAGATGCAGCTCCCCGTGTGGAAAAGCAATTTGCTTTGAATTTTGGAAGAGAGAGCAGGTTTCCTGCTCTCTCTTCCAAAATTCAAACCAAGTTTGCTATGACCGGGCGGGAGCCGCGAGGCTCCCGCCCTGTCATTGCAAGCGGCAGTGTCCCGGGGTGGGCACCCCGGGACACTGCAGGAGCCGGCCCTGGGGGGTGGCGGTCCCCAGGGCCATCACAGGCTCCAGGAGGGGGCCGCGTGGCCCCCTCCCATCGTGTGCACAGCCACGGGAGGTGGTGGTCCCCGGGGCTCGGGGTCCGTAACGGACCCCCACATTTACATTTTTAGTGCCCCGGGAGGTGGCGGTCCCCGGGCGTGTGGGGGGCTCGAGCTCCCCCACAGGTTTATTTTTGTAAAAAATAAGCCCCGGGGGTGGCTGTCCCCGGGGCTGCGGGGGGGCCGTGTGCCCCCCGCAAATAATTAATGAAAGCCCCAGGGGGTGGCGGTCCCCGGGGCTTGGGGGGGCCTTGGAGGCCCCCCCACACATTTAAAAATTAGCCCTGGGGGGTGGCGGTCCCCAGGGCTGCGGGGGGGCTGCGTGCCCCCCGCAACTCATAAATCAAGCCCCGGGGAGGTGGCGGTCCCCGGGCAGTGTGGGGGGGATTGGGGCCCCCCCCACACATTTTTTCAGTGCCCCCGGGACTTGGCCCACTTGGGGGCTAATTAGTAACGAAGCGAGGGAGTCCGCGCTTCGCTTTTTTTTTTTTTTTGCGGCCGGATCCGCGGATCCGGCGTGCATTTTGCCGATTTAAAAAAAAAAAAAACACAAGCACAAGATGGCTGCCAACACTTCCTGGTTTGGAGTGTTGACAGCCAATTAGCATACAGCTCGTGATCGGGAGGGTGCGCGGATCCTCCGCGGCCATAGATAAATATGTGTTTTTACTTTTGATTTTCTCAGCAACAACTGAACGGATTTACACCATTTAACAAAAAGGGTTCTTTCTGAACCAAGAACTACCTCTTTGCCAAATTTGGTGTAATTCCGTTCAGCAGTTCGGGCTGTAGCTGTGTCTAAAGTTTCCTATGGAAAATTGCATGGGGAAAACACGTTTTGGGACCCCCCTTTTTTCTCGGCCCTCGCTTGCCGAATCACCCCGAAACTTTCAGGATAGGAGCAGACCGGAGCGCCCCACGAGTTTTGAAAATTTTGCTACGATTCATCAACCGGCGCCAAAGTTATTGGAAATAGAATGTTGTGAATTTCCTATGGAAAATAGGTCCTAACTATAACTATCTACTGGCGACCGCCAGTAGATAATAGACATATATATATTCACTGAAAAAACCATAGGTTTTAGGGACAGTTATAGTCAGTTGGACATTTCACTCGTACAAACCATAGAAATTCCCCCGTTATAGTTAGTTCAGCTAACTATAACTCACGCCCCCGCAATGCACTGCTGATGACGTCACATATTACATCACTCATGACATGGTCAGTGACATCACTGATGACATCACTGATGACATCTCAAATGACATCACTGATGACATCATCCAGTGACTGTGTGTTTCTGTAAAGTTTAAATATGTTTAATATATATTGGGAAAGGCGTATTGAAGAATAAGTGGGTGTATAAGTGTCTGAATGGATGATTTAGTACGTGAGTGACTGACTCTACAAGTGACTGATTAAATGTATCTTACTGAATGCATGGGTTAGTGACTAAACTGTGTGAATGTCTGTATCCGTCTGTCTGTTGGTTTGTAAGCGGCTGCATGGCTTTCTGAATAGCTACATGAGTGTCTACATGGGTTATTGATTGATTGTCTGAGTATCTGTATGGGTGCCTGAGTGTTTGTGTGGGTGGGGTGTGTGTGACTGTGCAAGGATGTGTGAGTTGGTGATTCACTGGGTGCATGGTTTCAAGAGTGCATCTGTGATGGACTGTATGGGTGGGTGAGTGTGTGTATGGGTGTGTTAGTGATTGAATGTATATCTCAGTGGTACATGTGTGAGTAACTACATATGTGAAAGGCAGTATATATGTGTGTTGGAGTATATAAATGGCTATAAGTGAGAGTGTGTGATTGTGAGAGTGGCTGTATGGATGAGTGTGTACTTGTATCAGTGATTGTATAAGAGTGTAAGAATGTGCTAGTATTTGTATGAGTAAGTGAGCTGGTGTGTGTATAACTGTATAGGTGAGTAAATGGGTGTGTGATTAAGTTTTTTGCATGACTAACTAGGTGTGTGAGTACCTCTATGGATGAGTGGCGGTGTGTGAGTGTATATATAGGTGTATGAGTGCATATGATAGTCCTGTACTGAGTGACTAAGTATGAGTGACTGTACGGGTGAGTGAGTGGATGTGTGTGTAGACCTAAGAATCAGTGAGTGGGTATGTAGTTTTTGGTGTTGGAGTGTCTATGGTTTTGAGAATGGCAGTCTGTAATTTAGAGTGGGTGTATCAAAAGTTATATTAGGGTGTGAGAAGATGCATGAAATTATCACATGGATGATGTCATCAGTGATGTCATTTGAGATGTCATCAGTGATGTCATCAGTGATGTCACTGACCATGTCATGAGTGATGTAATATGTGACGTCATCAGCAGTGCATTGCGGGGCGCGAGTTATAGTTAGCTGAACTAACTATAACGGGGGAATTTCTATGGTTTTGTACGAGTGAAATGTCCAACTAACTATAACTGTCCCTAAAACCTATGGTTTTTTCAGTGAATTTCAAAGGTTTTTTAAATGCTAATTTCTAATTATAACGTGTCTGAAACCTATGGTTTTTTCAGTGAATTTCAAAGGTTTTTTAAATGCTAATTTCTAACTATAACGTGCCTGAAACCTATGATTTTTTAAGTGAATTTCAAAGGTTTTTTTAAATGCTAGTTTCTAACTATGCCTACAGAGGTAGGACATGTGAAGAAAGAAGAAAAAACGCACAGAAAGAAGCAAAAGATGTGCAGAAAGAACCAACAGAGGAGCAGAAAGAGGCCTTGTTGCAAAATCATCCTGTGCCCACAACTTTTTCAGATGGGTACTGGTGGTAACTGACTCTGATTAACCAGAGCCAGTGCTATGCTAAAAGACACCTAGAATACAGTGAAAACACCTACATACACTAGGGAACACTATGCGTTGGGGTACCCCTGTGATTAGCATGACCTCCTCTGCAAGTCCCTAGTACATAATAGGGCAGGGGGATTAAAACTACCTCTTAAAACGCGCTACAGGGCGCGTTTGCACAGTGGTGAAGGGAGGGGGGCCTGAGGTGACATGTGTGCAAACGCACCCCGTGGCGCGTTTTAAGTTGCGGGATTAAGTCCCTTGAATTCTGAGGGTCCCTGGGGCCCAACTAGCCCCCAGGTACCTACAGTTAGGACCACAGAGCTGAGTTGCAGAGAGGCGTTCCGAGGCCACGCACCTTTTTTCACCTCTCTGCAACGCAACTCTGTTGTGCTTACTGAAGGTACCTGGTGGGCTAGTTGGCCCCCAGTGTCCCTCAGGATTCAAAGGGAATTAATTCCCCAACTTAAAACGCACCACAGGGCGTGTTTTTTCGCACATGTCACCTGAGGCCCCGCCACCTCCCTTCACCACTGTGCAAACGCGCCCCGTGGTGCGTTTTAAGTTGGGGGACTAGGTCACCTTGAATCCTGAGGGTCCCTGGGGCCCAACTAGCCCACTAGGTACTTCCAGTAAGCACCACAGGCCTGCGTTGCAACGCCTGTAACAAATTGTGCAGTTGTGTTTAGGTAGTGAAGAGGGTCGTGCTGGGGGTAGTGTTTTAGGGTTTAGGGTAGTGCAGTGGTGTTTGGGTAGTGTAGGGGGTCGTGCTGGGGGTAGTGTTTTAGGGTTTAGGGTAGTGCAGTGGTGTTTGGGTAGTGTAGGGGGTCGTGCTGGGGGTTGTGATTTAGGGTAGTGCAGTGGTGTTTGGGTAGTGTAGGGGGTACTGCTGGGGGTAGTGTTTTAGGGTTTATGTTAGTGCAGTGGTGTTTGGGTAGTGTAGGGGTACTGCTGGGGGTAGTGTTTTAGGGTTTAGGGTAGTGCAGTGGTGTTTGTGTAGTGTAGGGGGTAGTGTTTTAGGGTTTAGGGTAGTGCAGTGGTGTTTGTGTAGTGTAGGAGGTCGTATTTTAGGGTTTAGGGTAGTGCAGTGGTCTTTGGGTAGTGTAGGGAGTCATGCGGGGTAGTGTTTTAGGGTTTAGGGTAGTGTAGGGGGTCATGCGGGGGTAGTGTTTTAGGGATTAGGATAGTGCATTGGTGTTTGGGTAGTGTAGGGGGTCATGCGGGGGTAGTGTTTTAGGGTTTAGGGCAGTGCAGTGGTGTGTGGGTAGTGTAGGGGGTCGTGCTGGGGGAGTGTTTTAGGGTTTAGGGCAGTGCAGTGGTGTTCGGGTAGTGTAGGGGGTCATGCTGGGGGAGTGTTTTAGGGTTTAGGGCAGTGCAGTCGTGTTCGGGTAGTGTAGGGGTCATGCTGGGGGAGTGTTTTAGGGTTTAGGGCAGTGCAGTCGTGTTCGGGTAGTGTAGGGGGTTGTGCTGGGGGTAGTATTTTAGGGTTTAGGGTAGTGCAGTGGTGTTCGGGTAGTGTAGGGGGTCGTGCTGGGGGTAGTGTTCTAGGGTTTAGGGCAGTACAGTGGTGTTTGGGCAGTGTAGGGGGTAATGCTGGGGGTGGTGTTTTAGGGTTTAGGGCAGTGCAGTGGTGTTCGGGCAGTGTAGGGGGTCGTGCTGGGGGTGGTGTTTCAGGGTTTAGGGCAGTGCAGTGGTGTTCGGGCAGTGTAGGGGGTGGTGTTTCAGGGTTTAGGGCAGTGCAGTGGTGTTCGGGCAGTGTAGGGGGTCGTGCTGGGGGTGGTGTTTCAGGGTTTGGGGCAGTGCAGTGGTGTTTGAGCAGTAAAGGGGGTCGTGCTGGGGGTGGTGTTTCAGGGTTTAGGGCAGTGCAGTGGTGTTCGGGCAGTGTAGGGGGCGGTGCAGGGGGTGGTGTTTCAGGGTTTAGGGCAGTGCAGTGGTGTTCGGGCAGTGTAGGGGGTGCTGCAGGGGGTGGTGTTTCAGGGTTTAGGGCAGTGCAGTGGTGTTCGGGCAGTGTAGGGGGTCGTGCAGGGGGTGGTGTTTCAGGGTTTAGGGCAGTGCAGTGGTGTTCGGGCAGTGTAGGGGGTCGTGCTGGGGCTGGTGTTTCAGGGTTTAGGGCAGTACAGTGGTGTTCGGGCAGTGTAGGGGGTCGTGCTGGGGCTGGTGTTTCAGGGTTTAGGGCAGTGCAGTGGTGTTCGGGCAGTGTAGGGGGTTGTGCTGTGGCTGGTGTTTCAGGGTTTAGGGCAGTGCAGTGGTGTTCGGGCAGTGTAGGTGGTCATGCTGGGGCTGGTGTTTCAGGGTTTAGGGCAGTGCAGTGGTGTTCGGGCAGTGTAGGGGGTCATGCTGGGGCTGGTGTTTCAGGGTTTAGGGCAGTGCAGTGGTGTTCGGGCAGAGTAGGGGGTCTTGCTGGGGCTGGTGTTTCAGGGTTTAGGGCAGTGCAGTGGTGTTTGGGCAGTGTAGGGGGTCATGCTGGGGCTAGTGTTTCAGGATTTAGGGCAGAGCAATGGTGTTCAGGCAGAGTAGGGGGTTTTGCTGGGGTTGTTTCAGGGTTTAGGGCAGTGCAGTGGTGCTCGGGCAGTGTAGGGTGTCGTGCTGGGGGTGGTGTTTCAGGGTTTAGGGCAGTGAAGTGGTGTTCCGGCAGTGTAGGAGGTCGTGCAGGGGGTGGTGTTTCAGGGTTTAGGGCAGTGCAGTGGTGTTCGGGCAGTGTAGGGGGTCGTGCTGGGGGTGGTGTTTCAGGGTTTAGGGCAGTGCAGTGGTGTTCGGGCAGTGTAGGGTGTCGTGCTGAGGGGTGGTGTTTCAGGGTTTAGGGCAGTGCAGTGGTGTTCGGGAAGTGTAGGGGGTCGTGCAGGGGCTGGTGTTTCAGGGTTTAGGGCAGTGCAGTGGTGTTTGGGCAGTGTAGGGGGTCGTGCAGGGGGTGGTGTTTCAGGGTTTAGGGCAGTGCAGTGGTGTTCGTACAGTGTAGGTGGTCTTGCTGGGGGTGGTGTTTCAGGCTTTAGTGCAGTGGTGTTCGGGCAGTGTAGGGGGTCTTGCTGGGGGTGGTGTTTCAGGGTTTAGGGCAGTGCAGTGGTGTTCGGGTAGTGTAGGGGGTCTTGCTGGGGCTGGTGTTTCAGGGTTTAGGGCAGTGCAGTGGTTTTCGGGCAGTGTAGGCGGTCGTGCTGGGGCTGGTGTTTCAGGGTTTAGGGCAGTGCAGTGGTGTTCGGGCAGTGTACGGGGTTGTGCTTGGGCTGGTGTTTCAGGGTTTAGGGCAGTGCAGTGGTGTTCGGGCAGTGTAGGGGGTCGTGCTGGGGGTGGTGTTTCAGGGTTTAGGGCAGTGCAGTGGTGTTCGGGCAGTGTAGGGGGTCGTGCTGGGGCTGGTGTTTCATGGTTTAGGGCAATGCAGTGGTGTTCGGGCAGTGTAGGGGGTCATGCTGGTGGTGGTGTTTCAGGGTTTAGGGCAGGGCAGTGGTGTTCGGGCAGTGTAGGGGGTCGTGCAGGGGGTGGTGTTTCAGGGTTTAGGGCAGTGGTGTTCGGGCAGTGTAGGGGGTCGTGCTGGGGGTGGTGTTTCAGGGTTTGGGGCAGTGCAGTGGTGTTTGAGCAGTAAAGGGGTCGTGCTGGGGGTGGTGTTTCAGGGTTTAGGGCAGTGCAGTGGTGTTCGGGCAGTGTAGGGGGCGGTGCAGGGGGTGGTGTTTCAGGGTTTAGGGCAGAGCAGTGGTGTTCGGGCAGTGTAGGGGGTGCTGCAGGGGGTGGTGTTTCAGGGTTTAGGGCAGTGCAGTGGTGTTCGGGCAGTGTAGGGGGTCATGCAGGGGGTGGTGTTTCAGGGTTTAGGGCAGTGCAGTGGTGTTCGGGCAGTGTAGGGGGTCGTGCTGGGGCTGGTGTTTCAGGGTTTAGGGCAGTACAGTGGTGTTTGGGCAGTGTAGGGGGTCGTGCTGGGGCTGGTGTTTCAGGGTTTAGGGCAGTGCAGTGGTGTTCGGGCAGTGTAGGGGGTTGTGCTGTGGCTGGTGTTTCAGGGTTTAGGGCAGTGCAGTGGTGTTCGGGCAGTGTAGGTGGTCGTGCTGGGGCTGGTGTTTCAGGGTTTAGGGCAGTGTAGTGGTGTTCGGGCAGTGTAGGGGGTCATGCTGGGGCTGGTGTTTCAGGGTTTAGGGCAGTGCAGTGGTGTTCGGGCAGTGTAGGGGGTCTTGCTGGGGCTGGTGTTTCAGAGTCTAGGGCAGTGCAGTGGTGTTCGGGCAGTGTCGGGGGTCTTGCTGGGGCTGGTGTTTCAGGGTTTAGGGCACCTACCACTCGTGTTCGGGCAGTGTAGGGGGTCGTGCTGGGGGTGGTGTTTCAGGGTTTAGGGCAGTGCAGTGGTGTTTGGGCAGTGTAGGGGGTCATGCTGGGGCTAGTGTTTCAGGATTTAGGGCAGAGCAATGGTGTTCAGGCAGTGTAGGGGGTTTTGCTGGAGGTGGTGTTTCAGGGTTTAGGGCAGTGCAGTGGTGTTTGTGCAGTGTAGGGGGTGGTGTTTCAGGGTTTAGGGTAGTGGTGTTCAGGCAGTGTAGGGGGCTTGCTGGGGTTGATGTTTCAGGGTTTAGGGCAGTGTAGGGGGTCGTGCTGGGGGTGGTGTTTCAGGGATTAGGGCAGTGCAGTGGTGTTCCGGCAGTGTAGGAGGTCGTGCAGGGGGTGGTGTTTCAGGGTTTAGGGCAGTGCAGTGGTGTTCGGGCAGTGTAGGGGGTTGTGCTGGGGGTGGTGTTTCAGGGTTTAGGGCAGTGCAGTGGTGTTCGGGCAGTGTAGGGTGTCGTGCTGAGGGGTGGTGTTTTAGGGTTTAGGGCAGTGCAGTGGTGTTCGGGCAGTGTAGGGGGTCGTGCAGGGGCTGGTGTTTCAGGGTTTAGGGCAGTGCAGTGGTGTTTGGGCAGTGTAGGGGGTCATGCTGGGGGTGGTGTTTCAGGGTTTAGGGCAGTGCAGTGGTGTACGGGCAGGGTAGGGGGTCTTGCTGGGGGTGGTGTTTCAGGGTTTAGGGCAGTGGTGTTTGGGCAGTGTAGGGGGTCTTGCTGGGGGTAGTGTTTCGGGGTTTAGGGCAGTGCAGTGGTGTTCGTGCAGTGTAGGGGGTCGTGCTGGGGGTGGTGTTTCAGGGTTTAGGGCAGTGCAGTCGTGTTCGGGCAGTGTAGGGGATCGTGCAGGGGGTGGTGTTTCAGGGTTTAGGGCAGTGCAGTGGTGTTCGGGCAGTGTAGGGGGTCGTGCTGGGGGTGGTGTTTCAGGGTTTAGGGCAGTGCAGTGGTGTTCGGGCAGTGTAGGGGGTCGTGCAGGGGGTGGTGTTTCAGGGTTTAGGGCAGTGCAGTGGTGTTCGGGCAGTGTAGGGGGTCTTGCTGGGGGTGGTGTTTCAGGGTTTAGGGCAGTGCAGTGGTGTTCGGGCAGTGTAGGGGGTCTTGCTGGGGGTAGTGTTTCAGGGTTTAGGGCAGTGCAGTGGTGTTCGTGCAGTGTAAATGGTCGTGCTGGGGATGGTGTTTCAGGGTTTAGGGCAGTGCAGTAGTGTTCGGGCAGTGTAGGGGGTCGTGCTGGGGGTGGTGTTTCAGGGTTTAGGGCAGTGCAGTGGTGTTCGGGCAGTGTAGGGGGTCGTGCTGGGGGTGGTGTTTCAGGGTTTAGGGCAGTGGTGTTCGGGCAGTGTAGGGGGTCTTGCTGGGGGTGATGTTTCAGGGTTTAGGGCAGTGCAGTGATGTTCGGGCAGTGTAGGAGGTCTTGCTGGGGGTAGTGTTTCAGGGTTTAGGGCAGTGCAGTGGTGTTCGGGCAGTGTAGGGGTCATGCTGGGGGTGGTGTTTCAGGGTTTAGGGCAGTGCAGTGGTGTTCGGGCAGTGTAGGGGGTCGTGAAGGGGGTGGTGTTTCAGGGTTTAGGGCAGTGCAGTGGTGTTCGGGCAGTGTAGGGGGTCGTGCTAGGGTATGTGTTTCAGGGTTTAGGGCAGTGCAGTGGTGTTCGGGCAGTGTAGGGGGTCGTGCTGGGGGTAGTGTTTTAGGGTTTAAGGTAGTGCAGTGGTGTTTGTGTAGTGTAGGGGGTCGTGCTGGGGGCAGTGTTTTAGGGTTTAGGGTAGTGCAGTGGTGCTTGTGTAGTGTAGGGGGTCGTGCTGGGGGTAGTGTTTTAGGGTTTAGGGTAGTGCAGTGGTGTTTGTGTAGTGTAGGGGGTCGTGCTGGGGTAGTGTTTTAGGGCTTAGGGTAGTGCAGTGGTGTTTTTGTAGTGTAGGGGGTCATGTTTTAAGATGCAACGCTCCAATACCTGACCAGTCTGCACTACATAAAACTGCAAAAAAACTAAAAATAAAAAGTGTTTTGCACACTTTTGTCATTGGGCTATATGTGGGCTACATCTGGGTAATATTTGTGCTACATTTGGGCTCTTTTTCACTGGTGGCCATCTTGGAAGACTTCTTTGTTATGAAGTTTCCTAATTTCCTCATTTACTGCAGTCTCCTCAGTAGGAAATACTTTCAGTTTTTTACTTTGATTCCATCAAGAAGGCATTCAGATGGGTCACACATTTGCCATAAATTCAGAATGTTATTACTCTAGTTGTTCATTAGATCACTGTAGTAAAGCTACTGCTCACCAAGGAGTTAACTGGAAGTCTACTGCTGGTATTGAAAGTGATTGTTTCAGTCTGCATGTCAGAATTTTCTAATGAAATAGAAGAGGATTTGAGATCTCACTTAAAACATGCACTAAATTTTCTTTTTGCAGCACTAACCATAATTTCTATGGCAAAATGAACCCCCTCATTTTGTTCCTTTTTAAATTAAATGTTTTAAGTGTTACCAGTTTATTCCAATCAAGATGGCTTCAGGTGTGCCATACTTTTGTCATAAGTAAGACTGTTAGCGCTCTAGTTGTTCTTTAGAACACTCTGGGAAGCTGCAGTAGAACACAAAGGCATCAACTGACAGGCTGTTCCTGTTGAAATATAACAGGAAGATATTTGAGATCTCACTTAAAACATGTCCTAATTTTTCTTTCTACAGCACTAACCATAATTTCTATGGCAAAATGAACCCCCTCATTTTGTTCCTTTTTAAATTAAATGTTTTAAGTGTTACCAGTTTATTCCAATCAAGATGGCTTCAGGTGTGCCATACTTTTGTCATAAGTAAGACTGTTAGCGCTCTAGTTGTTCTTTAGAACACTCTGGGAAGCTGCAGTAGAACACAAAGGCATTAACTGACAGGCTGCTCCTGTTGAAATATAACAGGAAGATATTTGAGATCACACTTGAAACATGTCCTAATTTTTCTTTCTACAGCACTAACCATAATTTCTATGACAAAATGAACCCCATCATTTTGTTCCTTTTTAAATTAAATGTTTTAAGTGTTACCAGTTTATTCCAATCAAGATGGCTTCAGGTGTGCCATACTTTTGTCATAAGTAAGACAGTTAGCGCTCTAGTTGTTCTTTAGAACACTCTGGGAAGCTGCAGTAGAACACAAAGGCATCAACTGACAGGCTGCTCCTGTTGAAATATAACAGGAAGATATTGGAGATCACACTTGAAACATGTCCTAATTTTTCTTTCCAGAGCACTAACCATAATTTCTATGACAAGATGAACCACATCATTTTGTTCCTTTTTAAATTAAATGTTTTAAGTGTTACCAGTTTATTCCAATCAAGATGGCTTCAGGTGTGCCATACTTTTGTCATAAGTAAGGCTGTTAGCACTCTAGTTGTTCTTTAGAACACTCTGGGAAGCTGCAGTAGAACACAAAGGAATCAACTGACAGTCTCTGCCCTTGTTGGATGTACATGTTTTACTGAGAATGTCAGACTTCATTTTCACATGACTGAGAAAGATAATGTGAATTTACAGAAAATATGCTCTCATTTTAGCTTCTGGGGCACCTTCCAAAACTGTATGGGACAAGCATGTGAAAATAGTTTTCTCTCAAACATGATTCATGATATCCCAGCAGAAGGTTTTTCACAGGGTAAAATCACCTTAGAACACACCACAATTCCTGAAATTAGTATGGTACCATCAACAAATGAATTCTAATGTAACTAAAGTCTGTTATCACCCTTTATAGTTCTCCTTTTGGTAACCCTCAAAATCTTCGATTCACTACAATGCATTTCAATGGGGTACAATCATTTATATTGGTCCCAAGATGGCTGCCAGCAATTCCAGGATGAAGTGCTGACAGCCAATCAGATCTCACGATGACATGTGTGGTTAGGCTCCGCCCAGATATATATGTGTTTTTACTTTTGATTTTCTCAGCAACTACTGAACGGATTTACACCATTTAACAAAAAGGGTTCTTTTTGAACCAAGAACTACCTCTTTGCCAAATTTGGTGTAATTCCGTTCAGCAGTTCGGGCTGTAGCCGTGTCTAAAGTTTCCTATGGGAAAATGAATGGGGAAAACACGTTTTGGGACCCCCCTTTTTTCTCGGCCCCCGCTTGACGAATCACCCTGAGACTTTCAGGGTAGGAGCGGACCGGAGCGGGCCATAAAGTTTGAAAATTTCGCGAAGATTCGTCAACCGACGCAAGAGTTATTTCAAATAGAATGTCGCGGATTTCCTATGGAAAATAGGTCCTAACTATAACTATCTACTGGCGACCGCCAGTAGATAATATATATATATATATATATATATATATATTCACTGAAAAAACCATAGGTTTTAGGGACAGTTATAGTTAGTTGGACATTTCACTCGTACAAAACCCATGAAATTCCCCCGTTATAGTTAGTTCAGCTAACTATAACTCGCGCCCCGCAATGCACTGCTGATGACGTCACATATTACATCACTCATGACATGGTCAGTGACATCACTGATGACATCACTGATGACATCTCAAATGACATCACTGTTGACATCATGCAGTGACTGTGTTTCTGTAAAGTTTAAATATTTTTAATATATATAGGAAAAGACGTATTGAAGAATGAGTGGGTGTATAAGTGTCTGTATGGATGATTTAGTAGGTGCGAGACTGACTCTATAAGTGAGTGATTTAACGTATCTTACTGAATGCATGGGTTAGTGACTAAACTGGGTGAATGTCTGTATCCGTCTGTCTGTTGCTGTGTAAGTGGCTGCATGTGTTTGTGAATAGCTACATGAGTGTGTATATGAGTTATTGAATGGTTGTCTGAGTATCTGTATGGGTGCCTGAGTGTTTGTGTGGGAGGGGTGTGTGCGACTCTGTGCATAGATGTGTGAGTGGGTGATTCACTGGGTGGATGGTTTCAAGAGTGCATCTGTGATAGACTGTATGGGTGGGTAAGTGTGTGCAAGAGTGTGTTAGTGAGTGAATGTATGTCCCAGTGGTACATGTGTGAGTAACTACATATGTGAAAGGCAGTATATATGTGTGTTGGAGTATATAAATAGCTATTAGCGAGAGTGAGTGATTGTGATAGTGGCTGTATGGATGAGTGTGTGCTTGTATCAGTGATTGTATAAGAGCGTAACAATGTGCTAGTATTTGTATGATTAAGTGAGCTGGTGTGTGTATAACTGTATAGGTGAGTAAATGGCAGTGTGTTTAATTATTTGCATGACTGACTAGGTGTGTGAGTACCTCTATGGATGAGTGGCGGTGTTTGACTGTCTATATAGGAGTAAGAGTGCATATGATAGTCCTGTACTGAGTGACCATAAGTATTAGTGACTGTACGGGTGAGTGAGTGGATGTGTGTGTGTAGACCTAAGAATCAGTGAGTGGGTATGTAGTTATTGGTGTTGGAGTGTCTATGGTTTTGCGAATGGCAGTCTGTAATTTAGAGTGGGTGTATCAAAGGTTATATTAGGGTGTGAGGAGGTGCATCAGATTATCACTTGGATGATGTCATCAGTGATGTCATCAGTGATGTCACTGACCATGTCATGAGTGATGTAATATGTGACGTCATCAGCAGTGCATTATGGGGCGCGAGTTATAGTTAGCTGAACTAACTATAACGGGGGAATTTCATGGGTTTTGTACGAGTGAAATGTCCAACTAACTATAACTGTCCCTAAAACCTATGGTTTTTCAGTGAATTTCAAAGGTTTTTTAAATGCTAATTTCTAACTATAACGTGTCTGAAACCTATGGTTTTTTCAGTGAATTTCAAAGGTTTTTTAAATGCTAATTTCTAACTATAACGTGCCTGAAACCTATGGTTTTTTCAGTGAATTTCAAAGGTTTTTTAAATGCTAATTTCTAACTATAACGCCCCTAAAACCTATGGTTTTTTCAGTGAATTTCAAAGGTTTTGTAAATGACAATTTTTAAATGTATTAATTGTTATATTTATTTTTTGATACTGATTTACTACATTTTTTTAAACTATTTATTTTTAGATATTTTATTTATTAAATTACATTGTAATTACATTATACATTACATTACAAAATATACTTTCTCTGAATGAATTACTTTAGTTTAAATAGTTTGCAAATAGGCAATAGAGTTTTAAGTACAGTAGTTACAGTTATTGCAATGGGCAACACAATTTCAAACACAATGCAACATTGAGCTGAATGTGAATTTCTAGTTAAATGCAATTAGTTACTTTATGGATTACTTTTCTAACCACAGGACTGGATCCTAGATTTAGTCCTGGGACATCTCCTGTAAACAGTTGAGTAAAAGCGTTTTGGTTACAGTAGTGATTTTTAAGGAATATTATTGTATTTTAACCAATGTTATCCTATGGGAGGAAATTCACTTAGCAGGTAAGTAGTGTTATCGTTACTTTTTCTTACTCAGTGGTGGATCCTGGATCCAGCACTGGTGCATCTCCTGTAAACAGTTGAAAGAATGCGTTTAAGTCATACAGGCGATTTTTAAGGAATATTTGTAATTTGTGAAAATCGACACTTTGAAACTTTTCTGCTGAAAACCAGACAATGGATTCCTATGAAAGGAAATATAAGTTACTGGTAAGTACGGTTAGAATTACTTTTCAGGGTCAGTGCTTGGCTAAAAGATGCAGCACTGGGTTCTCTCCTGATAACAGGTGAGTAAATCGGAATCCGTATTTCGGCTGATTTTAGAGGAATATTATAAAGTTCCAAAACTGCACACTTAGACGAATTTCCAAGTGAAACCAGTCAATCTTAGCCTATGGAAGGAAATTCAAGTTACTGGTAAGTACGGTTAGAATTACTTTTCAGGATCAGTGCTGGGCTAAAAGATGCAGCACTGGGTTCTCTCCTGATAACAGGTGAGTAAATCGGAATTCGTAGTTCGGCTGATTTTAGAGTAATATTTGCACAATGGTGAAGGGCGGGGGCGGGGCCTGAGGTGACATCTGTGCAAACGCGCCCCGTGGCGCGTTTTAGGTTGGGAGATTAAGTCCCCTTGAATCATGAGGGTCCCTGGGGGCCAACTAGCCCACCAGGAACCTCCAGTATGCGCCAGGGGGCTGCGTTGCAGAGACGTGTACAGAGGCCACACCCTTTTACACCTCTCTGCAACGCAGCTCTGTGGCGCTTTCTGGACGTACCTGTTGGGCTAGTTGGCCCCCAGGGACCCTCAGGATTGAAGGGGATTTAATTCCCCATCTTAAAACACGCCACGGGGCCTGTTTGCACACATGTCACCTGAAGCCCCGCCCTCGCTTCACCACTGTGCAAACGCGCCCCGTGGCGCGTTTTAAGTTGGGGGATTAAGTCCCTTGAATCCTGAGGGTCCCTGGAGTCCAACTAGCCCACCATGTACTTCCAAAAGCGCCACAGAGCTGCGTTGCAGAGAGGTGTAAAAGGGCGTGGCCTCTGTACACCTCTCTGCAACGCAGCCCCTGGCGCATACTGGAGGTTCCTGGTGGGCTAGTTTGCCCCCAGGGACCCCCAGTATTCAAGGGGAATTACTTCCCCTTCTCAAAACGCGCCAGGGGCGCGTTTGCAGACTGCTGCAGGGAGGGGGCGGGGCCTCCGGCACGATGCCGGTCTTTTTTTTTTTTTTTGATTGGGAAGGGGTTGCGTGGCCCCCCTTCCCTTGGCCACTTTTGGCCCTGGGGACCCCATCCCCGGGGCCTGAGCATTTTATTTTATTTTAAATTAAAAAAAAAAAACGGGAAGGGGGCCGCGTGGCCCCCTTCCCTGGGCCTGTTTTGGCCCCGGGACCCCATCCCCGGGGCATGCCCTCAATTTTTATTTTTTTTAATTTGGAGGGGGCTGCGTGGCCCCCTCCTCAGGCCATTTAAGGCCCCGGGGACCCCATCCCCTAGGCCGGCCTTGCCCTTTTTTTTTTTTTTTAATTTTTATAATTTGGGGAGGGGGGCTGCGTGGCCCTTATGGCCCCGGGGACCCCATCCCCCGGGGCCTGGCCTCTGGTTGGGGACTGTGGGGGGTCCCCAATCCCCCCACAGTCCCAGCCGGCTCCCCGCCTCCTGCGCGAGCCGGCATTGCTTTTCCACATGGGGAGCAGCTAACATGCTGCTCCCCATGTGGAAAGCAATTGGGTTTGCATTTTGAAAGAGAGAGCAGGTCTGCTCTCAAAATGCAAACCAAGTCTGCTATGACAGGACGGGAGCCGCTTCCTGTCATAGCAAACTACAGTGTCCCGGGGCTAGGCACCCCGGGACACTGCAGGAGCCGGCCCTGGGGGTGGCGGTCCCCAGGGCCATCAAGGGCTCCAGGAGGGGGCCGCGCGGCCCCCTCCCATCCAGTGCACAGCCCCGGGGAGGTGGTGGTCCCCGGGGCTTTGGGTGGTCCGTAACGGACCCCCATATTCAAATCTTTAGTGCCCCGGGGAGGTGGCGGTCCCGGGCGTGTGGGGGGCTGGAGCCCCCACACAGGTCAAGAATTTAAAAAAGAAGCCCCGGGAGGTGGCGGTCCCCGGGGCAGCGGGAGGGCAAAGAGCCCTCCCGCACCATTATTTTTTTAAGCCCCGGGGGTGACGGTCCCCGGGGCTTGGGGGCCTTAGAGGCCCCCACATATTAAAAAGAAACCCTGCATGCCCCCGGGACTTGGCCCACCCGGGGGCAATTTACAACGAGCGCGGGAGACCGCGCTTCGTTTTTTTTTTCGGCGGGATCCGCGCACCCTGAGCGCATCCCGCCAATTTTTTTTTTTTAAATGCTTTTTTCTGCCCAGGGGTCCTTGTGGGACCCCTGAGCAGACCTAGGGGTCAGGGTGTTTCTACCCTGCCCCCTTTTGCGCTTTGCGCACTTGTTTCTGTCCCTCGGTTCTACCGAGGACAAAATGGCTGCCAACACTTCCTGATTTGGAGTGTTGACAGCCACTTGACAGCCAATTAGCATGCAGCTCGTGATCGGGAGGGTGCGCGAATCCGACGCGGCCATAGATATATATGTGATTTTCCTTTTGATTTTCTCTGGAACTACTGAACGGATTTACACCATTTAACAAAAAGGTTCTTTCTGAACCAAGAACTACCTCTTTGCCAAATTTGGTGTAATTCCGTTCAGCAGTTCGGGCTGTAGCCGTGTCTAAAGTTTCCTATGGGAAAATGAATGGGGAAAACACGTTTTGGGACCCCCTTTTTCTCGGCCCCCGCTTGACGAATCACCCTGAGACTTTCAGGGTAGGAGCGGACCGGAGCGGGCCATAAAGTTTGAAAATTTCGCGAAGATTCGTCAACCGACGCAAGAGAGTTATTTCAAATAGAATGTCGCGGATTTCCTATGGAAAATAGGTCCTAACTATAACTATCTACTGGCGACCGCCAGTAGATAATATATATATATATATATATATATATATATATATATATATATATATATATTATTCCACTTACCTGTGATATACTTCGATTTTCCTTGTAAAGGTAAAGGAATGCGCGGTAAAGGCATATGCGTGGTAATGACTTGCGTGGTAAAAACGTATGTGTGATAATGGACGCTTGGTAAAGGCATGCATGGTAATGGCATGCGTTGTTCCGTCATATATCCCCAATGGGTTGCCATCAGATTAGAAGGAAGTTCATGATATGGCCAAACTGACACTCCAGTCTTAACGGAAGACTAGAAAATGTCCTTTTAACTACTGTTACAGGCTGCATGAGCAGCAAAATAACTTACAAGAATCATTATGAACAACTGGACTTGTCTCGTAACATGTGAAAGAGATATTCAATATTAGGACAGTAACAAAAGTTTAAAAAAAGAAAACCGGCTTAATTAAAACATTTCAAACAGGTGAAGAACTTCCTGCTTGCTTGTAGGCTCTTGTCAACTAGGAACAGGAGGCTGTACAATGGAATACTAGAAACAATGCATTCAAGCACCAGAATGGAGAGGTAGACTAGACAATCACGCCTCACCTCTGCCAAGGAGGATTCATCTTCTGAAGTATATGCAATATTAGCCCTTTCATTCAGGCCTGCAGTGTCAAGAAAAACATATAGCTTAGGACAGCCAGGATCACTTGCAGGGACTGCTGCGCTTTTATATATGGACGCCCTTCAGAATTACAGAGTAAGGAGGAAAAGAGCACAGAAATGTATATGACCATTTCAAAGGGACTTAACCATTTCGAATTAGGAATACATACTGGTGACACTTAACAGTGAAAGCATCAAGAAAGAAGTAGCCCTGCAGCCATTCGCATGTGCCAAAGATCTAATATGACAACCCTCTTGGGGGGAATGTTACACTGACCCCAGTGCTCTGCTGAAAACATTTAATCAAGCTATTCCAGAGGTACTAGATAATGTCATTCCGCTACAAAAAATAACAAGAAAACCATTACGAAAACAGAACTCCTGGTTTAGTAAATATCAGGCCAAGCTTAAACTAGAAACACGCCAACTTGAAAGGCAATTGAGAGGATCAAGTTAAAGACACATAGGGAATAGACCCCATCAGATAAAGACTTCCTGTAACTCACAGGTCGTTCAGGAACCTTACTTACTGAAAGAAGTGCATCAACTTATTGGAGAAATCTATGCCACACCTGCATTCCAAAGCATAAGTCCTTCAAAGATACTTTGTGAAGATCTCTCAATTTTCTGTCAAGGGAAAACAATAAATACTATGAATGGCACTGCAGCTGAAACTATCCCAAAGTCTGTATATAGTGATCTAGAGTGCAACCGAGATACTCTAGCTCCTGAAAGAACTCGGTTTTGTCCCATCTTGTAAGAATCGCTCCTTGAGGCCATAAACAACAGTCATTCTTCTGGATCGCCTTTAGACCTTCCACCAGCTACATGGGCTGCACCATTAGACCACTATTAAGTATGGAGCTAACACTTCTTCTGACTGTCTTGTATCAGGAAAAGTTCACACTAACAAATATGGCTATTATGAAGCCTCCTCTGAAAAAGGCATCCACGTTTCCCCTGGATTTGAGTAACTTTAGACCAATGTCACTTCTGCCTTAGGAAGCTAATCTTTTTCAAAAACTAGTGTCCATTCAGCTGCAGAATTTTGTAAGACAGCAAGGCGTTCTTGACTGTTGCCAAGTGACTGTTTGCCCCTGTAGAAGCACAGAGCTGTTAGAAGTATCAGCAACTGTTGACATGAGGAAGCTGGTACATGGCAGTAGCATTGGTTATCTTGGACTGCTCTGCTGTGCTGAACACCATTGACCATGCCACCCTCTTCACCAGACTTTCTAATGCATACTTCAAAAACAGTACATAGGCAACTGGGCTCATTTCTGACAAATAGCTATCAACCAGTCACTCTACCTTCTTATAGATTTTAAGCCAACCCTCTCAACTGCAGCATTCCACAGATGCGGATACTCTCCTCTCCTTTTCTTTTTTTTAAATATCTATATGTGTCCTTTGACTCACTTACTCCATCCCTTCGAAGACAGTTCCTACACTATATATCTTCCACCCCCTAATAAACTTTGACTCACTTACAACTAATTCATAATGCTGCTGTT
This sequence comes from Calotriton arnoldi, assembly GCA_963921515.1. Lineage (NCBI taxonomy): Eukaryota > Metazoa > Chordata > Amphibia > Caudata > Salamandridae > Calotriton > Calotriton arnoldi. The sequence continues at coordinate 407,371 of CAWUFW010008787.1, read as the reverse complement.
CACTCTGTAGTGTCAGCAGAAAGCTTGCCAATATCTCATCTATTTTGAGTAAGCTACCTTAGCTGCCTAATCCTAACAGGGTTATTTTTAAAGCCATAGTGACAGCTACACCTATTGTGTTCCCAGAGCAGAACAGTTGCTTCTAGCGACTACTTCTTTTCTATGGTGGGGGTAAAAACATGGAACTCTTTGCTGTTGACCATGCATAGAGAGACCATTTTGGTAATTTTCAGGAAATTATTCAAAACTCACTTATTCAATCTTAGTTAGCTATGCTTCCACTATATTGTTGCAAAAATAACAACCGATGGACAGAATGCAGAACTATGTCATACATTCACCCCAGTACAAAGATCTGGGCCTAAATCCATCGTTCTTTTGCTCCCCATGCCATTCCAGTTTGAACCCAGCCATATACAAATCAGTCTTGACCCTGCGCCCAATGGAAACAGTCCAGTCCGAACTGCCAGGCCAGGTCCTCCCTGGACTGGAAACAAGCATCCTAGGACTGGTTTCGGCATTTCACCCCCTCATCAGCCAGGATAGCTTGACTCCAGTGGCAAAGTGACCAGGGGACCCACTATATTGTTTATCACTCAATCTTTCAGCTGGATCTCGACAGTGAGGGGTGGCTTTACTGATATGCTCTACACAAAGAAACTCTGGTGAATGTGTGCTATACAAGTACTCTAAAACTATACCCAAGGTCATGCCAGAGTTTACCACTTGAAAATGTTGGCAAACATACTACGAACAAAGGAATTAAAGTAAAAATGAACAAGGACTCTATTATGATCAATGGATGGACAATTTCGGATTGCCCAGACATCAAATTTGTGATGGCAAATTTGTGGCAAAACTGTGGAAACCTATTTTAGGGCAAGGCCCCAACCTTGTCCTGACAAAATAGGCTTTAGTGCCAAGCAGAAAGCATTGGAAAAAACGGGAATCTAACGGGGTGAGGGAGCGTACTGAACACATTGTAAAGTTTGTTGTGTAAACAAAGGATCACAGAGCAGGATGTAGGATACAGCCAATCAGTGATGCTGTGTACCCTAGTTATATGGACTCCAGCATCAGCGAGGATATTGAATCTGACCAATTTTCTAAGATCCACATCCTTATCAAACACAAGAAGGGTATGGGTGACCCTTTGTACTGGGCTACTTCATTATCCTATGTATTTATGACATAACACTCTCTCTCTCTCCCTTTAGTGACAGTAGAATTATGCTCAAAGATGCCAGGAAAAGTGCCAGGTCGGGTTACAGCTGTATTTGACCTACTAAGATAACTCGATTCCCATGAGGTGCGATTTAGCAGACACTTTTCCAAAATAGTATTTTTTAACATTCCACCACCATTTCCTTAAGGCATGCTTTTTAAATGTCCATTGACAAAAATGGATCGAAAATGTTACAGGCCTATCCACTACAGCGCACCCACTATAAATTATACAGTAAGGCACTCTTTGGGTGGTTACTCTGGGAAGGGGGCAAAGAAAGCGATACTGCAGGCTGATGCCAAATTTAGAAAAGAGATGAGAAATGTGGGGTACTTCTGAATGCAAGTTATCCTACATGAAATACCTAAGTATAGGACTCAATACAGCAACAAAGCACATAATTCGGAGTAATCTGAACCTACTGACAGAAACAAAACAATACTATAGATCTCGATGTGGTCCATGCTACAAATATCCAGGTGGGGAGGGTTTCAAATTTTCCAGATAAGAGTTGCCCAATACTCAAATACATTTTTGGAGGGCTTCCTTAATTCCTACATACTTATTGTAATCAATGTAAGGAAATATCAAAGTGTTTGTATGGGGGGGTTAAAAGTTTAAAAGGTCCCGAAACTAAATATCATCTCTTCAGCGTGGGGAGAGGGTTCCAAGACTGCCACATATCAAATCATATTGTCTCCCTCAACAATTAGCAACGTCTGCTTTCAGGCTTCCACCTAGCAGAAGACTGGACTGGAGTGATGTAGATAGAAACATACTCCATGCAAACAGAGATCTGAGCCTGTTCTGCACAGGAAATTTAAAATTGGAGATATGGACCCCATTTTACAAGCTCTAGAAAATATCTGGCACAGGGCTCTTGGGTATTAAGAGATTAATAACAGGAGCCATGGTGGGCCACCATATGGAAAAATTGGATGATTCTTATTGTAGGAAAAGAATTATACTGAAAACAATGGAGTTGTATTCTGACAACTGATGACTAGACGTCTGAAGGAGACATGAAATCTTCTGACAGACAGAGAGGAATTCTGAATTCCCTCGTACCTATATAGTCTTACTATCGATTGTCACACAGAAATACACGTGTGCTGAAATCATCTGACTGTGCTGCAATGCTTGCCCATCCTCTATTAATTATGGACATGGAGTGCATTTAAGGAGGTGGTCTCCAATTTCAACGGGACTCTTGTTGCTCAGAAATTCACTCAACTAAACATTTCTTCCTTTAAAGACTGGTGGGAGAATTGTTTGTCAATATAGTTTTGGTTAAGGACTGGAACATTCCCAGGATCGAGGGTTTCGAGAAGCACACTTGAGGTTTGGATATTTTGCAATCCTCTATCAACGGCACTGGTCACCAGATAGATTACAATCACCAAACTATGCCCCAGTGCTGCATGCTGGAGATTTACATATAGAAGTCGTATAGACCACATTATCTAGGAGTATTCCTCACTGGAGCGATTTGTGGCCAATACTTGGGCAGACATGAAAGCAGATTGTGATACCAATCCCCCCTTTCTGCAACAATAGTGGTGATTCACGACTCCTCTGACTTTCCAAATACGAGTTTTTATCTTCGAACATGATTTTCCACAGCCCTGGCAGGCACCAAACGGGTACTCTGAGGTACTGGAGAACAACGACGAACATGACAAATGAAACCTGGCTGTAAGATCCATTCACTATTTCCGTTAACCCAACAGGATTTGTTATTATAATTTAACAGTTATATATCATGCCGGGGGTATGAGAGCGCTTGACATATTAACATAACAATGATGCACTGTCATATAATTAATATATATGCCAGAGGGTCAAATACTGAAACCAAAAACACAGAACCAATACTCGGTACATCACAACAAGATATGGGGAGGAAGGGACACTAGAGAGGAGGAAAGAGTGGGAGTGAAGTGGCAGGGAGGAAGAGTATGCAAGGAAAAGGGAATGAGAGAAACCAGGAACAGAAAGGAAGACAGGGTGGGCACACAGATGGCAGTGATGAGGGAAAGGACAAGGCAGAAGGGGGTGAATGAAGAGAACATGAGGGGAGAAGCATAGGGGGAAGAATGGAGGAACCTGAGGAAGGGAGAACTAAAGCAAAGGATGTGTGGGAGTAAAGAAAGTGAATGGGGGAGGATCGGTAGGGGAGTAAAGAGGGGCCAGAGAAAGAGCCACAGAATATGTAGGAACAGATCTGAATGAGGGAGGGTAAGGAGATTGTAAGAAATTGGGTTATTAGTTGAGAGGAGTGAGTGTCCCACTCAAGTAATAAACACAATCCTTGTCAGGGTGAACCAGAAAAGTCACTAAATAAATCTGTGCTTAATCCTCTGGTGACAAGGCACAAACGCAGTCAGGCTTAACTCAGAGGCAATGTGTAAAGCATTTATGCATTACTCAAATATCAATAAAGCAAAAGCACAAAACAAGAAAAATCACAAACACTTTAGCAAAAGAGAGTAACATTTAACAAATATAATACACCAAAACATCAAAAATCTAAACAGTAGAAAAAGAGTTACCAATTTTTAAAGTTGTAGGTGAAAATAGCACCAAGAAGCACAAAGCGCCACTGACGGCTATCTGGTCGTACTGGACAGAGCCAAAGCCATAAGTTCAGGTGACGCAATGGAGGTTGAGGGGATACAGGGACCAGGTTCGTTCCACTGAAGATTTTACCTTCTCAAAGTCCATGTCCACATCAGCAGCTGCAGCTTCGCGTTCACAAGGGCAGTGAGGAGGTTGATGTCAGCACGAGGAGTGGTCGTTGCATGAGCTTCGCTTTGGAGGATGACATGGGCCATCACTGGTTCAAAGAGCAGGTCACTGTCTACTAGAGCAAACACACAAACTTCTTTCATTCGCAGGCTAGTTCTTGTTGATTACCTACACTGTCAGAACTTCACATTGGTGGGAGATGTGGTGACCGTTGCGGACACCAGGAGCCCGCTCGCAGTTGTGAAAAGTCCAGACTTCTGGATTTTCACATAAGTGCATTCTCTGCAGATTTGAGGCAGGAGGAGTACTCAATTGCCAGCCAAGGGCCCAGGACCCCGCGGGCACCTCTTTGGGAACAGCACTCACTCCAGCAGAGGCCAACAGAAGGACTCAAGCAGGTGCAGTTGGTGCTGGTCAGCTGGACAGTTGCAGTGAGGCTTCTGGAAGCTTGTTGCAACCCTGTAGCTCAAACAGGTAGGCCAACTAACCTTCGGAGTCACTTCCGGGGCTTCTGGGTTCAAGGGAGGCAGGTCCAGTCTCCTTCTGCAGACAGCAGGGCTGTCCTTCTGAATCTTTCACAGGTCCAGGAGTATTCTGATGAGAGGTTCTAAGATGCCACATTAATACCAGGTGCCAGCCTTTATTTGGGGAAAATCCCTTGCCTATTCCCAACTTGTTTCTGGTCAGTTCTTCCCCTTCCACTGGGTTTGGCTCCAAACTGTCTAGGGTGACAAAGGCAAGGACAGGCCTGGTAAAAAGGGCAGGGCACAACTCCCTAGCAATCCTGTCAGGAAGACCCACTCGCTCTACACTCAGGCCCCTTTAGTCCCCATGTCTGGAAGAAATACATAACTCGCAACAGGAGAGCCTTACACAGTCATGTGACCCTGGATACTGACAGAAAGGATTAGGTTTAGGCAGAAAAACATTTAGCATTTAAACATTAGGTTTAGGCAGAAAAATGCCAACTTTCTAAAAGTGGAATTTTCAGAATAGTAACTTATAATCTGACTTTACCATTAAAGAGGATTTTAAATTATAATTCAAATAACGGGAAGAAGCATTTCTCCATCTGTTCCCAACCTGAAGTTATCGCTTATTAAGTGTAATAAGACAACCCGGTGTTAGTCTATGAAAGAAATAGCCTTTCCACAGTAAAAACAACTTTAGGAGTTTTTCACTGTCTGATCATGTAAAACTTGAGTACATGTCCTACTTTTTAAATACCATGCATCCTACCCTTTGATCCTTCAGGGCTTGACGAAGTCTGGGTGACAAAAGGCTGAAGTCATGTTCCATTGTGTGCTGGACGCAAGCCCTTGGAAGTGCAAGTGGGGCAGAGCACAGCTCTGCACCAAACCATCCTGGCAGTATGGCCCATCATGCCCACATCTAGTCCCCTTTGTGTCACTGACTGGGAGGAATAAAAAACCCGAACATCAGAGTTTTCACAGTCATGTGGCCCAGGACACTGGCAGGAGGAACAAATGGTTGGAACACGAAAATGACAACATTCTAAAAAAGGCATTTTCTGAATTGTAACTTAAAAACCAACTTCACCATTAAAGAGGACTTTAAATTACAATTCATCTGAGTGTAAATAGCATATCTCTATCTGTTTTCATCTAAAGGTAACCCAGTGTTAGTCGATGGGAGAGATAGGCCTTACAACAGTGAAAAACAACTTTAGGAGCTTTTCACTGCTAGGACATGTAGCACTTAAGTTAACAAGTACTACTTTGTAAATACAATGCACACTGCCCTATGAGCCTTTAGAACCTACCTTAAGGGTGACTTATAAGTATTAAAAAGTAAGGTTTAGGGGGCGTGGCCTGACTGACAATGGCGTAGGACGTGGGTTCCCGTCTCTCCGGTCCCTCATGGCAATCCTGAAGCCATCCACTGCACAGGGTCACTCGCTGGGAGGCTGATTCGCAAACCACCTATACCATCCCTACATGCGGGGGGGACTGAATGGCTTCCTTGGCGCTAGCCCTGGCACGAAAGGAGGTGGCCCTGATCGGCACCCTCTAGGTATCGGCTCCACCATCCTGAGGTGCCGGGTTTGCATTGTGAAAGTTGCCCCTGAGCGACCTGGCATCCCCGGGGCTCTAGAATACACCACTGACCTCAGCCAGCCCACCGTCAAAGCCCAATACCTGTGAGGTGCCCACAACATCGCCATCTGTTGCCTGGTTGGATTGTGGCGGTGGCGGGCGCCAGTGATTGCTGGAGTGCAGCAGCCCACAATACCTAGTGCAGCAAACAGTGAATCGGCTGCGGCGGTCAGGGTGGCTGGGGCTTCTAGCCCCCAGAGGTCCTGTGCCCAACCTTAAGTATGATCACCCTGCCTGAAGCCTCCCAGGATGCCTGAAGAGGCGCTGCAAGAGCAGCCCCACCCTCTATTCGCCTTGAGGCCTCTGCGGCATGTGGAGCTGCAGATCGGTAGGCCCAGTGACTACAGGCAAAGGTGAGGAACTGAGCGGCTGTGCACCACAAACCCCCTCCCTGCATTACTGTCACACTGATCACATAGTGGGATTGTGTTAAGCATACAGGGCCCTTACTGTAGCCTGCCCCTTGTGAGACAAGTGGGCCCTGACAGACTGACTCACTCGAGGAGGAAACTTTGCCGGGCCTGAACTAACACTGAGCATGCCCCGCTACCTGCACCACACCCAGCCCTACAGCGGACACGTGCTTTTCGCTTCCTCCAGGGAGCCAGCTCAAAACTGCAGTGACCAGGGCCTGGTGAGACCTCCCTCTTTGCCCTGAGGCGCCCGACACTGACTTGAACTCTGGTACTCTGGGCACAGTAAGGAAACCAGGGCTCAAGCGTAAACTTGAGCTGCGCAACTGGAAGGGGGTGTTGGGAAACAGTATCGGTCAACTAGGGTAATCGAGCCCCGCCTTCCACACCCCGGACCAAGCACCCCTGGCCTGCTTGATCTTACAAATATTGCATGGTGACCCCCCAAACACTGTGTGACCAGGCAAAGAGCGATTAAGGACAAGGAAATTGAGACACATTTCTGGGCGCTTTGGAACTGACTCCTCCCTGCCTGCTGCCTGGTGAGCACAGCAGGTTGCCTCTTCCTTCTGCGAAGGGCCTAGACGCCAGATAGCTGCTGGGCTTGGCATACCCCCTGGTTAAACCTGACAGGAGACATATTCACAGCCCTGTGGTGGGACTGGGAGGAGATGGACTACACTGGTGCCCTTCTATCGATCTCTGGCCTCTTGGAAAACATGCCGTACACCAAATCCCTTAAGGACACCCCGGTGACCTCATTGTGGAGCAAGCTCCAGTCTGCAGGACCTGATAAGAAGAATTCTGCGACGATGGAGCCTTTGGGGAACACATCTACGTCGCCTCTCACCCAAGACTATATGGAGCACTTCCTAAAAGAAATTCGTTCGGAGATAGGATCAATCAAAACAGATCTCAAGACCAGGAAATGTTATGGAAAAAAGTAACAACTCTGGAGGAACAGCATATCGAACTACAAGCCAAGCAAGAGGGCTGGGAAAATAGAAGCCACCGAAACATACGTAGAGGAGTCCCACGCGGAGCGGAGAGAGCAATGACATCATGCAGTTCACGGAAGACCTCCTGCATACCATTCAGGGGGAAGACAACGCCCCTCCACCTGTCCTGGATAGGGCACATCAGGTGCCCTCAGCCCCTGGCAGCTCAGACTCTATCCCGTGATATCATCCAGCAACTTCGCGATATGGATAAGGACACTTCCCCGGCGCCTTCTACCGCCGGCTCCCTGTAACCAGGTGGACAGTTGGCTACCCATTTTCTCCTGTACCTGGAAGCGAAGATTGCAGGCCTAACTCCTCCTAGGCCTTTGGATAGACGGGGCTATGGGGGATTGGGGGCCGTTTGCCCCCCCCCGGACTCCTGCGACAGATGTCGAACATTGTTGATAGGTCGACCCCCTCTGCCCAGGAGGGTAACTCCTCCAGCGGGATCCAGGAACATTGATGCCAGTTTCTGCAGGGAGCGGACAACTATGTTGGGCCCGGTTGGTCCATGTTTTTACTATGGTTTTCTCTTATCCCTTTTCTCCCCAGGTCTTACACTGCTACCAAGAAGCACTGATGAAACACAGGTAGTTACACATGTCCATTTGCAAAGGGGAATTGCCTCGTCTCCTTCCTAGCTTTGTGCCCGACTTTCAAGGATCCTTCTTCTCACGCACACTCACACAAGACAGAGGAAACAAGCTATTTCAGAGCCCTGCATCTCTCTAATTCTTAACTAGTTTAGCAAACGTCAATTTAATCTCGCCTAAATGTCCATGGACTAAACGCCCCGAACAAACACAAGCAGGACTCGAGATGCATACTACAGCACAACTCTCACATCATATTCTTACAAGAAACTCACCTCATAAGGGTGGACAGGCATCGAATTGCACATCCGAAATATCCCATCAGACATTGGGCGTATGCAGACACAAAAACGCTGGGGGTGGGCATCCTCTGCAAAACTAGATTTAATATCGAAACGAAGACAGTAGTAAAGGACAGAGATGGTTGCTACCTGACACTGCAAACAATGCGGGGCAAGCAACACCTCACCCTCCTGAACATCTACACCCCAAATGCTGCCCAAGGCCAGACCCTTTGACGAGTCCTTCAGGAGCAGTTAACAGGGGTGGTGGGCGATGTAAAAGTCTGTGGTGATTTTAACTTAGTGTGGGACCCAGGGATGGACAGAAGCACCACCACATATCAAAGCGCTGGGTCAATGTCGGCACACCTTGAGAAAGATATAACTGACTTGGGGCTCTTGGATGCGTGGCGATATAGTCACCCCAGTATACAGGATTATTCCTTTTATTCCTGTCCATACCTTATACTCCTGCATTGATTTTATGCTTATAACCCATTCCCTTCTATGAATCGTACATCAATAAAGATAATCGATAAATCTCTTTCCAATCACGCCCACATTGGTCTGATGGCCTTCCTCCGTGTCGAGGTCCTCTGCGTTGGCACCTGCCCCCGCATATCCTCCATGACCCAACAAATTTAGCCGAAATTTGCAAAGGGATTAAAGAATATTTTACACTTAACACCCTACCGGACATCTGAGTTGGGATGGGTTCAAGGCCACAATCCAGAGGGGTTATCTCCTCATTGGCGATTGCCCGGGGACGGGAAGCCCGACTGGTTGAGTCTAAGCTGACGGCAGACATCAAAGCTCTAGAACAGCAAGATAAACAAGCACCTACCCGTAGAAATAAGTGTCAGCTTGCTATCCTTACGGGCCAACTTAGGGCACAGCGGATAAGCAAGGCTGAACTCTCCCTACTAGCACTGCAGCAGCACCACTATGAGGGGGGAAATAAAGTGGGGACACTCCAGGCTCGTCAGCTGTGTAAGGCACACGGTAAGGTGCACATTGCAAATTTCCAATCAGGGGATGGGCGCTGGGTGACTGGGATAATATCAAACCCTGTATACTGCCAAAGTGGTTACACCAGCCTTATTATACAAATATCTAGCGGCATGCAAATGTACTCCTCTATCCCCTCAACATGCGGAAGCTCTTGATGCCCCAATCACCTTGGAAGAGCTTAGTAGTGTGGTTTGAGCCCTCCCACTCTGTAAGACCCCAGGTCCGGATGGCCTTCCAGTTAGCTTTTATTACCTACTTTTGCCTGAACTATGGGATCAATTGCTTGAACTTTTTAACTCCTTTACACAGGCCGCAGGCCTTATGCCCACCATGGCAGAAGCAGAGATATCCCTCATACCTAGGCCAGGCAAAGATCCAACGCTACGCTCCTCCTACCGCCCCATTGCCCTCCTGAATATGGATGCTAAAGTCTTCACTAAGATCTTGGCGTCCAGACTGGAACGTTACCTCCCGGGTCTTGTTGACCCTAACTAGGTAGGATTCATACGCAATAGGCAGGGGGCGGACAACAGACGCATAGCACATCTTGTTGAAAAATCACACTGCTACCACATCCCAGCACGCCTGCTCTCGTTAGATGCAGAGAAGGCCTTTGATAGAGCACACTGGCCCTTTCTCCAGGCAGTCCTGAGTAAAGTTGGGATGGGGCCCGGCATTATAGCCAAAATCATGGCCCCTTATGTGGCCCCAGTAGCTACTCTGTGGGTGAATAGGTCACGTACCGATCCCATAGCTATATGCAGGGGCGTGTTGCCTCATGCGGTCGAACCACTGGCTATCAGTATCCACCACACACTCGCGAAAGAGGGGATTCCTTTCAGAGGACAGTCCCATAAGATCAGTCTTTTCACAGATGACCTTTTGCTTACACTCTCTAAACCCGCTGCTTCACTTCCAGCTGTGGCACATAGCCTGACCGCTTTTGAAACAGTATTGGGTTTCAAGATAAACATGGCAAAGTTGAGTGTGCTTAACTTGACAACCCCAGTCCAAGACCTTCCTGCCTTGCAAACAGCTTGCACCCTTCCGGTAGTCCTCGAATCTATTTGATATTTGGGCCTGAATCTCACACCCACACTTGATACATGGGCGCACACAAACTGGCTCCCACTCCGTCTCTCTATACTGGAAGACCTTTGACGATGGAGCGTTTAAATGTTTCCTGGTTGGGGAGAAACACGCTTATCAAGCTGACCGTGCTCACTCGGGCCCTCTACCTCTTTCAAACTCTACCCACCTCTATCCCTCAGGACGAGATTATGCAACTACAGCACGATGTGCACTCCTTTATTTGGAACAGGGAGTGACCACGAATCTACAACGCTCTTCTGATGCAACCCAGGGACAAAGGGAATCTTTTACCCCAACTTCCTAGAATATTACTGGGCTGCACATCAACGTTACATATCCGAATGGGTGATGAGTGAAAAGAAATGGTTCCACATGGATAGGGCGGTGGCGTGTCGACCTCTATGGGACCTCGCTTGGTTACCTAAATACGCTAGACCGCGCAGTGTATACCTTGCGACCCCTACCAAAACGGTATTGGACATATGGGGCAAACTGCCCATAACAAAGGGTCTGACCACCTTCCCCTCCCCTAACAGGCCAATCTCGCGCAACCCGGACGTTACCCCAGCCTTACCCGCCCGCTCCTTCCAAGAGTGGACAGCCAATGACTGTCGAACATTACATGACCTCTTCACAGGCACTAACATCAAAACCTTTGATCAATGCCAAGAAGAGTACAACGTCTCTGCGACAGCCAGACTTCAATACTTACAGCTACGACATTGGGCGCTACACCCCTCAATATACCCTGTGGCTGTGCGACCTTTCACTCGCTTCGAGAAACTCGTTCGGGCATATGATGGTTCACGTGGGCTTATTTCCAATCTCTAACACACACTCCAACATTCCACGCCCCCCGCCCTCCACACGTACCAAACCTCATGGCAGTCAACCAACACAGAGGGCATATCACCCAAACAATGGGACACATTGTGGCAGGACATACATTCAAAATGTTTCCCTCTGGGAAACAGCAAACAAGCTCATGTTCCAAGGTATTACAAACCCGCACGTCTCTGTTCTTTATCCAGCCACATCTTCTCTGTGCTGGCATTGTAACTATGATCGAGGGGACTTTTGCCATATATGGTGGTCCTGCACCCAAATCACTACCTTTTGGAAAGAGGTGTTAAGTCATATTAAAGTCACTGTGGGATATCCTCTCCTGTTTTCTTATACTGTGATCATCCTAGGGATTCACCCGTAAGACTTGAAAAGCAAGGACACACGCAGACTGGACACTTATTAGTTGCATGCTCCAGACAGCCCGACGGCTAGTAACTCTAGCATGGATGAACCCCCCCCTTCCATGGCGCAATGGTTCGACATTTATGGCATACCTTAGCGATGAAACAGCTGTCTCATAACCTTACTGGTACAGAATCCAAATTCCAATGGGTGTGGCAACCCCCGTTATAATACCTAAATCGAATAGCATTCACCTGCTTTAACCCCCCAAAACTTTGAGCAATACACCTCTTCTGCTAACCCACCAGATAATGTGTCTGGCACACCAATAGTGCATGAGTTACAACCACCCCTGCCTTGCCATCAACAAAAAAGCTAGGCCTGTCACCGGCAATGACCTGGACCCCTATACCCCTGTTCATGTTGTACTTTTGATTTTCTGTACAATCTTATAATGTTCACCTGAGAGGTGACCAGTCAGATAATGAACAATTGAACGTAAAGTACTGCTCAAGTCTGATCCACAACATTCTTTCAAATGCTATCTCCGCTGATGGCCAACAGCTCACTCTGTATTTAGTAATTGTACGTGGTTTTAATGCTGTAATGGAACTGTCACCTGTTGAAGCTGGGTTCTGTACAACAAAACTTAATGAAAAGATCTTGAGTAAAAAAATAAAATTTAAAAAAAGTAAGGTTTAGATCTGGCAAAAGGTATATTTTGCAGGTCGAAATGGCAGTTTAAAACTGCACTACAGGCTGCAGTGGCAGGCCCAAGACATATTTTACAGTGCTACTTTTGTGGGTAGAACAAAGAGTGTTGCAGCCCACTTGTAGCATTTAATTTACAAGTCCTGCGTACATAATACCATTTACTAGGGAATTATGAGTAAATTAAATGTTCCAGTTGTCTGTATGCCAATGTTACCACGTTTAAGGGATAGAGTACAAGCACTTTACCGCTGGTTAGCAGGGGTGAAGTGAACAGAGTCCTAATGCCAACACAAACAAGTGCAGCACCAAAAATGGGGGAGTGAAGGAAAAAGGTCTGGGGGAATGCGACACCAAGGATATCAGGTCTAGCAGCGATGGTGCATGAGGATGACAGAGTAGAAGGGAAGGTGGGAGGGTGGAAGGGGGAAGGGCAGGGCCATTAGGAGAAATGTATTGATCATGCTTCCAGCTAACAGAATCATGGGAATATGGCATTATGATACCAAGCTGCCTACACTACATCTGGTATATTGGGTTGGATGATATGTACTGTTCTCTAATTTGACATGAGAGAGGTGGAGGTTACTTGGTATCAGATTACATTAATGTATACAGCTGGGTGAAGTAATGAATTGGGATAGGCTTGGAGAATGTAAAACATTCCACTTAAGAGGTCCCTCTAGTGACTGCCATGAACATACCACATTTGCATCAGTCTAGGTAGCAGTTCACCATATACATCCGAAAATGGGCAGGGATCTTGCTGGAGATGGGATGGGGAATTATTCCTACTAGGTAATCTAATCTTTCGTTCTTGGTTGTGACCTAATTAATAGGTGGAAATGTATAGATCTGTTTTGTTCTAACACCTGCATTTTAGCGTATCGTAGAGAGATGCTGCTTAGTGCATCTCTTAGTTATGTAACTAAATGACTAATAACCTTCTTATGGACACAGTTGTAAACTTGAGCAATGTTACATACTGGATAAATATTATTAGCAAATGTATTATGCTTTGCTTGACTAAAAATAAAATTCAAAGAGAACAGCTGGGCAGGGCTTTCTACTCTAGTTGATCATCACCAAATATGTTGACATCTCATGTCAACGATGGCTCTCTACTTATGCCATTTATAGACCTAAAACAGATCTTTAACTTCATAAATTGTAAAGGTTGTGCAATATCCTCGAAGCACTAAGAACTGGTGATGCATCATTGCAGGCAATAAAAGAAATTCGGTGGGGCACAAAAGATTCCACTGGCACTTGGTGGTCAGTGTTATGGAAGGTTCTGGAGCTCTAGCAAGTCTATACTTTCCAGACAGTAACCTTTGCAGCTGAGACATGGGGGCCTAGGGTGGGCCAGTCTCTGGGTGCCACAGACAACTGCACTTAATGCAAGCGCCTGGGGCACACTAATGGTTCAACCAGCCGCGGCCCGTGCAGGTAAGAGCGCTATGGCGGTGGAGCCGGGTGGGGGGCGATTTCAACGGATGATGACAAGGGAAAATTAAACAAATAAATAATTTTCTCTCATCATCTGTCGAAATCCCCCCCCCTCCAACCCGGCCCTACCGCTCTTACCTGCACGGGCCGCGGCTGGGTTCAACAATGGTGGCAGAGTTAGATGAAACAGGCATTTTGGCCACTACACGGCAAGCCGAGTTGAACCTTCTGTTATATAGAGGTGGAGTGTGGTTAAATAACCACCTAGGGCTTTATTGCAAATTTTCAATCGAATGAAGAAGGCTGATCAAATTCCTCGTCTGCCTCACTTTAGTCAATCACTAGGGTCTTTAGGAGTCTTCTTCTCCATCTGGACTCACTCACAGGGAACAACTACAGGGAATAAACAAACTATTCTGAGCCCAAAAATAACAGACATGACAGCAAATTAAAAAGGTGACTACTTCAATGATCACGGCCTAATTTGAAACTACCTAGCAACTGCTGCTCTCCTACATGCCAATTAGGAGTACATGAAAACACGGAATGTACACAATATCAGTTTCCACTTGCTGACCCTGGTAGGAAAAAAAAATCTACAGAGGAATTTCTCAGCCTATCTGCATACATGAAAGGGTGGAAGTGGTGAAGATGCTCTGGTTGACTGCTTAGTCCCAGAAGATCCACATCAGCTGCCATAAAGCAAAGTCAATTCGCACTGGCTTGTTCACGCAAAATATTGCAATGTTGGTGTGCACAACAATTATTTTTTCCTTTAGCAAACAACTCTACAAACAGAAACGCAACCTACAGCACAGCAAGGGGAAGTTACTTGCACTGTTAGGATCATGGTATGTAAACTTCTAGACCGCAAACTGTGCCACCTCTGCCCTTTTACACTCCGCCAACCCACAAAGACTGCAAGAATTTGAATGGTAATGAAAACCTGTTGTTGTGGTGACTGGATTCTTCTGAATATTCTCCCTCACATCCCATAAAAACAAAAAAAAGGATCTGCACGCCTTTACTCCACTATTCTGACTTTTTATCTGCAGGTGATAATCAGGCAAAAATGCACAGCTCTCATTTTATCATCAGCACCTCTGCTATACTGGAGCCCACCAGCCTAAGAGCCCCCTGAAAATACCAGGCAGAGGTGACGTGCTGAGGCTAGCAGTTGAGCATGTCGCCATGAAGACTTGGGCCCATCCAAGTAGGAGACCGCTCCAATAAACCTCAGCCTAAGCACCTTGGGGACGAAATTAGGCCGGTGCCATGAATTTCTCTAGGGAACTTGTACTCTTAAAGCCAGGTAGAGACGGGGTAATCAAATGAGTTCTGATGAGCCAAACATCAAAGTATGGATGCCGTTCAAGTCTTCCTGATTTAGGATTTGTACAACAAAATATATTTTTGTGTGATGTATAGTATGGATCACAACCAAAAGGAGTGGTATCCCTACACGACACCCATGTAAACAAACTCCTTGCAGCACTCCACTAAGGCATACAATTTAGTATATGAACCCTAAATTAGGGAGACACAAAGGACCCCTACTAAAGCAGGAAACTAGCAGGGGATACCACTCCTTCCAGGCTCACATGTTGCGTTACAGCCTTAAGTGAGGGTTCATTTTCTGCATTAAGGGTTTGTATTTATAATAAGAAAATTTATAGCAAAACTCTGAAACTATACAAAGCGTTTCATTTGACCTGAAGAAGTCGAGGGTTATACATCCACATGACGAAACACGGGTTGGCTGGAAGCTCCTTACGTGAAGAAAATTAAAAGGTAATTAACTGAGGATTCACTATGTTGCTTTTAATTACTATCGATGGATATTTTTCTGCTACTGGACTGGAAGGCAAACATTTTTTCAATGTCTTGGAATTCTTATTAGTCCATACAGATATCCTCTTTTGTTTGGCACCCATAATACAAAAGTTGACATTCTATTTAAGTGAACCCGACACTTTTGTTAGTGGTGTGTGCCACTGCCCCCCTGTGATACCCAATCGTTCTTATCCTGCAAAAACAGTCAAAACAGTTATATTTCAAGACTTTTTTCTATCATACTTTGTTCAAAAAATTAAGATAGAGCAGCTAGTAATGTCAAACATTAAAATATTAATACGGGAGCCAATGTTTCTTTATGATATAAAATGTTATCTTCTTTGTTTAATAAAGGTTTCCCCAAACGTACAGATGAGATGGATGAAAGGTTGCGAGTGAAATTACACACCGTACACATTTAAAGGAATGGCCCAGCCCTCATTTTGAAATCACCTCACTTACATTTGTTGAAGAAGCTGCCGTGTCTGCATTGCTGCGCCGTAAAGCTGCCAGGAGCCGAGATGGAACAGTGTGTCTGCAGAGCTCTGGCTAGGGGCGCGAACTGACAGGTGTTTCCAATTCCTGGGCATGAGAGGCCGCCTAGAGCGGGAAACAGAAAGTAATGATGTTAAATCAATCATGCGCGAGAGGCCTGCTTCAGGCGCTTGTATCATCACCTGGCCATTCAGAATTCTCTTGCTTACAGTTTTGAGCTCCAGTGTTTTGCTATCAATCCTAATAAGTACAATAAAAGAAATGTACAATGCAAAGGACTCACATGTTTAAGTACTGTATACAAAGACAATACATTGTGCTGTTGCGGAAGCTAATAAATCGTAACATGGTGGGGAATATCTCAAATGACAGGTGAGCCCCATGTTAAGCTTTTCAGTCCACTTTTTAAATTACTTATGCAGATGTCTGCTGTACTTATGCAGATCTCTCTCTATTTTAGCTCTAAAAATACATTATGTCCCTAATTACTAAACTCTCACTTCCGCCCTAACATTTTTAATCCTCTGGTTTCATGCCTGCATTAACAGCTCACTGCTCATTTACTTCAGCCTGCTCTTCAGGAAAGGCTTTAAATTCAACAGCTCCTATTCCAAGAAAATGTCATTCCAGAGTGGCTTACTTTTCTCTTGCACACAAAATAGTCGTGCTCTAGTTTTTCATTAAAACTCTGTGGTGATCCAACAGTGGAATACTAGCGAGTTAACTGAAAGACTGCTGTTGGTGTTGGAGGAACATGTTTGACTGTGTGTCAACGTTTTATTGAAATGGATGACGAAGATATTTGAGAACTCATACAAAATGTAACCTATTTTAGCTTTCTAGAACACTAAGGGCCTAATTATGAGTTTGACGGTGTGGTAGCGGGCCGCCCCGCTCCTACACCGCCAAACCTCACCCCCACCCGCCAGATTAGGAGTCATTGCGTGGTCCGGCCGGCAACGTGGCAGTTCCGCGGCGGTGCAGTACTAATGCTCATATGTGAGCCTTAGAACTGCACCCCCACTGGACCGCCAATGCTCGTTCCTGCACAGCATGGACTGTGCAGTTCATGCCGTGCAGGAACAGGGGTGCATGCACATAGGGGGGCACATGTGCCCCCCTGTATGCACCCCCATGCATAGGGGCAAAAGAGGGCCCTGTAGGGCCCCCTCTGTTTCCTCACTCCCAGCAGTTTCTTGGTGAGAGAACCGCCATGAGACCGCTGGCAGTGAGGAAACTCGTAATATGCTTGGCGGTGCCGCAGAGGCACTACCAAGCATATTGCAGCCTCGAGACCGCCGCGCCGACGGATGCGGCGGTCCCATGGAAGTCCGACCGCCATACTTGTAAATACGGCAGTCTGGACCGCTGGTCCCCAACCGCCGCCACACCTCCACCGCGAGTTTGGCGGTACTATGGACTACCAAACTCATAATTAGGCCCCAACTATAGCCCTAAAATAGTTCTGCATTAAAAAGAAACCCTTCATTTCTTCATTTACTGCAGTATAATCCGTAGGAAATGCTTTCGGTATTACAGCTTTGATTCCATCAAGATGGCATTCAGATGGGCCACACCTTTGTCATAAATTCAGAACATTAGCGCTCTGGTTGCTCATTAGAACTTTGTGGTAAAGCTGCAGTTGATTACTAGAGAGTTAACCGACAGGTTGCTGGTGGTGCTGAAAGTACATATTTCAGTCTGAATGTCAGAATATTTTTTAAATGGATGAGGAAGACATTTGAGAACTCCTAAAAAAAAAATGTGCCCTCATTTTTAGCTTTCTACAGCACTAACCATAATTTCTATGACAAAAGGAACAACCTAATTTTCTACATTTCTAAAGGAAATACTATAAGCTTTACAGCTTTGATTTGAGATGGCTTCTAGCGTACCCCACTTTTGTAATAAACACAGAATGTTAGGGCTCTAGCTGTTCATTAGAACACTGTGGGAACCTACAGTAAAACATAGGAGAGTTAACTGACAGGCTACTGCTGGTGCTCAAAGCACGTCTCAGACTGCATGTCAGAATGTTTTACTGACATGGATGAGAAAGATATTTGACAACTTGTAGAATATGCGGCCTCATTTTAACTTTCAAGAGAGCTAATCATAATTTCTGTGACAAAACAAACCCCCTCATATTCTTAGTTCCTAAACGAAATGGTTTAAGATGGAGGCAGGAGTGCCACAGTTTTATAGTAGATACGGAACGTTAGTACTCTAGTTGTCATTAGAAAACTGTGGGCGCAGTGTTGCCAGATTGGGCTATTTGTCGCAAAAATGGGTGATAATTTTCCCATTCGTGCGGGGAAAAAAACTACTGTGGGATGCACAAATATGGGCTTCCTTTGGCTCTTTATGCACAAAATTCATGAATAGGGTCACGTCCCTAATCACACAGCCCTCAGCAGTCATTCATAGCGTGAAAGTGCCACCTATGATGGTCCTGCTTCATGCTTCAGGCTTGCCCCCAGAATGACTGGATCAATGGGGTCACAACAGCAGGCCTGTTATTTTTAAGTCTCGCCTAGGCAGCACTTGCGCTGTCTCTTCGAGGCATGCTGTATCTAGAAAATGGGCTTGAAAAAATGACCATCTTTTTCATTGGTTCCCGTTGCTGTCCTTTAGAAATGCAGACTTTTCAATGGTTAATACACTCAGTAGTCCCTCTTTTTGGAATTTTGTATCCTCCCATGAGGACTGCCCCTCTTACATGTGTTCTTACTGTTCAGGTTATTTATACTTAAAGAGAACTCTTTTTTAGTTGGCCTGTCTCTGCTTGTTAACAGTTCTGTTTACTTGTGCAGTGAAACTTCTGTCGCATCATTTGCTTGCCCTCGCTTTATCTCCCATGCCTTCCTCTCACCCCTCCCACAACACGGCTCCGGTTACTTCATATCCCTTAATCTCCTGCTGCCTCCCTCTCACCCCTTCCACACCACTGCTCATAGGCCCCCCCACCCCTCCGTGGCCACTGCTGTTTTGCTTGTACTTTACAAATGCTTTTATCTATATAGCACACCTAGCCATGGGCTCAGGGAAATTAATCCATTACCACAGGATATTGAGCCCATAGCAGACTCTAACTGGGATCCCCAGCTCACCAGTCGACAGCTCTCACTGCTGTGCCAGATCCTTTGCCTAGTCATGTTGCAGGGTGCGGTACCATATGTGGCCAAAAGAGGTCCTAAGGGACACCTACTGACAGCCTGTGGTACTGCACCCTCACAACACTGCTTGTTTTAATGTGGATTCAGAACTGCCATTTTCACTCCCAGCGCTACGACACCATTGCATGTTTACTACATTTAAAACAAGCATTGGCATAGCCAATAGGTCTCGCCTTTGGGGCCTTATAAGTGTTTAGCCAGAGCTATTGACTTTGCCAATGTCTTCAAGCTGTGCTGTAGAGAAGTGTGGCTGCTGTGCGGCATGCTGAAAAGTTATAATAAAAAAGTGTCAGAAGCATTTTTGTTACTTTATATATGACCAAGAAGGCATTATGTAAAACTGAACGACCATATTAAAAAAGTATTTACAATTAAAAATTTCCTCAGTTTTCTTTTGTTCTTGCAATGCTGGCAACTTGTTTCTGCCTATTGCAATGGTTGTTTGTTAAAGCTTTTTTTTTGAGGGGGCATAAACAATCGGAGGGTGAAGGTTGGGAACTAGTACCTGTATTATAACACTAGCAGCGGCCAGACGCTAGGGGAGAATCAACAGATGCCAGATTCCGAGAGCAGGCTGAGGTGGTGCTGAGTGATGCTGAGGTGGTAGTGGTGGTGGTGGTGACTGTTGCGGAGACGATGCTGAGGTGATGCTGAATGATACTCAGGTGTTGCTGAGTGATGCTGTGGCGGCCCTGAGTGATGCTGGCGTGGCGGCGCTGAGCGATGCAGTGGCGGTGCTGAGCGATGCTGTGGTGGCGCTGAGCGATGCTGTGGTGGCGCTGAGCGATGCTGTGGTAGCGCTGAGTGATGCTGTGGTAGTGCTGAGCGATGCTGTGGTAGTGCTGAGCGATGCTGTGGTGGTGCTGAGCGATGCTGTGGTGGTGCTGAGCGATGCTGTGGTGGTGCTGAGCGATGCTGTGGTGGTGCTGAGCGATGCTGTGGTGGTGCTGAGTCATCCTGTGGTGGTGCTGAGTCATCCTGTGGTGGTGCTGAGTCATCCTGTGGTGGTGCTGAGTCATCCTGTGGTGGTGCTGAGTCATCCTGTGGTGGTGCTGAGTGATGCAGTGTTGGCCCTGAGTGATGATGTGGTGTCGCTGAGTAAAGCTGTGGTGTCGCTGAGTAAAGCTATGGTGGTGCTGAGTGATGCTGTGGTAGTGCTGAGTGATGCTGTGGTAGTGCTGAGTGATGCTGTGGTGGCGCAGAGTGATGCTGTGGTGGCGCGGAGTGATGCTGTGGTGGCGCGGAGTGATGCTGTGGTAGCGCGGAGTGATGCTGTGGTAGCGCGGAGTGATGCTGTGGTGGCGCGGAGTGATGCTGTGGTTGTGCTGAGTAATGCTGTGGTTGCGCTGAGTGATGCTGTGGTTGCACTGAGTGATGCTGTGGTTGCACTGAGTGATGCTGTGGTTGCACTGAGTGATGCTGTGGTTGCACTGAGTGATGCTGTGGTTGCACTGAGTGATGCTGTGGTTGCACTGAGTGATGCTGTGATGGCGTTGAGTGATGCTGTGATGCGTTGAGTGATGCTGTGATGGCGTTGAGAGATGTTGTGTTGGTGCTGAGTGATGCTGTGCTGGCTCTGATTGATGCTGTGCTGGCTCTGATTGATGCTGTGGTTGCGCTGAGTGATGCTGTGGTTGCGCTGAGTGATGCTGTGGTTGCGCTGAGTGATGCTGTGGTTGCGCTGAGTGATGCTGTGGTGTTGCCGAGTGAGAGATAGAGTGAAGATATAATGCCCAATTAGAGAGGGTGGTGAGAGAGAAAGGGTGTACATAGAATAAAGAGTGGAGCGGGATAGAGAGAGAGCAAGAAGGGGAGAGAGAGTGAATGAAGGAGTTTGAAAGAGAAACAGATAAAGGGGTGAGAGAGAATGAAAGGCTAAAAAAGATAGAGAGGGGAGAGTTAATTAAGTAGAGAGAGAATTAGAGAGGGGAGAGAGAGGGAAGGAGAGAGACAATAAGAGTGGGGGTGTGGAGTTTAAATAGAGTGAAGAAGTGACGCGGAAAAAGTAACCTTAAATATAGCTTTGTGCTTTGCGCGAATAAATATTTAAAAAAACACAGTGAGAGACAAAAATACTGGTAATTAGGCTGTGACTCCCAATATAAAACAAATAGCGATATAAGGTGAAATCAACCCACCAAAGCAATATTTCTAACTAGACAAAAAAAGCTTGCATTTCAATGCTAATCGCTGTTGTTTTTCATGTGACTGTAGTCCAGGGCCCTCAGTTGGTAATGTGAGCTGCTGCTGCGATTGAAACATCAGAGTCCAGAGAGTTAATGAGCCATGACGAGGAAATGAGGAAGAGATAGGAAACCCAGAGGGCAGCTGCGCGTGCACGCCATTGTGAACTCAAGCTGGTCGCCAGCCGAAAGCCAGTGTTTGCACTTCCAAAACCCGCTTACTAAAACTCTCGGCCAGACCACCGCAAGCGCTGGTGCAGGCCGAGACCTAAAAAGCCCAACGGAGGTCTTTATTTTATTAAGGTGGGGAGGGCATATCTATTGTGAAGGTAAAAAACATTGGCATTTATAATGCCAATAGCTCCAACTCCAACAAATAAAAATGCGAGACTGCCCAGAGCCTTCTCACAGTCTCTGGATTGACAGTGAGAGAGAGGCTGAGACCAAGGCCAGTGACCACCAGTCCCACAGGCATCGACCATCACTGAGCTCCCAACACCAGGCATCCTGTTGTATCAGCAAGGTGGGGTAGGTGCAGAGCCGTAAGTTACAGTGCACTGGTTTGTAGGCCATTGCAGCTCCAGGAGGGACTGAGAATCAGGACTCGACTTAGGGGTCATTCATTGCTCATTTTCTACATCGACTTGTCTTATAGGGAGCGGGGTGGGGGGGGCAGAGACTTGTTAGGGCCAGACAGTGTGCTGTACATCAGTTCATTTTGAAATTACAAAACGTTTGTGTCATTGAGTACAGTACACCTTCTGCAGAGGCCTCTCTGAGACCGAATAGAGCATATAAGACTAGACTACAGCAGTGCTTTAAAGGGAACGGGAGGGTACTCGGGAACAGGCTCAAACGAGGCGTTTTGAGGGAGTATGTCTGTAAGCTGCTGTGACAATCAAAGCAGACAGTGTATTCTACCACTGAGTTGCACTTGCTGTTACAGCCTTACATTTTAAGTGACAGCGCAAGCAAGAAGAACTAAGAGATGTGGTTTAACAGCCAGACCTGAAATATGAAAAGATATCCCGTAAGTGCACTCTGTCGAAAATTCAAACATATTCAAAGTATTGGCTGTCTACGAGCTGTCTTGGTGTGTGCACTGTCCCAATGGCACACAGTGTGAATGAAAGAATTGCTGGCAGTGCCCCCACTTGCTAGTTACAAGACTCACTGACTATTCGATCCGTGGGTTCAATCAAACATTTTTCCAAACTATAAAAAGATTAACACAAACAAAAGCTTGCTGTTGCTGGTTTAATATTTATTGATTGCTTCATATGATGATTTGCAACAAAAAATTGTTGTTCAAACAATCTCAATCATCATTGAGACGACCATTCATATTCGCCAATGTAATACAATGACTTGATCCATTAATTTAAATGACCCAATGCATTTCGGGTTGAAAACCCTTCATCAGGGGAAACAATTTCAAACCGGGGGTGTACCATACATGCCAGTTGAAAACTGGTAGTTCCTCATGCACTTTAGGCTCTAAATGCATGCACCCGGAAGTGGTCGCAATCGTCCCAGACTTGCCCGGATTGGAATTGGGGAACCAATTCAATTAATCTTTGTTTGATTACTTAAAACCATAACAATTTTAAAAAAACGTGTATTTCATATATACAAAAAGTTTAAAAGACAAAATGTTAGTACAAAGAAAGTATAGTAATCTTGCTAAAAAATGAGTTAACGCAAAATGTCCCAAATTGATTGATTGCCGTTGATATCCGGAGCCTTGGATGTCAAAGGACCGAAGCGTCGTTTTTAAAATCTAAAGGGGAACAGCCGGGCATAAATGTTCTAAAGGGGTTTAAAATGAGAGCGGTGAGTAATTGAAGTTGGTGAAGAGGGCAATGTTCAGATAAACAACACAGGATGATCAAGGGTTCGTAACTTGATCACAGGGCGGCATGGCAGTGCTGGCAAAGGTGGCAAAGGAGTTTGCGGCCCTATTTTTCCCAAGTTTTTTGGCCGCTCTGGTGACAAATTTAGTGAACCGAATGTTGAGCATTGTGTTTTCTGGGTTCATAGCAGCTATTATAGCCTGTCGGCATGTTCGAACTCCGAGATTGTTCCATTCACCCCGCAGCAAAGTCCTTCTGTCATTAAGCAATGCGGGACATGCACAGACTATGTGCTCCATTGCTTCTGAACGGTAGCCGCACTCCCTACATTCGATATTGACACTAGGGCGACGTCATTCGGGTAAGTGCTTTAAAAAAGGCCATTCTCCCATCCTCAGAGCCATAAACTTTAGCTTCCATAAAAGTGCATACGTGCTTGATAGATAAGGTGATTCGACCCTCGGTTTGAAGTCAGAAATAACCGCCCAGGCATGTTTCCTTCTGGACAGTTTTGCCCTGTCAGAATGAAAAGACCAAAGCCGGACACTTCTCTTGATGACAGATTTTAACGCCTGCTGGGATGGGTTTGTTCCCCAGTATTCCTTGACGCCGAGTAATTGCAGGGAATGTTCCAGATGGCGCCGATGTTTTTGACTGGATTGGCTGGTCGATATTTCGTTCCAGAGTCTTGCCACCAAGCTACCTTCCCGAAAGTTGCGCAATCTGTTACAGAGCTTGATGAACGCGCCGGCCTCGACGCCTTGGTGATCTAATAGGGTTCGAATCCCGCCGGCAGCTTACGTGATGATGGTAATCAAGTGTTTCGCAGCTAGGTAGTAGATGTGAGGAAAATGGGGCGGGTAAGTTTGAAAAGTTTCTATGGGTGTAAGACTGTCTACATGAATGTAAAAGAGTGTGCAAGATCGGGTGTTAGCTTTACATTTTTGCTGAGAAGAAAGCTCCGAGAATTTGCACACGTGCTGCAGAAATCTGCTTTCAGGCACTTTTAGAATCCTGATAGCATAGCTTCAACCTTAAATTTGCAATAATCTGATCAAATCCTTACCGTTAAGACTGCTTGTAGTAAACTGTAGTGCCTATAAGTAGCACTTCAACACCACATGACCTTAACAAAAAATAGTATTAACAATTAGTAAGTGATTACTGTTTTATTACGGTTTGGTGCTCACAGACTCCACAGTGTCTATTACTGAAACCAAGGAAAATATTTTTCTAAATAGCTGAATCTATTCCGGCAGTTCTTAACCTGTGGTCCGGGAACTTCTTAGAAAATGAAATAGTATTAACATATTAATAAAGTGTATGAAAATAAACCAGCAAAATGCAAAATTGAAATTTTTGAAACGTTCTGTAAAGGTGAAGGAATTAGAAAGAGGAGGCAACAACTTAAGGATGTATCCATAGATTGATTTATGGGAGCAGTGCAAGTGCATCAAACAGAATATGGTCTTCTTGAAACAACTTTATTTCGGCCACCAGGGCCATAAAAGTACAAATACAAACATTGTTAAAACCTAAGATGGAATCAAGCGGCCAACCGCTTTGAGATTATTTCTGCTGTCACTGTTGACTTTAATGATATTATGTCATCGATAGAGGGTGGGCAACCAGTCTCTCATGACCAACTAGTCACAAACCAAGCCGCCTTTTTCGAACGATTATCAGGACACTCTATCCACTCTATAAACCAGCTAAGACCAAGGCGAACCCCTGGTTTGACAAAGAGTGTCGCAAACATCAAAGACTTTTAGCTAGGGCTATTAAAAATCGAGACCTGCCCAATATATCTTCGACTCGCAAAGCTTATAAACACGCTATAGCAAAAGCTAAAAGGAACTGGAATGATCAGAGATGGGTGACCCTTAATGCAGCTTGTGCAGTTAAAGATTTTAACCTGTTCTGGGAGCTAGTCTCTAGTAGGGGTGCAACTGTTGCTCCTGGCCCAGTAAATAGTGTAGCTCCATCAAAGTGGGCTGAGCCCCGAAAATCTTTTGTCGATGCGTTCTTGCTAAAATACACGACTGGATGGCAGATAAGTCTATTCTTAGCCCTTTCCAGGCGGGCTTTCGATCAAAAATCTCTACAATTGATCAAGCCTTACAGTTTCTCATGATCTACTGGCGCACAGTCCTTATCGGCAAGGGTAACGTATTTGTCGCCTACGTCGACTTGCGCTCGGCGTTTGATTTGGAGTCCAGTCTTAAACTTTGGCAAACACTCATTGACATGAAAATGCCATCCCACTTAGTATCACTGGTTGCTTGCCTCCATGAGAAGAACTTTGCCCGAATAAGATGGGGGAACCAGGAAGAGATGACAGATAAGATTAAAGTGGACAGAGGTGTCCGCCAGGGCTGCGTATTGGCCCCTACCTTATTTTCGTTGTACATAAACGACATTGTATCTTTTCTAACCCATATTGATTCTGATGCACCTTCACTGGCTCACGCAAAAACTCCAATACTTTTATTTGAAGATGATACCCTGTTGGTCTCTAATACCCTTAGTGGACTCCAGAAGCTCCTGTCACGTTTTGAAGTGTCCTGGGCCGCAAGGGGATTAGAGATCAACACGGACAAAACAAATCTAATGACGCTTAATCCCCGCAAATCCTACAGAAAGGGTTTATCTCAGGGATGCGGGGGAGGGGGGTTCTCGAAACTGTCCACAGCGTCACCTATTTGGGTATCACTTTCAGTAGCAATATGGTATGGAAGACGCACCTCACCAAAAGAGTTTTAAAACTCAAGCAAATAACAGGAGCAATTCATAAAGTGTATAAAGCCTCTTATTTTAAACTCATTCAGCCTGCCATTCAACTGTACGAAGCTAGCGCACTAGGGTTAGCTTTCTACGGGGTCAAACTATGGAGCCACACAAGCATTGATACACTTACTATTGTTGAAAACACATTTTTATGTAATCTGGCTTCTCTTCCTTCTAGCACGCCTTTGGTTCGACTCTTTATGGATCTGGGCTTAAGAAACCTCCAGGACAAAGCCAGACTCCACTCATTGTTATACTGGAAGAGGCTATGGTCCACCCAAGAGCTTGAGCATTACACTACAGATCTCCAGGCCGAAATCTTAGCTGGCCACTCGGTAGTAATTTCCTGGCTTAAATATATCAAACAGACACTAGAATATATTGGGTCTCACGAACTATGGACCCATGCAGCCACTATATGTTTTCCTTCAAAAAGTACCCTTTGAAAGCTTTACTGATCAGCGGTAGAGGCAAAAGCTGCCACAAGAGCAGAGCTCCCTGCCTTAACTCAAATAGTTTTAGACTTCAAATCCCCGATTAGATACGAGTCTTTCTGGGACCATGTGACCGTATCTAGTGATAGAAAACTATCCTTACAATTTAGAATGGGCACCTTGCCATCAAGGCTTTTACAAAGAGCTGGTTGGCTGAGGTTACCAATATTTGTTCTATAAGTTAGTCTCAGTGTGAGAGTGTTCTGCATTTTTTTTTGTTTTCCCTGCTTACGCTCGCCCGCATAAATTCTGGCTGGCTCCCATTTGCAGGCGAATATGCCGTCGTAGAACATAGTCTAAATAGTGGGTGGCATCATCTTTATTTGGAAAAGTGTCAACCTTCCCATTAAAATAAAATTGTAGATTATTTTACATTTGTTTATGAATTTAATAAAATATTTTATCATTTGTTTAATTGTTTGATGAATGTTTATGTATTTTACTGCATTGTTTTGTGGGTCAAATCATTGAAATTGCTCATGCGGGGGGGTCCTTATATTCCAATAATGGCTTGGTGGGGCGTCCTTGGACCACAATAATGATTCAATGGTGGTCTCCTAATTCCAATAATGATTAAGTGGGGTGCTAAGAAGTCAAAAGGTTAAGAACCCCTATTCTATTCCATCACATAGAGCTCTCCGAAAAGTGGTACTCCGCTTGTGCTGAAATCTCTTAGCAGCTTAATGATGTAGATGCATATACCTAAAGGGCCTGAAGTTTGGGAGCAGGACATTAAGGCTACTCAATGTCAGTTGAGACATAAAAGGGGACTGGCAGAGTGTGAGATAAGCAACTTTGGCTAAAAACACACAAGACTGGTCTGGTTAGGCAACCAGGTTAGAATGTGGAACTCATGGTGCCAGAGTTTCCAATAATCCACGAGATTACATCCTAGCTGCAGTGCTACATCATTAACTTATTGTCATGCTATATGAGGCTTGTATAGTGCCATTTCAAAACCTGTAGTATTTACAGGGGCGTAGCTTGGTCACTAACACTGGGGGGGTGTGAGCTTCAGATTTTCCAACAATCACTTTGGCATGGAATGTTAAAGTACGTTATACACAAGCACGGCGCATGAGAGGAGCTTTAGGGGCAGTGGAAATGCAGAAGCATGCTGATGGGTGGGAGAAAACACAATATTTGGTCAAATAACCAACACTTTTGAAGGCTTTCACAACAGTGAGAGGCAGAGAGTGTGTATGCGTTTTTGTTGGTATGTATGTAATAATTCCTTGTGATATCCGACAGACTACTCGCCATACCCAACTGAAAGCACCTGTACCCAACTAATGACCAGAAAATACATTTAGTGTGGATGGTGTAACAACCCAGCACCCCCCCTCCCGAAGCTACGCCCCTGGGTATTTGTCTCAAATTTGTGTGAAAATGTTGTAGTAAAATGCACTACTTGGCTCAAAGATCATCAGCCATCAGCCTCTGATAGATACCAAGAAATTGCTGATACAATTAAATGGCTGCCTCGCAGCCATGCCCTAAACTGCTCCATAAGGCCCATCACCATAAATTTGGTAAGTCTTGCCACTACTCCCCCCCCATTTAAAGCACTGGATTGGAGTCAACAGATTGTAAACCTCACCAGAACTGAGCACAGAGCCAGTTTAAGGGTTTCTTCCTGAGGCGGGATTAGGGTCCAAGGACTTGGAGTCTGACACTCATGATTTATGCAGTGCTCTCATATTTGTTAATAACCTCAGTTGCACATATGAGAGCGCATTGAAATAAGCGAGGGCAGGATGTGTGCTATACACAAGCATTGGCATAGCCAATAGGTCTCGCTTTTGGGACCTTATAAGTATTTAGTTATGCAGCACAATAACCTTAGTGCAACAACATTAACTGTTGCATGGTTAAACACTTATAAGGTCCCAAGGGCGAGACCTATTAGCTATGCCAATGCTTGTTTAACTTTGTGGTTAAGGTACAGTAACTCATTGCTGTTTTAATGTACTGTATTTGAAGCTCCTTACTATATTATTCTTAAATGTGTGTGTTATATTGCAATGTTTAAAGATGTTACTGTTGTTTGTGCTTTTATAGATTTTATATAGCTGAATAAAGTGTTCTTAGATTGATTGATTGACTGAATAACCACATATGGAACTGTAACAAGGCCCTCTGAATGGCCACAGAACACGAACAAAAAATAGCCAATCGTTTTGCACTTCGATACCAACTCTATCGTGCACTCGTATAAACAAAACAATTTCTCTGCCAGAGATTCACTCCTGGTACAAAACCGCATGGTGGCAATGACATCACCTGAGTTAAAGAGCACTGGCCGAATTGCAACTTGTGTTTCTAAGAAGATAAACAAGACCTGAAACATTGAGTTCTTATGCACCACCCTGCTGCAAGGTACAGGTAGCAGAAGAAACACGTTGTTCTTCAGTCTGATCCGAATGGAATGCTTGTAACAGGCAATCAGGGAGTGCAGGACTTTGTTCTTAATTGAAATGAGCGAAAACAAAGCAGTTTTCAGCGGCTAGCCATAAAAATGCAAATGCAGTGTATATATCAGAGAGAGAAGCGAAATTCCTGCTCCCAGCATGTCAGCCAGTGGAGGAACAAGCACCATTCACACATGAAAAAGTATAACCTAACCTAGAAAACACCTCTCAGTTAATCCAAAAGCAACATTCCACACCAGCAGAGCAAAACCATTGTTTCAAGGTGGATTAAACTGTGCTCCATGTCAGGGAACTTTTTTTTCAGCTATCATTTTAACATGCACATATGAAATTAAAACGTTAACTTGTACGCGGAAGCTGTTTGGGAGGATTAGATTCGGCCAGGCAATTCAAGAAATGTAATGGAACGTCGCCTTGCCAGTGGCGGATTACAATGCGTGGCACAGCCGCGGCGTTTCACTCGCACTAAATCCACTCAGGACAAAGAACTTCACTGTACTAAATAACACCTTACTACTCGAAGCACGTTTCCTCACATTTAAGTGCATACGGATCTTGAATAAAAAGTATTTTTCAATGCATGTGCAAGGATTCAAAACACATTAGAGGGGCAAAGTAAAACGTAAACCAGCACCTTCGCCTGCATTAATAAACACGTTCTTTTTAACAGGTCAAATAACTATTTGTTTAGTGATCTTGTGTGGCCATAAACATATTGTATTCAAAGATCAAAATAACGGTGCTCTTTCAGACTAGTTACCAACAGTTGTCACTTCTATCACATATACTATAAAGTAAATAATTTCCAGGCGCTATCCAGAAGATAAAGGCATAATTAAAATCAGAGGCAGCGGCGTAGGAAGGCAGCAATGACGGCAGGGAGGAGGCGGGAGCGACGAGGCAACAGATGGCTTAATGAGCCATGACGAGAGCGGAAAGCCAGATGGCGCCTCTGCTCGTAACCGCGCGCGTAACCGCAAGCTTTAGGCCACAAGCAAAAGCGTGTGGTAGCATTTCTAAAGCCCACTCACTAAATGTCTCGCCCAGCGCATGCGCTGGCTCAGGCGAGACCTAAAAAAGGATTCACTTTTGCACCAGTACATCCCGAACTCACGTATTTCAAGGTGCAAATATATGTGCTAGTGAGGTAATTACACACACGACAGCTCCTCAAAACACATAAGCAGAGTATGTGCGCTGTACAAAAATAAAAGATTCGTTTTTGTATAACATGCATTCTAAGCTCATGTATTTCAATGCGGTTTCATACGAGCCAATACGGTATTTAACCTTTATCTCAGAAAAAGATGCTCATCTAGTGGACTAACTGCAGTGTAAAACTGGAAAATTAAGGGTCAATCCCAGCTACCCTGCTTAACCAATCTGTGAGATCACAGGCAAATAATTATTTGACCAAACCACCTTTTAATTCATCCTTACATTGAGAGCAACTTCAAATACCTGAGAGCAAATTCAGATACCTGTGTTCAGGATGTCCGCTGTACAAAAACCTCGATGTTTGATTTCATAGCCTACAATGTTCCTCCAGCTATAATTTGAACCTAGTCCGCATTATAGATACACAAAACTCACTTGCCTATTAGTTTACTAATAGCACTGTCATCAGGGTGCCTGGAGGAATTTTTCTCAGTGCATGTTTAAAATATCTTATTTTTACTACTTTTATCTGATGGACTAATTTGAAAAGATTCCGAATGTTACACAAATACACTGGTTTGCATTTTAACATACCATCATATTCCAACATGAAGTTTGTGGCATGATTTACATTCTAGTTATTTTCAGGTCTCAGCTCATGCACGGGCTCTTCGAGCCGGAACCCACCCTTAGCCCGGCTCTCCCTGTTTGTTGTCTGACCCACTTCTATTTTATAGCAGATATCCTGAGCTCACATATTTCAAGGCGCTTTCATATGTGCTAGGGAAGTAATTGCCACATAGCGTCTTGAAATATGTAACTTCATGTTTAAAAACCCACTTTTAATATATGTCTCTCTATGCAAAAACATATTCCCTTTGTAGTGCGCACATACTGAGCTCACGTATTTCCAGGCACTCTGTAGTGGTTTAAGTATTTGTGTCATATGTGGGCATGACCCTGATGTACTTACATTCTGTGCTCGTGCGTGGAGTGTACATCCTTGGGGATTCGATCGGCGACTGGCAGTTGCTGACCGAGCCTCTGAGGGTGCGACGCTCCTGGCCGTGGCTGAAGAGTTCACCTTGAAATAAAACCGTTCTTCAAAAGAATTCATCTTCTTGTCCGGTTTCATCATTTGTTACATATTGGCGATGACTGGGAACTCCGTCTTCAGCCACAAGCAGCGGATTATTCGGCGAATCCCACGCAGTACCCTACTCAAATCCAGCTCTCTGTCCGAAGTGTTTTCAAGTTGAGCTGAGATCGACGGATCCTACGGAACATTCAAGCGACAGCTGGTAGGACCATTTTAATTTTATTCGGCGAATTTGAGTTTCGGCCAGGGCAGCGTTACCCGCATCCATTAGACCGCGCGCCGTCAACTTGAACACGGCGCACGCGCTTTCACAGCGCGCTACAGTCCCACGCGCAGATTCAGCGCGTCATTGCAAAGAGGCGGAGAACAAAGGCATAGAACGTTGGTTTCGCAAGCGGAAGAGCGCTTCCTTAAGCTGCACCGTACCCGCGCGAGATCCATTTTGCTTTGGGCAATTCAGTGCGTTACACTGCTTGGCTTTCATCTGATTTCAAGCCACGGTGATACGCACACCTTCATTGGATTATCTGGTGTCAGTTCCTGTATCGGAACCTTCATTTGCGTGTCACGGTGATACGCACACCTTATCATTATTATTTTTTTTTACTTTTAGTTTATTCTAAATATCAAAAATGATCTCTTCACACATTCTGCCAATCTAAGTTGGTAACTTCCCACCAACTTCTCACTCTTCTTTATTAGTTATGGCTACTCTCAATCAAATTACTCAGCCGCCTCCTTTTCTAGCTAAACCTGGCAAACCTGGTTTACCTTGGCAAGAGTGGTTCTGTTTATTTGAAAACCACTTAGTGGCTATTGATGCTGCTGAATATTCACCTGCTCGTAAGTTCGCCCTGCTTTTCGGCAGTTTAGGTTTGGCAGCACAGCGCATTTTTCAAAGCATACCTCCTATCCCTCCTCCTACTGGTCAATCAGGAGACGGGCAATGGAACACTTATTTGGAGGCCATAGCTAGACTTAAGAAGCAATTTCGGAATCGCCTAACATAATGTTGGAAAGGCACAAGTTCTACAAACGTAAACAGTATGAAGAAGAAAAGGTGGAGGAGTATATTTCAGCATTGAGGGTTCTAGCTACTACTTGTGGGTTTGGTCCTTTATCAGATGACATCATTCGTGATCAGTTCGTCTTTAATTGTGCATCTCAGAAAATTAAAGAAAGGATTTTAGGTTGTAAAAATCCCTCACTTTCCGAAGTAATAGACATGGCTTTAAGTATAGAACGTTCTACAATTTCTACTAAAGTTATACAAGCTAACCCTATCCCTAAAGTGAATTCGATTTCTGAATCGGCGGAAGCTTATGAAGAAGATTTGTTGGCTGTAGGTTCAAGAGACAGAGGGTCAAAGACTTCTCAAAGTAGTTACCAACCATATTGCTACAGATGTGGGTCAAAGATGCACATCGGAAATTTTCAAGGGTGTCCTGCTTTAGGGAAACGTTGTTCTGTCTGTAAAAGAATGGGTCATTTCCAAAAACTCTGCAGAGGCCGCAGGAAACCGGTCTCAGTTCGAAGTGTTGACGTTGAAACGAATTATTGTGCAGAGTCTTTGGATAATCTACTCCTGACAGTGGATTACACAAAGGATCCCTTGGAGATTAAAGGCCCCTTATGTAATGCACTAATTGATGGTAAAGAAACCAGTGTTATGGCGGACTCAGGATCCCCAATTACAATTCTTCGTGACTCTTATTTTTTGAGAAATGGGGAAGAACTGTTTCACTGGCAAAATCCGATGTCAATCCAAAGGCCTTTGGCGAGAAGGACATGGACATGTTGGGATTTTTATGTCGGATGTCATAATTTTAGAAAGAAAAATTAATACTAAAGTCTATGTTGCAATTAAGGGAAAAAACATTGTGGGCTGGAAAGATCTGGCACGTTTGTGTTTGTATTTAGTCCCAGGGGATGTAAACCCTATAAGAGTTAGAGAAATTCCTGTTTGTAGTCTGGATGATCTAACTTTAGATTTGAAAAGTTTGATGTCAGAATTTAAGTCAGTGTTCAGAGAGCAAATCGGTTGTGTGAATGAGTTCAAACACAAGATCAGGTTGTTACCTGATGCAATACCTGTGGTTCATAAGGTCAGACCGGTCCCCTTAAGTGCCAGAGAAGAGTTAAGAAAAATGTTGGAGGATTTATGTTCACAGGGTATAATCCAACCCACGGAGTCTTCACAGTGGGTGGCCCCCATTGTGGTCGCTCGCAAAAGACAGGGGAAATTAGGCTCTGTGCGGATTTGAGAGGCCTTAATAAAAGCATTGTAGTAGACTGCCATCCCCTCCCCAAGATTCATGATCTACTGGCAAATTTGGGGGTGCCCGGTGGTTCTCTCTAATCGACCTAAAGTCCGCCTACCATCAAATCCCACTAGCTGCGGAGTCTCAGGAACTAACAACATTTGTTACACCTTTCGGTGCCTACAAATTCCTGAGACTTCCCTTTGGACTAGCATCCGCAGCTAGTGTTTTTCAAAGATTGATGGATACGATGTTTAAAGGGATAAAAGGCGTTCAGACATATCTGGACGACATACTGATTTTTTCGAAGGATCCAGATGAACATGTTGTGCTTTTGAGAAAGGTATTATCTGCTCTAGGCAAACACGGTATGACTGTAAGAGCAGATAAGTGCAAATTTGGCGTGAAAGAGCTGGATTACCTAGGACACACAGTGTCTTTTAAAGGTATTACTCCGAAATTTTCTGTGGTCAGGGCTCTCAAGGAGGCAAAACCTCCTTCAGACAAAGATACTCTTCGCTCTTTTTTGGGCCTCGCTGAATACTACGCAAGGTTCGTATGCAACTATGCACAGATGGTGGAGCCCCTTAGAGGTTTATTAAAAAAAGGTCAGAAATTCGTTTGGTCCCAAGATCTTGATGGGGTGTTTGCCAAGGTAAAAGATCTAATAATTTCAGCTCAAGCATTACATGCTTTCCGTGATGATTCACCGTCAGTCATCATGGTAGATGCTAGCATGAGTGGTCTAGGAGCAGTCCTTAGTCAGAGAGTTAATGGTAAAGAACAAACAGTGGCGTTTGCTTCCAGATCTCTGAAACCTTTTGAGAAAAATTATAGTACTATTGAACGAGAAACTTTGGCTTGTGTCTGGGCGGCTCAGAAATTTAAGATGTATATTTGGGGGCGAAAATTCAAAATTTTTACTGATCACAAGCCACTTACGTTCATTTTTTGTAAGCCCCCTAGTAATAACATGTCAGCAAGATTGACTCGCTTAATTTCTAAGTTACAGGAATATAATTTTAACATGAAGCATATTCAAGGGGTAAGAATTTTCAAGCGGACTGTTTGTCAAGGATGCTAATGGAAAAAGACGATGAGGATGATGTTGAGGAGGATGAAGTAGAATGTGTCGCTGTGCTTGATGCAGTTGAAAACTGTAATACTGTCATTTCAGAGTCAGAATGGAAAACTGCATGTATCAATGTTGCTATTTTGTCAAAAGTTATAGAGTATTCTTCATCTAAATGGCCTGATGCAAGGAATTTGTCAGGTGAACTAAGAAATCTGTCATTAGTAGCTGATGAAATTTCTGTCAAGAATGGTTTAGTTTTACGAGGCGATAAATTTATACCCCCAAGTTCTTTAAGAAATGTTTAATCAAGATCGCTCATGAGGGGCACCTTGGGGTAGCCAAGACTTGCATGAAGATCAAGTTAGATTATTGGTGGCCTGCCTTAGATGCCCAAGTGAAAGGTATGGTGGATGGATGCGAGGAATGTTTGCTCTCAGAC
Organism: Calotriton arnoldi; assembly: GCA_963921515.1. Taxonomy (NCBI): domain Eukaryota; kingdom Metazoa; phylum Chordata; class Amphibia; order Caudata; family Salamandridae; genus Calotriton; species Calotriton arnoldi. Next base: position 372,257 of record CAWUFW010008787.1, on the reverse strand, counting down.
AAACATTGGAAACTCCCGAAGGTACCTCTACATCCCACAGACTTTCCTGAGAAACCTTGGGAAAAAGTGGGACTGGATTTTTCTGGTCCATACAATATCCTTAATGAGTCTTCAAGATTTTTGATTCTAGCGGTTGATTACCACTCTAAATGGATGTATTATAGATTTGTGGACGCCCCTACCACTGATAACACTATTTCTTTCCTGAGCAAAGTATTTACCTTGGAGGGAGCTCCTAGATCCCTGGTTACGGATAATGGGACTCACTTTGTTTCGGAAAAGATGTGTTCATTCTTGATGAACCACGATGTCAAGCATCTGAGGGTAGCCAGGTATTCACCAGCTTCCAACGGGCTAGTGGAAAGGGGCAACAAAGTACTTAAAGAGGGGATACAGACAGCGCTGGCCGCTGGTCAGGACGTTAAATCATTTTTGGAAAAAAAAGTGTGGAGTTATAACACTTCTCCACACTGTACCACAGGTATCACCCCTTTCGAGCTCCTGAGAGGCAGAAAGGCTAACACAACCTTGCTGCCATCTTGGTTAGATAGTGGTAAACTAACAGGAGGGGACACCAGTTGTAAGGATTTGGCAAGTAAAGTGAGGGTAAGTCAAGAGAAAATGAAAAAGAAATTTGACGGAGGGTGTTCTTCCACCAATGTTGAAATTGCGGTGGGTGATTGGGTTTTATTTAAAAAACCATTTAAAGTTAGAAAAGGAGAGTCCATCTTTTCGAGTCCTGTTCTAGTTTGTAAAGTCAGTAGAGGTGCAGCGTTTCTCCAAGATAAAGGCTGGTGGAACAAAAGACAATTGATTAAAGTAAGTAAGGTCCAATCGGATTTAATTAGGAACAGGAAAGCTTCAGTGGCGGAAGGTGAGCTTGATTGGTCTTATTGGTTACATAATCAAGAAAGACAAGAACCCTCAAGGGAGCAAAATTGTTTGCCAAATAATGTCCTGTAAACAACGAATTGGAAAGTAATGTAGGTCGGTCACGGGGAGGTCGCGTTAGAAAGTTACCTTCGAGATTTAAGGATTTCATTACATGTTAATTCTGAAATTTATAATTTTTGTTTATATAGGGGAGGTGATGTAGTGGTTTAAGTATTTGTGTCATATGTGGGCATGACCCTGATGTACTTACATTCTGTGCTCGTGCGTGGAGTGTACATCCTTGGGGATTCGATCGGCGACTGGCAGTTGCTGACCGAGCCTCTGAGGGTGCGACGCTCCTGGCCGTGGCTGAAGAGTTCACCTTGAAATAAAACCGTTCTTCAAAAGAATTCATCTTCTTGTCCGGTTTCATCATTTGTTACACACTCTCATATGGACTAATGACTACATAAGTCCACATAAATGAGCCTTGAATATTAAAGGGGATAATTATTAAACTTGAATTTAGAAACATTAATGGCGCCAACCCGCCATGACAACAATGTAATTCATTATCATGAACTTAAATGCGCGTTTGATTTTCATATGTACCCTATATATTGCCAAGACTGTTATTCTAGTGGGCACAACATTATAGTGCATTAAATCAAAGAGAAGAGAACACAAAACATAAGTTCTCATATTTCAAGGCGCTCGTGCTGATGAAATTATTAGATTTAATAAACTAGAAGGCTGCACCTTCTCTAATAAAAATCTAGGCCACATATAGGGGAAAAATGATAAAAATACTTGCGTTTTTAGTGTAGGAATTGTCGTAAGGGTGAATGGCGGCATTATTGTTGATAAGTTCATAATCATCTCACAAACGTCCCAACTTGCTGGTTGCAAAAACAGCAGCATTTAAAAACATTTCACGGGATTAAAGCACATGCCGCAGGATCTGTGTGCCAAGCGATTATCAGTGGGCAGATGTAGAACATCAGGGAATAGAAGTAGAACGTCCGTGTCTGGCGGCTAATGCACAATGAAAAGATCTGTGGTCTTTTTGTCTAGTCACTTCTGACTCATAATTATTAGAACATTGGAATGCTGGGAGCTACATTGAAGACAATGGAGTGCTCCGGGCTTCTAATGGCTGGTAAAAGCCCTGAGCTCCAAAGCTCCAATGTAACATTCCAATGTTTGTGGGTCACAGCTCTTGCTGTGAATAAAGGCCTCAGGGAGTCCGAGGGGATTTAAATCCTCTTGGGCTCCCTGAGGCCTTTGTTTTATTTGTTAAACCATTCTGCCCTCTAGTGGTGGAATGTTCAAATAGCCTTATAGCACGCTGTAGCTGGGCTATACTGGCCATTAAAGGCCAGATTCCTTGTTAAAAGCGCGCACCTTCGGCTCGGGCCTTTAACGCTGGAGGGGGCATATAATGTCCGATATAGCCCGCTACAGCGGACTATAAGGCTTTAACGGAACAGGGTCAAAGTTCCTAGATTTGTGTGTGTGTAGATAGCTTAGGGGGTTACTGCTTTTGTTGCATAGATCCTTGAGTAACTTGCAGGGCATAATTTACAATCCTTACATAGGATCTTAAAGCCTGTTGTTTCAAGAAATAAAATATTTCAGCTAGAATCTCGAGATCCACTCCAACTTTCCACAACCTCTACACTTTGTACTTGTACACATAGGACAGTGAGTTATGAGCCAGCATCAAGGAGCTGCATGCAAACTGGACAGGCTTAGAATCTTATGTGCTTTTTTCCTCAGTCATTATTCACATTTTCATTAACTAAGAGAGCTGCTGCACAATGAAGATGTAATATTAATTTGGTTTTGCCGATATCGCTTAGCTGTAGTAACCTTAGAATGAAAAGGTATACACAATTTCGCTTTAATTTATGTTTGACCTGGCATCTTTTGTCATGATTTCCCAATTGTTTTTTTCTTCTGACCTCCTGTTTTTGACTGTGAGCTGCATTTCATTTTTGCTGGTTTTAGGACTCTGGGCACTTTACCACTGCTGACCAGTGCTAAAGAGCAAGTGCTCTCTGTGTAAAATGTATTGGTGATTGGTTTATCCAAGATTGGCATATTTGATTTACTAGTATGTCCCTAGTAAAGTGCACCAGGTGTGCCCAGGGCCTATAAATCACATGCTACACTGAGCCTGCAGCACGGATTGTGCCACTTACATGAGTAGCCCTGTAAACATGTCTCAGACCTGCCACTGCAGTGTTTGTGTGTTCAGTTTTAAACTGCTATTTCGACCTGGCAAGTGCACCCAGTTGCCAGGCCCAAATCTTCCCTTTTACTACGTCAGTCACTCCTAAGGTAGGCCCAAGGTGCGGTGTATTTAAAAGGTAGGACATGTACTGGTGTGTTTGACATGTCCTAATAGTGAAAAACTGCTAATTTAGTTTTTCACTATTGCAAGGACGATCTGTCCCATAGGCTAACATGGGAATTGCCTTGAAATATCTTTTAAGTGTAATTTCCCATTGGGAGCAGATGGAGATTTGGACTTTGCTGTGCCTCAAGACCTCACAGGTGAGTAGTTGCGCTTCACCCACCCTGATTGATTGATTTTGAGGTCTCTGAACTCATAATTTAAAAATAAATCTTTTGGTGAAGTTGGTTTTTAAATTGTGTGTCTTAAAATGCCACTTTCTTGCTTAACCATTCTGTGCCTGTCTGTAGAATACGTGTCTGGGATGGCATAAAGTTGGGCTCTTGTGCATTAACTCTAGACAGTCACACAAAGGGAGCTGAGGTGTGCCTTGCATATCCTGATGGCCCATCACCAAGCTTATGGGCCTTCCTAAGCTACAGTGGTGAGAGGAGTTGTCACTGACACCTGAATAGGGCTGTGCCTGTCCGCAAACAAAGCTGAACCACCCCTCTGTAGTGTGCCTGGAGCCAGGTCAGGGAAAGGCAGGGTCTTGTGCACAACAAAGACTTTCCATCGAAGTTTGCCTACTTCAAAGGCAGAAAGGGGTATAAGTATTGGACCTCTGACTCCCCAAAAGCAGAACACTTCTAGAATGAGGACATTGTGCCAGGAAGAAGAGCTGGATGCTGTAGGAGAGACTGTCAACTTTGCCTGTTGCTTGGTTGTGCTGGCCTGCTGCTTGCAGCTTCTGTCCTGGGAGTAAAAGGACTGGATTTTGCTTTCTACATCCTGCTTCCAAGGGCTTGGCGTGCTTGCCTCCTGTTAAGAAGTCTCAGGGCAAACAAAGACTTCACCTACCAGTGCCTGGGCTATTCTGCTGAGAGTTCTGACTTGCCGAGTTGTGCCAAATCCAGTTCCTGGGCCCTTAGAAGTAGAATATGGTGATCGAAAAAGAAAATCCATGCATCGACTCCCAGCGTCTGTTTTCTCGACGCATTGCTGCAAAAGATTGATGCATCGCCACTGCCAGCCCCGAAGCCTGGTTCCCGATCGGCACATCGACCACAGCTTTCACAGCAGGCCCCAGCTCGCCATCACAGCGCGTCAGAAAAATCGCCGCAGCATGAGTCCCGAGCTCCGTGTCACTGACATCCATGGCACCGGCTCTGACACAGCACCTGCTTGCAGTTGAAGAATCGACGCAGCGCCTGCTTCGCGGCTGGAAAATAGGCACAGCGCCTACTTTGCCGCTGTTGCAATGATGCAGCGCGTCTGGACTTTCGACACATTGTCTTTTGACGCAGATACTTCTTCAACACCGCACCGCAGTAAGGAACCGAGGCCGATTGTTCAGAAACCGACAGATCACCTCCCCTTCCAGTAAGGAACCGACGCATCACCTCCCCTGCCAAGCAGTAAGGAATCGATACATCACCTCCCCTGTGTAGTAAGGAACCGACGCATCACTTTGCTTTTCCGGCACCTCACCTTCCCTGCGCCTGGCACCGCCTTTGATTTTTGACGCATCTAAGGTACTTTGTGCTAAAACGAATGCATCCATTGATTTCTATGGACTAAGCTTGATTAATCTTTTAGAAGTGACATTTTGACTTAAGTATGTGGGGTTTTTGTCGTTTTGGTCAGATAAATATTGGCTATTTTTCTAAACTGGTGTGTGTGTGCGCGTGTGTGTGTGTGTGTGCATGTACAAATGCTTTGCACATTGCCTCTGAGATAAGCTTGACTACTCGTGCTAAGCTACCAAGGGGGTGAGTGAGCAGGGGTTATCTTAGCTGTGTGACTCCCTTACCAAGACTAGAGTGAGGGTCCCTACTTGGACAGGGTCCAAAGCACTGCTAACTAGAGACCCCATTGATAACGATATATAATAGTTTGAAAGCCAAATCATACCTCTCAAGTCTCAAATCACCCTGAATTGGAGGGAATCGCCATCCTTGGGCTCATCCTCAATTTCAAAACATAGCAAATACCACTAAAAGACTTAATTGTGTGATCTGCCCAGAAAATATATACTCGGCCTATCTCAGAGTCAAAAACCTTTTCAATCTCTGTTGATTTCAATGGAGTTGTGCCCCAGAATAAGAAAATCTCACGTTTGAACATTCAAAACGTAGAGAAGTATATTGCTGTAACCACTGGAAATCTGGGAATTCTAAACACTAATTTGTTATTGCTTGGCTCATGATTTTCAGTGAATTAGTGACGGTGATCGCATTTTGTCTCTTGCAGTTAGTCCCCTGGCCTCTCATCAAGACATAATTTATCACTGATCATGTCCCTACTGCCAAGCAGTTGCGGTTTAATTACTGAAACATGGGCACAATATAAAAAAAACAAGTATTGGCAAAACCAATAGGTTTCGCCAAAGCGAGAGCTATTGGCTTTGCCAATGTCTTTTAGGCATATTGTACAGCAACATGGAGTAGAGTAGAGTGGCATCGAGTGGATTGGCATAGAGTGGAGTGGGGTAGACTAGAGTTTTGTAGAGTGGCATGGTGTACAGTGAACTGGCGTAAAGTGGCATGGTGTACAGTGGACTGGCGTTGAGTGGCCCAGAGTGGGATGGAGTAGAGTGGCTGTGTGCGACGTAGCATTGAGTGGCATAGAGTAGAGTGGCTGTGAGTGACGTAGCATAGAGTGGCTGTGAGTGACGTGGCATAGCGAGGCTGTGAGTGACATGGCGTAGAGTGGCACAGAGTAGAGTGGCATTGTGTGGAGTCGGGTAAAGTGGCATTGTGCGGAGTACATAAGCGTAGAGTGGCATGGCATAGAGTGCAGTAGCGTACAGTAGAGTGGTGTACAGTGACAGAGTGCAGTGGCATAGAGCGGTGAAGAGTAGAGTGGCGTATAGTGCACCATGATATAGTGCAGGAGAGTAGAGTGGTGTAGAGTACAATAGAGTGGGGTAGAGTGCAGTGGCACAGAGTGGTGTAGAGTGCAGTGGCACAGAGTGGTGTAGAGTTTAGTGGCGCAGAGTGGAGTGGGGTAGAGTGGCACTGTGCAGAGTACAGTAGTGCAGAGTGGCGTGACAGTGACGTGATGGAGTGCAGTGGCAAAGAGAGGTGCTGAGTAGAGTGGCGCATAGTGCACTGGGCTATAGAATACTGTCGCAGAGTGCAGTGGTGTAGAGAGGTGCAGAGTAGAGTGCAGTGGTGTAGAGTGGTGCAGAGTAAAGTGGCGTAAAGTGCAGTAGAGTAGAGTGATGCAGAGTGGTGTAGAGTGCAGTGGCATAGAGTAGAGGGCAGTAGCGTAGAGTACATGGTAGGGGAGTGGGAGGGAAAAGAAGCAACATGGAAGGGGACGGGTGGGAGGGAAAAGAAGCAACATGGAAGGGGGATGGGTGGGAGGGAGGAAAAGAAGCAACATGGAAGGGGGACGGGTGGGAGGGAAAAGAAGCTATGTGGATGGGGATATGGGAGACGGACTGAAAACAAAAGCACTCAATGGAGTGGTTGAATACAAAGAAAAAAAGTAGCTCTGAGAATTGGAGCAGAGGATGGAAGCAAGCACTTGGTCCATGCTCCAGGGGAGGGCCAAACACAAGAAGAGGATATGACACCCGCATGCCATGACAAACTGGGATGAAAGAAATGACAGCGACGCTGAAGCTAACAAATGGTAAGATATGGGTGCGCTGTAAGCCCCTGTATGTAAACAAAATGTCTCGCAAAGACAGCACATGCGCAGTTTAGGCAAAACCTAAAAATATACAGAAAAGAGTGGGAGTTGGATCACGAAGTAAGAAGATGGATAGCCCTGTAGAATCAGATATCAAGGCAGTGAGCAAGTACTGCCATAGCGTGGAAGCTCCTAAAATCGTTTTTATCTGGGCGATCACAAATAGTGGCACTGGATGAATTTCACTCTAAACCTTTCACCCTGCCGAGTGCCACAGGGCTCTTCGCTCAGCCCCTTACTTTTTAATGTGTACGTCTCATCCTTAGCCTCACTAATCAGCTCCTTCGGTTTTAACCTGACCGCCTACGCTGATGACACACAGATTGTTGTGGCGCTGCGGCCTGGTCAGGGAACTGAATTAGATAATCAGTTTCACGACTGTATGGAAGCGGTGGGGAGGTGGATGTCACAAAACTGCCTAAAATTAAATTCAGGCAAGACAGAAGTCATCTTTTTCGGGAATGATGCCAACTTTTGGACCCCCAACTTGTGGCCAATGACAATGGGCACTCTTCCTATACCTTCAAGGAAAGTAAAAAACCTAGGTATTATGGTTGATGACAAGCTTAATTTTGGCGATCAGATTAGTGCAGTGTCATCCGCCACCTTCTAAGTGCTCAGAATGATCAAGAAAATTCACCCCTTTCTACCGGTTGACAGCCAGCGGACAGTGGTCACGGCGCTTATCCTGTCTAGGCTCGATTATTGTAATGGCCTCTATCTGAGCCTACAGGAACGCTTCATGAACAAACTCCAACTGCTGCAAAACGCGGCAGCGAGGCTGCTTTCGGGCACACCTAAATTTGCGTACATCTCCAAGGAAATTAAAAAACTTCACTGGCTGCCTGTCAGGAAACGGGTGCACTTTAAAGCCCTTTGTACAGTTTTCAAGGCTCTCCAAGGCACAGGTCTAGATTATCTGAAACAGCATATACAATGGTACCAGCCTAAAAGAACCCTGCGTTCCATGGAAGCCAAGCTGGTGATAGTACCACTTACAAAAAAAGCCTCTTGGGGAAGAAGAAGCTTTATCGTACGCGCTGCAAAAGCCTGGAATGACCTTCCTTTTTTCCTGAGAAACACCACAGATCTCCTGACATTTAGGAAGGGACTAAAGACCTGGCTTTTTAACCTGTAATTGCGGTTTACCGTGCTTTACTCAGGGGATAATAACTAGCGCCAGGACACCTCCGGGTAACCGCTGCGCTTTAGAAGTTCCTATAACATAACATAGAACCGCGTGCCAATTGCAATGATTTGAAACAACATGCAACCACAAAACACTGCTCACCTTGTAATGCACTGAGCGGGTCTATGGAATCCTTTACACAACCCACTCCTTATAAATTCAATGACCAGAAAGGGACAGAAATTACATTTGCTATACAAACTGCTTGCTGCACATCAATTAATAAATTTAGATCGGTATGGAGAAAGTTTGAAGGATGAATTCCCTGCCTTCTGAATTTACTGTACCAAATGTACCTCACTATTAATTCTGTGTTGGGCCCATATTTTAAAGAGGAATTGCTAAAAGACATTGGAACATCACCATACTCTTTACTGATTGATGAATCAACAAACGTTGAAGTAAAACAACTGCTGTGCATATGCATAAATTACTTCAGCCAAAAACATAATAAATGACTTAGCATCGTAGAATTAGAGCAAACCTGTGCAGAAGATAAATCCAATGTAGCCCTAAACTCACTTGAAACTTTAAATCTTGAGATTGGTAATTTAATTCGCAAAGGCACAGATTGGGCAAATGTCAGATGTGGAAAGCACCACTCAGCATTTGCTTTGTGGCAAAGAAGCAGCCTTCCTTGCAACACGTACAGTGCATTTGCCACTCCCTTGACATCACTACTAAGAAAGCAATAAAGAGCAATGTCCAATCCATGATAAAAGAAACTTACAACTGGTTTTCCCACTCAAAGTGCCAGACTACTATAAAGACTTATATCTCACATTGGGCTGAGGCATGCCCATGAAATTAATGTCTCTTTGCGGAACAAGACAACTTGTACTGGGCGATTGTGCTGAGCATTTATTAGAGCAATATGATGCCTGAAAATTTCACTTTTGCTCATCATTCTTATGTGGAATACTACTCTGCAGCAAGGATGATTCAAGAAATATATCAAGAGATCAACATACTTTAACTAACTTTCTTCAAGCCTGTTCTTCCAAGAAATAAAATGAATTAATAAAATATTTCAGCTAGAATCTCGAGGTGCACTCCAAATCTTCCACGACCTCTACCCTCTGTAGTTGTATACCCTGAAAAGGATACTTAAACCAAGTGTTTTCAGCTTTAACTATGAAGAGAAGTTCCAGAGTCTGGTTTGCAAAACTCGGCAGTCTTGTTCGTGCTTTTAGTACCCTTTCAACTTTTGTGTACTTTACTAAACATACAAGACATACTACTTCACTATTTTGGAAGTTGGCGAACAAACTTAGGCAATGTATACAATAAAAATTATCAGCCAATTTTTGTGGGAAAGGCTACAGGTTAGCCAAAACGTGGGGTGAATATACGACACTGCTAACAGCCCCAGAGTGGCGGCCTCTTTGTTTATCCTGAGGAGCGAAGTTGGATTCATTTACATGTGTTTAAGCATTGCTGCAGTCAGTCATCTTTGAATAGTATCATGCATCAAACGATGGATTTAGGCCCAGATCTATGTACGGGGTGAAAGTTTAACATTATTCAGAATTCCGTCCATCTATTGTTCTTTTTGCATTTGTCACCCTAAGTAGGACGGGTATGCCCAGACGTGGATCCTGTGCTCGCCATGCCACTGGAGTCAAGCTAGCCTGGCTGATGAGGAGTGATACCCCGAAACTGGTCCCAGGATGCTTGCTTCCGGTCCAGGGAGGACTGGCCTGGCAGTTTGGGCTTGACTGTTTCCATGGGGAGCTAGGTCAAGGTTGATTTGCATATGGTTGGGTCCCAACTGGAATGGCATGGTGAGCAAAAAAACAATGGATTCAGGCCCTGATCTCTGTACTGGAGGTGAATGTTTGACATTGTTCAGCATTCCGTCTTTTTGTATTCTGCATCATGTGTCATTGTTTTGCCATTTCAAGACCGCCACCAGGTTTAGAAGCAAGGTGGAGACCAACTTAGAAAGGCAGAAAAATTATACACTATGCACAATACATGGTGTCAACATTGGAACAGTAACACAAAAATAAAATATACACAATACGATTCAAAGATAGCTGCCTTGTTGTAAAGCAGTGGGCGAGTATCATGTGACACTGCCTACGAAATCAACAGCCACTCAAAAAAAAAAAAAAAAATGAAGCCACTTGAACTGAGTGCCTTTCAGAAAAGGGAAGGCTGGTGATGGTCACACAGAGCTGGTACTGACTGGATTCAGGCTGCACACTGAGGACACGCTGCACAGCACCGCAGTGGTAGTGAACTACAATTTCAAGCAGGCCATGAACCTTTGACAAAGTAGACAGACCGCAAGTATCTTGGATCTTCTAGTATAATTTTCCTCGTGGATCACGGCGTCCTTTGCTAGGCAATTGTGCTACAACGTTATTGCAGACAGGACCTCGCTACATGGATTTCGGATTTAAAGCCCGAAGACCTATTGCTTCCTAAAGGAAATGTTACATGAACATTTTGGATTACAGAAAAGTATCCTGAAGTTGGGGGTTGTTGAAAATTAACTTTGAACTATTTCTCACTAATTTATTTGAACTTTAAAGACTGGTTACAAGTATCTCTTAAATCTGGGATTGTGTGTATTGATAGAAGTCCCTGTGAAAAAACAGGACCGAATCTAAACAGGTCAACTTCATTCATTTTCATGAACACTGTGTTCCAGGTATTAGATTTTCATTATGTGAGTAGGGAGCAGGTTGTTAAAGTGTTTTGTTTTTCAGTTCTACAGAGGTCCAGCATGAACTAAGTTCACCCTCCAAAAGAGTGCATAGTGACAAAGCTTGCGGTAGTTACTCTAAACACAGGAGAGGTGTTCATGTGTTTTTGAAACATTTAAGTTTACTCCTGTTCAGTTTTTAGGTATTTCCAGTTTCCAATCGAACTTTAAAGAATTGGTTATATAGAGATTATATAGAGATATTGCTAAGGTATATTTATTCTTAATTACAGTTGTAATGACAAGGGATATCTCTTGTTTTGTAGAGCTCAACTGCAACCTGCAGACCTTTTTGTCCCATTTTCCTTATCCCGCTTCAACCACTGTCCCTCATATCTTACTGAATGTGGTCACTCCGGTGGACGGCGAAAGACGGAAAAGAACATTACTTCCCTGGATCCTGTGCCGGTATTAGTGCAACTGGACAGCTCCTCTATGTATATGTACATTATTTTTATGAATGATTTCGGTTTTGTTTTTTATTAATGAGACTAGCAAGACAGCAAAAACTTTCTCTTGAACAGACCTAAGAATGGGGAAGAACTCAAATTTAAGAACTTTTTCTTGTAGAAATTTAAAAAAGTGAATTTTTCAAACATCTGGGTTAATTCAACTTTTGGTAACACAGCCAGGTCCTTTAACCACCCTTCTCCAACCTTAAGCACAGCAATATGGAGGTAGCACATAATCTACCCAAATGAGATATTTTGGCGGCTAGAAAATGTTGGTCCTCAGGTCCAAAGAAGCTTCAGGCTTACTGTAATCAATCTGTTTCTTCCTGAAGAATGCCACTGAAGGTCCATGAGACGGATACTCAGACTCTATTCTTTTTGAGAACCTATGGCCCTATGTACAAAGAGATAGGTCGTAGAAGGTGGTCAATATTTGCAACCTTTCCAATTTTGCGATACAATCTATGCACTAATAGGTTACGCCACAAAATCTCAAGTAGCAGGGGTTGCAAGGAACTGCAAACCATCATCCCTGTGCCTCCACTCCCAAATGTGAAACTATTTATTTTAAAGCAGTCTGTATTCTGCATCGGAACCAGTGTAGCTTTAAAAAAATAATCGATTTTGTGGACACATCTAGGGGACAGAGGAGGATGCAGGCAACGATCCCCCGGAGCACTGCCGGATCCCGGAGTCATCTGACAGTTCCCAAAGTGGAAGCTCTCAAACAGTGACACCTTCCACTTTGCAAATGGGTTACACCTCGTCTCAGGAGCTGGTAACTTTATAATGGTTTGCAACCACAACTGTGATCACAAACCACTGTCACATACCATTGCAAATATATGGGGATGGCCCCTCATAGTTTCAATTTGGAATGAGTTAGTAAACTCCTTTTGCCATTGGAAGAGGCTTTATCAAATTGCAAAATGGTCTCAGTACATAGTTTGCCATTTTCTAGTTGCAAACCATGTGATTGAGAATCCCAGTTTTGGGATGGGTATGTCCCCTACATTGTAAATGGGAGTGTACCACTGCCCTGAGTGTCTGATTGCATGTGAAACTGGTATCCTGACTTTTGTTTGTTGTGGAAGGAGGGTACAGACCCATATGCTGAAGTGAGGGATGATGGAGATAGAGCTATCTTTACAAATTCCATGATGTCCTTGTTAGCAAAGGACTGCTGATTAGTTCTTCCTGAACACTGCCATTCGGTGAGGTGGATCAGCAGTTTCCATTGTTCAAGGAGAGGAACCTTCTAGGTAGGGCCTGCCCTACTTGACTTTTGCTTCATGAAGGAGGATGGCAGATGCTGAGATATCACACTTCATTGAGCCCTTGTTTTGGATACACCTGCTTGGAGCCAGTCCCACTGCCACCTGCTGTAACAGCCATAACCTTGTGCAAAGACTGTGTCAGCAAGACAGTCAGAAAATTACATTTGAAAGGAAGCCAACACAAATCAGTTCTGAAACCTTAGACAGAGGATCCATAACCCTTATCTGGAAAAGGAGTATAAAATTGGGACCTATACTATTCCACTTGGTTCCAGTTCTAAGTTCTTCGAGACCAAGGAAGAGAATGCTCCACAGAGGGAAAGAGTTGCTGTGCAAGTAGGGCTGGTGTTTACATAAAAGCTAAGCACCCAGGGGAGAGCAGACACCACCTTAAATCTGCACTTCTTACTAGATGACCTAAAGATCTGCCTAGAAGCTTGTCGGCTTGTTCAGAGATGAAAGGAGCGTGCCTGGCTCTGTGTTTCCAGTGTGACAAACACCAAAAGAAGCCGACTGCCAGTGGAAGCAAAGCCAGTAGCATCCAGTGTCGCGTGCAGTCTTCCCAGTCTCACCGAGCAGTTGCCGGTGTGAACTGTGCCAGGATATTCAAGAAAAAAGCAACACTGAGTCACCTGGCATCCTGCCATGTGCCCAAAATACTGGTCCTCCTACTGCCCGACATAAATTCCATAAGAGCAACCACCATCACCAATGCAGAAGCCCAGATCGAGCCCAAAATCCACAACTGGCAAGACGACCACGTGCTGAAGTCTCTTCTCTGAGGCTCCAACTGCTGCGACTGAGCACCCGTCTGTCGAAGACTTCTGCCGCAGGTCATGTTTGCCACTCGGATTTCCACCTAGTGGTCTGGGACCTGAGTGAGTCTACCATCACAACCTCACACCACTGAAGCAGCAGATTCAAGAACCAGTCCCGAAATGACTTTCAAACTTGACTAAACATCCAAAACCCTCATCTTGTGTTTACATGGTCATATAGTCACACTAAAGTCACCTTACTTGAATTATGTATCAAACACGAACCGGGTCATTTTATCACTACTGTTTCACAAAAGCCACAGGCAGCAACTCCTTTCTACATTACAACTATTTTCACCATAATCCCCCCATGAAGGTGGCGTTTTCACTGCAAGAGGAGCTGTAGCACTACGGAGGAATTTATCATACAATCAGTATTCCTCAAAGATGAGTTACAGGAAAGAGGCTACTCTCGGAGGTTTGTCAAACAAGCTTATCACTACCCCAGATGAAACACAACTAGAAGCTCATGACAACCAGAGGGATGAAAAAATATATGACATTGGTCACTACTTATGGCCCACATGGCTAACCCGATTTGGAATTTGATTAGAAAACACTGTGAAATCCTACACTTACGTTCAAAGGCATTCACTAATCACCAGTTTGCTTTACCAAAGGCTAACAACTTGGGTAACTGTTTGGTACATAGAGCGTCGAAAAAATAAGAACAAGACCAGAGGAATACTTTAGAAGGCAAACCAGTTGAGGTCACTAACATTTGTGAGTCAAGTATTATGTGTCCCAAAGAAAGGTAAATATTTCCTAATGAGGCACACAAAATTTGGCGCAAGCAAAAACACACGTCCTAATAGGTCTTTGATATAGAGATTGATTTGCCCAGATAATTCAGTTTACATTGGCATGACTATTCAAAAAATAAAGCTATATATGCAGGAACACTTTAGCACTTTCAAACAATTGAAGCTGATGAACAAACTGAGTACCATTACAGAAAAGATGAACACACTGATTTTATATGGACCATCCTTGATTAAAAAGAATCGTATGGCCCTGATCTGGATACTCATCTCCTCGGAAAAGAAAGTTGTTCCATTTTTATCCGACCAGCTGATCAGGAGGGTCTGAAAGATCATCTTGATTTCTCACTCTAGTAATATCCCTCGGGACCCCCTATTCATGCATATTTTTTAATCCTTCAGCTAGCAGAAAGAAAAAACCAAGTTGGTTGTCAGAAGATTATTTGTGTTCCGTATAGTTCGTACGTGGTACTTTAAATATGTGATACACCTAGTACCGGCCTGCTTTTCTATTACTTGTACTTAATGTCGGTGGACCCACCTTAGCCTGGCTTCCTAGAACTAAAGCAGCAATTCCAGTCTAAAAACAATCTGCCACAAACATCATGGAAAGCTTGTTTGAAGAAGGAGGCAATCTTGTGCAGCCAACACCTCCACACATTAAAAAACAAGCTTCAAGTTGGAGTGAGCGTGATTGTTAGTATCTTTCTTCCTACCAAGGCAAGAGGTAATTGTGAAGTAACTACTAAAAGCGTTCATGCCATCTTTAACAACCAACATAACCGATTTATTTCGGTCAGCTAAAAGTACATGTCCAACCTTTTAAATACATTGTAGGATGCCCTACGGTCTATTTAGGGCCTACCCTACGGGTGACATATGTATTAACAAGCATTGCCATAGCCAATAGGTCTCGCAACACAGAGTGGAAGCAACACAAGCGTGGGGGTGGAAGCAAAATAGGGGCGCAGGTGGGGATAGCCACACCGAAGGCACGGTTTGGGAAGCAAATAAGTGATAGAGCAATGTGATGCCATCAGGGAAAAACACACGGGAAAGAAAGCAACTCTAGGGAGAAACACAAGAGGGACAGAGAAGAACATGGAGCACAGCGAAGTGGAGGGGAGAAGTACATGACAGAGACAATTGGAAAACACACGCACTCCATTATGAAGGGCTTAAACAAAGGAAACAAGCATTGGCCGCGCGGCCGTAAAAGTAACGCCGTGCGGCCGCGAAATGAAATTTAAAAAACCGCGAGTGGTGACGCGAGTTGTGCGCACGCGTGCGCGACGAGAAAAAGTGCTGTGCACGTCGCGCGCTTGTGCGCGTAACCGCACGCTGGTGGCCGCTTTCGGAGCACTTTCTAAAGCCCCTTACTAAAGTCTCGCAGAGCAGCGCATGCGCGCTGGCTCAGCGAGACCTAAAAAAGGATGTTTAGGCCTGGCAAAAGTTTTATTTTCAACAAAACACGGGGACCCAGTAGGATCCCTTGTCAAGCAGCACAGCCATGCCCGTTGCTCCAATGAATCCAATAAATCAAGTTTATCGCTATATATACTTCAATTTCTGTACTCTTTAACCAATTCCTTATCTTCTTGTTTCTTTTTAATCAATTTATTTTATCCATTCTCATATTCGTTCCAAAAGTAATCACAAACAGGAGGTGTTTCCACATGTCACGACTTTATTACAAATGCACCCAATGCATTTCGGGAATCAAATTTCCCTTCGTCAGGGGTATCTATAAAAAATCCATGAAATACAGTATCATTAATATTTGCAATATTAACAACTTGGCATCTATACACAAACATAATTCTCATGCCTCTCAATCGCTCAATAAACTGAGTTAATCTATCAATAACACTGCATGCACATGAGAGCTCAATGTAAACTTTCATAATGGTTCACATGATAGTTAAAACTGAAGCCTCAGTTACATTTCACCACTTGTTTAAAAAAACATAGCATGACTCTTGTCACTCCCAGATAACTGCCATAAACAGCATTGACCCTATGCCAGTCTCAAAACTGAAAAAGTTTTATTTTGCCAGGCTGAAATGGAAGTTTAAAATTGCACACACAGCCTGCAATGGCAGGCCTGAGACATGTCTAAAAGTGCTACCTTAAGTGGGTGGCACAATCAGTGCTGCAGGCACACTCGCAGCATTTAATTTACAGGCCCTGGGTACATGTAGTACCCCTTTACTAGGGACTTACAAGTAAATTAAATATGCTAATTGCGGATCTAGTTTTTGTTGGTCTTAGGACTCTGCACCCTTTACCACTTCTAACTGGTGCTAAAGTGCTTGTACGTTCTCCTTCAATTATGGTGAAATTGGCTTACACCTAATAGGCACATTTACTTTACTTGTAAGTCCCTAGTAAAGTGGCACAACACTTACCCAGGGCATGTAAATTGAATGATACTTGTGAGAATGCAGACTGATTGTGCCACCCACTTAAGAAGCCTTTAAAACATCTCAGGCCTGCCATTGAAGCCTGTGTATGCAGTTTTAAACTGCCATTTCAACATAGCAAGATAACCCTCTTGCCAGACCCAAACCTCTATTTTTAATAATTATAAGTCACTCCTTGGGTATACTCTACAAAGCCCAGAGGTAGGGTGCAGTGTATTTAAAAAGTTGGACGTGTACGTTTTGTATGTCCTGGTAGTGAAAAACTCCTAAATTTGTTTTTCACTACTGAGGCTTACCTCTCCAATAGGATAACATTGGGTTCCCTTATTACTTTAATAAGTGGTAACTTTGAAATGGGAGTAGATAGGAATGTAGAGTTTGGTGTCTATGAAACTGTAATTTATAACCCTCTTTAATGGTAAAGTCGGATTTTAAGTTAATTCTCCAAGCGACAATTTCAGGAAGTTGGCATTTTCTAGTCCCAACCATTTGGTGCCTAAAGCCTGTTCCTGGGTCACATGTCTGGGTGTAGTTGGCAGTTGGACTTTGTTTATGCCTCCCAGACAGCCACACAATAGAGGGATTAGGTGTGTCTGGATGGGTCATCAACTGGCAGAATGGGACGCGGAGCTGGGCACACCACGTGCAACTGAATAGGCTGTGTCCTGCCTTTTCACATTGGTCATCGCTGCATTGTTCGTGCAGCCATCTTGGAGCCAGGACAGGAAAAGCAGGAAACTTCAAGGACTTAAAATGGAGTTCTCTAGAAACATCTCCCACTTCAAAGCTGGCACCAAGTATTAAATATTGGCCCCTCAAATCCAACTCTTCAGTACACTTCCAGACCTTTGGCTACTTCAGAAGAAGGACTTCTGTGCTGCTCCTATTGCCAGAAGGACTGCTATCTTGCTGCCCTTACTCTGCTGCCCTGCTTGCTGAGAAGGAAGACTGGACCTGCAGCCTTCATCCTAGGCTGATGTGACTCCAATGGTCAGCTGACTGGCCTCCTGTTTGGAGCTACAGGGACATAAGCTCCAGAGGCCTTCCTGCAACTGCCCAGCTGGCCTGCTGCCTGGCCCTGCAGCTGCACCTGCCTGAGCCCTGCGGGCCTGTACTGGATGGAGTTTCTGATCCTGGACCCTTGTTTTGGCGTTGAATGAGCTCCCCTTCAGAGAAAGGAGAAATCCTGATGTTTGGCTTTCTGAGTCTCCGCACACCAAGACCTTGCCGCAAGTCATCGTAAAGCTCGAGTGGACCAGACTCTTTGCGCCACAGCAACCGCCAGGACTCCTGACAACGCAAGATCTGCACTTCACGCTACAGCATCAACAGCCCACAGTGACCACTAACACGAAGCTCCAGCAACGACCGTCCACGACACCCAGCTGGACCTTCGAGGTACAGCGATGACAGTCCGCAACTCTCTTCCTGTTCCCTCCACCGCAAACTGGTCCATTCGCAACGGAACTTAGAAGGTAACTTTTACAGTGGGACTAACCTGGTCCCCGTCTCCGGTTCATGCTCCTTTGTGGTTGGCCTGAACTTTGACTTTCACCCTGTCTTCTGCGACCAGAAAACTGTGAGTGGCTCTTTGTGCATTTTGGTTCTATTTTCACTTAGATCTTTAAAATTGTATATCTCCGGTTCTGTTGGTTTGCTATCAAATAATTTATAAAAAGTTACTCTATTTTTCTAAACTGGTGTGGGATTTTTCTTATGTTGTGTTTTAACTTTATTACTGATTGAAGTGCAGCATAAATACTTTACACACTGCCTCTAAGTTAAGCCCGACTGCTCTTGTGGCAAGCTACCAGATGGTTAAACAGAGGTTATTAATTAGCAATTTGATTGTGTTTCGCTCTGTAGGGTTTCACACCCTCAACCAAAACCCCAATTTCCAACACTTATCAAATGCGAACAGCTGCTCACTCAACTTGGAAATTGCAATCGAGGAAATCACTGAAGCAATTAGTCAGATGGAATCTGTAGAGTGACTAGGACCAAATGGTCTTCTACTAGAATTCTACAAATCCAATGAGAGTCTGCTGGCCTCACATCTATTAGCTATGTATACCACCTCTAGAGAAGCAGGAATATTGCAGTCTGAACAATACTAGAAAGGCTACCTTCACAATTATAACCAAACCGGGGTAACCAGCGGACCGCTGCAACTCATTCAGGATGATCTTCCTCCTTAATATAGAGGCAAAAGTGCTTACTACGATCCAGGCAAACTATCTGATAGAGGTGATTTATTCGATATATTAGCACAAGATACAATGTATATCGACTTAACAACACACTGGCATCTGCAGGATGCCAGTATAAGCACCACTAGTGATCCTTGAAATAGACTTTGAGAAAGCATCTAATAATCTGAGTTGGCACGATTATTCAATTAATGCTATTTAATGAGTCCCACCTTTCTCGCACCCACCCACCAACAAAATCAGTGGCGAGAGCACATGCTCCTTCATTATTGCACAAGGGAAGGCTGCCATCTGTTGCTGCTTCTATTTGCCAATGCCATCAAGTCACTGGCAGCACTAATTAGAATGGATGCAAATATTATGTGGGCTCTGGGGTCGAAGACAAGGTCTTGCTATAGAGAGAATATACCTTAGAAACCCAGAAAGGTCTGGACACACCACAAAGGAAATATTAAATGAGTTTCAGTCCTTCCCTGGGCTGCAAGTTAATTTGATTAAATCCAGCATATACCCTGTAGTGGCAACTGGAGGAGCAGGAGACTGCTTGCTCACAACTAATACTGAAAGAGGAAGGGATGAAATACCTCAAAATGTTCATCTCTGCAGATGAGTCTTAAATGTGGCAAGGTAACATTGCCCTGTTGAAGGAAGACCTTCACTGGGCACCACTGTGGATATCCCTTATGGGTTGGACTCGCTTTGGTCAAAAGTATTGCACTTCGAAAAACACCCTGTGATCCGTAGAATATTTATCACAAAATACAATTGCAGATTTTAAACATCAGACTTCTATGATCAGCACCTCATTTGGTGCAATTGGATACCAATTGCTGGAAGTCGCCATTTGATATGGTTGACCATGGTAGGCCTGGTTGCATACTACTACGTGTTCCAGGTGACAGTGATTAACATCTGGGTTTTCAATACAGAACCTGACCATACTTATGATAGCCAGAAATTGGTGATGGGGCAACACAATATGCTTTCTCTTTGGAGGGCGTCTACCAGCAGATACTCTGCCTGCCACTAGAACAGTGTTCAGAGTGTGGAGGGACTCCCTCCGGATGATAGGATGGGACAAGAAATTAATGCAACAAACTTGGGCCAGAACACTTCTACCACAGATACAAGCCCTCGAGGGATTCACAGGGTGAAATACACTGGGAGTTACCACATTAGGAGACGTAACCATCAACAGTGACAACAAGCCTTTTAATATCTTCAGGAAAACTTTTGATTCTTGAAATCCCAGTGGCCATATTACAGATAATACCCCGGGTGTGCAACAGGCGTGTGAGCCAACTTTTTGCGCCCCGGGGACTATGGTATTACAGAAGGGGACACAAATTCTTGTGTACCCCTTTCTGTAATATTGATAGCACTGGTGCACATGTAGCGCCAGCACTATCTTCAGATGGTGTTACTTCATTTGCATGGGGGTGTGGCCCCAAGCAAATCAGAGAATCACTGCCTCTGCGCCTGTGCCATACTACAGACGCTGGCACAGAAACATGCCCTTAGAAAGAGTGCTCACAGTGTGCTACAAAAGGCGGCACACAGTCAGATCCCCATCTGAAGGCAACCCTCTCGAGAGGGTGAAAGGGGTCCCATATACCCCCAGACATTCCCAAGCAGGAGGGTATAGTCACTCACTGCACTCGCCTCTTGGGGGATCTCTAATCCCTCTTTAAAGTGCATCTGGTTTGCCGCCTGCACAGAGAAACACACAACGGTTTTGAAACAGCCGCTCTGTACTGAATGCGCTGCTCTCAGGGCAGCACCACACTGCGGTTGCCCTCAAGACAGTGCATTCATCACCATAGGGCACATTGCTTGAACTGTAATATGGGCCCAGTTCTTTCAATACCTACAGCTTAGGCATGCAGTGACACTGTATTTGGCTCACCCAGGCTACCTCCCAGAGTTTAGCCTACTTGAGGTATTGTTGAATTTATAAAACATTGGTAAACACACGGAAGACATTTCCAGACTTCAGCAGGCATACTTGGGCTTGATAGTAGACAGGCACTGGCAAACAGGTACGATCTCGGTATGTCATAGGTAAATTCTGTTCAAATACCTGAACCACATATACTACACCAAAGAGTGAATCTGGTTGATGGGAAGGGAATCATCCCCCATCTGACTGGTGTGTCGGAAGGGTGACGGAAACCTCTTGTACTCGGTCAAGGGCTGTTAAACAGACCCCCAGGATTTCGTGATTTGCAAATGAAACAATTTAAAAAAAAAAAAAAAGCATAATCTGCACTTTTACAAAAGTGTCCGCAAAATATGCCTAAAAACCCCATGAAATTCATCCTCTTTACTGGGATTGTGCTGCCGCTGAGCCAGTACAGGGAGGGTGAGCAATAGGCCAGCAGAGGTGTTAAATTCCTCTGTCGCCTGCCTTTGAAATGCACAGCCTCCTCCTGTGCAATTAGCCTGCAGCCCGCCTGACACAAGTGTGTGCCCCCTGCAGACTCTGCAGGCCGTTGAAAGACTCTCCTGCCTACCCCCTAACCCTCCACTGCACTACTATCCCTAGACCCGCTCTCGTCTCCTACTAACCCCTAACCTCCGCCAAGTCTCCTCATTTTATTTTTATATACCCTCAACCTTCTTTACCACCCCCCACACCTTACCCCCTCCCTCGCCCCTGCTGTCCTGCGGGCACAGGTTGTCTGATGCCAAAAAGAGCTGGTGTCAGTCATATTGTATTCTACTCTTTGGCATCAGACACCCTCCGGTTCCAGGCGCTGTGCTGCTAGAGATTCTGCAATGTTACAGATTGACATAGCACAGTCTCAAGCAGTGACAGAGCACAGACCCTCAGCATTTTAGTGGCAGGCGAATTTTGTGCCCACTGCAATAATACCATGAATTGTGTGTTTTTGGGCCGCAAATTTTCCTTTTTTGGGTGCAAAATTTGCCACCCAAAGCCGCAAAATCCTGGGGGGTCTGGTTTAGTATTGAGAGGCTTCTGAGAGGCTGTAGTCGTGGTCCTAAATGAGGTATTTAAACACGTCTTTGTCCTTAACCCACACAAACCATTACTGGACAAACAAGATGAGCCTGACATGAACAGATATGCCAAACCATTTGAGGTTTGGTTATAGCCAAGAGAGGCATTGCTCAGATGTGAAGAGCAACCCAAACCTGAGTGTTGCCAAAGGGAAGGGAGGGCTCAATCGCTAAACAATCTTCAAGAAGCAAATTTACGAAACGCGCGCCTAAAGACAAAAGCAAGACTAAATTTGGGGCACGTGCGTACAACAGTACGAAGTCCCCAATTGACATTTCTTCCATACCTCTGATGTCACTGTGTAAATGAAATAATTATGACTTTTCCCTGTTTATAACACTAACATTCTTAATGTGTATCGTGTTCTTAATGATATCTTGCTGTGTGTTCTATTAGAAACAAACCAATAAAATGATTTCTAAAAATCATCATTACGCATCGAACTGGACCATCAAGAAGAACAGAGCAACCTTTTTAGTGAAAACTTTACAATCTCCGTTATTGAAGGCTACATTGCCATGAGAATCATTTGTCAACAGAGGAGACTCCCCAGTTGCCTCGTTCTCGGAAAACAAAAAGGGGAAGCTTGAATTAAACTAAGCTGCTTTCCATTGCTCAATCCGAATTCAAGTCCATCATTTTTTGCCTACTATTCTGGAAGTCATTAGCACTTTAGATTTACTCGTTAACACCTTAAAGTGGACAGCATTTAGACCCTCTCTTGAAAGCACACAATTTGATAGATGTCACTGCCCACTTTAGTTTAATGGGTGAGCAATGACTGTGGACATTTTGGTTTTGAAGTACTACCCCTGAAAAAGAAGGAACTACTCATTACTAAGAAGGGAATCACACCATGTATTATCGTTGCTGATGGACAACTGGAGGAAGCAGCATTACACACACACACCCCAGTGTTACAATGAAGTGGGATTTTTCGGCTATTAGTGTAGCACTCAACATGAAAAACTCGCATAGTCCAATAAGTTTAATTGGGTTTCATCTAACACCCGATGTTTCTTCTGGGGTAAATCTATAATGAGTTCACTAGAACTAGTTGGGATGCTGAATCAAATTCAAAGTTTTTCCACTTGTGATATCGATAAATTCCCTACTTTAGGCTGTAATGACATTCACTTATGTAAAATGATGCATAGATTTAACATCCGTCTCAAGAAAGAATATGCCTTGTCATCTAGATGCAGGTTTTAAACTGGGCAACTGTTGCAACAAAAATACAAGTTTGTATTGTAAATAACTATTCACAATTGTTCAATACTGTGCAGAATTCTATTTTTCTCTCTCTTTTAACAATAAACGTACTATAAAGTAGCTCTCACGACCTTCCCCATATGAAGGACCCACCACAAGATGCATTGGGGCATACCAATGTATACAATGGAATACTCTGATTTTCTAAAACCGTAAGTGTGAAGGATTTGAGTTCCTTGCTTACTGTCACATAAACCCTAGGCTTAGGCTATCTGGTTTTAGGTTTAAACCTATAATAACTGATAAAACCCCACCGAAAGGAAAATAGCCATCACCGGTGTAAACATATAAACACTGAAAAAACACCTTTGCAACCACAAACTGAGTGCCATTGAAAGAAAGGAAAAGATGAGTGAAAGAGTCATTTTTATTTCTTCCTGAAGGGGCCAATACAATGTAACTTTGTTATACAAGGTAGCATCAAGAAAGACTGGGCTAACATTATTCTGCTTGAGTTTTGTTGTTTAGGGATGTCACTAAAACATGGTCTCTTCTTCCTTCTGCTTTTTTCAGTTTTGTGGTCTTTGGTCTAAAGATGCAGTGTTTAGAAGCATGTTTTAGGTCTTATTTAGTTATTTTATAAACTGTAAAGAATCGGGCAATATCAAAATCATATTTGACATTTTGGCTACATTTGATTTCACTGATAGGTAAAATGGCTGGTTTCATAATATGTACCATCACATTTACCCACAGACAGAGAATGGGTGAAATTCTTTGATACATCAGCCCCCTCTTTTCTAGTGAGTCAGTATTGATTGTAAGTGAATTGCCAAACACCCCAGTCTTTAAACATTCAATGTAAGATGTAGTGACAGGTATATGTGAAAAGAATGTTGTCACCAAACATCTGAGATAGTGGTGAAAACATGACACCATGCATTTGGTAAACATGGAACGCAGTGTCACTTGGAATGCTGCTGAAAAAAGTTCCTACCAAGTTCAATAAAGATTGGAGTGATATTGTTTGTATTTGCAGTAATTCAGCTACGTATATGAAAATGTTGTATGATGGCCTGTCAAAATAGATACCTGAGCTGAAGTGCTTCCCCATAAGAGATCCTTGTCACTTGCTAGATGGTATGCTGAAAGCATCTTTACAATCTTCAGAGTTAATGAAGAATGCTATTGACTTTGTAGTCCATTCTGGTGCAGTAAAAATGTATTTGGACCTCATATACCCTGTGCACACGCTATCTATACACATGCACTATCAGAGCAGAAAGCAAGTAATAATTCAAATGAAATTAAAATTCCATAAACACTGGAAAAACACTGTTTGTAGTTTTTAATGGCGCGAAAATGTGTAACCACTGATAACCACTGTTTTTTAAGGTATTGAAAAAACTGAAAAAACCCCACCAGAATTTACCAAAAATAGAAACTGAAAACAGGAAAGCCTACGGTTATGCTGAATCTCAATGATGAGGCCTTACAAGGCAATAACTGATCTAGGGTTGCTTGTGCCCTCTTTTAGAGGGCACACTGCTTAAACGTATGGGCTATAATGTTCTTGATGCAGGACTAATGCAGCTTTGCATATGCTGTCCATGCCTGCAGTGGCATAGTAAGTAAAACAAGCATTGAAAATACAATAGGTCTCGCCTTTGATTAAGTTAAAGCCATTTGCTTTGCTAATGGTATTGTATAACAAAGCAAATGGCTTTAACTTAATGAAAGGCGAGACCTATTGCATTTTTAATGCTTGTTAAATGTGGTCATCCCCTATGATGAGGGACATAGAGACTTGCAAACCTGTGCAGTGGAAGGTAGGGGTTTAGGTAGACACACTAAATTGCCCTTCGTTTTATATTCTTTGGAAGTGTTTGCTTCAGAGAAACAGAAGTCCAGGAGACACTGGCCATAGTGCCATAATGTGATATTAAAAGGGCCAGCATCTCAAAAAACGGAAGGAAGTATGTTTGTACAAGGAAGTGTGATGGGCGCCTAGAACAGTTCCCCTCCCCTCCCCCCTCAGGAGAGATAAGGAGTCTAAACGGTAACTATAAATTCCAGCGTTGCATTTCAAAGATCCTTGGAGTCCAGCAGATGTGAAAAACAGCTGGAGACCACGCAGTGGGTGCAGTATCGCAATACTTTCCTTGCCTTCTGTTTCGAGGCGTCCCATTAAAGAGGTGAATCTGAACAACTTTAATCTATGAGCATTTTAGTGCGGGAAGCTCCTTTAGGATAAGCCACGCAGAGCAAACTGCCTGTCTGCATCCTCACATTGATACTGCATGGCTGGCAAGAAGGAAACCCCCATCGCTGTGACCTGTTTGCCTCAATCCCGCGGCAAAGGTTGACGGGGTAGTTCGGTTTCCAAGCCCTTTCTATGGTTAGCGTCATTGATCAGGATGTCCTGTCCTTTTTCGGTGAGGCCTCGATTGGGGGCCAAACGCTCATGGTACACATAGGAGCCTCACCAAAAGCATCCTATTTTCTTCACAAACTCGTGCATTTTGGAAGCCTCACTCCTTGTTCACTTCAACATGTCAGAGTAAAGTGCCAGGCTGCAGTTATTGGCGAGGGGAGCTTGGGGCTGACGCTTGATGTCCCTGGTTGCCTGGAGTCCTCTGGGAACCGTAGTCGCATCCCTCATGCAGTCTGAGGATGTCTGTGACCGGGAAGCTGTGAGCCGCTCCTAGTCTACACAGCTGTAGAGACATTTCCCAGAGTGCTGCTGTAGTACGGATCGGGTTTGCTTCTGTCACAAAAGTAACAACGCTCGTCTGTACTGTGGCAGACCCTGAAGTAAAATGTAGCACATCTCCCCGTTAAAAAAAAAAAAAAACTTGCCCGATGCAATATGGAACAAAAATTTTTCAAGGATGTATGTTTTTTCTCAATCCAGGTGTAGTGAACGAAGGCTAAACAAGCGCCAACAATTGGAAGTGTGGTCCGACTTGCGTTACCACAGCTTTCAACCTAATGTACTTGCTCAACGAGGGGAGACAAAGAGAAATTTCTCACGCCACTAGAGGGCAGTATATTTTCAATTTATAGCCAAACCCACATTTCACAGACACGCTGATGTAAAAAAAAGCACGGTCTTATGTAGGAGCCCGACTTGCGGGCGTTTGTGTAGGGGGAGGACGTTAAACAAAGCCTGAGGATCAGCGAGGGACGGCGAAAAGCTAGACCAAAAAAAAAGTGCTTAGCGGCTAATTAGGAGACACTGTCTCCCGCCGCCAGTTAAAGATGCAATCCCGGTGGGCGGGGCCAAAAGGAGACCGGGTGGTAACCAGGAGGGACTAAAAACCCTCCTGGACAATCAGAACACCCGGTTTTGCATAATTGGTGACGCAAAATGACGCGCACCAATGCTAAACACGGGCGGAGCAGAAAGCGAGCTTCTGGAATCGTATTGATTCCAAGAAGCCCTCGTATGACGAGAGCAGCGCATGCGCTGCTTTCGTCAGGCCGAGACCTAAAAACCTATGGACTGGAATGTAGCACATTGTAATTACCTTTGGCTGATATCAATCTAAACATTCTAATCCTAACACTTGTTTTGTCTCATGGGTTATAACTGTGGCCACTAATGTTGTTTCTGCCTTGCTAGCAGCTGCTTTTTCTCATGCTGTGGCTCCTGCTGTCGTGGTGGATGCTGTAGTCATCATTCCTGGAGCAGTTGCATTTATGGTCAGTTTTGTGGCCTACTGAGGGTCAGTACTGCTGCCAGTGTCATGGTAGCCACTGTGCTGTGGTAACAGGTGTAGCTGTAATCACTGCTGCTGGCACAGCTATTGCTGATGTTTTCCCTGAGGAGGTGATGGCTTTAGTTGCCGCCATAGTCCCTACTGTGCTGGGAGCTATTGTTACCCCTGCCTTGGTGGCAACTGTTGTCTTTTCTATGGTTAAAGTAATGTATGTATGCATTGGCATTTGTATAGCGCAAACCCAGTTATGAAGCACCAGAGCTCTTAACATTATGAAGGGTTGGAAGACAATCTTGTAGATCATGTACATCAAAGGAGGATGGCAAAAATACCTTTTTGCACACATTACAGTTCTCCTTGCATCTAAACAAATTGGGATCCAGAGATCTGTCCCAATCACATGATGTTGAGTCGAGCGCTGAGGCTGGGATTCCAACTGGGGTCCCCAGGATCCATTGGCAGCAGCTAAGCCATATCTACTGGCTACATCTATGGTTTCTGCTGTTGTCCCAGTCATGCTGACAAGTTAGTCGAAATGTGGTCACTGCTGGGATTGTGGTTGTTAATGCTGCGGCTCATGCTTTGCTTGCACCTACTGTAGAATGTTGTTGTTGCTGCTGCTGTGGTGGTAGCTGCGGACACAGCTGTTGCTGTTGTGGTCCCTATTGTGGTGGGAGCTATGGTTGATGCAGTAGTCACCCCTTTTCTTATGTCTGTGGTAATTCCTGTTCTTGCAGCTGTTGCGGCTGTAGAGGTGGCTTTTGTGATTGGATTGGTGGCAGCTGCTGTTGTCCTCCTTTGGTGGCAGCTGTTGTGGTTCCTGCTGTAGTCGTAGCTTATGTTGTCCCTGTTGTGGGTTGCAACTGGACAATGCCATTTCCCCTGCATTGCTGCAGTTGTGGCTGCTTCTCTGGTCACTTTCATGGTGCCTATTGGACCCATTTTTGCAGCAGAAGTTGCTGGTCAGTCATGACAGTTGTTGTTGGCCTGTGATCCCAGCAGTGGCAAAAGATGTAGTTGCTGGTATATGTCCTGCTTAATTACATCTGTGGTTGATGTGATGCTGTGATTCCTGCTTTTGTGACAGTTGTGGTCACTGCTGTTGTTACACAGGCATTAGTCTCAGGCATAACCAAGTATGTCCTGATGATGATCCCCTCATTGTGCTAAAAGGGATCGAAACGTCGTCAACTGGTTACACCTTGACACAGCTACTATAATTACTTGTTGTTTTGTGCTATGGTGTATGGGTGTATACTTGCTTGGCATATTGAGTACATTCTGGACCAAGCCCCTGTAAATGCCTGAGTTCTTCTTCTCTTCCTTTTAACGACTTTTTACGGTGTATGTGTTCCCACATGAATTTTGTTGTGTTTTTTTTTTTAAAGTATATTAAAAATGTTTTGTACATTTTGACAAACGTAATTAGACTTCATTGTATCTCTATATTGATTCTATGCTTTACCTCTGTTGTAAGGGACCACTGTTCCTATAAATTGAAGTGAAAGTCAGCAGTTTTAATAATAATTAACTGGTTCTGCATTTTTCATGAAATGTGAATTACTGAATTATAGTTTCAAAAATATGTACTTTTATCACAATTGAGAACATGTTTAATAGCTATCCGTGGGTCAAGAGAGATGGGGTACAGGGCTTTAATTGCAGCTCCACCACTTCAACACAATGGGTCATCCTCAACGACGAACCAAAACTGACTTAATGTAAAGCTGTATTCAGTCCGGAATGTTCGGCCCATTAGAAGAGACGT
Source organism: Calotriton arnoldi (assembly GCA_963921515.1). Lineage (NCBI taxonomy): Eukaryota > Metazoa > Chordata > Amphibia > Caudata > Salamandridae > Calotriton > Calotriton arnoldi. The sequence continues at coordinate 343,717 of CAWUFW010008787.1, read as the reverse complement.
GTGCATCAGCACATTTGCTTCAGAACATCTCCCGTGGTAAATTCTGAAGCTTAAACAGTTGAATTTTTTTGTTGCATCCTGGTACATGCAGTCCCGAATTACTGATCTAAGCAGTGTCTACAATTACTAGGAGGCAAAGAAAAGCCTGAGCTACTTACTATTGCAACCGGCACCATGAAATCTAAAAATAGTTGGTCCAACCGTAGAGATAGATCAATGAAAAAAATAAACTGTTCTTCAACAGGACACCAGTGACCTGTAGATAAGGGCCTAAATGTTTCCCCTCCAGATAACGACATGAATGGATGCTGCATTTGCGTGTGAAGGGAGGAGGGGCACACCGCCAGCGAGGAGTCAAGAGATGGCCAGAGCTGGCCAACCAAAAGAATCAATTGGTGATATCCGTTGGGAGGGAACCAAGCACCGAAAGACGGGACAGATGCACAATATTAACCAACCAGAGAAAAGGAATTTTAAAAAGCAAGCCAATTAACGAACCAAAAGTGGTGGGCGTGTCCAAAGTCCCAGATAGCTGATATACCGAATACAACATGCCTTGCAGAGCAGCGCACATGCTGCCCAGGCTCGACCTAAAAAGAAATAGATGAGTAAGCATACACTTTCAGTTTTAGTTGCTTGCCCTAAACCAATTCACTTCTCCGGAGATCTTGGACTGTTTTGGTTACGTGAGAGGATACCATTCTTTTCCCTCGATAATAACTTGTCAGTATCGTTCGTCATGAGAATCTCAGAAAGAAAATACCACATTTGCTGTGAAAGAACCATTTTCTTTTTGACACAAAGGAATAATAATAATAATGACATAATAAAATACCACTACAATGGAAGAGTTAGGGGGCAGTGGGCCTCTCTCCCTCTCTCAAAGTTGGCAGCTTGAAGTATTATTTAGTCTGAATTTAAGCATAACATGTTTCTCTCGGCCTGCTCCATTTCCGGCCTGGACACATATGCAGAGGAGCACAAGCACCATGATTACTGTCAAAGTTAGACCCAGATACATACTAAAAACGTTCACTTATGCGCCAGCATGTCAATTAGATTATAAATCATACCCAAGTATTCTATTCAAACACTACACGTGGCCTGTTTTGTCGCTTGGAAAATTATTTTAATATTCTCAAATGGTTTTACAGCTAGTGGTCATATTAATCACACCCAATTGTAAGGAAAAAAACATGATACTACTGAAAACTATTATATTGCAATTTGCATTAGTAGCCAAAGGCACAGTGCCACAGATATTCACATATGATAATCGAAATAATAATACGGAAACCCTCCACTTCTTTCATGTCCGACATAAGCGCCATCATTACTCTCAATCAGTATAAATACGAATCTCATTGTCTTCAATTACAAATAATGCATATTTTTATGCAGAGGCATGGTTTATGTAGAACACAGAACATAATGGCAATCATGATAATCTGTCTAAAGCACTGTTGCTCCCAGAAGCAGAATCATTTACTACAATGCAGATATGTAAAAAAGGTCTATGGTGGAAACAAAAAGCAGGCAAAATAATGCTCCGGGAAATATCTGTAAAAGTAAATCAAAATGCACTACAGGCACATCAAAAAATCTGCATTTTGAATCCATTATCCTCCAGACCTTTGGTTTGATTACAGCACTTCTTCTCGGTGGAACAACACGACGACAAATTATGACATTAAAATTATTCAGGACAAAACAATAGGTTCGAAAGGGTCTTGTAAACTATGTTAATACATGCTAACTAAACACACAAAAGAACACCTGGTTCTTTAGCAAGCGAAAGAGAGAGGAAACAAAAGTAACCTAACTGTAATGGGATATTCCTTTGAAGGACGATTTCCCTCACCCACCAAGGGTGAGCTGGGGGGGAGGGGGAGTAGTGAGTTAAGCAGAGTGTGTGGTGAGTGACATGCTGATTTAAAACTGGCTACAGGGTACGAGTACACCTTTATTCATGCGCCCTGGGTCAGGATTAAAATAAAGGATGCTGCAGGAATGGATTAGTCCTGCTTGAATGTGTCACCAATGCAGGTCAACATGTCGCTCTGCTTACCTCACCACCACCCCCGTCCCCCCAGTTCACCCTAGGGTATCTACTTTATCGCAAAAAAAAAACATCTGTAAGAACTCCTCCCTCATGGTCAAGCGGTTGTGGCCCGCACCGTGAACAGCTGTCACGGTGCAAGGAGATTCCCAATGGTGAAGCATGCCACCTTTTGTGGGTGAAGGAAATCATCCTTAAAAAGGAATATCCCATTACAGCTAGGTTTATTTTGTTTCTTCTCCCTTCCTCATTGCTAAAGAACCAGGTGTTCTTTTGTGTGTTATAATGGTATCATGTGGGAGCCAATTCTGCTGGTTTATAAATCTCCCTTGGCCTTCTTTTGTTGTGTATGTAATACATGCTAACACCTCACAAGTATGGAACTATACTTCTGGAAAAAATCGCTGATAAATAAAAGGTACCTCAGTTTGCTGCATTATTTAGAGATGTTATATCTGACAAAAAACTGCAAAATCACTTAGATCTTGATACTACTATTTAACTGTGAGTGAAAAGATATTTTTTTAATTATTTTGGCATTCAGGAACTGGCTTCGCTTTAAAGATGACCTTTTCGTGACATTCTAGGATGCAAAATATTAAACAAAGTGATCTCAAATAGCCGAAAACCACAATTCAAAAATGTCTTAAACAGCTGTGAAACCGAAGTTCACGAAAACTCGAATTATCAAAATTTCAGTTTTAGGATAATGACTAAAAGACTCAAAACTGACAAAAAAAATGCTTTGTCAGCACAGTGAGCTTTCGGAATGTACCACGGGAAAATAAACATAGTACCTGTAGAAACCACATTCCAATAGCTCTGCTTCTCTTTTTTATTCAAATGCCTTTTATTGGGATTGTCACTGTAGAGATCGCATTAACAAATTGATTTGACAAGCGAAACAGGAATAGAGTAAGAAAGAAGTGGACATTTGACTAAATCAATAGTAACATTTTTTACAGCACTTCTGTCGTTTATAAGCACTATAAAGAATATAAACAAAGTTTCTTAAAAACTCAATTGAATGGTACTCAGCCTTCCAAGGTTGGCGAACTGAGTCAGCCTTTTTGGGATCAAAACTACTGGCCTGCAATTCGCAATGTGAGGTGCTCCTCGATGATGCACGAACAGCCATCCTGCCGGTTTAGGCCTAGTTTTATTTGGTCGAAGCCTATCAGACAGCACAGCTGTCTGGTATGCTAACAACATCTTGGAACATTCAGAAAGCTTCGGAAAGCATCCCAAAGAATGCATTCCGCCTGTTGCTTACCATTGGCTTTATCGTTTGTAACTCACATTTGCTTGCTTTCTATTTGCTGGCTTTATTTGTTTTGGGCTGTCCAATTGGAGTTCGTTCCTTCCCTCGCCCAAATCGTATTTACTGTATTCTTCCATTAGTACTAGATTTCTGTAAACAGGCCTTTAAATCATGTTCTTATCTTGTCACAATTGCTGTGAAGTCAAAGCCAGAGGTAAAATGTCAGGCTTTGTCTTCCAGGGAAGTTGGTATTTACTTTTCTTTCTCTGACTTCAAAGTGAGAGAATTTATGTGACAATCATGCTGGCCGGAAGGCTGTAAGATGTTATTTTTTTGCTAGCACAAAACAAAATTTAAATGTATATAAATAAACTGTACAGATATTTTAGAATACATTAGAATATCACAAATGAAGCACATTTTTGTAATTCTGAGGTGTGATGGAAACAAATATTTTAATACGAACAAAACAAATCAATACACTAGGTGATGACATTTCCACACATTATCGTTTGCGGGCCATATACTTTGATCAGTAAAACTGTATGTCTGTACAAATGTAGTGGTCATTTCAACTGAAGATGTGTTGTCTGTAAAGCAGTACTCTACCACACCAGACATAGTCCACTTTACCCAACTCCACTCTACTCTGCACCGCTCCACACTGCACTGCTCCACACTACACCACTCCACACTGCGTCACTGCATTCTACTTTGCACCACTCCACACACTACACCACTCCACACTACTCTTCTATGCACTACTGCACTTCACACCACTCCACTATGCCACTGCACTCTACGCCAATGCGCACTACTTTGACCCACTCCACGTCAATCCACTCTATACTCTAATCTACTCTACACCACGGCACTCGGCGCCATGGCACTCTATGCCACCATACTCTACTCCACGGCACTCGGCGCCATTGCTCTCCGTCACTCTACTCTGCGTCACTGCACTCCACGCCACTCTATGCCATAGCAGTCTATGCTATTACACTCTACTCTGCATCGCTCCACTCTACACCACTGCACTCTACCCTGCACCACTCCACGCCACTTCACTCTGCGTCAGTTTACTCTGCAACACTGCACTCTCCGCCACTGCACTCTACTGTGCACCATTCTACTCTACACCACTCTACTGCACTTGATGCCAATGTACTGTATGCCACTACACTCTACACCACTGCAATCTATGCCAATACACTCTAAGCCACTCTAATCTACTCGGCGACACTGCACTCTACAACACTGCAGTCTATGCCACTCTATGCCACTCTATTCCACTTTGCCCTATTCCACTCTACGCTCTGCAATCTACACTGTGCCAGTCCACTCTACGCCACTGCACTCTACGTCAATCTAGTCTGTACCATTGCACTGTACGCTACTATATTCTACTTTGCAACCCTCTATGCCACTGAACTTTACACCAATGCACCCTACGCCACTCTACTCTACGACACTTTACTCTGCAATACTGCACTCTCTACCACTGAACTCTATGCCAGTCTAATCTGCACTACTTTACTTTGCGCCACCGTACTCTGTCACTGCACTCATGCCACCTCACTCTACTCTGCACCTCTCTACTCCTCTCTATTGCACTCTACGCCAGTGCTTTCTGTTACTACACTCCGCTACACTCTATGCCAATCCACTCTAACCTACTGTGCACCACTGCACTCTATGACGCTGCACGTTACGCCTCCCTACTCAATGCCAGTGCACTCCAACACATTCTACAATGCACCACTGCACTCTTCACCACTGCACTCTAGACCACTCCAGTCTACTCTGCACTACTCTATGTCACTCCACTCTATGCCACTCTACTTTGCAACACTCAATATCACTGCACTCTATGCCACTACTCTACACCACTTCACTCTACCTTCCACCACTCCACGACACTTCACTCTACAACAATCTTCTGTGCTACTGCCCTCTACGCCACTGCATTTTATGCTGCTCTACTATACTGTGCTTTACGCCAATGTACTCTACACTACTTTACTCAAAACCAATGCACTCTATGCCACTGCACTCTACCCCAAATACTTTGCACAACTGCATGCTGCACCACTTCATGTTACGCCACTCTGCACCATTGCACTCTGCGACATGGCACTCTGTGACACGCCACTGTACTCTATGCCATTACATTCTACTCTTCACCACTCAACTCTACACCAATGCACTCCACGCCGCTACACTCTACATCACCCCACTTCATGCCACTCTAATCTATTCTGCACTACTGCACTCCACGTCACTGCACTCTACCCCATTGAACTCTATGCTACTCTACACCTCTGCACTCTATCCTGCACCATTCCACTGTACCTTGCACCACTCCACTCTACGCCACTTCACTCTACTCTGAAACAATCACTTTAAGCTACTGCACTCTACACCACTGCGCTCTATGCCGCTCTACTCCACTCTGTATCACTCCACTCTACGCCATTGAAACCTATGCCACTGCAATCTACTCTGCACCACTCATCTGTACGTCACTGCACTCTACGCCAATGAAGTCTAAACGCTTTACTCAAAACCAATGCACTCTACGCAACCGCACTCTATGCCAGTCTACACTACGCCATTGTACTTTACGCCACTTTACTCTAGGCCACTCTACGACACTACACTCTATGGCTGTCTACTCCATTAAACTCTACTCCACTTACTACACTACTCCACTCTGCCACACTCTACACAACTCCCTCTATGCCACTTTACTCCACTCTATTCTACAGCACACTACTCCACTCTAGTACTCACTCTACACCACTCACTCTAGGACACACTATGCCATTCGGTTCTACAACACTCTACTCCACTCTATGCCATTTCACTCGCCTACACTACACCACCAGATGCCACTCCACTCTACGCCACTCTACTCAACACACTCTACTCCACTTCACGACATTCAACTCTACGCCCTTCCACTCCACAACATTCTACTCCATCCACGAAACTTCACAATACTTTACACAACTCCACTCTATCCCACTCCATGACACTACTCTACTTTACTCTACTCTACGGCACTCCACACCACTTAACGACTTTCTACACCACTCCACCCTCCTTTACCTCCCTAACTTTTTAGCCATGCTGCACAGCAGCCATGCTGGTGTACAACATGGCTGAAACATAAAGGCAAAGCCAATAGCTCGCCAATAGCTCTTGCATAGGCGAGAACTATTGGCTTTGCCAATTCTTGTTATATTAGAAACTGAAGCAAAAGTAGAAGAACAGCGGGGGAAGGACAAGCCACACCTGCTACTCCAGTCAGCATAAATGTAGCCTGTGTAATCGTTAAACATTAGATTATAATGTTGGCAAGCGTAACTGGTACAGCCAAAACAAAACAAATCCCAAATACAAGGCAATATTGGAACAGATAATTTGACATGGAAAAAAAACAACACGGTGACTTGGAGACTTAGGTGATCTTATTAGGAAGCTCAAATTAGGAGGGTTAAGTTACAGAGATTTGGCACTAAACAAGGGGTCTCGAGAGGGACTCAGAAGAAGAGCTGAAGTTGATATTATGACCTTCACAGAAAGTGTAAAATTCATGCAACTGCCTTCCAACTAAAATTGCGCATCATTACTAGTAAAATGAGCTCAAAGGAAATAAGAGAAAACCAAATTAAATAATGAGTTAAAAGATACAACAGAATAGTAGACAAAATCTGCAGTGCAGCTGCAAGGACAGTCAGGAGCAGGATACATGTGTATCCTTGCCCAGATCAGATCGGACTATAGTATTTAATGTTGAAACAGAAGGACTTATCTTTCTTTAACAGCATCAAACTTGCTGAATTGCAGCCTAAGAGAAAGCTCAGAAGTGAAAGAGCATTAGGAATGGAATGCTGGGAACTGGATACCAAATGATAATGCTTCCTTCATTTGCAATGATAATGCTTCCTTCATTCGCAAGAACTAAAGTTATAGGCCAGCTAAGGAAGCATTTTGTCGCCGTTAGATCACTTTTCCTTCAAAGTGCTGGTCTGCCTGCCGGTGAAAAAAGCCTCATGTGTGCAGCTGAACAACTGCTCACGCTTTCTCCTGGTGAACAGGACAAAGAGTCTCAGCTCTACTGTAGACTGTTATCTACAGTACTCACATTGTCCCAAGTAGGTGAAACCGGATATTTAAAGAACTAGGTGTAACTAGTTTTTTTACATATAATTCACACCATTAACATAGCTCATTTTAAATATGAAGCTCCAAAACGAATTACTGAATATTCAAGATTTTATTCTCCATATTTTAGAGGCAAAAATCTCATAACTATGGTAACATACATGTCACCTTTTCCCCTGAAAATGTGGTGAATCCATGGATAAGTGTACCAGCAGAGAGATTCTACGGCATCCTTGATCCCGGTTCTTTTAGACTCATCCAGCACCCTTCTTCTAGTCATATCTGACCTACTTTCAAAACTGTTTACAGACACTCAAGGGAATGACTCAGTTAGTTCAATGCTGGTGATTGGACAGAATCTTGGCAGTTAAACGGAAATTCTATTTGGCACAGGATCTTCCTGTCATCCACTGCTCTTCTAATGGGAAAGGGAGGTTTGTTCACTGAAAACACTGCTTTGCTTCTCAGGGATGCATTGACAGAAGACCATGGGTACCTCTCTAAATTAAGTTACCCCTGGTGCTCTCTATACCTAAGCTTCTATCAGGCTTAATTTGGAAAAACAACGGTGGCTCCTAGCCATCACCCCTTCTCTGCTTCACTCCCGATTGTTACCCCTTAGCTTCCTACTCCTAAATGCTTTACATTCGCTTCACTTCAGCACCAATATTCTGTGGATGACATTAAAGAAGAACACCTCTAGTTGACTCAAGAATCTTCTGCAAAAAGCATTAACACTTATATTAGCCCTACATACAAGTTCACATATAAATACAGGAAAAATTCCAAAGATATATCTGCCCTGGTGGATAAACAATCCAATGCCAATACAAGCAAAGGCTACTGTGTATACTAAATAACACTGAAACACAGTGTACCACTATTACTGTTGCTGTGCCAGGTACTCCCTCATACAGGTTATATCAATAGAGTGGAGTACACCTCATTCTGCATACTCTGTGCTTGATTTGCATTCAAGTGCTGATGTGATCAAAGAATGCAACCTACTATTATTTGCTAGTATTTGCAAAAATGTATTAATACTCTTGTGGCAGCGCCTTCTTGGTAGCAAGAGCAGTGAAATTACACAATGTTTTTGGTTTACTGTAGACACTTTGTGAAACATACAGTGCATCATTTATAACAGGTTAATTCATTGGTTAGATCTGAAGATCTGTCCAGTGCAGTCTACCATAACTGCGAAAGTGAGAAGAAACTACTTAAATGGTTTTGTAGCTTCTACATATTTTGAAAAAGGAATAGACAAGAGTGGGTTGTGAAACCAAGCTCTGCGTGGATTATTTGAATTAGAGTTTGATTGAAAAAAATCAAGCCTTTGTGTTGTAATATTTCTTAAACGTATTTAAAATATTCACAGGTGCAACAGGAAGCTATCTAAGTGTGCACGCAGGCACATCTCCTCGGTGAATGTGTGACTACAGGGGAGTGTCTCCCTGATCTGACCGAAAACTCCCGACCACCCACAGTTTAGAGTTCTTCTCTCATACAAGAGGTTCAGAAAGGTGAGAGCATTAGGCCTCATTATATCTCAATGGTATAAGTGTGTAGCCAGGCAGGGATGACAGTAGCCCTGACTAAAGCAGGAGCCCCGAATGGGCTTTCCAAATGGCCAAAACATATCGGCATAATTATACAAGTGGATGAGACATTATATTCTATCCTTTACCCAAATTTGTTCCGTTTTTAATCGGATCTGGGATACCCACTATTATAGGAAGAAAAGTCCAAGGTATAACTCAAGATATTTTCAACTTTGCATTAGATACCTGCGATAATCCCGCAATCATTTATCTACGAACTCCAGCAATAGTCGAGTCCACCATGGTGGTGTTTACCTACCATGGTGTGGAAACTCACTGATGATGAAGAACGCCACGAAAAGATGTTGGTGAGACGATTTTTCAAAATCTTTTGAGATTCCTGTAGTGACTCAGGAACCTGCCTGTTAAAACACTAGAGCCCTGACCTGCAGGCAAGGGCCTGTGTGTTTTGTTTGTGAATGCCGTATTTTATTTTCTGTTGATATATATATATATATATATATATACACTCTTTTTTCATAACTGCAAGCATTTGACAGAATTATCATTTATTGCTGCTACTGAACGTGTTTGGAGTTGCGAGTGTGTGTTCACGCTTGTGTCTACCTTGCCCCAAGAAGCCTTGGACTGCTCAACCTGCACTACCACTGAGAGTCAAGTGCTGAAGGGGTACTTGGCCTAGTTGCTCAGGATACATAGTAGATTGGGGCCCCGGGACATCAGGAGCAAGGGCCTCAATCGCACGGTTGGGCCCAGTAGCTCCCACTTGTCTTGTGGGCCCTCTGCACGGGGTTCTGACACTCCCAATACAAATATACTCATGTGTAGCTGTGTATGACGAGGGCATTTTGCAATGAACTCCTTTAGACAAGAATCATGATATAAGCTCACCACTGTTGTGGGAGCTGAACCCCAGTAAACCTCTGAACACCAAATTTGATGATCCCCAAATTTTACCTTAGGTAGTTCAGCTCATCGATCTAGCGGTAAGAGACTAACTACCCTTACCATTAACAAAATAACTTTGAAGAGTAAAATCATAATTAGAAACTGGGACCACTCAAGAAATGAGTTGGAGATTAAAATGAGGTTTAAAAGGTTTAATTTATAATCGTTAAATAAAGCATTCGAGGAAAAATGCACAATTTGCCATGAAGGCTGAGATACAGAATCACAAATTAGAACTACAAATTATAACAGCAACCCTAGTTACTCAATGAAATCGCTCTGTTTTAAGTGCCAAACTCATGAAGAGTACTGACAGCATCCTAAGAGAGAAAATCTCAAAATAATCAGACAGAGTTTCAAGAGAAAAATGTAGAGTCACCACGGATCTATCAAAACCAGGAGTTTCTATACACAATTTATGCATATTAATGAATACAACTGTAAACTCGGCATCATGGTTAGGTCGCACTGGCAAATCAAAAATAATTTAGTAAATCTGAAAGATTCTGAGCACCAACTAATTTCTTAAGGTAAATCTTCCACTTGCTTCCGCAGCAACCGCACTCTGGAGATGTGCAACACAACAAGAAACGTTTTCAACAATAGCTCATAGAATTATGCTCTTCTACACACCTGCATCGGAACTAGCAGCAGAAATCCTTCAAAATGATACATCCGGTACACAATGGAAAGCTTCATTTACAATGCATGCTTTCTTACATTACAGACCATTAACGTCATAGTGTACTGTGTTTCGCGGAAACTGTGGGAAGAGAAGACCTGCAGCGGGTAGCTGACTAGGAGAGGGGAATGAGCATAATAAAACTTGAGCAGAACACGAGAAACTGAATCCATTTTAAACTGATGGTGTCTTGCATAAAATTATGGCATAACTATACTATCTTTTTAATCGCACTTATAAATGAGAAAATTATATCGTTTTATATACAACATCTTTAGTGCATGGGTTATGGTAATACGTGTCATTAAAATTACTAATTCACAAAAATAATTTGTCACTCAAAATTGCACATCAGAAAAAACTTTACCAACCACCCCCCTGATAATTTTTAACAAACAAATAAATCCCCATTAATAAACGTTATTAATAAGCCATTCGTTTGTTGAAACCTTCATCTTCTTCGATAATCGTAAACTCTCCTTCAATTGTTGATACATTCAATCCTTATAGACATCCATCAGCCTTTTTCTCTTTCTCAACTTATTATAGCTTTTAGTCTTATTAATATATCTACTTGTTATATATTCTAAAAACGTTAATTAGAACAATGGAGTAATTGCACAAATCATCATAATTATAGGTGTTAGAACCGATTGAAGAACACCACCACTAATGCTACCCGCCCACTGGCCTACTTTACCAAAACTTCTTTCCAACTCTTATTCAGGATCCTACACTCTCCCATACTCCTGGCTCGGTCAATGATCTAATCTAATGAGTCAAATTAGTTATGTTACTAATGGGATGCAAGTACAACCAACACTGTTTTGCCTTAATTACTTTACAAACTATGCCCTCTTTTGCCAAAAGAACATCCAAGGCAAGATAGTTCTGCATGACCATAGCAGCAATTGCTGCCATCTCTGCATTTACTAATTTAAAAGACCCTGCTGTACCTACTGCAAGTCTATCTACTACGGTAGACAACTGTCTAATTTTCACATCATTCATAGCTAAATCCATTGGCATAACAATCGCTCCTAAAATGTCTAAAACTACTTGTTCAAAACTTTGTTTTACTCTGCCCATCCCATTATCTTCATCTAACTCATCTACATGATAATTCTAGGAAACCTAATAACACAAACTTACCCAATTTCTTTGCAGGTTATAATAAGTAGTCTTATCACAAACATAATAGATTCCACTCATAATAGGTTCCTACCTGACAAGAGATATCCAATGACTTCATAAGATTTGTCACACACACTTTCACCTATAAATTCTGCTTTCTCATAGGACTACGCCTGATCATGCACACCTCACCTATTCTTTCCTGACCCACTTTTAACCCAGGATGCAAACCTGAGAATCTAAATTCTCATTTATTTCTTCTAAAGCAATATTCTGCTCCTCCAAACCTCTCACTAATTTGACTTCTCTCTCATTACATTCTCCAATAAAATCACACTCTTCACTACTTAATAAAAACACAATCTCTATTCTGGTTAGTATCATATCTGTTTTATGCAATCACCCTAAAATACTCACCACATTTAAATCCGTTATCATTCTCATAAATGAACAAATTCTCCAAAGACACAATGAAATAAGTTAGGTAAGGAGAAAAAAATTCCCCATGATTGAAAATAGCTACAAAAATGTTACAAGACAGTGACTACAACATCTCTAAATGTACATGTGTGGAGCTGATGTAGGAAGAGAAGTGCACACTTAGCACTTAGTAATTTTCATTGTATTAATGTATTCCCTAATCATTTAGAATACACATTGTCTTTAAAACCACTAGCTAAATGATCACCATATATTGGCATCATTTGTTTAAATTCTTTAAGATTGGTTTCATCTTCAACATTACTATTAATACAACTTAAAACATGGCCCTCTAATACTAATAAGGTTATGATGAGCAGTGCCATCCCTACAATTTGATAGCATGTGCTGTTTCCCATCTTCTTGTTTGAGACCAAAAATCCTTTTGTGGCAAAATTTAAAATGAACCAAAATTTTCTTTAAACAATATTTTCTTCTTTTCTTATTTCTTTTTTAAAATAATAATAAAACAGATAAAAGGAAACATTTTATCAGCTTTTCAGTCTTTGTAAAAGTTCATATCTCAAAAATTCAAAAACATCCGTCATATAGTCTCTAGAACAGTTTCTTAGTCAAATATCTTTTTAGATTATTTCATGTATTCCTCATTAGCACTGAATAAGTCTCTATTTCTCCTGTCAGGGTGGCTCTTCAGCTTCTGTCTCGATGTCTGAACCACTCTCAAAACGATATTGACTTTTGCTCATTTGGAAATAATCCTCCTCAATTTCACATGCTTCTTCTTTCGATACTGTGGCTAAATACACCCATTCCGGCGAGGCCTATTGTTGGTTCGGCACTCTCCTTCTGGCTGCTCTTTTAGCAACTTGCGATTCACTCTCACTAGTTTCTGGATTTAACTGTCTCTCAAAGTCTCAAGTCTTTCTGGCGCACAATGGTTTTGCTTACAGGTTTTCTTTCTGGAATGTCTTCAGCTCTCTTTTCCTACTGTAGCTTTTCAATTTTCATCTTCTTCTTGGCTTTGACTTCAGCCCAACCCGGAGCTAGGACTTGAACTCCCTCTGATGAAATTTGCCTTTGTCTGCTTTTTCAACAGCGAATCCTTTTTTCACAAAAGGGGTCTTTTTCACTTTTATTTTCAACTGCAACTTATTACAGCTTTGATCAGAGAGTACTTCTTGCTGCCACTCTTGCTTTGCTCTTTCGCATTGTCATAGCTCTTCATTCTGATCACTTTGTAACTGGACTGAAAGAATTTCAGGTTTTTCATCTGACCTTCACTCACCTGAAATGTTTGCTCATGTGTGTACACTTTGTCTTCACCAGTTCCAGAGAAATGTTCACTCCGCCCTCTAGATTCACGCTGCAAACCTGGATTTGGCATCAAGCTTGATGAGCAGACTGTGTACCTTGTTCATTAGCCTCGTCCACTGCTTCAGCTACACTTACTCTCTTTGTGTGAGCATAGTGGATCCATTGAGGCACGCCTGCGCACTTGACAGTGCTATATGTTAGGGTTCAAATAAATACTGGTCTTTAAAAGAACTGGTCAAAAGCTTCCCCTGGTAGCTGTCCTGTCTGCAATAGCCAAGAAGACACCCATTCATGTTCTATTCTTTTGCCCAGAATATGATGTACCCAGGAGGCACTGGCTCTTACCAATATGCAGGAACTTGGGGTACCGACAGTCACGGGAGGCCTTCAGAGTCTTGAGAACCGACACTCACCCCTATTGTTTTCGCTGTGTCCCGTTTTTAAACTCCATGTGGCACAGGCGCCGCAAGATTTTAACTCCCCTTGCACATGATAATTGTTCCTCTGCCATTTCCTATTGTTTTGACATTATCAACAAATGAAATCAATGTTTAATTCTCTTTTTAAAATTTTAACATCTTTTTAACTGTTATGAATTGTGATTAACTCACTGTACTTGGCTTATCTTGTAATGGCCATTGTTGTTTTTATTTGCTCAACCTAGCCTTGTGTGTATTTTACGTCTTTGCTTTTATGATCTACCAGATCGAAATAAAGCTTGGAAATGGTAAAATGGCTATATGTTAGCAATATGATCTGGAAAGGGCCTTTCCACCTTTCTTCGGGACACCCTTTAAGAAGGTGTTTTCAGTTAACCACCCAATCGCCTACATTCAGACCGTGGCAGGGTGTATCCTTGTAGTCTTCAGTTGACACGTTAACCTGACGAGAGACAGATTTCACCAGATCAGCAAGACCTTTGCAATAATCCAAAATGATGCCATCAGTTATTAAAACTAATGCAGCTAAAGATACAAATGCAAGTCTCATTGACCCACCCATCAGGATCTCGTGGGGAGTTAGGCCTGTCTTTCTGTCTGGAGTACTTCTCATATTCATCAAACCGCTTTGTCTGAGCGATCATCATATTCACCTTCAACTTCTTTTGCTTTGTTTCAAAATAGTCACTAATATTTTTCACCAACATCAAGATCTTATCAATGCTCTTCATCAGACAACACAAATCACTTTGTTGAATAGGATTACTAATCTCAGATCTCAATCCACTGACAAAAACTGAAATAAAACCACTAGCTCCATCCTTCTTTGCGTTTTCGACTCCGCTATGTGTTTTGAAAACATGCACCAATTTCTCATAATAGGAATGCACTGATTCTTCAGGTTTCTATATCGTTCTCAAAATCTCACCAATTTGACCAAGGAAGAAATCCCCATGAAAGTAGATGTGAGCCTTATTCACTGTTGTCATTTCCTTCTTAGGAAGGGAGAGAGATGAGGCTATTTTAAATAGATGGAGGCAACTACTGGGTTGCATGGGCCTTGCAGATGGTGCACAGCTTTCATCAGGAGTCTTTCAGCTCTTTGTTCTAAGGGTTAGGCCCAAACCCATCTGTTTCTCAAGAAGACCGTAGACACTAATCTCTGCAGAAGTCAAGGAGGTGGAGTATAAAGTAGCTATTTGCAGGACACTGTTACATCCTATTGGTTTCCTAAGCAACATTTTTTCTTGCATAGAGAAAGGACAAATCTTTAACAGTTCGGCTCCTAGAAGGCATATTGCCACTTCAAGATGGAGGGCATCTATCTTCTCAGGGATCTGTTGTGGGCAGGCAACAGGATGGTGCATCTGGAATAGAGTGATGGCTACCTGATGGTCCTGACATTTGAGCCCAACAGAAGGTTTCTCCAAATCAAGTTACTACAACTAATATTCAAATTCACGTTTTTAGTTTTGGGTGTGTCATCCTCCTATTAGAGTTTCACAAGCATCTGAGATTAGTTGCAGAATTATGTTCTCTTATCAACGGGGAAAAAATGGACCCGAACATGAACAGAAAATTGAATTACCTGAATTATTGATGAACTCAGGGCGTGCAGTCTGAAACTTCCTAGCAAGTTGTCCCGAATCATGAAGGATCTGCACAGAGCTCAGAAGGTGGATGCTTTACTTCCCTGCCTCCTGGCAAAAGTAGAAGTTCTCTTGACCCCCTATATGGGTGATATTCCTGCTGCCCGCTCCATACAGAGGTTGAAGATCATTCACCTCCGGTGGACCTCACTTATTGGACTCGTTCCCAATGTTGGAGCGTGCATAGACGGACAGCCAACGATGATGCAACCAATGAAGGACTTGAACGGAAGGGCGATCATCAGATCAAAACTACATGATTTTAGAGTCAGACACCAGCAGAGGCGAAAGGAAACTTGTTGGGGGAACCAAAGGAAAATGGTCAGTAAGGAAGTACTGCTTTTAGGAATTCTTGCTTGCAACTGCCGATGGGATCACTTTCCATCAAATCTCTAGCAAACGGCAGATTGAAATGCTTGATTCTCCTGCAGATGAACAATGCTTCTGCAGTGAGGGGCACTAGGTCCAGACTCCTGGCAGAGCATTCAAATTATTTTTTGCATTACTGTCTAGACCAAATAAGTTTGTCGTCTTGGAGTAGACAAATTACGTGGAAGATTGACAGTCCAGATGTCTGAGGGACTTCAGCAATTAGAGGCCAGCACTTGGTTTTCCAGTCCCTGATGAAAAAGTGGGGGCATGTAAATTGGGCTTGTTAGCACCTTGCCTCAATGACCAGATCCAGAGCTCTGCAGCCGGTGGCCAGACCCACGGGCAGTGGCAGTGTATGTGTTCCCAAAGGACTGGGATCTAACTGTGAACTATGCATTTCAATTGTCAGCAGTGACAAAGATGGTGATGGCACATTTTGCAGGCAATTAACCATCATTATCTGGGTGAAGTCGACATGGAGATGGCAAGTATGGTTTCAAGTTCTACTGTAACAGTTGGCCAGAGCTGGCAAGGTTTATAAACTGGTTATCTCCTTTAGGTAAGCAAATTCATCACGGTTTCTCCCAATTGGAGGTGTTCAACCGGTCCTCAGATTCTACATTTCAAAAAATGTGTTTTAAACCGATTCTAGATATATAACAGCAGCACTTGTGGTGAACTCTGAAATAGCGCAATACTCGTCTTCAGCTCTGACACAGAATGTACAATTGTCTACCAAAAGTAAAGGAAAGGTACAAGCAAAGAAAGTTCAAGCATAATTCACACTTCTGTGTCCATAATAGAATCTTAACTTTCCTTCATGTTAGCTAGAAAATTTTACATTTTGAATATTTGCAGCTTGGGTGGTTGATGTTTTGGTTCTTCAAGCCATCAGTTTGTGAGACCATCGTCAGGAAAAAGTACTGAATTGGAACGATTCCTCACTTCTCTAGTGCCCAAAACATAATACTTGATCCACGGTCAAAACCAAATGTGTCGACAAATCAGACTCCAGATGAATCAAAAAGTAATCACTAAATTGCCAAAGTCAAATGGAATAGCAGAGGTGAAGGAGCCCGCAGACTACCATCAATGAATAAATTAAGTTTGATAGTGGGAAATTATCATTATTACTCACATATTTGACAAATCATATATAACAGTGCACAGTAAGTATCAGACGCATATCCACAATAAGATAATGGCACTACACAAACTCAGCTAAATCAATTCTTAGCTAAAGGCATGGGAGTACAGTGTTGTATGTCAGGTACTATTTATTGAACAGCACACTTAAATGTAGGACAATGAGTTCCTTATTATAAAGGCTAGGGTAAGCGACAACATATTCACAAAAGCAGTACCCAGCTGTGGAGTGGTAGAAATAGCTAATGAAATACCAAAAGCTCAAGATGTAAGACGTAAACAATCAACTGTTGGACAACATATTTGGAGTTAACAGCATACACAAGAAAGACACAACAGAAAGAAGAACTATATATTGCATTTTACTCGAGAGAGAAAGAACATGAGATTCTTAAACACAAGATCAATTCACTGTGGCAGGGAATACATAAAAATAAATATTGAGTGGCGAAAACTTAGCTCTGTAAGACGAGGTTCAAGTGACAGTTTGGGAAAGTGTATTCAAAGTTAGCCATTAACTGCTAATGTTGACTGCCTACTTCCAAAAGAGAAGAGATTCAGAGCTGTACTAACGGAGCCAGTACCAACAGAATAAATAAGTCAATTAGATACAATTCTAAGCTCAATAGATGCTAAGGAAATTTGAGTGGGGAAAATACTGAAAACCATCCAGGTACGTAAACAATTACTGGCAACATAACTGAAACCGGTCTTAAATTTTTCATCATCTACAAAAATAAGAGGAATGTTCAATTTGCAAGACCATTATTTTTGTGGATGAAAAAGTCAACACCAGCCTTATCACATGTTCAGACCATAAAATCACAATTAGTGCAATTAGAAAAGAAAACCTTAGAAAAATCCATTGTACAACATGACAATTCTGCACTTAAAAGTGTTCAGGAATTATCAAAGACTTCCTGGATTTTAAGAAAACCATGAAACTGAAGAGGGATATTCTATTGATCAGTAAAGACAAACACGTTGAGATCACCATCCTTAGATCATTCACCCACCTGAGGCAAAAAAAATGAAGTGGCTTATGAGTTTAACTTAGTCAGACACCATACCAAAATGTTTGGTGGCACGGAACCTTATTAAATATCTGTTGCATCACTTTTAATAGATTATGTGAAATTCCCAACTGTATAGAACTGTTCAATTTCTCTGAGCAGTATGTGATTTTTTTTCAATTTTAGCATTTAATTTGTTGTGCAGTGTGCATTGGGAAAGAAAGTTGATATGTCTCCAACCAACTGTATTTGAGTTTTTAATCACTTTGAAAACTTCTATTAGACTGAATGTATAGAGCATTCACCTGCAATTTTCAAAGTAAATATACCATTGAGGAATACTGATTGAACCATTGTTACTGCGCAAAACTATGTATATCCAGGTTCCTCCGGGGTTTATAAGGTAACCTTATTCTTGATAAGCCTCTCTCAAGATGTCAAACTTCTCCATGTTGATAAGGAGGAAAGTCTGAAGACTCGCTACAGCATTTTATGGACCGTATTATCTCTATTGTTTCAGTGGTTTGAGTAGTCGGATATTTAAAAACTAGAACTGATAGAGTTCCAACATAAAAGAATTCCAGGCCAACAGTGGCCTAGAAAATAGACTTGAATGACAAAGACCACATACTTGAAAAAACATCTAGAAGGGTAAATAGGAGTTGATGTATAATATTTTTTTTTCACATTTGGTTATATGTTTGACGTTTCAATTCTTTACTGAGTCTTTCTCATTACAGTAACAAGAGTGGCACAAAAAGATACACAAACAAATCACCATGCAGGGCAAGAATATCAACAAAGTAAAAAACAATCCCATAATCCATCTGCAAGCCATATCCCCATTAAAACAGTTAATGAGAAAGAATTCAACCGAGGAGGAAAGAACACAACACAGCCATTGAGGGAGGGAAGGGAAAAGAAAAAAACACACTCGTAATGAGGAGGGAGTATCGCAAGATAAAACCCCCACACAGGAGGAAGTAAAATATGAAGACCTTCTGTTCCTAACCTCCTACATCAAGGGTCAATATCAACTTTTAGGAACAGTTTAGCATAACTTTATATTGTTGAGGTACATTTTTATTCTTTTCTCTTTCAAAGGCATTTGTAGATCAAAGAGATGTCACAGACTGACTGTAGGCAACATGGTATACCTCTAAAGTCGACTTCATTCAGAATCCAGCAGTCATTTTTTTCTGATTCGTAAATAACCACGTTGTTGTTCCGACACTCCAAAATAGTTATCAACTGAAATGCTCAGTAGTAATAAGTTAAAATAGGACCAGCATTCCAATGCCAGAATATCCCCACTGCAATGTTAACAAGGTAAGCACAACTGCAGAGCTATTGTTCAGATTACATGGATGATACAGAATCAGCCTTTTGGTTACCCAGATCTAATACAACCAGGCCTCAGGCAGCAAGCTATTCCCATGCTACAAAGATTTTCAAGGGACAGCCAAATAGGTTAGATAGATCACATAGTTTTCACAGGTTAGAGATTCTCCAAATGTAGCAGAAACTTCATACTCCACATTAGACATCAGCTTTATCACTCAGTTTACAAAAAGATTAGAGGCTCATTTCTCAAAAAGCATATCACTCCCTTCACTACATAGAGCTCAGATGCTTAAACAGCAGAGCTAGTTCTCTTTACACACAGAAATGGCATGCCTAAGACTCCAGAAACAGTGCTGTCCTTCGAAGTACAGTTTAAACAAACGCCTGTCTTGACCAACAGAGTTCTCTCAATCAATTGCGCAAAGTCTGACGCTTCACTCGGTCAACAATTATCATCCAGTTTTTACACATCTCATATGCTCAGGCCTCAGACAACAGAGCCATCCTTAAAGTTACCAAGATCTCAGCCTACAACCTGTAAATCTCAGTTCCAGCAATCTACATACACAAATATCAGACTCAGACCTTTCTTTCATAAGTTAGTTCTCGCATAATGCGGACACAAAAAGGTCAAATTGGAAATAATAGAGTTATACATCGTAAAGAGTGATAGCAGAACAATCTCCCAAGTTACACAAATCTTGCACTCTTGTAGAACTGCCTCTCAGATTCCAAAGATCACAAAGGGTTAAACTTCAGATAGTAGAGTGTTCCTTCAAATTAGACAGATTTCAAACTCAGCCTTCCTTTTCTCCCCTTCAATAACAAGGGACCTAAATGCTTAACCAGAAGAGGTTTCTAAAGATTCATTAGAGGGCACATTCAAATTACCAGCCAAGAAGACTGCCACCCTAGTCCATATCCACCAGGCTGAACCCATTCTCCAGTTCCAAAAGGAACTGAAAACCAATCTCTTTAAGCATCACCTCGTCAGATTGTAATTACTGAGTCGACGAAAACCACTGGGAAGTTGCACACTGCTCCACCTACTTTCAATGCTGCTCTGGCGAACTCCTTAGCACGACCTGTCCTTTGTTCCTTACCTACGGACCATCCTCTCTCGACTATATTCCCACCTTAACTGCTTTGAGCATTCTTCCTCCTTATGCAGTAGCCATTGGAAATCTCAGGTACAGCACCCCATTAAGCTATATAAGCCACATACATTCATTTAAACACTTTATCCTCCAGGCCTAAGCTATGCATCTGGCCATCATACTTCTGTGGTACTCACTCAGTCTGCTTCATTCACCAGCCTTACTCTTTACCCAATACTAGCTTTCACAGTCCCCCCTTCCATAATACCCTATCCATACTCTTGTGCACTAGTTCTGACTGATAAACCCTTGCATGCAGTTGAAGCAAATGTCACACTGCTGCACAATCATCCTAAGACTCCAATGGGTGAGACTCGATGTGACGACCGGTTTCTTGGGCTCCAGTTGCACCAACTGGAGATGTGTACTGTAAGTGTCCTGAGGTCACAGTACTACCAGACTGTTGTACAAATGTTCTTGCGGTAACAATCTGCCTGTATAGAACCTTACAGGTGTCACCTGGAACAGAACTGTGGGTGAGAATTCTAGTGCAGTCAGTTGGAGCTACAACTGCCTGCTGTATGGCTGGTGGTACTATACTGGAACATATGTAGAATAAATCCTTTGGAGCTTCCACTTTGTGACTTGGGTGTTCATCATAACATTGGCGACTAGTTGAAACCTGTTGGGAACAGGTCCAACCAACCTTGCTGTGAACCCACTGTAGGCCTCTTCAGATTTCTGCTTGGAAGATTCAACCCAAGGTATGTGGAGCATTATTGTAGTGTATTGTGATTGCATTTATATAGCTCTTACTATCCCTGGCGAGGTGTCGAATTGCTTTTTTGGCAAGTAGCGCGCTACTCCGGAACCCAAAAAGGATTAGTGGTGAATTAGTATAGTGAAATATGAAATTAATTTGAGCAGTGGACATGTTAGTCTGTTATTTGGATTGAAAAGGATAGTGGAGGGATAGAATAGGGAAGGGCTTGTATTTATATAGCGCTTGCTACCCCTGATGAGGTCTCAAAGCGCTTTTCGGCAAATAGCAAGCTACTCCAGAATCCAGAAAGGTTTAGTGGTGAATTAGCATAGGGAAATATGGAATTAACTTGAGCAGTGGACAGGTTAGTCTGTTATTTGGATTGAAAGGGGATAGTAGAGGGATAGAAGAGGGGAGGGTCTAGAATGTTTTTTTTTGGAGTTCATAGCAATAGGAGGAGGTTTGGGATGAGTAAATGGAAGGTGGAGGGGAAAGAGTCAGAGGAAAGGGTTTAGAAAGGCTTGTTTGGGAGATCTGAATAGTAAAAGAGGTATGAGATGATGCAAGGAGGGGAATAGGAGGGAAAAGTTTAGAAAGGGTTATTTTGGGGGTCATAGTAGTGGAATGGGGTTTGGGATGAGTGACAGGGTAGAGGATATATTGAGAGAGGTATAGGATGCAAAATAGGGTAGTGCATTGGAAAGAGTAGTAGAATGAGGTTTGATATGAGTCAGAGTTGCGTGGCAAAAGCTCAGCTACGGGCACACCGACCATTAATAAGAGAAGCCTAAAGGACATTTACCACATTTTTGACATTGCCGTTGGTGCGCGCGGCTGTCTGGCGGTGCTTGGGCTTTGGCTACTTGTAAGCGTTCTATGGAAAGTGTGCGAGAAACTGCTTGCATCCTCCAGATTGCTCGCGCTTTCATCTAATGTGCCAACCTTGACATCACACATGTTACGTCCACATGTAACGTGGTGGCCATATTGGATTGTGGCAATGCGGATTCGCAAGAATGGATGCATACTACCACATATAATCCGAGGATACAACTTGCTATGCAACGTTTTATTTTCTGCTTTGGAGAGCCTCTCACGGGCTGGCTACAAAATTTAGAACAGCATACCACTAATTGAGGTACTTACTGGAAGCATATCGTTCTGCTTTTTGAAGGACATTTCTTCCGATTTTACTGATAAGTGACTTTAACAGTAACATAATTGACTATCCTGAATATAGCAGGCAGTGGAAATACATTTTACAGGGTGGTTTATGTTCGGTTAACTATTCTTCCGCTTATTCATCAAATTACAATCTTTTAGCAAGAACTTGACAATAATAATCTTATACTAGATCACAAGGATCACCACAATTGTTTTTATCATGGCAGCTGGGAACATGTACATGAAAGATGAGTCCATGCATACCATTTTATCACTTTTTTAACATGATTGATATTCTAAGCAGATTATGCGTGCTCGCTTGTTGTATGCCCTGTCCCAGTGAGCACCTTTGTAAAGTTCCAAATTAGACTGGGGCAATCCTTCGCTCCAGTCACAAGCTACACAGCGTGGGTTTGTTAAATGAAAAGTATAATTCGATTTACCTTCATATTCATTGTTCTTCAAGCTTTTACAAATCTTAAACGGAGACGACTTAATTCCAAGCTTCAGATGCTGTATACATGCCCATCCAGGCTTTATCATGCAGCACGATGGAATCAACAATACATCCTGGTTAATTGCGCAAATATTGACCCAATGCATTTCGGGCTCAAAGCCCTTCTTCAGGAGTAACTGAAATTTTAAAGAAGCCCATTAGCATTATATAAAATCTTAAGGGACAGAATTCAAAACAAACCTTCAAAATAAAAAGTACATAACCTGAGTATTCAAACACGTGACTCCCTTTCCCCGAATACGCCATGAATTACATGCAAACTTAACCCAAAAACCACTACAGTAACTCTTGGGTATGAGGCACAGTTTATGATGAGTTTTCAGGGGGATAGCACGTATATTTTTGCGCAGTTAGTTACAGGGTTTCGGGCTACTATAGTGGTTTTTGGGTTAAGTTTGCATGTAATTCACAGTGTATTCGGGGAAAGGGAGGCACGTGTTTGAATACTCAGGTTATGTACTTTTTATTTTGAAGGTTTGTTTTTAATTCTGTCCCTTAAGATTTTATATAATGCTAATGGGCCTCTTTTAAAATTTCAGTTACCCCTGAAGAAGGGCTTTGAGCCCGAAATGCATTGGGTCAATTTTTGCGCAATTAACCAGGATGTTTTGTTGATTCCATCGTGCTGCATGATAAAGCCTGGATGGGCATGTATACAGCATCTGAAGCTTGGAATTAAGTCGCCTCCGTTTAAGATTTGTAAAAGCTTGAAGAACAATGAATATGAAGGAAAATCGAATAATACTTTTTATTCAACAAACCCACGCTGTGCAGCTTGTGACTGGAGCGAAGGATTGCCCCAGTCTAATTTGGAGCTGGGAACATGTCCCAACCTCCTCCATTTCACTCTGAAAAAGGAGATACTGTGCTACCCTGGAAACAATGGCAGAAACAATTTGACTCCTACCTTCTACCCATAAAGGAGAAAAGTTTTCAGTTGTTAGAAAACAAGCTGTACTTCTGCACAATCTAGAGGTGGAAGGGAGGAGTGTGTATAAAAGTTTGGAGAAGGTGAACCTATAAATGTATTTGAGATATCCATGACCATGTTGAAAAAAACATTTTGGTTCTCAAATGCTAAAGTTAAAAAAGTGGGTACCTTTATTGCTTTTCCTACAACAATTAGCAAGAACAAATGATTTTGGTTATCTCAAGGATTCTCTAACCAGAGATTAGTTGGCTATGTGTACCAACAGCCAGAAGGTACAAGAGAATCTTTTGGCTAAAAAAAAAAAAAAATTAAAGGAGGCTATAGCTATTGTGTTAAGTATGGAAAATACCAACTTTTGGGTAAAATAAGTGAGGGATGGGAAAAGTAGTGAGGAGGTAGATAGAAATAAAGGATCCGGTGTGTGAGGTTATCATGGGATGTACTCATGGTTGTAATTGCAATGCATATGTGTAATGCATATGTGTTGAAAAATGATAACAGAGTTTCACAAGAAATTATGGATAATCTGAGAGCAAAGGGAAATGCAGTGTGTGAAGTGGTGAGTGTAACAAGATTGCTATGGACAGTAAAAATAAAAAAGAAAGTAAAGGGAAATGTTTCACATGTGGAAGTGAAGGACATTACTCAAACAGCCCTGGGTGCTTTGCTGGGGTCATAGAATGTGAAAGACAGCTGTTCTGTGTGAGCAGAAGAATGTTGAAATTGACAGTCGTCCCATTTCTATGCCTAACTGTGAAAGTTTGGTGGGTGGAAAGAAATACTGGTGTTGACTGATTCTGGATCCCCTTATATGATGATTAGGGATAAGAACTGAGAGAAGGAGTTTGGTGAGGATAATATTTATTTTCTCCCTCCGGACATCAATCCTGTGGGCAATGGGGGTGCCAATATAGATGTGATTGATTATACTGTGAAGAAAATACCATTTATAGAGAGAGAAAAAGTAGGGAAGGTTTACATTGCCAAACAAGGTGACAATCTATCGGGTTAGCGACATCAAGGCGATATGAGTATTATTGCCTTGAGTTCTTATCTGGTGATCACATTTTCTTACTGTCTAATACTTAGATGAGTGAGATCATGGTACGAAATTTTCTGAAAGTAATTCACAAGTAATTAGGATTACTGAAAGGTTTTGAGCATAAAATCATTTCAAAGAGGAATGCTACACCATGTATGCATAAGGTAAGAAAAGTACCCAATTTAATGTTACGTCCTCTGTAAGAAGAATTACAGAGGATGCTGAAGCTGGATGTGATAGAACAGATCGAGTCATCAGAGTGGCCGACTCCAGTGATTTTGGCTTCTAAGCATATTTGGCTAGACCATCCACCTTTACCTAACATTTAGGACCTACTTTCCCATTCTGGTGAGTTGACAAAGAACAGATGTTCTGTTCAATCAGAATGTGAAGGAGCAATAAAGATGCCTTTAAATCTTGTTTTTATCTTGTCACATTTGATCTTTGTTTAGAGACAGAGGTCAGAAGTCAGTTTCCAATTAAGCAGAGTTCCAGGATTTTTAAAGTGAACTGTCTGACCTGTGTGAAACAAAAGGCTGCAGGGTAACTGGGTTTTCCGAACATACATTTAAATAATAAATAAAACAACTGTACAAACATTTATTAAAATATATTTCAGTAGCTGTGAAAGCCCATTTTTTGTACTTCTGTGTGATGAAAAAAGTATCTTAATAGGATGAGAAACAAATCAGAACACTTCACTTGGTGAATTGCAAATGACACATGTTTTCTTAAACCCAATTTTTCACAGATTATTGTTAATACATTGTATAGTGTTAGCAGTAAAGCTGCAAGGTAGTGGGAAGTTTGTCCATTTCTTGGAAATGTACTGTCTATAAATGAGTGCGCTACCACATCATGCTTTAGTAATAAATGTATTAAAAGTGAGTAATTACACATGAACTGAGAAACCCTCCTGCCCCTGCCCTGATGGCAATGCTATCAGTAAACAGAGAGGGAAGTCAGGGATCATATTTACCCTATATGTGGGCTAGATTCGTATTACACATGGAGCTAATGTTTAGTGTATTTAATCAAACAAAAGAGTTTTGCTTTGTACAGCAGAAATGCTGAACTCACATATTTGAAGTTGCACTCATAAATGAGAATGAAGGAGAAGGTGACTCTGTAAATTAAAATATTTGCAAATGATCACACAATTTGAGACCAGTTTATGGGCCAACTACATTACAGTCAGGTCAAGTAGATTATTCAAGTTACTCGACCTGCAGGTCTGGTAACATTTTTATGATTTTTCAAGGCTGGGGGGGCTGTTTTTAGTGAGATAGATCTGTCCTCAGCGTACCACGGGATGCCCTTGCATGTTGAGTCAAGGCACCTCACTTCATTTATTACACCACTGGGTGCGTACAGATTTAAGAGGATGCCTTTTGGATTAGCCTCTGCGGCTGTATGCTTTCAAAGGGTAATGAAAAGTGTTGGAGGGAGTCCAAAAGTAATTTTCTTCCAGGATGATAATTTGATTTCAGGGAAGGAGGAGGTGGAACATGATGCACTTTTGAAACGGGTGTTTAAGAGACTATGAGATGCTGGACTGGCTTTAAAAAGGAGAAGTGTAAATTTGTGGTGACATCGGTTGAAGTTTTAGTACATAAAATCTATGGAGAAGGTATCAAATCAAATTTAGAGTTAGTTAGGAGCATTGCACAAGCACAAATACCTACAGATCCTGACCAAGTGAGATCTTTTTTGGGGATTAGCTGAATTTTGTTCCAAATTTATGTAGAACTTTGCCTGTGTGCCTCAGCTTCATTGATTATTGTTAAGGAAGGGAGTGGAATTTGTCTTGTCAGAAGACTGCGCTAGTGTATCTGACTCAAGCAAAAGCAGGATTTGTGCCATGCCTACCCTTGGGCATTTTGATACATGTGAAAAAACGTTATTATGCACTGACGTAAGCTGGCGTGGTTTAGGAGCAATGCTTTCACATGAGGTGGGAGGTGAGGAGAAGGTGACTGCATTTGCCTCACGCTCACTGAAAGGAGCCGAAGAAAGGCACTCCATGATTGAGTGCAAGGCTTTGGTGAAGGCATGGGCTATTCATCATTTTAAGTTTTATTGTTGGGGATACCTTTCACTGTGAGGACGGATCATCTTTTGGTACATATTTGTTCGTGCAGGGATAGTAGTAATTTGACTCCATGGATAAGGTGATGGTCTGAGGGTTTGTCTTATTTTAATTTTGTTGTAGAGTATGTGCCAGGCGCAAGTAATCATACTGCAGACTGTCTTTCCCGTTTTCTGGTGGATGCTGCTCGGCGTTCCCATCCCACTCCGATACAGTCTACTGTTGAGAGAGAGAGATGCATTTGGTGGGGTGGGCTAAGGAGAATGCAACTGATCAGGATAATTGGAGTTGTATGCGAAACAGTGATAAGGAATTGATGCTAGTGAGTGAGTACGTGGTGAATTATTAGGCAGTCACTCACAATATCCCTGTTGATGTCAATCGTTATAGGAACGTGCATGATGAGTTAAGTTTGAAGGAAGGGAACCTTTTCAGAGGAGAGAGAATAGCTCCACCAGGAAATCGGAGAGAGAAGTTGACCAGTTAGGGCGTGAAGGGCATTTGGTGAGGAACGAAACTAAGGCAAGGTTGTTTGAATGGTATTGGTGGGCCGGGTGGATCGTCAAGCTGTAGGTGTGGTGAAAGATTGTTGTGAATGCTCCAAGAGTAACAAAAACAAGGTGACAAGATCATCACCTTTAGCTCCTGTGGAGGTGGCACTTGAACCCTGGACCAGGTTAGGATTAGATATCATGGGTCTTTTTGATCTCCTTCCCCAGTGTGAGAGATATGTTTTGTTGCTCGTTGTTGGACTTGGCCCTTTTTGGCAGGTTCACCCCTAAACTTTTTGACTGGCTCTTAGCCTTTTCCCTGTGTAGTGTTGGTGGTTTTTGGCCTCTGCGCACTTTAGCACTGTGGCCCAGTGTAAAGTGCGTGCACTCCGAGTGCGTGTGGTGAGATTGTCCTGCCCTCCCATAGGAATGCATGGGGGATATGTGTCCATGGTAATTCCTGGTGTGAGAGGAGTGCAGGGGCGAGTTTAGTATGTGCGAACTCGTGAGAATAAATGCTGCGCAATGGTGTGCGCAGATTTATTGTGACTAGTGGAGAAGTGCCACTTTTAGAAGTTGGCATTTCTGTGTGCTGTGTGTCTGCCTGCCTGATGTGGAGTGCATGTCTGGCTTGTGATTGACAGGGGCTGGGTGGTGTGCTTGGCTCCAGGAGCCAAGATGAGTCTGCCCAGTGGTGAATAGGGAGATCTGCATGTAGATGGGAGGGAGGAGTTGCACCTGGGACCTGAATAGGTCTGTGCCTTCCCTCCACAATGCTGGCTCCACCCCCTGTGGTGCGTCTGAGCACCTAGCCCCCACCTGACAAAGAGGAGAGGAGCTGAGCACAACAAAGTGCTCCAAAGCTCCCCAAACCAGTTGCATCTGGTTTTCCCCCAGCCCTGTGCTGTGTGACAAAGGGGATATATGTATAAAAGAAGGGGCTGTGACCCCATGAAAAGGTTCTCTGTTGAGCTGTTCCTTTGCTGAGGGGGCCTGCTGCTGGGCTCCAGGAGGAACCGCCACAAGGGACTGCCTCCCTGCTGGAGGGCCCTGTGAGCTGGCCTGCCTGGGCCCAGCCTTGTGCCCCTAAAACTTTGCTGGCTGGAGCTGTTTGTCCTAGCGCCTCGTGAGCGCTATATTTTAATTGCCTGAGGACGAGGGCGTGTGAGCCCTGCAGCGCTGAGCTACACATCCTGGAGAGGAATCCCCGGCGTAGGGATTCCCCCGCGTTTCAAGGGAGGAGCGGGTGCCCACCCCGCATTGGTGACGCTCGAGCGGGTGCCCACCCTGCTTTATGCTTTATTTTAAGGCGGGTGCCCACCTTGCACCGGTGACGCTCGAGCAGGTGCCCACCCCGCTTTGTGCTTTGTTTTAAGGCGGGTGCCCACCCCGCACTGCAGCGCCCAAGAGAAGTCACTGCCGCGGCCCGGTTCGGCACAGGAAGTCAGGCGGCCTTGCCTGACTGAGGGCGGGGCCTCTGAGGCCGGCGTAGCAGGGAGAGGAAGTCCCGGCCGCCGGGTAAGCCGTCCGGAGCCTCGCGGGCTCCCCTGCGAAGTCCCGTGTCCCCGGAGAGGGACCGGGTGAAGGCAGAGTGCAGGGGGAGCCTCGCGGGCTCCTCAGGCTGCCAGGAGCCCGCCTTAGGAAGAGCGGAGGTGCCTGAAGTCAGGACGGGACCGGAGGAGGCAGAGAGTCCCGGAAGAGTCTGGTGAGTGGGGCTTTGTGGCGAGTCTAGGGGGGTTGGTCGAGGCACATTGTCGGTGCCTTCCCCCTGTGTTCCCGAGCCCCAGAGGGGGGCTCCCACGTGTCCAGTGCCTTTGCTGCTTTTCACAGCTGCCCCGCAGGAACGCGGGCAGCTGCCACGGAGGGACACCCTTGAGTTTGTAGAGCCCCGGTGAGTGAGGGCTTGGCCTGGCACGTTGTTAGTGCCTATTTTCTGAGCGGACCCGCAGGAGAGCGGGCCGCTCCAACGTTGGGGCAATTTTGGTTAACAGAGCCCCAGAGTGGGGCCCCAGAGCCCAGCGCCATTTTTCCTGTTGGGCATATTTGTTTTTAGGGCCCCAGGGGGGGCACAGTAAGTGCCAGTGCCCCTTCGTCTTCGTCCACAGCTGCACCGCCGTAGCGGGCAGCTGCACCAAGGGGGCACGTTTTGTTAGAGAGTCCCAGTGAGGACCCAAAGGGCACAGTGAGTGCCAGTGCCCACAGTTTGCTGCACAGCTGCACCGCAATTAGCGGCAGCTGCCACGTTTAGGCCTGAACTTTTGCGTACTCTACTTTTGCTGCATGTGCAGCCAGCCCTGACACTGTTGGACATAGGGCATTGGAGCCCTGTGAGAGGCCAGTTGGCCTGGGGCCAGTTTTGAGGTGTTGTGCCCCCGCCTGGGGCACACTGTGTTTATGATGGTAATTACATGATGTTTTATACCTAACCTGATGCCTAATGTGATTTATGCATAATGTATTTATGCCCCTGAGGTTTGGGCAGGATATATTTGATTCCTAATGTGTAGTGTAGTTATGCTTAGGATGTTAGGCATAATGGGATGTATGCTAAGTTGATGGTGCCAAGTTCATTTCTTCTACCAGTAGCGACTGGTTATTACTGATTGACTACATTTA
Source organism: Calotriton arnoldi (assembly GCA_963921515.1). Taxonomy (NCBI): domain Eukaryota; kingdom Metazoa; phylum Chordata; class Amphibia; order Caudata; family Salamandridae; genus Calotriton; species Calotriton arnoldi. Next base: position 313,472 of record CAWUFW010008787.1, on the reverse strand, counting down.
TTATTTTGTGCTACAGTTAGTATATGTTCTACATTTGCTAATTTCCCTTTGTGATGGTCCTGACAGTGGCCCAATTGGCCCTGTCAGGTGTATATAGTCCCCTGTAAATACGGCCTAAGTGCCAGGTGGCACAGTGTACCTTGTGTGATTATGATCTAATGTGTTTATGACAATACAAAGGCTATTTTTTTATATAACCTTGTGTGGAGTTCCTTTTGTGGTGTGCCTAGTGTGTTGCTGCTGTGAGTGTGTGTTGCGCAAACGCTTTACACATTGCCTCCGGGATAAGCCTGACTGCTCGTGCCAAGCTACCAAGGGGGTGAGCAGGGGTTATCTTCGGCGTGTAACTCCCTTGCCCTGACTAGAGTGGTGGTTGGTCTCTGCCTGGCTTTGGCGCAAGCCTTAGCCAACCAGAGATCCCATTTCTAACACTCGTCGACTAGACATCCAAATGGGTAGTAAAAGTTCATTCAGTGAATACGAAAACAGTTATTGAATTTTTGAAAGATGAATTTGCACGTGAAGGTATACTAGAGTCTATTCTATTATTACTGATAAGAGATGACTGACTTTTGGTAAAAAATGTATCCAGTATACATCTGAGAACTCCATTATATTCACTTCAGGCCGATTGGGCTTGCTAAAAACGATGAATATGATGGAGAAAGACTGTGTTCAAAGAACTCTGGAATTTAGAGTCTCTCTCAAAGATGTTTTACGCGAGATTTGGTGGGCGCAACGGAATGCTTCCAATAGTATCACTTTGAGGTCTCCGTTTTCTATATTAAGGGAAGACATCAAATTCAAAGCTAAATAAGGCATAGTTGAAGTCTGGACATTTGGTGTTGGAGTTAAAATCACTGGATGAATGGGTGATTTCTGACAGGAGAAAGATACAAGGAAAAATACAAGTTATGGTTTGCTAGATTGCATTCTGATAAATAGATTTCTTGGAATGTGGGTGATGCGGTGTTGGAGAAGAAAACAGGGTTGTTTGAGCAAGGTGTGTTTAAATTTATGGACCCATTTATCATAAAGGAAGTGAGGAAGAATGTTGTTGTTTTTGATTTATGAGATGTATGGAGTATGTCTCGATTGGTAAAAAGCTTATTTGATTCAGTCAGTCAAATATCTTTATTCGGCTGACTTGCAGCCATAAAAGAATACATCATAAAAAATATTTAAAACACAAATTAAAAATGTGATACAGACAATGTATGGTACACTTCAACACAGTGGTAATTCATAATGGAGGTGTAATAAAGGATTTAAAAAAAAAAAAAAAATTTGGGCAATTCTAAAACAAAACATTTTTTTGAATGTACAAGGACACCATAAAGTCAACACTAAAGGGGGCTACCTATTATTCAGTAGTGCACACTGTGCAAGAGCAAAATGCTGTTACTCATAGTAAGGTAAGTCAAAGGTTGAAGTGGGACTAATCTGTGCCCCATGCCATATGTTGTGGTGGGCAGAAGCAAAATGTGAATGTCACCACAGTAGGCTAATAATGGATGAACAGAGAGGACAGAAATCCCTTGAAAGTATGTATATTATATATATTTTTTGTTTATTAAAAAGAAAGGTTTTGGGTAACGCCTGACCTAATACGTTCCTGGTAGTGACAAATTAAACAATGTAGTTTCTCTTTATCCATGACAGGTATCCAGTGCACTGTCATATCCAGATTTAAAGACACTTCTTGATTGAGAATATGGTCTCAAAGCAGAGACCCATCTAGCCATGTAACATTCCCCTCCTCCACGCCAACCAAAAGTAATGTAATGGGGAGCCGCTGCCAACAGCCAACTGGTCAAGGGAGCCACGGTTCGGAATAGTTTTGGAACCACTGCCCTGAGTGGTGTTGTGCAGCTCCGAACTGCATGGAAGTGTAGGAGCGGAGCCGCATAGAAGTATCAGCCCTGCGCACTGACGTCAGTTTCTTTCTATCTTTTTGTACCTTTCAACGCAGTTCCAGGGCTAGGCTCCTAATTTTTTCAGTTCTGCTACGACAACTAAAACAAATTCCAGCTTGCTAGGGAACCATGTTCCCATCCAAAACAACAGGTTTTAAACCATGCTGCATCTGCAAAAAACAATGTTGGTCACATACCTCAAGAAGGTTTGTCTTTGGTGAGTGGGCTCAGGCCATGATGCAAAGTTGTTTGATAATATGTGCCCTCATGGACCAAAGGCGATTTGAAACTGGGAGATGGAGCTGTATGTTTGCAAGCACAAGATGTAGCCATGGTATTTGGATAAGTATAGCTCCCACTGTAAGTTGCGTGTGTGGACTCATTCCCATTCCTGGTGCAGTTCTTGTGAATGGTCATCTTTGTGCTTGAACTCCTCTGGCAAGTTGAAATCAAAGTCCAATCCTAAAAAGTAAGCCGAAGCTGGATTCTATGATATTTCACCATTTTGAGTCTAAAGAGAAGGTGCAAGGGCGTCACAATTTCATTCGTACACTTTAGCGGTCTTTGGTTGCAAAGTACCTTGCTCAGTTGATTCCTGTGTGCGCAGAGTTTTCCAGGCCATTAGTGGCACTGCAGCAGATTGAAGCCATCAAGGAGGCCATGCTGCAAAGTTTTGATGGGCTTCCAGCTTCCTCTGGCATGCCTTTATCCCCCAAGGAACCGCAGGGGCCACCAGTCAAGTTATTACCCCTGGATCTATCCTCAGTAGTGTCTGACCTCTTCGGCCCTGTTACGGGCCTTGTACCAATGCAGGTACATTCATCCACTCTGACTCAAAAATCAGAGTCATTCCTTTCGACATCGATTCTAGTACTGTTTCCACCGGTGCCGGAAGACAACCCTTTTCTGATACTGACGTCTGACATCGAACTGACTTTTTTTTTTTTTATTTCTTTCTTGGCATTTCAAAAACAACCAGTACGAACAACATAGCCAGTTGCACATAGCAATGTCACAATCTATGCATGAGTGCAATACAGAACTGCAAAGCGAATTAAATTAGTGAATACATCAACTTGTATAGATTAGCACACATTATACATCAGTAAGGCGGGAGAGTCAGGCTACAATCCAAGCACCAGCTACGCAAGGGACCAACAGTCTATTTAGGACATAATCGAGTGGTCTGATATTAGAATATTTGCGTGGGGTCAAGTTAACTCCTACTCTTGGTTGCCACCCGTGATGAGGCCGGTCTACCCGATCCTACAAAGCACTTGTCAATTCTGGAGATCCCTCCCTTCTTTCATGTCGTGTTCGTGCCCAGTCCAGGAACGGGCCCCATATGTCTTTTGGCCTGGAAGCTGACTGCATTAATTCCCAGAAATTTGTAAGCTGTGTATAACTAAAGGTTACATCCTGGATCCAAGCATCCACAGACGGAGCTCCCCCTCTCCCCCAGTGTATGGCTACCCGGAGTTTAGCAAAAGTAGTAGCATATCGTGTAGTTTACGAGTCTCAGCCAGCGTATCTCTAACATACCCTAGTAGGCCAATAAGTGGGTCAGGGTCGTCGGCCGTACCGATTATATCTCTGACTGTAGTGAAAATCTTTGACCAGTATGAGGCCGGGGGGGGGGCAGCTCCATGCCATGTGTATAAACGTGGCTGGGGCATACCCACATCTCCAGCAACAATCATCTGCCCTAATCCCCATGCGGTGTAGCTGGGAGGGAGTTCTGTAAAATCAGTGAATGTAATTAAAATGGATCAGGCGCAATTTGTAGTTGGGAGACAAAACCGGGAGTTGGCTGCAACAAAAGGCCCACTGGTCCTCCGTTATCTGGGTGTGCAATTCTGCGTTCCAGGACTGAAAAGCTTTAGGTATCAGAAGAGGGGCGGTGGTCTGCATACTACTGTAAAGACGCGTAATGAGTCTCCGAGGGGAGGCTGTCTTAAGAACATTTTCGAGGGCAAGCAATGTTGGCGGGGGGCCGGGGAATGTGGTATGTAGTTGCCTACATGTGGCCCTGAGTTTATAGTATAAGAACAGCTCTGAAAAGGGCACAGCGCTCTCCTCTGTGGGTTCTGGAGGAGTCCTAAATTCGTCCTCCGGGTATAAATCTGCGAAGGTATGTAAGCCCATCTTTTTAGCTATGGTTCTACTGGCGCCCTCCGCCATTGTAGGTATCATGGGATTGTGTGCCAGGGGAATGGACGTGGCGTATAGAGTTTTGAAATGGGCTCTTTTCCCAGAGTCTATCCCACGCCCACCTCAGGGTTTCGACTGTGTCAATACCGTCCCTCGGTCGTCTGTATGTCTGATATATGGCCACCTGAAGGGGAACCGGCGCTGCAACGTCTAATTCCACAGCCGTGTGCGGTTGGAACGGTGTGGGATGAACCCAAAAATGAAAAACTGAGCTTGGGCACATAAAGCGTACAATTGGATGTCCGGGGCCCCAGGTGCACTAAGGGTAGTTAAGTTTATATTTCTACAAAATAGCAGCATAATCTAGAAACAGTATATGATGAACTTTGTGATAAACCCCTGTCCCATGGACCACAAAATTCAAAAGTTGTTCATTAAAAACCGAACAAAAAAAATCATTTCCCAACAATATTGCGTAAGCGGACAGCTGTAGAGATATATCTGTAGACCATTAGACAAGTGAATTCATCATTTAAAAGCTGGAGATGATATAAAGCTGACCGATACTTCCCGATATTTAAACATTTTAAAAGGGAATAATAAAATCGCGCCTTGGCTTGATATAAAGTTGACAAAAAAACAGGAAGTGAAGCGTGCTCTGTGAAGATTTGGAGTCACAGGGGCAAAGATCCAGTTTAGCCTCACAATAGGCTTTACGGGGATAAGAAACCAGAAGGCGCGAGATGCCAAACCTGAATCTAATAAGATGAAACAATTTAGTGTGACAGAAATAAAAAGAGATAAAGGCTCAACACCTGGGAGCGTACTAGAAGCGAGTGTTCCGAGACTCTTTTTTACCATCTCTAGGCGCTCACTAGACAATTTTAGACAAGTCAAGAAGCCCTTTTCAATTTGGTTTTTGGGATCTTAGCAATGTTCGCTGGATTATAAAAACAATCCACCAGCCCCATTGACTCCAACTGTTTTTTATATAGCTAAACCAGGGTATCTTCAACATGCAGTCAAGTTTAAAACAGTCTAAAATAATTGTGCGATTAAGGGCTGGCTCCTCCTTTACCCAAATTGAATGCCACAGTAAAATTGGTGCAGTTTGTATACGAAAAGACAAAGGGGTCAAACCAAGTTCACTATGACAGATGGTAGCAGGAAGACTACTGGGGACTGTCAGCAAGCGTCTCATAAAGTTGTTCTTAGCTGCTTAGAGACGAGACGAATTACAGAAGCCCCATACTCCAGCCCCATACAAGGTGACAGAACACGAGCAGGCCTTTTAAATATTAATTATTGATTTGATCGGTCTTGAGCCCAGCTTCTTCGTGAACCTGAATACCGCCTCCAGATTTTGATTAAAACTACTGACCCTTGTTTCAACTAGATGGTGCCAAGTGCTTTTCTGATCAAACAGGATTTCTAAGTACGAAAAAGTTGGGACATAGGACAGCTTTTCATTATCAATAAAACATGATTTTAAAATGGGGGAGATTTACCTGCCACATAGTATAGGACTTTGCTGTGTTAGTCCTTAAACCCAATTCGGTCATAAAATCGTTAAACCTAGTCACAAGCTTCTGTAGGCCCACACTGGTTCTAGACATTAGAACACAGTCATCGGCATAAAGTAATGCCGGAAGATTTCTGAGTACCTATCTTAGGGACATCCACATTTCCTTGATTAATATAACTTTCTAGGTCATTAATGTACAAACAAAATAAAAAGGGGCAAGGACACATCCTTGACAAACCCCATGGTTCATTTTAATGGGAGCTGTAAGTTTCCCCCCCCGCTCCGTACCTGACTCTCCCAGTCACATCCTGATGCATCTGGGCTAAGAAATGGACTAAGGATGGATCAATGCCCAAAACCAGCATTTTTTCCCATAATCTCCCTCTCTGCACCCAGTCAAAAGCTGATATAAGATCCATGAACCCAAGATAAAGGGATCCGGTCTTAGCTATTGTGTACCTGCTTATGACCAGGTGCAGAGTAAGACACTGTTCGACAGTTCCCAGGCCCCTCCTGAAGCCATATTGTACATCCAAAAACTTCCCGCTTTCGGCTACCCAGGCCTCCAACCGTTCTAGCATGACCCTGCCTATCAGTTTACAAGTGCAATCAATTATTGAAATAGGCCGATAGCATTTTGGATCCGACCTGTCCCCTTTTTTGAAAATGGGGACTATAATCACGGGCCCCATGATTTGGGTGGGCCCTGAGATGCTATACAGCTTAAAGAACAAGTTACTTACCTTCGGTAACGATATATCTGTAAGAAACATTAGTTAGTTATAGATTCCTTACCTTAGAATTACCCCCATGCGTCAGACTGGATCCGGAAAGTTTTTTCGTCAGCAGTACCCCTGCGCGTCGGTAGGCGTCGTCGGTCGACTCCGCGTCCGTCGTTGGCGTCGTGGTCGCCGTGATGACGTCGCGGAAGATACCTAGACGCCGCCCTCGCGCGTGTCAGTTCTGTATACAATTTTCCGCGCCAGGAACGCAGAGCCATGCAAGACACTGACCACTGGTGCACAAAACTAGGGCCCTGAAAGGATATTCTTAACCCTAGAAATCAGTTCGCAGAACGGGGAGGATGGGTGGGGCGGTAAGGAATCTATAACTAACTAATGTTTCTTACAGATATATCGTTACCGAAGGTAAGTAACTTGTTCATCTGAAAGAAACACGTTAGTTATAGATTCCTTACCTTAGAATAGATACCCCAGCAATACCAACCCCGGTGGTGGGTCTGCGAACCAAGATCACACCAGAAAGTCCTGGAGAACAGAACGGCCAAAGAAGCCGTCTCTCCGGACTTGGCTGTCCAGACAGTAGTGTTTCGTAAACGTGTGCAGTGATGCCCACGTAGCTGCCTGACAGATGTCATGTAGAGGAACTCCTCGTCCTAAGGCAGTAGTGGCTGCCATCGCCCTGGTGGAATGGGCGCATAGCCCCACAGGAGGCTCCTTTTTAGCCAGAGAATAGCATGCTTTGATACACAAAACGACCCATTGAGAAATGGTTCGCTTGTGTACGGCCCGACCTTTCTTGGCGCCCACATAGCCAACAAAGAATTGGTCATCCACCCGGAACTGTTTTGTGCGATCCAGATAGAACTAAAGCGCACGTTTTGGGTCCAGACGGTGGAGCCTCTCTTCCTCTTTTGAAGGATGCGGAGGCGGAAAGAAGGTGGGCAAAGTGATGGTCTGCCCGATGTGAAAGGCAGTGACAACCTTAGGAACAAAGGATGGACGAGTCCTGAGAACTACCTTGTCCGGATGGACAGAAATGAAAGGAGGCTTGGAGGAAAGAGCCTGGAGCTCACTCACTCGTCTGGTAGACGTGATGGCTACCAGGAAAGCAGTTTTAAGCGTCAGAAGCCTCAAAGGACAGTTGTGAAGCGGCTCAAAGGGAGCGCACAATAAATAGGTTAAGACTAGATTCAAGTCCCACTGAGGCATAACAAAGGGAATATGAGGAAAGAGATGAGTTATGCCTTTCAAGAAACGATTAACCACGGGGACTTGAAAAGAAAAGGCTGATCTGGAAGCCGAAGGTAGGCAGAGATGGCCGAAAGATAGCCCTTGATAGTGCGCAGAGCAGAGCCCTGCTGGGCTAAAGAAAGAAGAAACAAGAGAACCTCAGAAAGAGGGGCAGAAAGGGGATCCACAGCCTTTGCTGTGCACCATGCCACAAACTTGTTCCACCGGCAGGCATATACCGTCTTAGTGGAGGGACGCCTGGCTGCCAAGATTACATCGCAAACTTCGGGAGGCAGGTCAAAAGACGTCAGCTGCCGCCACTCAATGTCCACGCAAGGAGGTGGAGGCTGGACAGGTTCGGGTGGAGGACGTCCCCTGTTGCTGCGACAGAAGATCCTCCCGAAGAGGCAGATGGGTCGGAGGATCGATGGCCATGTTGAGCAGCCCGGGATACCAGACTCTTCGTGCCCAATCCGGAGCTACAAGGATGACTTGGGCCCGGTCGCGCCTGATCTTCTTCAGCACTCTGGGCAGAAGTGGTACAGGCGGAAAGGCGTACAACAGACCGCAACTCCACTCGCGACGAAAAGCAGTGCCGCCTTGGAAATTCCAATGCGCAGAATTGCTGACATTGCTCGTTCTCTTCGGTGGCGAATAGATCTAACAAAGGCTCTCCCCACTGTCGAAAGAGACCTTGCACCACCTCCGAGTGAAGACGCCATTCGTGATCCATCATGCACCTGCGGCTGAGTTCGTCCGCCCTGGCTTTCAGGGAACCTGCCAGGTGTTGAACCACCAGGCATATGCCCTGATGTTCCAGCAATGTCCAGAGGCGGAGGGCCTCCTGACATAGGGTCCATGACCCCACCCCACCCTGTTTATTGCAGTACCACATGGCGGTGGTGTTGTCCGTGAACACCTGCACTACTCTTCCCCGGACAGAGGGAAGGAATGCCTTGAGTAAAAGAACAAATCGCCCGAAGCTCCAGAAGGTTGATGTGGAGCCCGGACTACGCCGGAGACCAGAGTCCTCTGATCTCCGCCTCTCCCATGTGGCCGCCCCATCCCAGAAGGGATGCGTCCGTCACCACTGTGTGCTCTGGTTGGGGAAGGGAGAGGGATCTGCCGTTGACCCAATCCTGGTTCGTGAGCCACAACTGCAATTGTTGTGCAGTGCCCTCCGAGATTTGGACGTAATCGGACAGATTCCCGATGCTGTGCCCACTGGAACTTCCGGTCCCACTGCAGAGCCCGCATATGCCACCTGGCATGATTGACCAGCAGGATGCAGGAGGCCATGAGGCCCAGCAGCCTCAGGGTCATTCTGACCGAAACCCGGGATAGAGGCTGAAAGATCGGAATCATAGCCCGAATATCCCGGACTCGCTGTTTGGGAGGATAAACCCGAAACCGCGTCGTATCCAGAACCACTCCGATGAAGAGGAGCTTCTGAGAGGGAATCAGGTGTGACTTCGGCACATTGATGGAGAACCCCAGCGAATGCAGGAGGTTGGCTGTAGTCTGGAGGTGGGAGACGACTGCCTGGGACGAGGACGCCTTCAACAACCAGTCGTTGAGATAGGGGAAGACTGGAACCCCTGATCTGCGCAGTTGAGCTGCGACCACCGCCATCACTTTCGTGAACACCCGAGGGGCGCTGGTAAGGCCAAAGGGGAGCACGGTGAACTGAAAATGCTCGTGACCTACCGTGAACCACAGGTAACGCCTGTGGGCCGGCAGGACAGGGATGTGGAAATACGCGTCCTGCAAGTCCAACGCTACCATCCAGTCTCCAGGGTCGAGGGCAGACAAGACCTGAGCCAGGGTCAACATTTTGAACTTCTCCTTCCGGAGGAAGCGGTTGACGTCCCTGAGATCCAAGATAGGACGCAGGCCCTTGTCCTTCTTGGGCACCAGAAAGTAGTGGGAATAGCAACCATGACCTACTTCTGGGACAGGAACGCGCTCGATGGCACCCTTGGCCAAGAGTGCCGTAACTTCCTGTTGGAGAAGGGTCAGATGATCCTCCGACATGCGAAGGTACTGGGGTGGCATGGCTGGAGGGATAGTCTCGAAGGGGAGGGAGCAGCCCCTTCGGACTATTTGCAAAACCCACCTGCCCGACGTGATGGTGCGCCAGTGGTGGAGGTGATGGCGAATCCTGCCGCCCACTGGCGTGTGATGGGCCTGAAAGGTAAGACTAGGAGGGTTTGGAGGCTGCGGCGGAGGGGGTGGAGGTGGATTGGCCTGCCCGCTGGCCCCCAGAACCACGTTGTTGGTTCCCATGTCCTCGGCCGCGCTGAGATGGAACAGCTTACTCTGGCCTGTGGCCCTGGAATGAACGTGTTGGGGCACCCCTTCCGTGACCACGAAAGGGGCGAAAAGCAGACCGTGCAGGGCGCATGGTGGAGAGGCCCAAGGACTTGGCCGTAGCCAGAGAGTCCTTGAAGCGCTCTAGCGCTCTATCTGCTTTGTCGCCGAACAGGCGACGGCCATCAAAAGGCATGTCCATCAAGGTGTTCTGGACATCCCCTGAAAAGTCAGTCGTCCTCAACCAGGCGTGGCGGCGAAGCGCCACCGACGTTGAAATAGTCCTACCCAGTGAGTCTGCAGTGTCCAATCCACAACGTATGGGGAACTTTGCTGCGTCTCTCCCCTCAGCAACAGCACGGGAGAGCACGTCCCGGGCCTCCTACGGGCACTGAGGCAGCACCTGCGCGACCGTATCCCACACGGAGTGGGAATAATAGCCCATGGCGCATTCGGTGTTCACCGACTGCAGCCCTAAACTGGAGGAAGAAAACAACTTCTTCCCAAGTTGATCCAGTTTCTTGGATTCTCTGTCCGGTGGTGCGGTAGGGAATGCGCTCTGGGATGTTGAGGCTTGGACGACCAAGCTCTCGGGGGAGGGGTTTTGGGAGAGGAAAGTGGGGTCGCCAGGAGCCGAGCGGTGGCGTCGGGCAACCATCCTATCCACAGGAGCCCCTGTGGTGGGCCTGGACCAGGTGCCCAAAAGGATGTCTGTTAGGGCCTCATTAAAGAGCAGCAGGGGCTCCGAAGAGCTTGCTGCCGGCTGAAGGACCTCTGTCAGGAGGTTAGTCCTGACTGCCACCATAGGAAGCTCGAGGTTGAGAGCCTGAGCCGCCCTACGCAACACCACTGCGTAGGACGCTCCCTCCTCCGTAGCCACGGTAGGAGGGGACAACATGCCAAGGTGTGGTGAGGTGTCTAGACCACTGGCATCCCCCAGGTCCTCTCTCCAGTCTTGGTCATACTCTATCTGCGCAGTGAGAGGGTCCTCAGACCCCTCCCAGTCTTCCTCACACTCCTCTGGCTGCCAAACTGGCTGAAAATGGCCAGGGTGGAAAGTAGGCACAAAAGTACCCATCGACATCGGGTCCGGTGTCGGCGGACGCCGGTCCGACTCCGTTTCCACATGGAGGGGGGAAGCCGGGGTCGACTTCGGCTGGGGGTCCAGCCGACGACGTCTGCGGACGTGGTGCCGGTGGAGTCGGAACCGGTGGAGGTGTCACCAGGTCGACCGGCGACGATCCGGATCCATGCCTGGATCCAAGGGGGCCCTGCGGTGCCGAGGCCGGAGCCACCGGCATCAAAGGTCTAGGGCCCCCAGCCGAGTCCGCGGGGCCCGAGGGCGCACCGGCGGAGTCGGACAGCCCAAATATAGCGTGCATGGCTTTGTAGAACTGACGAAGCTGGGTAGGGGTCGCTGCCGGTCCCGGAAAGGGTGGGAAGGCCGGAGTCGACCCGGAGGGCTCTGCACGCAGAGCAGCGGGAGTGACACCACCCGCACCCTGCGCAGCGTCGGCCGACGGATGAGGGGAAGTCGAAGAACGACGACGCTTCTTCGACTTCTTCTTATGCTTCGACTTACCCGACCCAGAGTGTGAAGACTTCGTCAAAGAGGAGTGATGATGGCTCCGCGATCGGTCCCTCAACCTCTCACGCGACCGGGACCTTGCGCGACGCGGAGCCGACTGCCGGGCCTCGAGGAGCTTTCGGGACCGCTCCCGCAAAGACTTCGGGCCATGGTTCGGCAGTCGGAGCACGACTTGGGGTTGTGGTCGCGCTCTAAGCAGAAGAGACACACGCGGTGCGGATCCGTCACTGACATCATGCGGGAACAGGAACCGCAGGACTTAAAACAGGGCATCCCTCGTGCTACCAGGAGTTCAATGACTCGAAAAGATGTCGATAAAAGTCGCAAAAAACTCAGTCAAAAAATGACTGGGGTACCGCTCTGCCCGGATCTGCGCTTGCTGGCGCGGAAAGAGAAAGAACTGACGTCAGGCACGAGGGCGGCGTCTAGGTATCTTCCGCGACGTCATCACGGCGACCACGACGCCAACGACGGACGCGGAGTCGACAGACGATGCCTACCGACGCGCAGGGGTACTGCTGACGAAAAAACTTTCCGGATCCAGTCTGACGCCTGGGGGTAATTCTAAGGTAAGGAATCTATAACTAACGTGTTTCTTTCAGATATGTTGGTCAACAGGGGGATCCATAGGACGGGAGTGGCCAAAAACAAGTCGGCAGGGACGCCATCAGGGCCAGATGCCTTGTTCTTCACTATTTGATTTAATGCCCTTTCAACTTCATCTAGCGCAGGGTAAGCTAACTGAGTTCCCATAATTTAAAATGGGATAGTATTCACTATTGGCACTATATAGACTGGAGAAGTGTTGTACCCACGCATCAGGCATAATTGTGGCATCAATTCTACTATTGTGGGAACTGTGGAAAAAATTAGACTAAACAGTTTTCCAGAAGGGTCTAGGGTCTTTATTTTGACATGCTTCATGCAATTGTTCCCAGGCCTCTTTTCTTATGTCCAGTTTACGTTTATATTTATTTCGAAGATGTTTTACCATTAAATTATCCCGCGTTTTATTTTCCAGTGCCTTCACAAGATTATTATGAGATTATGAACAGTCACTGTTGAACCATTTACATTGCTTCTGGGGTCTTGGTCTATTGTCACTTCGTAAGGCCGCATTAATGGTCTCAGTTATTACAACAAAAGCTTTTAACATGGCTGGGGGATTTATACTACATTCCAGACACTCCAAAATTTGTCTCATATTGGTGGTCAGAATCTGTTGTAGGACGGAATCTGGAACAGTAGACCACTTGCACAATAGGCCTTTATTTTTATTATGAGTTATAGGATGCAGATTGGTTTTCCCAGAAAAAAGCCAGTTTGGGTCTCTAAATAGATGGCCAGTGGAAAGTGGTCACGGAAGCAAACCTTAAGGATGGAAAAAAACACAGATTGGGGCTTAAAGTATTCAGAAAGGGCAATGAAGTCAATGAGAGTACCTTGACCTCTGCCCGTAAAAGAAACATGATCTGGGCATAGTGGTTGAATGAGATCTATTGTAAGAAAAAGAGAAACTTTTGAAAGCAGCAATTTAAAGATGTTCCCACATGGGTTGTGATAAAAGTGGCAACCACCATCCTTGACCCCATCTAGTAGACAACATGCAGACTGCTTTGATAAGGGACATAATTTACAATTAAAATCACCTCCCCCCCCCCAAAAAAAAAAAAAATCGGTATTTAGCTCCTGTATGTGTCTGCTTGGTGATTTCTCCAAGTCTTCAGCAATGGCGGTATTGTTGGGATCAAAATTATTATGATAAAAATTGACAATGACCAGCGATAGATTCTGTTTAAAAAGAATATTAATAATTTGGAAATGTGGTGAATGAAGCTGGGTCCTGCCTACTCTGTCTGATAATGTTGTTGCTATTAAAATTAAAGGGCCACCCTTAAGATGGCCACCCAGAGCTGCATTAGCCGGAGTGTGTATGGAAGCATAACCGTTCATATAAACTGTCTCTCTCATTCAGGTTTCTTGGAGGCATATGATGCTATAATCTTTTATGAAATCATGCCATGGTTCAGACTTCAACTTATTTGACAGGCCAGCAATATTCCAAAACAAGCCGCCATGAACAATTGTACTATTATAACCGAGAGGTGCTCCCTCGTTACTTGTGTGAGCAGTTATCTCGCACTCATCCCGGGATTTCTGGGCTATATTTGGAGACAACTTGAATTGGACCTTCTCATCTGGTAAAATATTACTAGGTTCCACCAATGCTATACTTACCAAATCAGAGGACAGGGCTGCCTCCATGTGCTGGATCATTAGTCACTGACATGACAGTTCCGCCGGTGCTACCCTCAGAGTCTATCATGTCTGAGTCACAGTTAACCATCGGTACAGTTCCCCGCGCCCTATAATGCAGTCAATCTACATGATCTAGAGGAGAAAAACGATTAAAAGTTGCTATAACAAAGTTGTGCGGAGCATTGCAAGTTATATGATGTGACCTCAGCTCTACATGTGAACTTGGTTTATAAAAATATCCAAGGGGTACCGCCACAGTAGGTCCCCTGGGATTTCTACTCCAAAAGAGCCTGTCCATAAGGGAGTGGACCAATGACCTGTTTTTAAAGTTAACAACAATACAATCAGCTAGAACCATTTTAGGTTGTATGCCCACCCATGATACTCGTTTAACATTATGTTCCTGAATAAATCTTCACTATTCGGCCAGTCCGTGGCTTTTGCTAGCCAGTGTACAGTTTTATTCTTTAACTGTGGCAAGTCTTCCTCCTTATTAGGTGACAGAGGTGGAACATTCTTGAAGACTATTACCAGCAGAGTTGCTTACGGTGGAAGGTGAAGAATTCTATCATGATTTTTCCTTGATGTAATGTGGCGATTGACAACTGATTCAGAGGCTCCGGCATCATTTACCCCATTTAGAATTGTTGACTGGCCTCCAACAGCCACCGATACAGCATGTGTGTTAGACTTGGCATCTTTTGGCGTGTTTCCCCTGACTTTTTGCTTTCTGACCTCCCGGTTTTGACTCTGTTTTTGCTGGTGTAATGATTCTGCGCACTTTCCTCACTGCTGTCCAGTGGGAAAGTGCAAGTGCTCCTGTATAAAATGCGTTATGGATTGGTGTTTCCATGATTGGCCTATTTGGTTTATGTGTCAGTCCCTTGTAAAGTGCACTGCGAGTGCCAGGGCCTATAGACCAAATGCTGTTGGTGGGCTGCAGCACTGGATTGTGCCACCCACGCAAACTGCCCGTAAAGTGTAACTCGGGCCTGCCACCGCAGAGCCTGTGCGCAGCCTGGGGCTGCCATGACGACTCAGCAAGTGCACACACTTGCAAGTCCCTAAACCTTCCCTTTGCTACATGTTAGTCACCCCTAAGGTAGGCCCAAGGTACCCCTGTGGGCAGGGTGCGTTGTATGCGAAAGGTAGGACATGCCCGGGTGTGTGCGGCATGTCCTGATAGTGAATTACAGCCTAGTTCGTTTTTCACTATTGCAAGGCTACCTGTTCCCCCTAGGCCAGAACGGGCAGTTTTGATTATTACACCTTATAATCCTAACTGACCCCGGGAACGTGGTAGAAATTCGAGTTTAGTATGCCTGGACTCAGAATGATAAAATGCATCTTTTAGTGAAGTTGGTTTTAACATTCTGTGTTTGAAAATACCACTTTTAGAAAGTGGGTATTTTCTTTGTCTAACCATCCAAGCCTGCCTCTGCGAGGTTGTGTATTCCTTGTCTGGAGTGTGAGTGACAGGGGCTGGGGGATGCCAGGAGACAGGGTGAGTCAGCACAGGGCTGAATAGCAAGATCTACATGTAGATGGGTGGGAGGGGTCGCACCTGGGCCCTGAATAGGACAGTGCCTTCCCTCCACAATGCTGGCTCCACCTCCTGTGGTGCGTCTGATGTCCCTGGCCTACTCACTGAAAGAAGGGACGGAGACTTGTCAACAAAGTGCTCCAGAACTGGTTTGGACTAGGCAAAGGCCTCTCTGCCTTCAGAGAACAAAGGAATTTGGGATATAAATATTGGGGCCCTGACCCCATGAATTTAGATCTCGCTGGAATCAAGGAACCTGCCAAGACGAAGAGCTGGAAGAGCTGCCAGGAGGAGTACTGCCCCTTTGCTGTGTTGTTGCTTTGTTGGGTTGGCCTGCAGCTGCTGCTTCTGCCTTGGGCAGTGAAAGGACTGGACTGAACTTTCTACAAACTTGTGCTGAGTATCTCTAAGGGCCTGAAACCGAGCTGGCCTCCTGTTAAGAAGTCTCAGGGACTACAAAGACTTCACAAGCCTCTGGGTACCGCTTCTGGAACAGCTGTTTCAGTTGCCACAGAGGAAGGGAACCGCAGCCGACTCCGTCAACCGAATCCATCCCTGGCCGGTGACCTGTTTGCACCGCAGACCGCATCGCCCCGCATCGCAACCCTGGTCTCACCGTGGGCGACGTCCGACGCCGCCAACATCGAGCCGCTGCTTGCACCGTGACCTGTGGGCACCGCAGTTCGCATCGCATCGCTTCACTGAACCAACCGGACCCGACCGACGAGGTCGCTGCAGCTGGCTCAAGAGTCGTGACCGCACCGCATTTGGGGCACCGCTCGCACGTCTGCGGCGCACCGCTCCGACTCGCACCGCTGTCCGACGCCAGCTCCCGCACTCCGGCTAGGTCGCCTGCATCGCAACCTGTCAGCACCGCATCGAGCATCGTCTCACCCTGCAACGCACGCCTTTGACTCACCGACTCCGTCTGCACGACGCTCATCGAGCCGCTGCCTGCACCGCATCGAGGGACACCGCACCTTGCATCGCTCCGTCTTGCACCGCAACCGCGACGAACGCCGACCGGCTCGTACACTCCGTACCAGCCACAACGAGAAAGGTACTGTAACCGAGTCTGTTCACGACTCTGCTGGCCCGTATCGACGCGGTCGGCTGGAACTGTTAGACTCTGTGGTTTTCAGCATCGCGGTAGGCTCAGACGGAGCTACCGACTCGTACGAACTTTGCTTTTGTGCTATTCCTGCAAAGAAGAAGTTACCGTATCAAGTATTCATTCGTAAAGTACAGTATTGTGGATTTTTCGTCGTAATTGGTCTTGTCTTGAGTATATAAAATATTGGTTATTTTTCTAAACTGGTGTGGTGTCCGTTTGTAGTGCTTACACTGTATTACTGTTGGTTATGTGCAAATGCTTTACACACTGCCTCTGAATTAAGCCCGACTGCTCGTGCCAAGCTACCACGAGGGTGAGCAGGGGTTACTTCACGAGTGTAACACCCTTACCCTGACTAGGAAGGAGGGTCCCTACTTGGACAAAGGTGCAAGCCCTTGCCAACTAGAGATCCCATTTCTAACAATGTGCTTGAGATTGAAATGAGCAATGTAAAGTATTGGTGTTAGTAGATGAAATGTTGGGGGGGCGGCGGCCAGGTGCCGGGTCCAAATCAGGGACAACGGACCTCTGGGGGGGCAAAGCGGTGCAATTCATGGGCAAAGTGTCAGAGTCTGTTGCATTGTTGGTCCCAGTGGTTAGACTAGAGAGACTAGAGCCGATCAGAATTTTCAATGAAGTGTCAATACTATTAAGGATACTTAAAAAAGAGTCAAGAAGGGATTTCACTACTGTTTCTAGAGAACTAATAAACTGTGCATGCAACAGTGCGTCTCCATTGCCCTTGGAACCTGAATCAGCTTCCAAATCAGATGCCCTTGCACTCTTCCTTACTGTGGGAACCAAAGTTTTTTTCCGGGTTACAGGTGAGAATACCTCTCTCTTTGATTTACTGCATACCTTTGCCTTTTTGGGAGGGGGGGTATAAGATGTCAAGAGAGGAACCTTGCTTAATAGTTTTAGAAGCTTCAGGGTCATTGGGCTTTACGGCAGCCGTGGGTGAGTTAGAGCCCCTGGGTTGCGGACTCCATGATGGGCTGATTGATTCTGCCAGTGAGCTTGTGTGTAGAGCCCGCTTTGTAGCCCCCAGTCTCTCCTTCACACATTCGATCTCACTATTAATGGGCCCCATGGCAGTAGTGAGGAAGCTAGAGATGGTAGAAGTTAGTGGACGGTCCTTAGCAGGTGGCATTGTTTATTTGCATTTCCCCATCCTCTTACCTGTAGTGACAAGTGGCCCACCAGGGGACGAGGCTGTATCACCAAACCAAGAGACAGGGCCCAGCCCAGCCTCGTCCGGCGGCGGACGGGCGCAGACGGGCCCGCCCTTGGCCCGGGCACGCTCGCGTGCTGCGGGAGCCTGAGCTGCCTTAAATGCGCCTCCAGGTGCAGCCCCAGTGACGTTGGCGGCTCCGGCTGCTAGGTATTGTGGGGAATGGAGTCCCCGGGCGTCGGCAACAAAGTGCCTCTGTGCGGTGAAGAAGATAAAGGTCTCCCATGCCGCAAGAGCCTGAGCTGCCTTAAATGCGCCTCCTGGCGCAGCCCCAGTGATGGAGGCGGCTCCGGCCGTTAGGGATTGTGGGGAATAGAGTCCCCGGGCGTCGCCAACAATAAAGTGCCTCTGTGCAGTGAAGAAGATAAAGGGCTCCCGAGCCACGGGAGCCCGAGCTGCCTTAAATGCGCCTCCTGGCGCAGCCCCAGTGACGGTGGCGGCTCCGGCCGCTATTGATTGTGGGGAATGGAGTCCCTGGGCGTCGCCAACAATAAAGTGCCTCTGTGCTGTGAAGATGATAAAGGCCCATTTGATTCAAAATGGTAGTGGAGCTCAAATAGATTTTGCAATTGGAACTCATGTAATGTCGAATTCTGAAAAAAGAATTAAAAGGAAGCCTAAATGGCGCCAATATTTTGTAATGAATTAAAGCTTAATGTGTTATCTTTGCTGTTATGGCTTTGCACGGGATTTCCATGTGACAGTCTACGTGTTGTTTTATTTTTGTTTTGTCTTGTTGCATTTTCATTACAAGGCTAAAGAATGTGTTGCAATGCTCTTCTTGTGATGATAGCATGCCTGTATAGAACCTTATAGGTGTCAACTGGAACACAACTGTGGGTGAGGATTCTAGTGGAGTCAGTTGGAGCTACTCCTGCCTGCTGGAAGGTTGGTGGTTTTGTGACTTATATTTTCTTCTTAACATGGACCCCAAACTGGATAACCAAGTACTCCTTTATAGCATTTGGCGAACCAAAGCCTAGACGGCTTACTAAAGGAGGTGAGGTGGGTTACACATTAAGAATACAATTTGCACTGTAATACCAGCTAATAAGACCAATGTCCAGTCAGTGCTTTACTTTATGAAAGAAAAGTATGTTAACACACACAAGAAAAATATACTAAACATAAAGCTAAGATACACAGTGGAAATCGGAAGTCTCAACAATCCTCTGGGCTAGGGTTGTGACACCAAACAGTATTATAGCACCTAGACGCTAAATACTATAAAAACACAGTTAGCACTGCACTACACAGACCATGGTGTTCAAAATTAATCTTCAAAGCTAGCACAATGGTAGCAATACTTGTATTGTAGTGAAGTGGTTTCAGCAGTTGATATGAAGTCCAATGTTCCTCATCCACCCACTGCCACACCATACAAAGCAACAAAAGTGCTCATCCTTCCTTTGTGAGGATACTGCTCTGGTGGTGCCAGGGTTCTGGGTAGGGGTGTCTGGTGTCTTACCATAATTACTGGAGTACCATTAATCCAATAGTCACTAGGCTAGCTGTAGGAGGGTAGTGGCAGGCCACAGTGCCAGTCCAGCTGGATACCCTCACAAGGCAAAAACCGGCTGTATCACAGAGCGCTGGTTGCGATCTAGAGTTTCTAATAGTAGGGCACCTAGGGGGATGGTGCTACTTGCTACAAGTGCATGACAAGCAAGGACGAAGCTGGACACTATGCAAGTCCTGGGACAGATACCAAGGATTCAAACGGTCAGTTCTTCAACAGGGCACTCTACCCCCAGCTATAGGTGGTAACTGGAAGCACCCACAGTCTCCCACAGTACAGTGGTGCAGTCAGTGGTGAAGCAGCCTTACCTTCAATGACAGTATGGTGCTCCGCTGTCTCCCTCAATTTTGTTGTGCATCGAGGTTACTTAGTCTGATTAGTTATTGAGAGAGGGAGGCACAGATGTGGCAGCTTGCACAGTAGCTTGGGCCAACGTGCACTTCCAGAAAGCAGACAGATTTTCTGCAGCAGCATGCTCCTGGATAAAACAGTTGGTGATATAGAGTGACATCACGTTTTATCATCCACAGTGCACTCATTTGAGAGGTGAGTCATTTGCTCACTCGCTTCAGCCTCAGATGAGCAGCCTTGAAGTTGAAGTCAGGACTCCATGGAGACAGCAGCACTGTGACCTAGCTAAGGCAATGGCAAGCCACAAGAGGGAGTACGGAAAGCCAAGGAAGACGAGGCATCCAGGACAAGTAGTTCGAAAACCCTGATAAGGCTGTTGCTGCAATTTTTATTTGATGGATTCAAAATTCAATTATCGTTCAGGAAAGAAGGGTGTTTGCACCAATGATATACTGCTAATTTTAAATCCTCCCAATCTACTAAGTTATTTGAGCCTGGGAGGGATCAAGCTCTAGAGTCCATTGTGCTCACTCAGTACTTCAGACTTCTATTTAGTATTTTTGTACCCAATAATGCCTCCTCATCTCCTACACCAAATGCTTAGTTTTTCTTGAAAAACAGGATGCTTAAGCCTGGAGGTGGGGTTTTGCAACTGGCCTTGGATGCAGCAGTCCCCACTGCGGAGGAGGGAGTTGCACAGTCTAGGCACCTACTTTATGGACAGTGTTTATGTAGCTTATGGATGGTAAAAGGAGCTGTGCACACTCTCCCCCACACCCTCCAGCGTTTACCTAGTTCCAGGCTGCAAAAGGCAACTCGGGAAGCAGCCCCAACCATTAGCCCGAAGAGGTCATCCTGCACCCAAAAACGATAAACCATCCTACAAGAGGGAGGAGCCGAGGGATGCATACATGTCGGTGGTCAGATTTAAGCTCTGAAGTGGTCCTATCCACGGTCATGCAACAGACCACTGTGTAAGGTCTTGAAAAACTGGATGTTAAATGGTCGGAGCTGGAAGCAAAGAAATGCTTGAACACAGAAAAAAAGCAGAGGATTGCACATAGTTCCAAATTGCAAGCTTATAAAACCTGTAACAGTGGCCTGATATTTGTGCCTCGTCACTGGCGATGCTGCTTGCTATTCATTGTTGGCCTTATTTTGCCCTTGCAATCCCACATGAATTATTCGTGTTCCATCTATATTATGCTCTGTAATCGCCCATAGGAAGGCATTGGTAGTTAACCCTTTTCAGAAATGGCTAGCCATTCAAATCCTTCGACCATTTTGGCATAGCAGATAAACGACGCAGGATTCCCTAAGAATCTTCCCTTACGGACTTGGTTGTTTCCCTCTATATTCGGATTCTCCTGTGTGGGCTTACACAAGAATGCCGCAGTCTTAGACCAAAAGCAATCAATGGGAGAAACTAATTTTGTGTACATGACTGAATAGGCTAGAAGAAAGGGATAGATAGTGTCTTAATCCGATATCAGATGCAATATGCTTCAACTATCCCCTTTTCCCTCTGTCAAAACATACCGCTTAAATACATTTGGTCTATTCGTTCTCCACAAGAGCAGTTTTTCCAGAAATTATTTATATTTAGTGTATGTGCTCTTTGAATGCAGCAAGTGCTTCCCACTTCCTTTGTTGTCATATGTTACCTTTCCAACACAGCCTAAGCTATACCGAATGTAAAAGAACATGAAACTTTGGAAAGCGCTTGGACTTATAGAACGAAACTTGGGAAAACGCTTTGATTTATGGAACTATGTTTGCATAGGCAGAGCAAAATAATGTGTTTACAAAAATATTTCCTGATAACTGCTTGGTGGTAGGGGTTGGGGCACACAACATTCTTCACCACATATCAAAATTACGAAAATGTATCCATCATACTTGTGCTCTTATAGAGGAAAGCCAATGAATGTAGTCGGATATTCTATAAAAAATATATAAATGTTCAAAGTATTCACATTCTTCCTTCACTTGGTATAGAATTTTATATGCTTTATATACAGATATTTACAATCTGAGCTTTAAAGGCTGAAGTACTGAGCATTAAATCACAAAGAACAGAGTATGCAGACCAGCTAGTAGTCGATTTGCAAAGATTTATAGTAGTTAACATCATCTCAGGGGCACTGTTAGAGGAGTCACGGAATCTGAATGATGAATGGGAAGCTTTGTTCAGGGCTGCAGACTGCCCAAATTCTAATTTAACGTGTTTGACCAAAGACAATAAATTAAATTGACTCGCCTTGGAATCTAATCAGCTTCCCCGTAAAGAAAAAGGAAGCACAAAGTAGAAAACCAAAGAAGGTTTAACTACTCTTTTCACATCAAGACTGTGACTGTTTTCACCTGAAGGTGCTCCTATACCTTGACAGAAAATTTCCGAAGGTTCAAGTATATCCTTCATTACTATGAACGCATGATTCCTCTGCAATGAAACATCTCTAGTTTGTTACATCATGCTACAAAGTGTGTGCAGGTGTGTGTGAGGAGTGGCACTGAACGCATCTCGGATCTAATAGTCGAACAAGGAATATAATAAAGTCTTAATGCATATAGATAGCATATAACTACACAAATGGTTAAAAATTCAAAGTAATATCAGCATATCCGAACTGGGCACATTTGTAAATTTACGTCCTTTACCTAGTGAGGACTCTCAAAGTTCATATTGTGTACCATTCACATAGCGCACAACTTCCACTAAGAAGGAGGCCTCGTTGGTCTCCGACTGTATAGAGCGAATGCAGAAGTACCTTAACAGAAGAGTGTATGGTTGCAGTATATTCTATGCATAAAGAGTTTTGTGAGATTCTGACATGCTTATAATGCGGGCTATGTTCTAGATGTACGTGAGGTGGGTCACAGTTAATTTCATGCAGCATTTGTTCTACATACTTGATTGGTGAATAATGGCATAGTAGGTTTTACGTAAGGAAAGCGTTTGGGTCTTCATTGTAATGTATGGTAAATCCGGTTTGTAAACTGCAATGTTTGTTTGAAGTTCCTGATTTTGGACTAGACTGCTGTCGGTAAGGAGCTGGTCATTGTGGTCTTGTAGAGAGGGAACTTGTTTCACTGCAGAGCTGTAATGCATTCATAGTAATGGAGAATATTCTTAAGGCTTCCAATATTTACCATCAAGGTATATATAGGCTTACACCTGCCTTGTTACAAGTACCATGATACGAAAAGATGCACTTGTAATAAGGCGAACAGGAGTAACCCGCTCACCAGAAGTCCTTCTACCGACTGAAAATCACGCTAGGACAACGTCAAATCTCGCTCGCCAACTTACCATTTTAGAGTTCGCGAGAACAAATTTTGCCACACGGCGATTGGCGGAATTTGGGCAGAACCAGCGTTCCAAGAGTAACAGAGTTGACAAAATTCAGGCAATTCTGCCGGCGCAATGGAATATTTCGTTTACCCCAGTCAGAAGCCAGACTAGACTTCTAGTGACAGCAATGGGTACAGCTTCCAATGTATGCCCACCGAATAATAAGATACACTCCACAGTTTCGCACACCTCAATATGCTCTGGGCTGTTGGTTCTGATCTCAAGGATAGTTCATCATTTTTCTGATTCTCCTTTGATTGTCCCTCGGGAATACTGTGGTTGTACAACATTGACCAGGTTACGTTTTTGCAAGGAAAATCAAATGAGTGAACTGCATACCTTGTTGACCAACAATGTTTATGTTCATGTCAACTTTATACTCTTTGGTCATCTCCCATTCTGTAAGCCCCAATTTACCCATTAACACGTCATATCTCATTTGTTATCTTTTAGTGACCTAAAAACATAACTAATTCCCGAGTTGTGTGTGAATGTGTGCATTTCTTATTTTAAATAAGATTTTTTGGAAAACTAAAAGAGCCACACAGTGTCATTTTAGCCAGCCCAGCCCACTTCCGGACTGGCGACGCAAACACAGTCTTGGACAGGAATGGAACAGTAGTTGTTGTTCTAGCATAAAAGCAAAAAGCACAATGTTCTTTAGTGACCAGGGAAACCACAAATCACACAACACAAAAGTAATGTGTTTGAAATTGGTGCCACCACAAACTCTACTCATCAGGGATTTGAATTACCACAACAGTGCCGTTTCCTACTCAACAGCGGCTCCGACACTTTGCTCTACTTGTAAGTTTCTGAGCCCTAATTCTTCTTTCCTGGCTCATTTTTTCAGGTGTTTGCTTTAATAATGTTTTGCCCCTACTGGTCTCTTTTCTACTTTTCCAGGTGAATTGTACGTAATAGAGACCAACTGTGGGTGTAACTATTTTTAATTCACTTAGTCACAGTGTGGTGTCGGGTATTATT
The DNA here is from genome assembly GCA_963921515.1 of Calotriton arnoldi. Classification (NCBI taxonomy): domain Eukaryota; kingdom Metazoa; phylum Chordata; class Amphibia; order Caudata; family Salamandridae; genus Calotriton; species Calotriton arnoldi. The sequence goes on along the minus strand of CAWUFW010008787.1, from coordinate 289,650 downwards.
AATTTTTAGACTTTACTCCTGTATCCGGGTAATTTGCCGACTCTCCCTTTTCAATTGTGCTTTGCGGATTTCCTGGAATTATCAAAGATATTTCTGATGTGGCCACATGAATTTGTAGTTTAATTGATTTTGAGTCCTACCATGACTGAAAACTGTTCATTTGTTTGTCAGGCAGCAATCATATTTGTTGTGTTTTTCTTGCCCTGATGATGACCTTAAACTAAAAGGGTCGAAACGCTCTCAACATAAACCGACAGAGAAATGGACTGCTGGACTGACAGGATTCAGGCACAATATTCTTGGGATGTATTCCTTTTGGCCGCTGTCTTTTCCTTTTTTATTTGTTTTTCACTTTGCAATATTTACTTGGTATTCCACAAGCACGGTGTGTTCACTTTGCACATTCTCGAGCACTCTCAAAATGTATATTTGGTGTGGTCTTATTTTGTAAATTCAGACTGGATTAATACAATTTGATTTCTAACTGTGTGGTCGTATTGTTTTAATGGGATTCAAATTTGATGTATTGTATATATTCTGTTAGTGAATTCCCATCAGGGACTGAAGACACTTTACAGGAAATCTTAAAATACCTGAGGAAATATGAATACCGTAGCCATCAAATAGTCCAAGAGGTGAGCAACAGACATCTGCAACACAATCACCTAAAATGGGGCACCATCCAGGTGTCCAAGAAGCACCAGCAGCATCCGAGAATCAGCTGGACACTAAGGAACCAGCCCAGCAGCATCAATATTTGAAGGCAGTGGAAATTACCACCACTGGATATCTATTGAGTTGTGCCCCTAAGTTGCAAATTACCTTTGTATTTCTTCTTCCATCAAAGGGCAACTCACCACTAGAACGGGAGGACTAAGTGGAGCATTTATATTGCACACAGCAACTGGATCATTCCTGCCAAAACAGCAAGTTGTTGGTGTGTTTTGTGCTTGCTAATGCGACACCACTCCCAGGAGAGAGAGAAACATTTCAAAGGTAAACATTCACACTGGCTATTACACAACTTACAGAAAAGCACGGCTTCCGTCCAAGAGGCCCATGAGTGCACACATTCAAACAAGGCCACAAGAGTGAAAACTTCATGTACAAGTCACAGCCATTTTAAGCAGGTTTAAGGTCCTCTTTCTCTGCAGTAGTCATGCTATTCATTCCTGCTTAGGATGCGTGCTTGCTACTCTGAAAATAGCATTAGCAAAATCAACCGGTCTCTGCTTAAGGACCTATTGACTTTGCTAATGCTAACAACGCATGCGCAACAACAAAATGATGTGCCATCCATCACACCTTTTTTATGATGTAGACAAATGAGATGGATCCGTATTGTTAGAAATGGGGGTCTCTAGTTGGCAGAGGTAGGTACATTTGTCCAAATAGGGACCCTTGCTTCTAGTCAGGGGAAGGGGGAAACACACTTTAGATAACCCCTGCTCACCCCCCTTGGTAGCTTGGCACGAGCAGACAGGCTTATCTCAAAGGCAATGTGTAAAGTATTTGTACCAACACTCACAGTAACACAGTGAAAACACCACAAATGGACACCACACCAGTTTAGAAAAAAAAAATATCTTTATCTAAACTAAACAAGACCAAAACGACAAAAATCCAACATACACAGTTAAAAATATGACTTTCAAAAGTTTTCAAGAACATGTACCATAGAAAACTATGGTTGCGTGACTTTTCACCAAAGTACCTGTAGTTGCGTCAAAGTTCACCAAGCCAAACCGCCGCAGCGTCGGAAAGCAAAGAGATGCAACACTCCTGAGACCCTGAGGAGGCGATGCAACAGTCCCGCTGCATGCAGAGGAACGGTTGCGTCGATTCCAGTCTGTATGGGGAGTGATGCGTTGATTCTTCGTGCCGGTTCCGGCCTGCAGGTGATGCGTTGGAAGAACTTGCCGCACAGGTACGATACGTGGAAATCCGGGATGCGCTGGCGATCGATGCAGCGGCGTTGCGTCGGTCCTTTTCAGCCGCGATCCCTCGATGCATCGATTCTTGCAGCGACGAGAGGCGCTGCGACGGTTTTCGCAGCGGCGCGTGGAAATTCTTCTTGCGCCGTGAAGATGCGTCGGAAAAACAGCCGCAAGAAGAGCGATGCGTCGATTTCTGTAGTTCTTTGATTTTCTTCTCTCTTTCAGCACCCAGACAGCAGCAACAACCTCCAGAAGCCCAAAACTCGCACAGGCACCTCAAGGCAGGTCAGAACTCACAACAGCAGAGTTCAGGGGAGCTGGGGGTGAAGTCTTTGTGTCCCTGAGACTTCTGAACAGGAGGCCAGCTCACTTCAGGCCCTTGGAGATCTCCTTCAAGCAGGGGACACAGCACACAGCAAAGTCCTTCTCCTTTCCTTGGCAGAAACAGCAACTGCAGGCCAACCCTAGACACACAGCAAGGGCAGTACTTCTCCTCAGTCTCTCCAGCTCTTCTCCTTGGCAAAGGTTCCTCTTGAATTCCAGGAATGATCTAAAGTTCAGGGGTTTTTGGTCTAATACTTATACCCCAAAATGTCTTTGTTCTCTTTGTGCAAGGGGCTCTGAGCCCAGTTCAAATCAGTTCTGCGGGGCACTCTGCAAGTGCACAACAACATCCTTTGTCAGTGTAAGCCTTGGCTCCAGACACACCACAGGGGGGCGGAGACAGCATTGTGGAAGGCAGGCACAGCCCTATTCAGGTACAGGTGCTACTCCTCCCACCACTCCAAATGCAGCTCAGGCATATTCAGCCTAGTGCTGACTCAGCCAGACTCATGGAGCCACTGCACCTCCCCAGCCCCTGTCACTCCAAAGCCAGACAGTCAATCCACAAACAGGCAGAGGCACACAGGAAGGTTGAACAAGAAAAATAGCCACTTTCTAAAAGTGCTATTTTGAAACACATAATTTAAAAACCATCTTTACTAAAAGATGTGTTATTAAATCCGGAGTTCAGGGATACCAAACTCCATTTTTCGATCTTATTCCTATGGGGAGATAGGTTTGTAAAATGTTACAAAGCATTCCCCATTCTGACCTATGGGGCAAGATAGCCTTTCAATATTGAAAAACGAAATTGTTAGTATTTCACCATCAGGACATGTTACACACACCAGTACATGCCCTACCTTTCACATACACTGCACCTTGCCCAGGGGAGTACCTTGGGCCTACCATAGGGGTGTCTTATGTGTAAGAAAAGGGAAGGGTAGGGCCTGGCAAGTGGGTGCACTTGCCAAGTCGACATGGCAGTTAAACTGAGCACAGGCACTGCAGTGGCAGGTCTGAGACCTCTTTTCAGGGCTACTCATGTGGGTGGCACAATCAGTGCTGCAAGCCCACTAGTAGCATTTGATTTACCATCCCTGGCACACACAGTGCACTTTACTAGGGACCTTCTGGTGAAACAATTATGCCAATCAGGGAGACCCAATCACAATAACAATTTACACAGAGAGCATGCATATGCACTGATGAGCAGTGGTAAAGTGCTCAGAGTCCTATAGCCAACAAACACAGGTCAGGAAAAAATAGGAGGAAGAAGTAAAAAGTTTGGAGATAACCCTGCAAAAAGGGCTATTTCCAACACGTAGATTAAGAAAATGCAAGACAAAAGTGTTATTTTAATGAACCAGGACAGAAGCACGTTGGCAAGACAGCAATGTGGAGAGTGTGTTGGGCAGAGAACTACACAGGTGAGCAAGAGTAAAGCAGGTGGGGGAAAGAGTCAGACAGGCAAGACAGCAACATCTAGTGCAGATTGTGAGAGGGTTCCATCTGGAGTTTGTTTTTGTTATACTGCATTCCTCTTTCCGGACTCTTAATTCAATTTTGTCTGGAAAAGCAAGAGTTACTCTTCCTGCTTCAAAAGAAAGCAATTTGCAGCACTATGCCTCATCCCAACTTCTTTGTGAGCTATATCTTCCTTGAAGGGAGGTGGCAGGTTAGTCATTAGTCTCAGTCTTCTACACACGACTACTGTACAGACACTTTAAAATGGATGGTATCCACTTCCTAATAGATCTTTTGAGACAAGGGACCTTCACTGTACACCTGGATGTTGAGGACGCCTACCTTTCAGTTACCCTTTTTCCACCTCACTATCTCTTCCTTCATTTTCTCTGAAAAACATCAACGTATGACTTATTGGTGCTTCACTTTGGGTTCTCATCAGCACCTTGGTGCTTCACAAAGCTAATTAAGCCTGTGGCCAATTTCTCAGGGGAAGATCTGTTTGATTATCTATCTCAACGACATCTTTATCATGGCACAAGATCCAGCTCTTTTATGACATCTCTCTTCTTCAGAAGCTGGGATTCATGATAAACCTGTACAAAACTATTCTGACCCCGACCATTCTAACAGAAGTTTTAGGTCGTCTTATAAACTCAGTCACAGCAAACTTTTCCCTTCCAAATCAGAAGATCAAGCCATCCAAAAGGAGAGTCTCAGAGTTCTTGATGAAGACTGTCTCTTTACGCTGGACTGCTCATCTGGAGAGCATGCTGTCAGCCTCCATTCAAGCGATTTTCCTGGGTCAGTTACTTTACTGACCCTTACAGTAATTAATGATTTTGCATCTCCGCAAGGACCTTTCATATGCTCAAGAAATCTTCCTGTCCCTGGAGGTAAGATGAGCATCAATGGCTGTTAGACCACACAGAAGCTTGGAACGGCAGAGACATTTCCGGGAAGGATACAGACCTAGTGATCAAATAAAACTCCAGTCTTCATGGTGGAGTAGCACGATGAGGGGAAGTCTCCATGTGAGGCAGATGGTTCCAGGTAGAAATGCAGTTGCAGATTAACTGCCTTGAGCTATTGGCAGAATAGTTTCCAATTCAAAGAGCTCTCACTGCTGTATATTGCAGTGGAAGGACATTTCAGTGGTTCAACGTATCAGCCAATTGGGGGACAAGATCTAAACTCCTTGTGGACATTACAAAAGAGTTTTGGCAATCCTGTCTGACAAACAAACTCTGTAATGGTGGTTCACCTTCCTATCAAGGACAATCTAATGTTATGTTATGTTAAAAGGAATTTGTAGAGCGCAGCTGTCTCTCCGAGGAGCATCATGGCGCTAAGCGGATCACTTGATATTTCAAATACTGAACATTTCAGTGTGCTGCGATAGAATCGCCAGACCTCCTCCTCGTTGCTCTGGTCTATCTAGCCTGTGAATAAGATAGCCAGGGGGGAGGGCACAGACGATGTCTGGATTACACCAGGCTTTGAGCCAGGTTTCTGTTACGAAAAGGCAGTCTAAATTATCGCTTAAGATTAGGTCATGGATGTTTTGAGCGTGTTTGCATAATGATCGAGCATTGATAAGACTTCCTTGTAAGTAAGATGGGTTAGGGCTGTTGCCAACCGGTGTGTCCTGTATGGGCTCAAAGATTGTTTTGCAGTTCCTACAGCAGATTAGGCCCTTCCACTTAGCCGCATCGATAGGATTTTTACAGTTGAGGGGGCTGTTATTAAGGGCCAAAAGGGAATCTCTAGTAAAGCATACACCTTGTAGAAATTGGGCAAGAGTTCTGGCGCTGGATGCGTTCCGAGCGCAGACGGACTTGCCTTTGGCGCGCCTTTGGCACGTCCGCTGCTCGTCGGCGCCATCCCACGGCTTAAGTATGCGGGTGCAGAGGGTTCAGGGAAGAGACTAGACCGGCTCCCTCTCAAGATGGCGACCGCCGGATGGCCCTACGGAAGTAGGTAAAATCTAAAAGCCAGTCCACTCTCCACTCAAACAGCGAGATTGCAGCGGTGGACCGGGGAGGATTGGCAGTAAATCTAGCAGCACTGGAGACTCGGTGAGTGTCTAAAAAGGGTAAATTTGGAAAATAAACGATGAGCGCTAGGAAAGTTTTAAAATTCGAGTTTGAAATTCAAACAGTTTTAAAAGCTGAAGAACGATTTACATATTACATATTCAGTGCAAAAAGTATTTCTTAAAACAAACTGGCACCCAAGGTACCCGTCAGCAGCTATCCGCTGAGATTGAAACTCTGGTTTACTCCATGACTGAGTAGAAACTTCATCCATTGCAGTTCTTCTTCCTTCTACATATTCCTTCCATTCCGAACTTGCTCTTAGACCCCATCAAGCCAACCACAACCCCTTGCTCTTCAGAATCAGCTCCAACTGGGAGCATGATATCTTTCAGTTTTCATTGGCAGGACTTTGAGTCAAGTTCCCTTCATGGACAAGACCTGGTTGGACTCAGTCACAGATGCTATAGATCAGCGTGGGATAGATGGGCACGTTGGTACTCTGAACAGGCCGCTACGGACAGTTGAGGAAGTACAGCAAATGGAAGTGAAAAAGCCATTTCATGAACATTTCTCTACCCATGGGGTTTCCTAAGCAACCTTTTCCTGATAGAAAAAAAAGGGCAAGGGCCTACGTCCTGTGATGAACCTTAGATAATGCAATAAGTGGTTTGTCTACTGCCACTTCAAAATGGAGGGCACTTACCTCCACAGGTACATCCTTTGCCCAGGGGGCTGAATTGTATGATTGGATCTCTAGGATTCATTCCTTACTATTTCCAGATTCATAGCACATCGTAGCCTCCTTGAGTTTGTCTGGAAAAGCCAGAAGTAGAAATTCAAGACACTTGCCTTTAAGCCTGTCATTGGCCCCTTGGTGGTTCACCATGGTCCAGAGGCCTACAGTAGAGCACCTTAAGCACAGGGCATTTGAGTCGTAGTGTATTTGTACAACATCCTACTAGCGGATCAGTCTATGGAGACTTGCCAACCAACAGCCTAAAACAATCTTTCTCTTGGAAGTTTTGGGTTTCGTCATCAACGAAGGGAAGTCACTGATGAAACCCATACAAGTGACTTTCTTGGGGTTTGTCAAGACTCAGTCAAATCTCTTAGACTTCAATCAAAAAAGATTGCTTAGATATGCCAAAAAATTTGAAGAACTTGATCCAAACCCAGCCACTCACTATGCCAAATAACAAGAATAGTGGGCCTGCTCACCTCTTCAATACAGGCTATTTTCCTGGGTCCTCTCCACTGGCAAGCACTTCAAATGCTCACCGCCTTCACCTAAGAAAATGCCTCATCTATTCAGACGTAGTGCCCCTCTACGGGGACGCCTAGGAGGAGAACGATAGCAGCTGGCCCATATGGAGGCATGGAAAAGGAGAAACAACTTTCGCTCCAACTCTGATCTGATAATAGAATCGTATGCCAGCAGAACAAGCTGAAACACAAGATGTGGTGAATTATTTCAGGGCTCGAAAAATCATAAAATTGAAACTAGACCTGCAGGTCTAGTAACTTAAAAAATCTACTCGACCTAACTGTAATGCACTTGACCTCTGTCACTGAAAGCCGAGCAAATGTAACAAGTTAACAAGATTTAAAGGCATTTTTATTGCTCATTCACTTTGTGAGCAATAAAGATGCCTTTAAATCTTGTTGACAGCCTTTAAACTGTCAACCTCTTTGCATCAAGGTTGGATCACCAAATAGACTAGTAGTACAGTTGGAGACAAGATCCAGCTGCAGCAGCGCACAGATGCCTTTCTCTAGGACTGGACACAAGATAAAGGTTATGCTTTCCTGCCATTTGCTATGATCATGAGAGCAACAGCACAAATAAGACCAAGTAATCGTCACCCCAGTTTGGAAATCTGAGGTTTTGGTATCCAGTTCTTTTGGAATTTTCTTGGGATTGTCCAATCTGTCTCCCCCCTCTATCATCATATTATGTGGAATCCAGAGGTTCTTTGCCATCACTTGTGAAAGAAGGTAGTCTGCTCTTAGTGGCCTGGAGGATTGCAAGGCACCCTGGAAGATCCCAGGCCTATGGGAAAAATCTGAGGAACTCATCCAGAATAATTAGGAACAGGTTTAACAATTGTACACCAAAATCTTTAGAACTTTGTCAACAACACTGAACTATATTTGGCTGTGCTGTTCCTCTGCCCAGGAATGTTGATAGGAATATATATATATATATCAAAAAACAAGCTAGATGTCAAATGGTAAGATTTGTACTTGGACTGAAATATATTATACAAATGCTCTGGAAAAAACTCCACAGTAAGTTACATCTTAAAATAGCAGTGTCTTAGAAAATGAACAATTTAATTAACAAGCTGAAAGTGGGCACAGACTTTTCTAGTATACAAGCTACAAGTTCAAATGATTGCTGCCAACGAAAGACTGGATCATACATCATAAACGAAAAATCAGGAGCGGACAAAGAAAAAAACTAAAGATATAGAATGCAGAACACTCAGGAGCCAAACAAATACCTTGTGATAACTATTCCTTCCCCGGAAATAAATGCTCAGCAAAAAAAGTATTGTTCAAAGGCATTTCCTTGGTCCCCATATACTACACCAATATACTCGAGGTTGAAGTCACTTTTTTTGAGTTCATGAGAAACTTAAGTTTGAAATACTTTTTCAATACAATATTCACTTTAGGTTCTGGTTCAGACAAACAGGGCTAAAAAATTCAAACCAGAGAGTACATTCATCACCCCAATTTCAAGACACAGAATTTCTTGGAGGCATTAGTTCACAATAAAGTTAGTCAACTGAGTTGCAATAAGAGGGTCTTTTGCACACATTTGAGCCAGAAGGTACACAGGATTCTACAGCACTGTGTGCCCCAGACTGCCAAAACTTTATATGCTTTCAAAAGTGCACAAACATTTGATAGCCCCTCCATTTCGACCCCTAGTGTCAGCATGTGGTTCCATACAGGAGCCTCTTGCTAAATACACTATTTCAGTTTTATAACCAATTGTACAAAAAAAAAAAACACGCTAATAGGAGGCACCACTGATTTTCTACAAAAATTGCAGTTATTCTGTCAGAACGATTACGCACAATTTATGTGAATGCATCGTACACTTCTATACCACATTCTCAAGGACTGGACACTCTTAAGAGAAGATAATATAAGGGCTAGTAAAGTGTTAATCATTGAACTCCTCCAATTTTCACATTATCATAGCTATTTTACTTGGAATGATGAGTTTCATCTGCAAAAAAAAGGAACATCTATGCGTTTTTCAAGAGCTCCAAGATGGACTAACATTTTTATGGCCTCGTTTGAGGAAGAAGCAAACACAATAAGATGATGGACGGAGTGCTGAAACTTTTCAGACACTCACCCCCAGTCACAGATCTGGGTTGAATCCATCATCGTTCTTCTGCTCACTAAGCCACCCCAGTTTGGACCCAGCCAAATGCAAATCAGTCTCGACCCTGCTCCTCGTGGGAACAGTCCAGCACGAACTGCAAGGATAAGTCCTCCCTGGACCAGAAACAAGCATCCTGGGACCGGTTTCGGGGTAGCACCCCTCATCAACCAGACTAGCTTACATCCAGTGACAAAGTGAGAAACATACACACAGCCTGTACGTCTGACCCCTGGGTGTGATATAGGGTGTAATTCGGACATAAGGGAAAAATTGTTACTTTTGGACAGTAAGGTGTAGCTTGTGCTTGGCCAAGGAGGGTGTGCAGTGGTCGAGTTATTCCTTCTTCTCTGCGTAAATTGTTGCTATCTTTGTCCCCAAACCGATATTTACAGACTATCGGGCTCACTTAGTTCCGTGCAGAGCCTTCCCTCGTCATTGAGCGGCATGCTAATGTATTTTTTGACAAAGTCATCATTTTTTCTCTTTTCACTTCTATTTCCATTGTGATTTTCAATTGATGCTATTTTTGATAATGTGATGCTGGTAAATTGATGCAACTGTGTTTTATGTCAAATGTTATGGCCAGTTAATGATTCTAAGTGCATATGAAAAGGTCATTTGTTTACATTTTGCTATTTCTGCTGCTAAAAGTACAATTCATAATGTTTTTGAGTTGACCAATGCATTTTCTTACAGGTTGTTATTTTCCATATGTGTTATTTTATGTACTATGTTGGTTTTGATGCATTGTTGACCTAAGCTGAGCTCATAGTAAAAGTAGTTATTACCGGTATAATCCCTTGTTCATATTTTCCTCACGATAAGAGTAGTATTTAAGTTTGTTTAAAAAGACTTGTGTACTAGCCCTTAAATAGTTCATCATGGAGACGCCTTTAAACCACATGCAAACTAGATTTCTCACGCAGGCTAAAAAGCTAGTGTCTCTCTCTCTCTCTCTCTCTCTCTTCTCCCCCCACCCCCCCTGGCCAGAGGGGGGGGGGGAACCTTTGACACCAACCTGATAGAACACAGAAGGACACACATTCGGACCAAGTATGTAGGGCAGAAGAAGGCTAGAAGAAAGGCACTGCTAGAACTATGGGCCATCTTCGAGGTGGCCACGACCTACGATTCTGCCCCAGAACCCACAAGCAAGGCATCCGCACCTCCCCCACCATAAACAGGCACAGAGGTGCTCTTTCTGCAAACCACTAGATCTAGGACAGCGCCTGTAGACCCTCACGGCTGAGTAGCTGTGCTATATAAAACCCCTGATTGATTGATTGTTTGAGGTTGCCAGATCAGCAAACCCAGAAAATCCCGGCCTCATCTCAGTTCGGTGCCAGGATTCCTCGAAGTTCGACCCCCAATCCATTACATGCAACTCAGCGGCGCGGGGTGTCAGCACTTCAACCCGTCCGGTAGTGCGCTCTCAGGTAACTGGGAGATTCGTAGCCATACTGGATAGTCATACCACCAGTGGAGGGGAGGAAAGAGGTCCCAGCCCTCCGGGGTCAGACATTGAGGGGGGTGCCGCAGGATATACTTCCCCAGGGTATGCCCAGGCAGCGGAAGAAACAGCAGGAAACGAGCTGGAGGACAAGTTCTTACCAAGGAGAATCGCGCGCAGCACCAAGCGAAGGAGGCAGCCTAGGTGGGAGTTAGAGGAGAGGCGCGGGATGAGAATGGAGAGAGAAAGAGCTCTCGCCCGGGAAGCATAGAGGGTGACACACCCTCCCCCGGAGGAGAGCCGAGCTAGGCCTTGGCTTCCACATGAAGAGGAGCCCAAAATTGAACTAGAGGGGAGGCTCCTATCGGGAACACAAACACAACCAGATCATCAAAGTAGGAAAGGGGCTGACCAAGAAATAAGAGATCAGGGTAGCCTAGCCCAAACTCAGTTAAGACAGAGGAGAAGCAAAATGGCACCTCTGCGCTCGCACAAGGAGAGTAGCGACGAGCACGTCTGCAGCTCCCCCCGAATGCGCCGGCCAAACAAACTGACCCCAAAAGAGATAGTGGTGAGAGAAGAAGGCGAGGTCGTTGCATGACCATTCTGCTACCTGGCAGCCCACTGGACCAAAAGGGAAGGCTACTACGATAGACCCTGGCCGCTGGATGGATCCTTCGAACCAGAGGACTTGGCCATCGATGAAAACTGCATCTGGCATCCCAGGTGGCCATTGATGAAGACTGCATTCGGCATGCAGTGGCAGATCCCAGGTGAAACTTCCCCCTACATGCAGGAATGCCTGAGAAGATGGGAGTGCTACGTTGCAGAGAAGCCAGCGGAGCGGCTCTAAGCCAAAATATGTCAGTTGCTACAGAAAGGCATGGCAGGGACCATCTATGTGCCATGGGCCCAGATGGACAAAGGTGGTCTCGGGACCAAACTGCCCCCATTGATGGACAGGGCGGGAAAACGGATCTCCTGTTTTAAGAAAAACACAGTGGGGACAAACCTAGCAATAGGCGATATCAAGAGTCTGCTCAGCAGCCTCAATGGAGAGCAGAGCAACACAGTGTTTTCCTGAGCCCACATCCCAGCTGTCATGCTGACCAGCACAGAGCATGACAGGCGCATTCAATTAATTCAGACACAAGATCTGGAAGGCCCTTAAGGAAATGTTCACAGACCACACAGACGTAGGAGGATTGATGGCAGAGAGCATGAAACCTGTGAAAACCGGGACAGACTTTCTGGACAGAATGAGGGAGCAGTCTTGAAGGGAGCTCCACTGCCGAACCCCAGAGGGTTTCCACCCAGTCCTAACAGCAGAGGTCAGGGAGGCCTGCGCCAGTCCCTGCAAAATACCCATCCCCAAAACCAAGCCCAGATCAACCCAAGCACGCAGCACATTCAGCCACAAAGAAATCAGTCAGCAAACACTACCGCAACAAGGACCAGGTGGTTGGCTAAACACATGGCAACCGCAGGAGGCAGGGAACCCAGCCCTGCAAGCACCGGGGTCACATCCATGGCAGGGAGGGGCGACTGTCTGGGGAGGTAATACCTTTACACAATCGCCCAATCCAAATGTGCAGTAAGCCTAAAAATCAAAAGGACGACATATCCACTTCATACTCACGTCTGAAAACTCACCACAACAATGAAGACTAGTGACACAGCATTAGGAGAAAACTCAAGACTTTAATTGCGTTCAGAAAAAACTCAGGGCTGCTGTATGTTTGGTCGATCGGGAATCCACCTTAAAATCTGCTATCTTGGGTGCCTGCAGGGGCTTATGCCCCACTCTGCTGCTAGTCCCCCAGGACGTGGTTGGCAAGCCACGCCCCAGGGGGATATGTTGTCCGAGTGTAATGCCTGTATTTCATGTTTTTGAGTACATATACATCGGTATGTATTAAACTTCAATGCATTATGTTACCCCATAATGCATTCTGTTACCCCATTGCTGCAGGTTTTTAAATGGTACCAGGCCAACTTCTTAGAATGGCCTTCTGTCCTATGGCCAAGGGACAAATTACGCTGGACTTTGCAATCCACTACGAGATATAAGATGCAGGGTGGTAGTGTAACATTGATCTGTAAATTGTACAGGGTTTTATTGTTTAGACATTAGAATTTTGCTTACATCCGATATACCCCATCCTTGCACCTGATGAGGTCTAACTATAGGGCACGATAGATCCCGATTGGTCACATGTGCGTAGCCTTACATACATCACTAAATGGACTGGTACACAGGGAGACACATACAGATGAGTGTTTCCCCATCACTTCCCTGTATACAACCCGGGCATCACCTACACTTTTTGTTCTACCAAGATGAGGGCTTAAGTCTGCGTTCTATTCGTACACGCAAGGGATTAAGAATACGGAAATAACGTCTGCAGCGCGGTTCATTATTGCTAGAGGGAGAGAGCAGATTCTGTAACGGAAAGTTGACAACTTTAAGTCTCTGTCCCGATCAGTAAGTAGCCACAGATACTTCAGCCTTATGATGCAGGTTGTGTATTCTGTAGTGACTGAATCTCAACTTTCCTCCTTTCCTTAGTTCAGGGGCCGATGGCTGTACCAGACACATACTTTCGCCAGCAGGTACGAGTGATTCTGCTTTGGCATTGAAACCTTGTTCCCAACTGACTATACAATCACAGATAGTATACAATGATTGTCACATTGTTGGGACTTGTCTGATGAGGATATTGCGGTTAGCCCAACTTTAGCCTTCACACTCACTGAATAGTAATTGTGACCCTTCCAAGCATTAGGAAGTATTGACACATGTCGTAAGACCTGATGTGCTCTGCATTTTTTCACAGGGGTCTATCTGTAATCAAGATAATGTTTTCTAAACGGAGACGCGCGGGTTGGCATCCTTGTACCAACGCAGGTAGACCTCACTTGTGCGCCTGCAGCACAAGTCTTTACCGTGCACCCGTTTAGAGAAGGCATGTGCCACTTTGAGTAGATAACTTGGATGTTACAGTCCCTTGATTGTCCGTGACACCACAAATTATTCTGGGCGCGAACATGGCTCACCAAGTAAAATAGAGCATGACTTATCACCGTGAGGTTATAACGTATTTGCATGCACTTGCGGCATGAAGCACAAGATTGAGGAAATTCTGTGCTCTCTATCCTGTTAACTACATCATTTCCCCTCCCCCATTTTAATTTTCCCTAATAGGAAAGTATTACCTATGAGAGATACTCAGCGAGACTCTACACAGATTAGAACCATTGTTTTTCCTAAATAATTGATGCTGAAATGGATGAAATGCATGTGATCTTTTGAGATACTACAGAAAATCGACGGTAAGAGGTTGCTTTCGTAGAGGCTTTTCACTCATACGAATCAAATCAGAATAAGTACCTGATGTGTGGTCGCTGGGTTTTTGTATGTCTGTCTGTCACAGGTCCTAAGCCAAATGACTTAGTCCAGAGGAGACCCTTTTATTCAGTTTAGGTTGAAACGTCGACATCTCAGTCCTGGCTCACCTTTCCATTGTGTCGATCTTGAATATGAAATAATCTCCATCATATTTTTCGTTATAAAGTATTGTATGGGCCAGGATTGTACAATGTCTGATTGTATATTTTTATGTATTGTCACATTCACTCGAGCACTTTGTCGTTTGCACTATGTATATAATAAGTACAGAGATCTGTTGAGAGAATATATATCAGCAAATGAAACCCGTGTCAGACCTTTATGTTTGGCCAGATTTTCCATGCACTCGGGATAGTGGTGTACCGCATAGAACTACGTAGTCCATGCACAAATCAGCAACAATTTGGCACCAAGTCAGTAGGGAGATTCACCAGGGCAATCAGCAATCTCAGTGATTCACTGCCGACACATCCCAGCTGCACACCCGACTCCCGTCGCAAGCAAGAGATCTTGCCTCCTCCTCTCCCTTAATGCTTCCAAACATCCAAAGTTTTTTCATCAGATCATCTCCCTCCAAAACAGTGAGAATATTGTGTCACTGGGTAAGAAATCACAGAGTCCCACCGAGGGAGACAGTCCCAAAGCATCCTGGATCGGAGGGAGAGAGGGGCACCGGGAGGGAAGGGGTTCTGTAGATGACAATTGCAGCCCCAACACAGGTGCATGGATATGCTCACCCACGCAGCCAACTTGTCAACTCAAATAACACAGGCCCTCATGAACATCGTCCAAGGAAGCCATAGGGCCGATCCCAGTCATGGGTCCCTTGCTCACTTTGCCACTGGATTCAAGCTAGCCTGGCTGATGAGGGGTGTTACCCCGAAACCGGCCCTGGATGCTTGTGTCCGGTCCAGGGAAGACATGGCTTGGCAGTTCGGGCTGGACTGTTCCCTTGAGGCACAGGGTCAAGACTGATTTGCATATAGCTGTGTCTGAACTGGGGTGGCAAAGTGAGCTAAAGAACGATGATGGATTCAACCCAGATCTGTGACTGGGGGTGAGTGTTTGAAAAGTTTCAGCACTCCATCCATCATCTCCTTGTGTTTGCTTTGTTCTCCGTAAGTTGGCAGGGTATGCCCAGACGTGGGTCCCATGCTCACTTTGCCACTGGATTCAAGCTAGCCTGGCTGAGGAGGGGTGTTACCCCGAAACCGGTCCCAGGATGCTTGTGTCCGGTCCAGGGAAGACATGGCTTGGCAGTTCGGGCTGGACTGTTCCCATGAGGCACAGGGTCAAGACTGATTTGCATATAGTGTTTGAAAAGTTTCAGCAATCCGTCCATCATCTCCTTGTGTTTGCTCCAATATCATTCACTGCCACATCCAAATCACGTGGGGCCACAGATCAGCTTTAACACCCACCAGTATGCTGCATTAGAACCAACACTACATAAGACCATAGGAAGGCAACCAATGACCTGCAGGAAGAAGCCCAGAAGTAGCCCAAAACCAAAGCTTTCAGAAAATGGGCGTAGTCAAAACACCCAACTCCATTAGGGAAAACTTAATTGCACGCCACGTGAAGGGACCAGGGGGCCGTTGCAATTACCCACAAACTCCAAATTACGACATGCCCTCCTTCCATTGATGGTGCATCTTTCATGTGTAGGTTAAAAGGTACCATCAGCAAAACTACACACACACACAATCTAGGAAAAGTAGGGTATTAGAGGGCTGAAAACACCCGTAAAACGCTAGTTAGGTAAAAAAAAAAAAGTTATCCACTCCCACAAAGATCACCCCACTAAGAAACCCACCTCTGGCGGGGGGGGGGGGGACAAATGACCCCCAAAAATAAAACTCAGGTGCTCCATGACTAAAACGATCACCGTAAAATGATTCCCCAACTGGGTCCACCTTCCAGTGCCCCACTAAAAGGTTGCGCAAAACAAGCGTACCAAATGTTCCCCAAAAAGGGCAGGCACAGGAATTTCCAAAACCGAATAATGATGCATGTTGTTAACCTACAACCCACAGCTCTTATCCAACATGTCTGCATACAAGCCCAACGTGCACCAAGTTTACTGCGGCTCACCATTTCTCTTCAGTAGCAACCTCTGAACGAGGCCCAAAGGTTCAAGCTCAAAAGACCACCGACTATTTTTACAGACAATTTTTTGACAACAGACTCTTTACACTGTGCCAAGCAAAGACACTACCGGACGCCAGAAAGCTGCAGACAAACCCCTTCAGACACCATCCCAAGACCTGCAATGTTCCAAAAGTTATGTTTTGTTGCACTTTAGTATATCATCTGCTTAGCATGGGTGTGTCAGCATTCATCCTCAGCGAGAATTTGCCTAGTCACATGGAGCCTACCTTGACATTTCTACAGCGCTTGTATAGGGACTTCTCCCACCTCACTTCACTTACACTGAACCAACTGATGTATTCAGCACACACTACACAGCGCACTCTTGCACAACACATGGTACCAACACATGACCACCATGGGCAACCGACATCGGCTAGGTCATGCTATGTCTGCTTGCTGATACCCCACACCGTGGGTGCAGACAGACTTTACCTATCACAAGAAATAGCCCTCCAAAAAGCATAATATCTCATCCACCTGTACCTACGTAGGATTAAGGCCAAGATACAACCCATTAGAGTAGAACCTCAGAGTTGTGGTAAACATCATCCGGTATGAAACCAACCCCACAGTGTTACACCTTTTCACTGAGCCTAGCGACATACAAACCAAGCTAGACATGATGCGCAGGCGGGGCACGGTAGGGGAGGACACTGTTTGGCCCAGAGATTTTCCAGAGAAGAGGTTCTTAGAGGCAGGAAGACCACCGCACCAGTGCACAAACCTGTCCGCTCCCGCCTCAGTCTGTGGTCCCAGGATGACCATTAGCATATCTGAGTCAGTATTCTTTAATAACAAGTGAACCCCAGACAGAGTTCCAGTGCAGAGCCATTCACCTCAATAATACAAGGGAAATGAGTCTAGAAGGGAAGGGTTGAATGCCAATTTGGATTCTCAATGTTAGGAATTCTGGGACACGGAGATAGATAGGTACACGTGGGTAGAAGGGAAGGGGCAATCCCTAATTGTACAGAAACTAACTCTGTATTCTTTGTGTTTCAGAGGCAAAGGAACAATCGTCCTTGGCACCAATGAAAATCGTGGAGCAATACTGCACGTACCAGATCTGCAAGGCACCTCAGTGTTGAAGGATACTTACTGGCAATGTGGCAAGTTTGCCTACACCCAGCTCACCCCTGGTTGGCAGGCCCTTTGCACCTTCGTAACCATACACACCCCGAACCTGGTCATCCCTGGAGAAGATCTGTACAAGTGGTTCCAACATCCGCTACAGAAGAAAACAACTCTCTTGCATCAGGCTCGAGAAAAAAGAACAGCTGTTTACTTTGGCTGGGCTAAGGTACAAGGATATCCCGGAAGAATTCAGACTGCTTTCTGACATTGAAGTATACGCAGGAGGGTCCATACCCTTCACCTTGCTAACAAAAGTGAACGCCGCTGGTTACAACTAACCAGGTGGGAAATGTTAAAAGTGATCAATAATACTGTGCTTGGCCTAAATGCTATCAAGGAAGAACTAAATCTCATCCGCCTCATGGTGATGCAACATCAGTATGTGTTGGACTTGATGACTGCGATGAAGGGTGGGGTGTGTACCAAGATCGGTGAGTCCTGCTGTACTTTTATCTCTGGAAACTACATAGATAACGGTACATTACCTCTTGCCATCTAATCACTGCTTCATTTACAAGCTGACATGAAGAAGGAGGGAGGTGCCCCTGCGCAGGACTGGTTTTCTGATATATTTTACTGGTTTCCCTGATAGGTGACCAGAATATGCGTAACCCTTAGATGCGCAAACAGGAAAACCCAGAATGATCCCACACATCGGCAGCAACACCACAATGGTCTCAAGAGATTGGTCCCAATAACACATGTTTTGCCGGAGAGGAGCGCGTTCCCAAACACCATAAAGTCGGAGGCTACTCTAACTTGAGACATACAGCCAATTAGAACACAGCATGCACACTACACGCAGTGATCACGCGCTTCCCATGCCTAACATCTGGACACGTATCCACTGGCCCAGCATTGTGTCCAAGCAAGATTAAGGCCCAAGTGCGCTTCTTATTACAAGACCCAATATATGACCTCCGTGATTAGGCCTAAATTTCTGCTGCCAAAGGAATGTATAAATTGTTTTAGGACGCTTCATGTCATTTATAAAATGACAGCCGAAACCAATGTGCTTTGACAGTTTTTAGACCCCGACTGTTGCTTGATCTCCTGGCCGCTGCCTTTAATTAAACCAACTGTTCCTGTTTTGCCAACCGGCTCTTGTCTTTCATTTTTTCAAGGTAAATTTATATTTGAGCAACACTTTCTGCACAAATATTAAACACTGTGCTTCGTTGCAAATGATAAATCTTTTCAGTGTTCATTCAGTTTTATCTTTGCAAATGTTTGACATATTACACTCTATTCTCCCTGTTGGTGGTGACCTCAGTATACTGGTTCTCCTGCCTCTTCAGTTTTTACACGTTTTCAGTACATTTGCATGCCATAACAGCATTGCATATATAGATGCATTTTTCCCCATTTCTATGCTAAGGGTGAGTTACTCATTTCCATATAGTACTACAGCAGATCTAAGACTGACCAAACATAGGCGCTCCATTAAGGATAATCAGTCTGGTACAGTATACATATTAAGTCAGTTTGTAACACACCATGCACTCCTACGCATTAGCAAAATACAATTTTTGCTTTTTTGGCAATCAATTTCAAATCGATGCTAGAATAAACATTCAGCAAGGTGGCTGTTTTTGACCTTCCTATGGTGGCTGTTTTAGACCTTCAGCGATAACACATTACGCAGTCTAGTTTACCTATGCCTAAGACGCATCCTCCCCATCTCTGGCTTTTACACCAATTTGGAAACATAACTGGTATCTTGCTTATATGGAAGGATGCCTTGTGAACACTGCATCACACAGCAAATACCAATGAACTACATCACAGCAGGTATCTGGGGCATTTTTCTTAGCAATCATTGTCTACACGGACCTCACTTCATTTCGCAAGCAGTGTGGTTAGAGTAAACACGATTTACTACTACGTAAACATGGAAACTCTATTACGGGCAATCAGTCAGGTACAGTGCACATATTAAGCCATTGTGAAGTGTGCCATTTGCACATTGAAGAGGCGAGGCAGGTCTAAGTAGTTTCAGGAATCAGTTTATTAAGCCAAAGGAGCACTCGTCCTGAAGATCCTCTCTCCACGAGCTCCCAACTCCAACTGGCTCAGCTGGAGTTGGAAACCATGAAGTAGGAACCCAGAACGGTGCGCCTCCTACAAAGGTACACATGTTGTGGCCAGCATGTGCCACAATACAACATAAAGGTAGGACAAGTACCAACACTACATCTCCCTCTTTTACAAAACAAAGGAAAAGCAACTTGAAATGCAAGCAAATAAAGAAAGCATCTGTAAATAAGAACAATTGAAATCAATAAATGTACATCAATTCATGTAAAATTCTTTAAACCTGGAAGGCATTGATACATTACGCAAAAGCCTCTATGACACTCCAGAGTCACTGGAATTATCAGTGCTTTGTGAATCTGAATTTCCTTAAGAGACTAAATCATGTACCTCATCAGCCAACACAGGCTTTGTGAAGTAAAAGCAGAAAGTCAAGCACCTGCACCAATATGGCATTAACCATAAGTGTCAAACTAGCAAGTCTTCTTCCAAGCTACTTCTGTGTTTATTTATTTTGTTAGCTTGTTCTGAAGAAAGCTTTACCAAAGCCCTTTTACTCCACCACCCTTTTTTCTCAATTAGAACAGAGCCTTTAGCTACTCTAGTGAGTCTTACCGGTGCAGAAAACTTTGACTCTCCTTTTTAAACCTTGTTGGTAGTTTTAATCAATACCCAATCACCCTCCTGAAAATCAGAGACTGACTGTAAATGTTATGAAAATATATTTGGTGTGACATTTTTGCAGCAGAAACATTTTGTTTCACAGTCTTATTGAGATCGCAGAGACTAGCTTTTCTTTAGTAACCAAACCACTGATCCAATTAGGACAAACCTCGCACTTTGGTGCACGCCCAAACTTTTCTTCTCAGGAAGTCCTCCACCGGTAATTTGCTTGCTACTGCGGTCTGAAAACCCTCTTTGAGAAACCTATTCATCTTCTCCACAAGACCATTGGAGGTTGGCGAATATAAGGCCACCCTCAAATGTTTAATTGGTACTTATTAATAAATTCCTTCATTGGGGGAGGGAGGGGGGCGTTAAATGGGTTCCATTGTCTCTAACCAATTCCCTTGAGGGACCTTCCAGATCAAAGACTTTCTGCAAGAATTTAATATCATGGGCTGTATAGGTCGGTAGAGACAAAGTCAAAATAGACCCACTTTGAGAAGTAAACTATCAAGATGAACAGATATTTTTGATATGGCGACAACCTCTCAAAAGGACCTGCAAAATCCAAAGCCAATTAGGTCCAAACAGTATCCGGAAGTGGTACAGTGTATAGTGGAGTTTGATGTGTCACCCAATTTTGGCAGATAAAACACAAGTATCACACTTGGAAGTCCAATTTGACACCTGGGAATCTAATGATGGCCACCAGAAAAAACTGGTTGAGGTTTTTGCAAGTGGCACCAACACTTAAGTGACCTTGATAAGCTGCGTTAATCAACTTCTCACGTACAGAAGATGGTGGAATGCAAACATCATTTTTCATTAAGACACCATTCACCAAAGAGTTCACCTTCCACCTGAGCAAATGGTGTAAAAGGGGAACCAAAGACCTTTCACTGGGCCAACCTTTAGAAGCAAAATGTATTACTGATGATACAACCTCATCCTTATTTAAAGCATACATCCACTCACTCAAGGATACTATACCAGACGATGTTAAAGCATCATCCAACTTAGCAACTAGACATTCATCATCTTTACCATCAAGTTAATTAGCATAGTTTGCAGGCATCCTGGAGAAGCAGTCAGCCCTCAAGTTTCTACCTACAGGAATATAGTTAATGGCAAAATTGTACTCCTGAAGACGAGATAAAAGCGAACTAGTCTGGCCAAGGCTTTACTAGACCCATTGCCATTAAGCATATGAAGTAAGTGTTTGTGATATAAGTAAAGCTCAAAATATGTGCCCCAGAGAAAAGTATATACATTTTCAATTACCCATGAACAAGCTAGCACCTTCTTCTCAATTGTGCTGTAGTGTGATTTTGCTTGGTTCAACAAGCATGAGGCGAAAGAAATAGTGTGTTCATTACCCTGATGCAGTTGAGATAAGACTGCTCCAAGGCCAACCTGACGGGCATCAACAGTACGTATGCAATTGGAACCGGATTTAAAAGGGGAAAGAGCTGGTGCTTTGACAATCAGTTCCTTTATTGCTTCAATAGCTTGGACAGTAGAACTATCCCAAATAAACTTCACATCTTCCTGTAGTAATCTACGTAATGGCTGGACAACCACTGCATATCCTTGAATAAACCTTGAGTGATCATACTCGTTCATTCCCAAAAAGGACTTCAAAGTTTCCTTGTCTTTGGGTGGTGTTACCTCAGTAATGGCTTAAATCAGGGAAAATGTAGGTTTAATGCCCTCCAAAGAAATGTGATGCCTCAAGTAATCCAAGTCGTGCACCAAAAGATGACATTTGTCTGCCTTTAGAGTAATACAAATTTCCTTAAATACATTCAGCATTTTAGACAAAATCACTTTATGTTCCTGAACAGACTGCCTAAATTAATACATCATCTTGATATGCTTGAGCGCCAACAATACATGACAAAGTGGAATCCATCAACTTCTGAAATGCACTCACTGCAGACGCCAGACCAAAAGGCAATCGCAAAAATTTGAAAGCCCCAGAAGGTGTAATGAAAGTAGCGAGATCTTGGGAGTCTGCAGTGAGTGGGCTTTGATGGTACGCCGAGTGCACGTCCAATAAGGAGAAAACTTTCACACTGCCCAGGTTGGCCAGTAGATCATGTATCTTAGGGAGTAGATAACAATCCACCAGTAAGTTCTTATTTAAGGTGTGCAAGTCAGCACAGAGCCAAATCACACCAGTTTTCTTTATAACAGGCACGATGAGACTAACCCACTCAGAAGAGTCTGTAGAAGTAATAACAGCTTCCTGTACAAGTTTGTCCAATAACATTTTGAGCTCTGATCTCACAGATATTGGTACAAGTCTGGGTTTGTGAGCAATTGGAACAATCTGTTTTTTAAGTTTTATTTGATGCTCAAACGTACGTATGGTACCAATCTTTGCCTAGAGAACCTCTGGAAATTGCATAGTAACAGTGAATGCAACATCTGTAAATATCTGTAATCGAAGCCACACATGCTTGATTAATTACCAGAGGGTTATCTAACCCTGGTATCAACATCAACCCCAGCTTAGCCAAATCCCGCCACCCAACAATGAGTTTACCTTTCACAGCCACATAGACTTTAGTCATGATTTCTCTTCCAAGACATTGGCCTTTTCGATGAAAAACCCTAGCATGTCAATGTCTTGGTACCCGTAAGCTTTGGGAGTAACATCAGGAGCACTTAGTATCTTCATGTTTGCCCAATATTGTGTAAACAGTGTATCAGAAACAATTGTGATGGGTGCCCTAGAATCAGCCATCATCTGTAACTTGACCCCCTCCAATGTGAACCTCACATAAAGGACCTTTAATAGGTTGAGCCTCTACCTTGAACATCAAGTGTGAGCACCACCTTGGAGAGGTCTCGAGTACATTCATCAACTGGAGAAGTGACATTCATAGAGTGTATTTGCACATTACCCTTGGCCTCTTGACAAATACCCTGGAAGTGCTCCATTTTATGACACCTGTTGCATCTCTTACAAACTGCTGTGCAAGAGGGATAATTGCTCATATGTTGCCTGGAACCACATCTGAAACAATGGGGGACACCCTTTCTTTGTGGCAACGTCATGCCCTTCTACTTAGAGACAGCATTAACAGTATCACAATCCTGAACCATGCTAACAGTGCAACAGAATCACTGGCTATGTGTTTACTAGAAATAATAGAATGTTCTATAGATTTTGCCATGCCTAGCGCCTCAATGAGACTGGGATCACAGCAGCGGAAGAATCTCTCCTGAATTTTCCTAGAACTGCAACTGTACACAAACTGATCCCGAAGATAAATATCCAATGCATTAGCAAAATTACAATTTGCCGCTAAATTTCTAAGGGCCTTGATGTACTCGTAGAGTTGTCTCGAGTGTTTTTTCTTTTGAAGAAGTTAAAATGTTCAAGGAGAATACTATGTTGTCCCCTGAACTTATGATCCAACCTTGGCACTGATTCAGTGAATTCATTTCATTGAGCAGGAGGTTACATCTGCTGCAAATTGTCAAATATTTGTTGAACTTCTACGCCAAAATGAGTGAACAGAAGAGCTGCTTTCCTCCTGGGTGCAAATGTTTCCGCCTCAAGCACAACTAAATAATTTTCTAAAGACAAACCATTTTTCCAGGTTAATTGTGGTTTACCTGGAAACTGTAGGAAGGGTTGCAACTGAACCAACTGAGGTAAGTTACTCATTTTGTGACAAGATGTAGACAGCAACTATCAAAAAGGAGCTTGAATGTGGCAAATTTATTAAAACTCCAAGTACATACCAAACTACCATAATTGTAAGCCTGATGAGCAATTGCCTTCAAACGTGTCGTGAAGAAATCGTGAATGATGGGCAGATAAACAGAAACCTGCCTGATGCAAAACGAAAGACGTGCAACACAGGCCAGTGTAAAAAAAGGCTGCCCAATGTAATTGCCGATTGTTCCTCCCAAACTAAGATGGGTGAAGCTTAGGTGACTACCTACGTCATGCACTAGTCTGATGGCTGGCGTCTTTTGAAGTGGTGCTCATGTGTCTGCATCAATGAGCATGAAGGCAGCTCCCGCTGGGTCCGCAATTGGCCCAAAGTTATAGGGGTGGTCCCAAATGAGGGTGGTACTCGCTGCCACAGTCAGCCAAGGATCACCAACAGCTTAAGCGTGAAGAATGCAGCGGCAACCAGCACAAACATGAAGGCCGCAGAGTCGCTGACGTAGCGGTGAGAGCAGGACAGGTCAAAAATCCCAAAATAATGTTGGCAGTGGGCTCCTGGCTAAAACTCGTTGCCAAATGTGAAGTGTGCCTTTTGCACATTGAAGAGGCAGGGAGGGTCAAAGGAGTTTCAGGAATCAGTTTATTTAGCCAAAGGAGACCACGTTCTGAAGATCCTCTCTCGACGAGTTCCCAACACCAACTGGCTCAACTGGAGTTGGAAACCATGGAGAAAGAAGCCAGAACAGTGCGCCTCATACAACATGTTGTAGCCAGCTTTTACACAATACAACATAAATGTAAGACAAGTACCAACACTACTGATGTTGTTTTATGGACTGCTTTTCCAACCTATTGATTGTACAGATGATTAAGACCAGCTAAATGATAACTTCCTTTTGTTCAGTTGCAGATCAAAACCGGAATAGATCAATTACACAGCATGTGATTAAGTCCTTGCAGCAAGAAGAGGCGTTTCTACAACTGTCAGCAGTGTTTATGCGCATTACTGGACTGTTATTAGCGGATGAACTCCCATCTTGGGAGTTGCAGGTTTTTTTCTTCTAAGCAGTGTGAAGGTTGAAGTTCTTTACACATGTTTTCATGGTTTACCATTCCTGTTGGCTGCTGTTATATAAATGGCAGGAAGGAAAATGAATAATCCTTGCCTCTTTCCCGAACAGAAATGAACATTTTTGTTCACAAATGCTAGAAACATTTCAATTAGCAAACCAAAAAGAAAAATGGGAAGAATGGTTTGAAGGAAGGATAAATGCAGGGGTCATAGGCCCTACCCAGCCATAGCTGGCCAAAACAGGAAAATTGTCACAGGATGTAGCCCTAAATGCTCCACCCTTCACTTCCATGGAGATGCCTTGGAAGGAGATGTTAACAAGGTCAGTTGGGAGAGGGAAAGGAGCCACAATCATTTACAGGTGATTCAACTGAGTCATGGAAAGCCAGGGAAGAATGGGAGAACAGATGAGAGAAGGGAAGATTCACATAGGTACAGTCATGATTCACTGGCTAGGAAACCACTGTTAAACAATAAAATCTGTGATATCGTTAGACATTAACAAATGCAGCCCCTTGTACTTCCATTCATGTTCATGGTAAAAGCCTGCAACAGCAGTGATTTCCCAGAGCAGCAAAGCTCATGTCTCTGCAATGTGTGTGGATTTCCTTTGGGTCCTTCTCTTGCCGTTACAATCCAAAGATGGCACAATGGATGGAGAGAGCGCAAAGTGAAGATGGGAGGAGAAACTGGTAGGCCAGGGTGTAAGAAATTGGGTATAAGTAGAGGGGGTGAGAACCCACCTCAAGTAATAACCTCAGCACTTGCCAGGGAGCGCCCTTAAAGTCATTAAATTTACCCGAGCTGAACCCCCTTGAAGTTATGGCACAGAGCAGGCAGGCAGTTTGTATAGTATTCTTGCCGTACCAAAACAGTAATAAAGTCAAAACACGGCACAAGAAAAATCCCAAACAAATTTAGAATAACAGAGTTCATTAAAAAAAAAAATCTTTCTGGTTAACATGTTCTCATGGACACTGGCCGACATATACCTTTGTGGCGACTTACCTCTCTCTACTGGGACTACCCTACTGGTACAGCCATGACATTTTGGGACATAGTCCACAGACATATGCATATGGTGTGGGGACAAGACCCCATGGGCGTCATTACTTCGCCGAGAACGCAATTCCAGGACCCGCCAGAATGTCCCTTGTCCACACGGTTGATACTTGCTTTGCATGTATTTTTATTGTATGTATGTATGTATACTTTCTGATAACAATAAAACAGATTTAAACAAAAAAAATTAAGCATCAAAACAACAAAAATACAATATGGGAAACCAGAGTTATACATTTTTAAAGTTTAAAGTTCAAAATAGTGCCAAAAAGAGGTAAGCGCCAACCGCAGTCAACTGGTCATGCTTGACCAGTACATAGGCGCAAGTTAAGGCCAACCAAGAAGGAGCATGGGTCAGGTACAAAAACCAGGTTTGAATCTGTCGGAAGTTTTATCTTCGGACTTAATCTCGGAAATGGAAGTCAAAACACCTCAGCTGGACAAGCATCAGGATGTAGCTGATGAGGGCTCCAGGAGGCCAGACATCTCCTCTTCCACTGAATCCGATTTGCTGTAGCGGAAAAGCTCACAGCTGAAGCAACCCCAATTTTTGGCCCAGCCGAAACGCACCTTCATCAGACCGGCTTGGCATCTTAGTCCTGATCCTCCAGAGGTCTTTGAAGCCAAAAAGTTTCCATGTCCAGGTTTTAAGAAAATATGGGGGATTACATTATATTTTGACACCTGGTAAGGGCCCTTTGGAACAGCACTTGGTGGAGTGTGTGTGGGGGGAGAAGGGGTCAAGACTCACTCCAGCAGAGGCCAGCACTAAGGTCCACGGCAGGTCCTGTTTGAACTAGTAAGCTGGGAAGGTGCAAATCATTTCACAGGGTAATTTAGCGGCAGGTTTTTCAGTCAAATTTTCTTCACGCACAATAACCCTACAGTCCTTCAGGCACTGAATCCAAGTAACTGTGGCTTTCATATGTCTATCACATTGCTCTGGATTGGTTACCATTTATTCGAAACACTAAGCAATGCCCCAGTTACTTACAGGTAATCTTCATTACTCTGAGTACAAACGTTCCTCGCCACAGTCATCACTATATGAGCTACAGTTCTGATGGACAGAACCACCAAAGCAAAACATTGAGCACACTAGTTAGTTTCCCATCCTCCCAAGATGGTCGAATTCCTCTGCCTTCCAATTATCTTACAAAAGATGTCTCCCCCCCACCAACATCCTGTATTTCTTTCATAAGCCTCAAAACCATGTCTTAAGCAGTACTACTCCTCGGTTGAGAGGGATGGAAAACACCGACTAGACTAGGTCAGAGTAAGACCTCCGACCCTCGGTCTAGGTCCACTCTCTCCCCGCAGCTCTGCTGTGCCGTCTCTTGCCTCCAGACCCCGACCTCCTCCTTGGGAGGTTCAAGGCTGCTGCCCGCTCCTGCGCTTGCTGCCCGCTCCAACTGGGACCAGACTGCCTGCAACCACCGTAACCTTTCTCAGCCGTTTTTTTTCTTACATTTTTTCCCTGTTGTACCACTGTTATTGTGCCCATCTGTGTCTTGCTCTAATTCCATCACTGTTTTTATTTTCTCGTGCCTGCCGGTTCCTTTCGCTGCCCCTGTGGCACCTCCCCCCCGGAATTCCCCCCAGGAATTCCCCCGCTCCCGCCTCCCAGCCTCTCCTCCCTCCCACCTCCCCTATTTAATGGCGGCCGCTGCGCAGTCGCGCCGCCGGCGTGCCAAAGGCAAGCCCGTCTGTGCCCGTCTGCGACCCGACCGCGGCCAGTGCCAGGAACCCATGACCTCCCATTACCCATCGCTACAACACCACCACCCTCCTCGCACTCAACCCTGGAAGACTTAGAGAATGCCAACAGGCCTCGCCGAACACGACCCACGGCCAGTTCTCCTGCCTCCACTGCCGCCAGACCCTCACCACCACCCCGGCCTCCAACACCGCCGACGCCATCACCGGTGACACCCTAAAATGCATCCTCCTCAACGTACGCTCCGTACACAAACACGCCATGGAAATCTGGAACCTGCTCGACTCTCTCTCGCCCGACATCGCCTTCTTCACAGAGACCTGGACCAACGCATCCTCCGCCCCCGACATCAGCACCGCCATCCCAGACGGATACAAGATCCAGAGGAAAGACCGCCCCAACCACCCAGGAGGGGGCCTCGCCATCGCCCACAAGAGCACCCCCCGCCTCACCACCTCCAGCAAAACCTTCCCCTCCGCCGAACACCTGCACTTCCAGATCCAGACCACCCCCAAAGCCACACTCTACAGACCCCCCAGCCCCCGAACACCCTTCGCCACCATCATCACCGACTTCATCGCACCCCACGCCATCGCCTCAACAAACTACATACTCATTGGAGACCTGAACTTCCACCTCGACAACCCCAGCGACCCCCAACTCCACTATCCTTCGTGACAACCTCGCCAGCATCGGACTTAAACAACTCGTCAACACACCGACCCACAGAGCAGGACACACCCTCGACCCCATCTTCGCGGCAGGAAACAGCGTCCAATTCAGCCACACAACGCAGCCGCCATGGACCGACCACCACTGCGTACACTTCGCCATCAACAAACCCAAGGCACCCAAACCAGCCCCACGCCCACCACGAAGGAACTGGAGCAAGGTTACCGACGAGCAACTTAACTCCACCCTCACCCGAGACAACCACACCTGGGCACCCGACGCAAACGACGCAGCCAGAGAACTCCACATCTGGATCTCCAACTGCGCAGACGAGCTTGCCCCGCTACGCAACCGCGACAGACAACGCCCCAGGAAAGCCGCCTGGTTCACCACCGCTCTCCAAGAAGCCAGACGCACCTGCAGACGCCTGGAGAAGAACTGGAGAAACACCAAGACAACCGAAAACCACACCACCTACAAGGACGCCATGACGGACTACCACAACCAGATCAGAGCCACCAAGAGCAAATTCATCCACAACAAAATCCTGGCCAACTCCACCAACTCCAAGGAACTTTTCAGTGTCATTCAAGAATTCACCAACCCACGCAGCGAAGCCACAGACATCACCCCATCCCAAGACCTCTGCGACAAGCTTGGAACCTATTTCCACCTCAAGATCAAAAACCTCTACGACAACTTCATCGACTTTCCACCAGGCGCCACAGACGGCCCCCGCCCCCCAGAAACACCAGCCAGCCCACCATCTCCAACTGGACACCGATCACAGCCGAAGACACCGCCTCGACCATGAAAAGCATCCACTCGGGGGGGCCCCCACCTACCCCTGCCCCCCTCACATCTACCACAGAGCCGCGGCCGCCATCGCACCTGAACTACAACGCACCATCAACACCACCTGCAAAACAGGCACCTTCCCAGACGACTGGAAGCGCGCATTAGTCAGACCCCTGCTCAAGAAGCCCACAGCTGACCCCACCGACCTCAAGAACTATTGGCCCATCTCGCTCCTCCCCTTCGCAGCCAAAGTTGCAGAGAAAACAGTCAACGGGAAACTGACACGATTCATTGAAGAGAACGCCGTCCTCGACCCGTCCCAATCCGGATTCCGAAGCAACCACAGCACAGAGACCGCCCTACTCGCCGCCACAGACGACATCCGCACCCTCCTGGACCAAGGCCACTCCGCAGCCCTATTCCTACTCGACCTATCAGCGGCCTTCGACACCGTCTCCCACCGCACACTAGTCGCCAGACTACACGACGCAGGCATACAAGGAACAGCCCTGGACTGGATCCGATCATTCCTCACCGGAAGAAGCCAAAGGATCAGACTCCCACCCTTCCTCTCCGACCCCACGAAAATCACCTGCGGAGTCCCACAGGGTTCATCACTGAGCCCCACCCTCTTCAACATCTACATGGCCCCCCTCGCAGCCATCGTCTGACAACACGGCCTCAACATCATATCCTACGCCGACGACACCCAGCTCATCCTCTCCCTCACCAAAGACCCCACCACTGCCAAACTCAACTTCCAGAAAGGAATGCAAGACGTCGCAGTCTGGATGACCAACAGCTGCCTGAAGCTCAACGCCGAGAAGACAGAAGTCCTCGTCCTCGGTACCACCCCTTCTGCATGGGACAGCACCTGGTGGCCGACCGCCCTCGGAAGCCCACCTACCCCCTCAGACCACGCCAAGAACCTCGGCATCGTACTCGACTCATCACTCACCATGAACCGACAGGTCAACGCCGTCACCTCCAGCTGCTTCAACACCCTCCGCAAGACCTTCAAGTGGATCCCCCCTGAGTCAAGGAAGACAGTCACCCACGTACTCATCACCAGCAGACTGAACTATGGAAACACACTCTACGCCGGCATCAACAAGTCCCTACTCCGCAAACTACAGACAATACAGAACACCGCCGCCAGCCTCGTCCTCGGCATCACCCGACACGAACACATCAGCCAACACCTACGAAGTCTCCACTGGCTCCCCGTGGAGAAAAGAGTCCCTTTCAAAATCCTCACTCACGCCTACAAATGCCTACACAATAACAGACCCAAATACCTCAACAACAGAATCAACTTCCACGTACCCAGAAGAAACCTCCGATCTTCCAACCTCGCACTGGCCGAAACCCCACGCATCCACAGAGCCAGAGCAGGCGGAAGATCATTCTCTCACAATGCAGAAAAGACCTGGAACGAGCTACCGGCAGACATCAGACCCGCCCCCCTCCCTGAACACCTTCAGGAAGACCCTCAAGACCTGGCTCTTCGGCTAAACAGATCTGCGGACCCCCCACCTCAGCGCCTTGAGACCCTCACGGGTGAGTACCGCGCTTACAATTCCCCTGATTGATTGACTGTGGAAAGGAAGTCTCAGACTTTGATAATGATGATTACTGCTTAGTAATTGGGGCATTACCTCATCGTCAGTCTTCTTCTCTACATTCATCACCATACGAGATAATACTAAAGCCTAGATTGGCTTTAAGACTATATCAATAAAAAAAGAAAAACAAATACAAATACCAACAAAGATTTAATTAAATTAAACACTTTGAGATCTCTTACACTTAATCTGTTGCTTCACATATTAGAGTTCTGAAACTGCACGCAACACTGAAGAAGCAAACGCCGAGATGTACTTCGACCCCAGCTGGAACCTATAGTTATCCATAAATGTATGCGGCTACATAACAACCCTCCTGAATTGATGTACCCTTGAAGGATGCCCAAGAGCCAGAGATATCCCTTGTTGATTGCCCCTGGATCTAGTCATCCAGATCCCTACTCCGAGATTCAAAAGGTAGCACAATTGCTTGCTTGATCTATTCAGAATAGAGATGTATGGTTTTAAACCATTCCCAACCTGACCGAATGCCACAAACAGGTTATTCACCTTTCTGAAGACCTCTGTTCTCACCAAATAAATGAGGAGAGTTATTTTTTACATCTAACAGGTGTAACAAACAATCCTCCCATGTCTGGGGATTTATGGCTAAGACTGGGAGAACCACTTCCCTTGACTGGTGAAAAAAAGAAAGGGACCTTTGGTATGAACTTTTGGCTAAGTCTTAATACCACCCTGTCCGAGAATATTTCTAGACAAGGTTTTGATTTTAAGAATAACACCAATACCCCTATGCTCCTGCCAGAAGAAATGGCTAATACGAATACCACCTTGAAGGACAAAAAAGTGCAGTCAACTTTCTCCAGTGGTTCAAACGGAGAACATTGCAGTGCTCTCAAAACCAGTCATAGATCCCATAAAGGTGTACAATGAACCATCAATCTCTCGAGAAAAAACTTTGATACCAATGAGCCCAGTTGGTCCAACCGAGGGCTTCTGAAGGTTCTCCCCACCATCTACCCTGCGTTGCTAGTAAAAGTAGTAAATCCCAAAAGAAAGCCATCTCTTAGGCAATCCAACACTCTCATAGGGTCCATGAGAAAGACTGAAAACCTCTCTCCCCACACCGTTTCTTAACATTTCTCAAAAGCTAAGAAAAGGCCTTTAGAGTAGATGGGCGTCTAGTGTTGAATCATCTAGACTTCTTCAGAGGGGCACCCCTTCGACATAAGGTATGCCCTCTCAAGAGCAAAGTCTGAAGATGCATTTGCACCAGCATGTTGAGAGGCAGAGGAGATCCTGCTAGAGGACAACGATCCACTGGGATTATCCAGTGAGGCTGGACCAGTAGCTGTAACAAGAGGGGATACCAAGGGCCCGGCTCTCAACCTGGGAATAGCAGTAGCACTAGAGCCCTGTCTTCCTTGATCTTTTGGAGTACCCTTGGAATTATTGGGATGAGTTGGGAACGCATACAGCAAGCCTGTCAGCCGACTGAATGACATGGCATCCAATTGCCATGCCACTTGACAGAGAATAATTGTACAGACAAATGGGAGAAGGACATTCTCTCTTGAGGCAAAGAGATTTATCCCCAGATTGCCAAACTTCTTTTACAACTGGCGAAACCCAAGTCGTCAAAGATAGTGAGTTCATCAAAGAAAACACTGTGCTCAATTTGTCCGCTAAGCAATTCTCCTTCTCCAGGAGGTAAACTACCCTTATGGAACTCAGATTGTACTCTGCCCCAGAGCAAGTCTCTTGAGCTAGAAGGCAGAGGCTCCGCACTTTGCAACCTCCTGATGGTTCATATATCTAATCATGACCCTGTTGTCAGTCCTGATCAATATGTGACGACCTAACACCTGGGAGGCAAACTCTCTCAGGGCCAGATGGACAGCCTCGAGCTGACTCCAATTACTGTTGTATTGTTCATCTCTAATTAATCAACTGAGGTAAGAGACCTCTCTATCCAATCAAAGTTTTTATTTCCAAAACCACGACATAGATGACAATACCGAGATTCAGTGTCAAAACATAGGTATTTCTTGTAGTCAGACTTACCCCTAACTCTGGGTATGTAACATAACGTGTATTTGTACACATACATAACATCTGTTTAGCTCACGTTCACCCAGAAGGGTATCTTGGCACTGAATAACAGATGTTTATTGTTACCAAACTCAATGGTACTCATTTTAACGACCTCAGAAGGATGAAAGGCTGAGTGGACCCGCCGGGATTTGAACCTGTGACCATGAGGTCAAACACTAACCCCTGCAGTGGACACGTTAGTCAATTAAGCCACCTGACTTGGCTAGCCCCCATGCGGTGCGTGGTGGGACCGTCTCTGTAGTCACATGCAGTTTAAAAGCATAAACTGAGCATAAAACGGAGCACAAATGATGTGTGAACAAAATGGTGGTGGTCTTTTTAAAAGGAAACATTTGACCACCAGAAATAAAGTAATGCATCAACATCCCTACCACACTTAATCTCTCAAGAGTTCCAGTGGGTCATGTAACCTATTATGCCATCTGCACCCATGCATTATACCACATGGCGCGTTAGTCCTGCCTTTTGAGGCATCCATCTTTCGATGCGCAGGTCACGTTGTCATGCGTGGCGACGTTAGGCGTCGGACGTCATCCTGACCTAGTCGTAATCATGAAGACTATTGTATGCACTATCAGTGTAATTTGTGAAATAAGCCCGATTGGCCATAACTCACTTTTAATATTGGCTCCTATCAAAAAAGAGAACGTCAATGTACTAGCACACAAAGGAATGCCCTTTTATTATTTATCCTTGTGTGAACAGACTAATAGTGTGCGTGCAGCTGTATATCTTATCTGAACCTGACCAATGTGAAAACAGGGCTCTATACAGTACACTCATCTCCCCTGTACTGAGAAACAGTCAAGTGTTGCACCCCAACCCATACTGTTGGCATCATTCGTGACAATCTTTGATGGGATTATATGGAACAGAAGATCCCTGGCTAACATGCTCCTCCTTCCTCCACACCTGAACACCGACTGGCATACCTTGCTCGTATTCCTCTGACCTCTATACCCAGTGTGCCAATAAATTATTGTTTATGGGGTACATTTTGAAACGTGCTTTAGGAATGACTGCAAGAGTAGATGCCATGAGACCCTAGAGTCTACTGTCTTGCCGGAGAGGTCTCTTCTTCCAGTCCAGAACTTCTGCCTTTTCCTCCGGTCTTCTCTTCAGGGGTAGGAACACTTGCCCTACATCTGTTCAGACGTGTGCGCCAATGAAGTGTGCACCAATGAAGTGTGCATCCTGTGTTGGAGCTAGGCAAGACTTCCTGTAATTTAGTAAAAATCAATGATCTTGTGTTACCTTACAACACCTACTGCACTTTGCAGAATAGCCTTAGGAAGAGAAGAAGCAGAAATGAGCCAGTCATTAACATAAGTGAATACTTGAATCCCTCTATAATGAATAACTCCTACTAAAGGTGCTGGCACCTCAGCGAATACTCTACGTGAAAGGAAAGTACCTTGTTGCAGTGTTGGTCCTTTACAAAGCAATGGGTGAAACCTCTGTGTTAGACCTGGCATCTTTTGGCATGTTTCCCCTGTTTTTCTGCTTTCTGGACTCCTCTTTTCAATTGTATGTTGGACTTTGTTTTGCTGGTTTAGTGCCTCTGGGCACTTTCTCACTACTGTTCAGTGTTAAAGTGCAAGTGCGCCTACTGTAAATTGTGATTATGGATTGGTGTTTCAATGTTTGGCTTATATGATTTACTACTAAGTCCCCAGTAAAGTGCACTTTGTGTGCCCAGGGCCTGTAAATCAAATGCTGCTAGTAGGCCTGCAGCACTGATTGTGCCACCCACACAAGCAGCCTTTCAAAGGCGTCTCAGACCTGCCACTGCAGTGTCTGCACGCAGTTTTTGCTGCCATGTCGACCAGGCAAGTTCCCCCACTTGCCAGGCACGAACCTTCCCTTTTCTTACATGTAAGGCACCCCTCAAGTAGGCCCAAGGTACCCCCATGGGCAGGGTGCAGTGTATGTAAAAGGTAGGACATGTCCTGGTGTGTGTGACATGTCCTGATAGTGAAATACTGCCAATTTCGTTTTTCACTATTGATAGGCTAACATGAGAGTTGCTTTGTAACATCTTACAAGCCTAACTTTCCATTGGGACAATATAGAGAAATAGAGTTTAATATGACTCAGGATTTTAAATATATCTTTTAGTAAAGGTGATTTTTATATTAGGTGTATGAAAATACCACTTTTAGAAAGTGGTTATTTTCTTGCCAAACCATGTTGTGTGCCTCTGCTGATTTGTGTATTGACTGTCTGGTTTTGGAGTGGCTGGGGATGTGCATTCCCTGTAGACAGCCACAAGGGGGGTAGAGGCATGTCCTGTCTTTCCTGGGTGACTTATAGTTGGGCTGAATAGGCTTGGTATGCATTTAGTGGTGGGAGTAGTTTTCACTAGTACCTGAATAGGCAGTGTCTCCTCTGCACAATGCTGTCTCCATCTCCTGTAGTAAAGCTGGGCCAGAGAGAGCAGAACAGATTTAGACTGGACTCAGAGACCCTTGCCACAAAGAGAAAATGTGGAATAAATATTGGGGCCCTGACCCCAGGACTTTACAACTCTTTTGGATCAAGGAACCTGCCAAGAAGAAGAGCCTGAGAAGCTGTGAGGAGGAACTACCACTCTGCTATGTGCTTTGCTGTGTTGGCCTGTGTTAGCTTCATCTGTCTTGGGCAGAGAAAGGACTAGACTGAACTTTCTGCAACTTCTTTGCTTGAGTTTTTCCAAGGGCTTGAGGTAGAGCTTGCTCCCAATCAAGAAGTCTCAGGAACAGCAAAAACTTCAAGTTCATCTGCAACCAGCACTAGGAACTGTGTGTTTTGAGCTACAACAGAAGAAAAAGCAAATAGACGCCGCAAATGACGCCTCTGCCGTCCTGAAGGCACTGCAGAAGGCTCTGCCGCACTTCGCACCGCAACCCTGGTCTCACCGCCGCCGAGCCGCTGGTTGCACCGTGACCTGTGGGCACCGCACTTTGCACCGCCTCGCTTCACACCACCGCACTGGTATCCCCGAAGACGCCGCTCCACGCTGACATCTATGCCGCGGCTTGCACTGTGGTGTGAAGGCACCACTCGTAAGTTACACAACACACCGCCCGTCCCACACCGCAGCCTTGGCCTACTGACGCCATCA
Organism: Calotriton arnoldi; assembly: GCA_963921515.1. Taxonomy (NCBI): domain Eukaryota; kingdom Metazoa; phylum Chordata; class Amphibia; order Caudata; family Salamandridae; genus Calotriton; species Calotriton arnoldi. The sequence continues at coordinate 253,820 of CAWUFW010008787.1, read as the reverse complement.
ACTCCGGTTCATCGGTTGATGACAGCGCTTCAGCAACAAGGACGCTGCTGCTTGCACATGACCTGCTAGCAGTGCAACGAGCACCGCCCCACTTTGCACCACAGCCCTGAAATCACCAACGCCGCTGGACGACTGTCACCGAGCCGCTGCCTGCACCGCAACCTGAGGGCACCTCACACCAGCCCTGATGCCTGCCGACGCCAGCGCTCCGGACTTCAACCGCACTGAGTTCAAGCTGCAACACGTGTGACTTCAAGGGCCCGACAACTCCTGCACCTACCTTCGGACCCGACGCCGGCTCTTCCGAGCTCAGCACGAGGTTCCTGATGACCTGCACTTCTAAAGGTACTGTTTTGCAGGTCTTCCCGACACCGTAGCTGGCCCACGACCCCGCGGTCAGCCAGAACTTTTTGGATTTGTTGTTCACGAAGCGGTGATAGCCCCGGGCGGAGCTATCGACTTCAAGGAACTACATTTTAAGTCCATTTTTGCTTATTGATATTTCTAAGAAGTATATGGTGGATTTTTATTATTTTTGGTCTTGTTTGCACAGATACAATATTGGATATTTTTCTAAAACTGGTGTGGTGTCCTTTTGTAGTTGTTTCACTGTATTACTGTTGGTTATGTGAAAATACTTTACACACTGCCTCTGAGATAAGCCGGACTGCTCGTGCCAAGCTGCCAAGGGGGTGAGCAGGGGTTATTTCAGTAGTGTATCCCCTTTACCCTGACTAGGAAGAAGGGTCCCTACTTGGACAGGGTAAACCACCTGCCAACTAGAGACCCCCATTTCTAATACTCTGTGACCTGGGATGAATAGGTACATAGAGATATGCATCCAATAAATCAAGAGATGCTAGGAAATCTCTATGATTGATGGAAGTCAGGATCTTCTACAGAGACAACATCTTGAATTTTACACGTGAAATGTAAGAATTCACATTCTGTAGATCGAGGACCAGCCTGAATTCTCCCAAAGATTTCCACACCGAAAATGTTTTGAATACACTGCCTTTTCCATTTGGTAAGCTGGTACTGGCACAAACTGCCTCCTTCAAGAGTAGTTTTTGAACTCCTTCCAATAGAGCATGCCTTGTTACTGGATGCGATGGAAGATGAGTGGCACAGAAAAAATCTGCTGGTAGGGAATTGAAAACAATTTGGAATGCCTCCATTAGTTGCAGCACCCATTAATCTGATACTGTATTCTTCCACACCTGTGCAAAATAAGATATTCGACCTCCCACTGGACAATCCTTCCTGCTCGTATAGTCAGGGTTTTGCTGGAGGTTAAGCTGGATTCCCAGAATGTTGAGACCGTAATTAATCTGAGAATTGGGACCCCCCCATTGCATCCCCTTCCTCGAATGGGCAGATTTTAACTGCCCTGGAAAGCTGGGCCTAATGCGCTCGTTGCCAAAAAATCTTCCTCTTTAAGCTCTAGCTGGAGCCATAAGTTTTCTGTCCTCAGCAGATTTCTTTATCATCGCCTCCAGTTGAGTTTCAAACAGTTTATTGCCTGAAAAAGTGGTTCTTCGTCAGGAGAGTCCCTGAGATGCATCCGTCCTCCAGGACCATAACCATATTTGACCTGCTATGAATGAACCCGCAAACGATTGTCATCACTTAATGAATCATGGTGCTCCAGAAGGGCTAAAGTTGGAGTCAAATCTGCTCCTTGATCCATCAGCTCACCTAGACCATGAAAGTCGTTTATTAGCAATTGCATTGTGCATGAAGAATAGGCTGCTGCTCTGATGGCAAAAGTGGGTGCTGCTTATGATCTCTTCTCAGTCAGATCCACTCTCTTATTTACCACATCAGTTAGGGTGGCTTTTTCAGAGATAATGGTGCCTATCAATCAATCAATCAATCAGGGAGATTATAAGCGCGCTACTCACCCGTGAGGGTCTCAAGGCGCGGGGGGGTCTGCCGTTGTGTTTAGCCAAAGAGCCAGGTCTTGAGTGCCTTCCTGAAGGTGTTCAGGGTAGGGGCGCGTCTGATGTTGATCGGGAGCTCGTTCCAGGTCTTCGCCGCGATGTAGGAGAAGGCTCTTCCCCCTGCTTTGGCTCTGCTGATGCGTGGGGTCTCAGCGAGGTAGGCGGATCGGAGGTCTCGCTTGGGTACGGGGAAGGTGATTCTGTGGTTGAGGTATTGGGGTCCGGTGTTGTGGAGGCATTTGTAGGTGTGGCTGAGTATTTTGAAGGTGACTCTTCTCGATGGGGAGCCAGTGGAGATCCCGAAGGTGTTGGCTGATGTGTTCGTGTCAGGGGATGCCAAGATGAGTCTGGCGGCGGTGTTCTGTATCGTTTGGAGCTTGCGGAGTAGAGACTTGTTTATGCCGGCGTAGAGGGCGTTTCTGTAGTCTAGTCTCCTGGTTATGAGTGCGTGGGTGACGGTCTTCCTTGACTCGGGGGGGGGTCCATTTGAACGTCTTGCGGAGGGTGTTGTAGCAGCTGGAGGCGACGGCGTTGACCTGTCGGTTCATGGAGAGGGAGGAGTCGAGTACGATGCCGAGGTTTCTGGCGTGGTCCGTGGGGGTGGGCCACCAGGTGTCGTGCCACACTGATGGGGTTGTTCCGAGAATGAAACAATCATTAAAGAGTTCACTGGACCCGGAAAGTCCTCAGACAAATTCTACATCAAGTATCACTTTGAAAGAAATCTAGGGAAGGAATGTTTATTGATCGCTTTCCATTCCATCTCCAACACTCTCTTAATGGAGGCATGTAGAGAGAGTGCATTTGGATAGTGAGAAAAAAAAAAAACTCATTTTCCTCTGTTATGGAGGATTCTGGGAACGCCAACTTTTCTCTGTAGTGCAGAAAGACCAAATTTAATTCCGGTCCCTGCACATATCCCCCTCAATCATCCTCTTCTTACCCTTCTGGATTATCTTTCAGTAGGGTCTCCATACGAGGTCTTTTTGGGGAACAAGGCTTGTATCCTACTTTAAATGCAGCAGTCACCGCTGCCTGGATCATCTGTTTTATGGTTGCTATAGATGGCACTTCAATAAATTCCTATGCAACTTCATCGACATTATGGGTCTTCTGCTTTGTCTTTCCTGACCTCTCCATTTTTTGCCCACTGCACAAAGGCAAAAAAAAGAGGCGCTTCGCAGTTCTTTATAGTGCATAGGAATCGGGCTGTGACATGCTAAACCACTTCACTGTTTCCTAGCAACTATGAACCATACCCGTGGATGTATGACGATACCACGCATGCATTACATCGCATGCCATTAGATCGCGGTTTTAACAACGCACGTCGTTACAACGACTTGCGTTGGAGGGCGCTGGACTCAGGAGTAGTTTAATTTACTATTCCAACTCCAGCCTACGTACAGTAGGGAAGGTGTTGGATAGTAATTTAAACTACTCCTTGTCCTATAGCGCCCTCCAGTGCAAGTCGTTGTAACGACTTTCGTTGTAAAAACCGCGATCTAATGGCATGCGATGTAATGCATGCGTTCTAAAGGTTGTTTCCCATACCCGTAATCGGCGCGCACCACCGGAGGGAGGCATGAACATAGGAGGAACTTCAGCAATGCACACTCCAGGTAAGGACACGCTCCAGATCGTGCCATTTGTTAATTAACAGTGAGTCTGCTGAACAGGACTTCATGTTTCAATCATACTGAACCCCCTAGAGCAGGGCCTCATGATAATCACCAGCAATCCACCCCAGTCGGAGTTATAGAAAGCTGTGGAGTCAGTTTCAGCAGACTTCAAATATAAACGAAGACATCTGCCTTAAAAATAGCTGCATCTGTATTATAAAAGTTATTTCACATGACCAGAGCTGAAACTGGAAAACCAAAGTCTACTCCTGGAACCCACAAATTGAGGGTCAAGGTGTGGAGGAGGAAAACAGTGGCGCATGAAAAGCAAAGTCTGACAGTTAACTTATACATTTATACCCCCAAAAAAACTGCTGTAAAGAAATTAACAAGGACATATGCAACAGTAAATCTGTTCTAGATTACTTAATTGGTCTCAAAGAGGTTGCATTTTAAAATATCTTACAGTGTTAAGACACCTGCTGCAGAGATCATTGTGTGCCCAGCAATTTTGAAGGGATTAGAATAGCAGTAAGCTAATTCTAGTGGTTAAGAGATCTGGGAGACTTTTGACATCCTGCAGTGAGATTATTGCTATAAAAGAAATATAAAAAATAAGTAGGAGCCATTTAAATGAATATTTGTGCAATTACTCACACAGACAGATAAATCTTGCATTCTTACAGAGCAAGCACATCTCTCATATAGGCAGTTGAAAAAAAGTTAAAAACCTGCCTCAAATAGTTTCTCCTAACTACTTGGTAAATGATAAGCAGTAGTGTTTCCTTCCACTGCATTAGAAGCTCGGTATTAGGTGCCAGATGGCTTCCAGCCAGGACGATACTTGAAAAAAAGGAGGACCAATGGCCATCAGGCTTTAAATCAAGCCATTGTCTTAGGCCCAGCTGGAAGTAAAAAAAAGAAAGCTCCCTCTCTGCTTGCAGGTTGCTGCTCCTAACGTAATGCAGAAAATGTAGGGCGCTGCTACCTTATGTCCCAGTGTTGGAAAATGACAACAGGACAAATTCAGCATGTTTCCCTGAGTTGGCAGGATCCCAGATCCGATCCAGAAACAGCTACCAGAATCTGGCAGGATCCCACTACTTTCCAACACTGTACATGATAGTTGCTTGGGGATCTAACACAACACAGAAATTAAAAAACTGGATGTTAAGGGAGATAACTCCCCCTTTTTATGATAATTGAAAGGAAGAGGAAGTCTGCAATTCTGGGAGGATAGCAAACTAGCGCACTCAAAGTTCCGCTTTGGGAGTTCTAGCCACAAGAGCTGTATGTTGCTCAACTGGTAATGACTATGGCGAGGAAGACGGATGAGGAGGTAATACCTGTGGTGTCCTGTTCTCTTCTATCACACATTCTCTTCCTTGTTTATATATAATTGTGCAGAATGTGGGTATGTTTAATATTCCCTCGTTGTCATTGTATAACCATCAGGCTCGTGCCTAGCACCCTGGTAATAAGGGGTTCTAGATTGTTAGGGGGGGGGGGTGGACAGTTACTGAGGAGCTGACCGAGCTAGGAGCAGGCTGTGTTTACTTCTCTTCTCTACTTGTTGTTCCAGTGCCATTAAAGCCCTTTTCAACTGTTACACTGGTGGGATCTCACTTTAAAAAAGTGGCGACAAGCGCCCGGAACACCACAGAACCACGTGTGCAGAGGATTACCAGGAGAAGATTTCAGGAAGGAGCACTGTAACATTAACGGACGATGTGGGGGAAGTATTTCTAAAAACCTGGGCTGCATGTTATCGATGTATTGGTAGGAATGTGCCTTCACTAACCTTTATCGTGAAACATTGTCATGAATGCAGGTAAGGTTGGCATTTTTGGAAAATCCTAGTGCCGGAAGGTTCTGAAGCAGCTTGCTCACGGCACTCCCAAGCAAAGGATGTGCTGCCTGCAATTGTTCCTCACGTGATTGTTCCTTCAAGCGTTAGCATGTCATTTGTGGTAATCAAAGTTGGACTACTTGTCCTGCGTTCAACGCGATGTCGCGAAGAACAAAGGACTATTTTTATGTGTATTCCTAATGCTCCAATGAAGCCCTGCCTAGTGTTTGTGCATTCTGGGGAATTCAATGAGGTCCAACTGTCGGGTGGACACGCTTCCGGGGACAGTGTAATTGTTGCCAAGAGGAACGCAGGGTAATCGTCCCAAGATCATGTTTTTTTCTGCAGCTGTAGGGATCCAAGTAAAGTTATTTATTTGCATTGGATAGCTTTCTATTTGGCAAGCTGACTTCAAATCGGAGTATTGAGGAAGCTGTGCTCTAGCCTATTTTTTTCTATGGGATTCCCAAATTTTGGGAAATCTACCGTACCCTGCATACTCATAGTAATTACTGTGAACTAGTCCCTTGTAGGGGTGAAGAAGGGACGCTGTAATTATTTTCACTTGAGTCTCATTTATTGGTTTCCCAAAGTCAAACTCTTGGATACATGCAGTACCCTGATTTTACATAATTATTACAGTGAACTAGTTCCTTTTGGGGTGAAGAAGGGACGCTGTAATTATTTTCAGTTTGTCTTGATTGTTCTTTAGTATAGTACGCGTCATCAGCACCCAGAATTACGTTTTAACTCCCCCACAAGCGTTATGGCTGGCTAGAGTTGAACCATGCATGAAATAGCTGCATTGGAAGTCCTATTTTCAGTATTATCTAGATACCATCGACAATGATGGGAAGATGCACCCTTACCAACATAAAAACACGCATATTTTTTACATTCTGTGTGGTCAATGGGGTTGAATGTTTTTGAGCAATTGCCATTGATTCTGGGTAGTGGAAATGACAATGTGTTTGACAAAGCAACTGCAGCTTTTGATAAGTATTTTCCACCTAATGTATGTATAGGTATTGTAAGATTCAAATTCTTCAAGAGGAAGCAAGAGGCAAATGAAAGTGTGGATGAATATGTGTCTGCCTTACGCAAATTATCTCTTGACTGCAAATTTGTGGGTTTAGAAGAGCAACTTATACGTGATCAGTGGTCATGCATACGAAAAACCCGGCTATCCAGGAGAGATTATGGGTTAATGCAGATGCGGAATTACAAGATATCTTTGCAATTTTAAGGAAGGCGGAGATGTCTACCCGCAGTGTGAAAGCTGTTAAGGGTGAGACTAGTAAAATGCAAGAAGAGGTTAAGGGCAACATTAAAAGCAAAGAGGAAGGTAACACATCAGAGAAGAATGTTAAGAGTAGTCAGAAAATGAGAAAGAAAAGTTTGAGGTGTTACCATTGTGACAGTGAATCTCACTTTGTGAATAGCAAGTTTTATCCAACGGCCAAGTTAAAATGTTCAGTACGTAGCAAAATTGGCCAGTTTGCCAAGGTTTGTAAGGCTAAGAAAAATGTCAAAGTGAAGTGTCTTGAAGAGCACTGCGATGAGGAGGAGCATGTCAACAGAGTTTTTAGCACTAAAGATTCAGTTGTGTGGAATGCGGGTGTTGATGACAAGCTTAGGAAGAAACCTTTTTGCGTGATGAGGTTTGGTGGGGTGGAAATTCAAATGTATGCAGATTTGTGATCACCCTGTACGATCATTAATGAGAAGGTATGGAAGTAAAGATTTGTAGATCATGTGGTTGAGAAACTGTTTCCACAGATGCCAAACCTGAAGGATTTTTTTGGCAAGAAAATAGAGATATTGGGGTACAGCTCTTTGCTTTTCAGATTCAAAAACAGGAAGAGCCAGGGTAAATTGTACATTGCAAAGAGAGGGCCGTCTGTTCTGGGTTGGCAGGATCAGGGTAATCTGAATATGATTTTGAATCCCAACAGTATTGAACCAGTAATGATTATGGATGATAGTGAGGGTGTTGGTAAAGCAATGCTTGAGAGATTTACCAAAGTGTTGTCAGGACAGATTGGCAAGCTCACTATTTCGAGCATCACATACTTAAAGATTCAGCAGCCGAAATTGGACAAAGCCAGGAATATTCATATTATGTTAAGAGACGAGGTGCAAAAGGAACTTGATAAATTGGATGGAGCAGATATTATTGAAGAGGTAGAAGCGTCAGAATGGATTTCACCTGTGGTGATTGCCAGACGTAACAGAAAAATAAGGTTATGCATTGATTTACGTTATCTCAACAACAATAGAGTGATTGATAACTTTCCTCTGCCGAAAATCTCTGAAATGCTTGCTTCATAGGATGGTGCGAAGTGGTTTACCTCCCTTGATCAATCTGTGGCATACCATCAGATTTCCTTACATGAGGGAAGTAAGAAATGTACTGCATTCATCATGCCTATAGGGTGTTATCAGTATAAAAGAATGTAATTTGGTCTAGCATCCGCTGCAGTGGTTTTACAGAGGTTAATGCACCATCTTTTTGGGAAGGTGAATAATATAAGGTGTTTTCAGGATGATATCTTGATATGTGGTAAGACTAAACAGGAGCATGATACGACCTTGAACATGGTGTTAGAAGTTTTAAACAGGAATTTTTTAACTGTGGAATACTTGAAATGCAAATCTGCAAAACAGTCTGTGACATATTTTGGTCATGTGTTAAGTGAGGAGGGTGTTTCTCCCAAACCAGAATTAGTCGAGGCTATCAGCAATGCCCCTGCTCCTACCAACAAAGAGGAGTAAAGATCCTTCTTAGGACTTGCAGAGTTTCAATCCAACTTTAAAGAAGGATTCTCCAGTAAAGTTTACAATGTGCGACAGCTACTTAAAAACAAGAGTACACTGTTGTGGACACGTGTCAGAAAGAATTCGAGAACATCAGGAGGGCCATTGTTAAGGCTCCCGCCTTAAAAGGTTTTGACCCCCAATTTGGAGTATTTTATTATGGTGGATGCTAGAAACAAAGGTTTGGGGGGCGACTTAACACAAAAGGATACCAAGGGACAGGAAAGAATTATTGCGTATGCGTCTAGAGCATTATCACTAATGGAAGAAAGGTTTTCAGTCGTAGATAAGGAAACTTTAGCTTGTGTGTCAGAGTTGGAATACTGCAGACCGTTCGTATGAGGGTAAAGCATGCACTGTCAGGACGGATCACAAGCCGTTAGTGAAACTTTTAAACGACAGAAAGTATGTTCTTCGGTGAGGATAGCTAGAACGTCCATGAGATTGCAGGATTTCATATGTAGAGTAGGATATGTTCCTGGCAAAAACAACGTTACTGCTGATTTTTTGTCTAGAATGCCTTTGGACATTCAGGAGTGTGAGGAGTCGGAATGGTAGAATTTTAGGATTGCTCTTATTCTTAATAAAGGTTTGGCTGGAGTTAAGAGAGTGGATTGGGATAAGGAGTGTGGCACGGATGAGGTGCTACAAAAATTGATCAATTTCATTGGATCTATTTGGCCCGGCAAATCTGTGTTGTCCACAGAATTGAAGAATTTCTGGGAGATGGGAAACAAATTATCAGAGGGTGGTAAAATTGTGAGTAGGGGTTGTGAGAAGTTGGCCTGGAATATGCTGTCCACTAATTAAAGTCGGCACCTTGCACCAGTCCAAACGACCCTTATTGATGATTAGGTTAAAGACAACCTTTATTGAAAGCTATCCGAGTGGTAGCTATGGAGAGCAGGCTAAGTCTCGAAGGAATGTAAAGCAGCTTGTTTTACCAGTATATAACCTCCTGAATGACCAAATGAAAGGAGAACCACAACAGGTATATATAAAATATATGTATTTATTACTAAACACTCTCTACTAACCTCTTTATGAGATTAGAGAACAAGGCACACAATATTAAATCACTAGAACGACAGTAAATAGCACAATACACAGCGGGCTCCAGGGGGAGACCGAACCATATACTAAGAAAGTGGTATAAGAACCACGACTTGACTAGACAGTGCCTAGAGCACGTAGAATCGCTGGGACCCCAAGGAACCACCCAAGGTAGTGACACAGGGGACCCACGGAGGACGGGTACATTGTGGGAACACAGACGCGAGCTCTGTACAACTCTATGGGAAAGTCGCGGTTGGAAATTTAAAGATTAAGGACACTTAGGAGAGGACTTTAAGCAAACCCAGCTAAATATAGAAGGTTCTAAGGCCAGCACCCTTGAGAGTACCGAGGTACCCGTGTTACCTATCCCAGAGGAGCCGGGTGCATAGGGGTCAAGTGGTGTCGGAAACCCTCGTCGTTTTCAATGGCGTGATGCGAAAAAGTACTGCTGTCGTGGAGAAGAAAAGTGTCCGGTGTGATCCAAGACTGGATCGGAGATGAGAAGAACCTGAAAGCAGAGGGGACAAAGTCTGGGTCACTTCACGTGACCAGGAGCGGAGCAATCGAATGCCCACCGATGTCGGGTGCTTCAGGTGAGAAGAGGTGAAGCTTGACTCTGCGGCCACGGGGAACAGGAGACGTCTACGACGACCACAGTCCGGATTCGAGCTGTCCCACGAAGGATGTCGAGTGCTGGGGGTCAGTGTCCGGATTGAACACCAACAAGCCTTGGCCACTGCAACCCACACAGTCAGAGGAAAGATGCTTCTGTGAGGACCAGCAAGGTCCTGGGGACTCTCCAAGCGATGGAGAGTCAGGGCACGTCTGGAGCAACCAGGGAAGCCCACTGAAAGTTAAAGTTGCCTTCTCAGGGACCCACAGGCCAACGGACCAGGGATCGCGAAGGGACCTCGAGCTGAATCACTAAATACCAGCCCACGGAACACTTGTGGAGTGTAGGCCGGAAATCTTCGGTGGAATTACTGCTCGGGGTCAGGACTACAAGTAGCCCAAAGCACAGCCTCAGGGGTCGCCAAAAAGCATGTGCTGCTGCAAATGTACACAGTGCCCAGGGGTTCGGGTTGCACGGTCCCCACGAGGGATACGGGCCTCAGAATTGCTGAGAGCGCAGATCAACCTCAAAGACCACGGGAACCCACCTCCTGTATTGCAGAAATCTTCGGAGTCCTTCAGGAGCTTCGCAGATGCAAACCGGTCAGATGTGTTTAGGTGCCTGCTCAGCAGGGGAGTAACTCCTTTACTCCAAGGGAGATTCTTCAGTCATCCAGTGTCGTGCAGATCGTCGAAGTACTTGGTTTCTGTAGCAGAGTTTAGTCCGGGTAAAATCCAAAGTCCTGTAGTCAGGGGTTCCTGTTTTATACCCAAGGAAGGGGTGGGACAAACTCTGGGGACCCACCTATGGGAGGGTCAGGACAGAGGGGTGGCTACGTGTTGGCGAAGCTCTACTTTAGATTTGTGACTACTTGGCAGTCTCCCCCCTTCTGGGCCACTCTTGTTTTCATCGTCTTGCTACTGTGCATGACTTGTTTATCCCTTGCAAATGTTGCTCCAATGTCACCCGTCCCCCCACCCAGCATGCAAGTGATATTGGGCAATACCTGATGGACTCACCTTTTGTTCATTATCACTAGGATTTTGCGTCTTAGTATGTTTGAGCTTTTATGAACAGGTCTTTTGACTGAGTACTTTTACCTTCTTGAAGTCACATCAATACCACTATTCACTACGTATTAGTATTGTGTCACCTTGTTGTTCCGCAATTGTTTCTCCGTTGCGCAGTCACGAATATTACACCACGGGACCTTTTTACATACCAAGTCACCTTTACATTTGCCTTTCCACTTTTGTGCTTAGGGTTTCCACGTGCTATTACTGATTCCTTTCCACATTCCCTCAGTTGTGTTTATTCTGGTTTCGCAACAACCGACTATGATTTTCCATTACTTTACTCAATGTTTTGTATCTTCCCCAGCCCTGAAGAAGTCACGGGATAGTTCCCTTATGTGACGAAACACGTGTTGGCTGGTTGTTTTTCGTTGTTGCATTATTAAATACTTTTGAACAATACACTGGTGTTGACCACAGAAATTGGTACAATACGAGACATTTCTACCATTGATTTATCCTCATTTCGTGTGCCCAGGACAGTGTTCTCACCCATGTCCTTTGTCCAGTTTCGCGCCAGAGCAGGAGCAAATGGCTCCTGCAACCGGTTTGGGCTGGACTATGCACAGGGACACCAAATGTGCCCCCAGTGCAGACATCAAAGCACTCTGAGAGTGCACCCACCCAGCCCCAATACACTAAAGCCTGTCTGGGAGGTGGTCACACCTCCCTGTGACAGGAAACCTATTGTCAAGCCTTCCCCTGCCGGAGTTTCGTCCAGCAGCAGGAGGGCAGACTCGTGTCTGTGGCTGGCAGCATCCATTTTGTGATGACAGGTGTAGGAGAGTAGGATCTGCTTCACATGGGTACCCCCACTTTTTGCTGATGCTTCACTGTTTTTCGACATTAGTCTGGCTGGGGCCCTGCTAATCAGAACCCCAGCCTAGCTGCTTCCTCTCTAAAATGGTTTCCATGTGCCTTAGGCACATCACTGATTGGAATCTGGAGTGCCCTTATAAGTCCCTAGTATATGGTATACTATGTACCAAGGGCATAGGTACCTCAGAGGCCTACCAGGGGCTGCAGCATGTATTATGCCACCCCTGGAAGGCCATCCAAACTGACACCACAGGTCTGCTACTGCAGCCTGGGTAAGGTGGTGCATGCACCCTTACTGTGATATAGGCTACCTATATCACTAAATACATACACACATATAAACCTATAAGTCACTCCTAAGGCAGGCCTTATCAATCCTAAAGGCAGAGTGCATGGTTCCCATGTGAGAGGGTGCCCTGCATGAGCAGGGCCCCTCTGCAGCGTTCGGAGACCCTTCTCTGATGCTGTTTGTAGTGCAGCCTGACCATATACTCTTAAGCACATTATAACCTCGCGTTAAATGCTAACTTTGGAATGGCTGCACCTAAACATGTCGTGTTTGGTGTCAAACATCTTGGAATACTACCCCCTGCCAATTCTGGCGGCGGGGTAGCATTCCACCCTTCTAGAGGGAAAGACATGTTAACTCTGGCTAGCCCGGTAACTTCTTTCCAAAGCCCTGGCATCACAAAATGGATGCTGCTGCCACAGACACGAGTCTGGCCTCCTGCTGCTGGACGAAACTCCGGCAGGGGAGGCCTGGACAATAGGTTTCCTGTCCCAGGGAGGTGTGACCACCTCCCCAGACAGGATAATGTGTATTGGGGCTGGGCGGGAGCACTTTCGGGTGCTTTGAAGTCCTGCACTGGGGGCACACTTGGTGCCCCTGTGCATACCCCAGTTCAAACCGGATCAGGGGCTTGCAGCCCCTGCTTTGGCGCGAACTGGACAAAGGGAAAGGGGTGTAGCCACCCCTCTGCCCTGACCCACCCATAGGTGGGGCCACAGAGTAGTCCAACCCCTAAACTTAGTATAAGTATAGGAACCCAGTCCTTAGGACTTTAGATTATCCCTGGACGAAACTCTGAAACAGAATCCTGGACCTTCAACGCTCTACTCAAGATTAGAGGACAGAAGAATCTCCCTTGGGGTCAAGGAGTGACTCCCCTGCTTGGCAGGCACCAAAGACGCATCTGCCCGGTCTGCATTTCTGAAGCTCCCGTCGGACGCCGAAGTCTTCGCATCACCAGAGGTGGATTCTCAGACTTCCCCGAGGCTACCCTGAGTCCCCAGCAAAGCTGAGGCCCGTAGCTATCGTGGGTGACGTGAGACCGTGCCCCCTGGACACCGAGCACATTTGCAAGTGCATCCTCTTCTGGGTCTCCCACGAAGTCGTGCTTTGGGCTCCGAGTAGCCCTAGCCTCCAGCACCAACTGCACCGAAGATCACTGGCCTCCACTCCACGAGTGTCCTGTGAGCCAGATCCACGTGCGACGTCTCGAGGCTCCTTCGCGGTCGCTAGCCCGTTGGCTAGTAGCCCTTAACGAAGGCCAATCTTTTTCTTCTTGGGCATCCTGGTTGCTCCAGGCCTGCCCTCACTTACCCTCGCTGGGTGAGTTCCCCAGACCTTGCTGGTCTGCACCATCGACGATCTTCATCTTCATCGAGACTTGCCGTTGCCAAGGCTTGTTGGGTCCAATCCGGTCGCCGACACCTCAGCACTCGACAGACATCGTGTACCAGCCCGAATCCTGCTCCTGGTCGCCGACAACGCCTCCTGGACCTCGTGGCTGAAGAGTCAAGACGACCGTCAACGCACCTGAAGCACTCGACATCGGTGGGCATCTGTCCATCGCCTTCCTGGTCACTGGCTAATGACCCAGACTCTGTCCCCTCTGCTTTCAGGTTCTACAGATCTCCGATCCACTCTTGGATCCACCCGGACACTTTCCACTTGGTCGCCAGCAGCACTTTGCAGCAGATCGCCATTCAAATCGACGACGAAACCCGACCCCGAAAGGCACCTATGCACCCGGCTTCCCTGGGTGAGGTAACACGAGTACTCCGGTGCTCCCGTGGGTAGAGACTCTTCAAAGTACTAGTTCTCAAAGGGTTTGCTCCAAGTCCTCCTTTAAGTGTCCCTTTTCTTTAATTTCCTGATCGCGACTTTCTCCATAGAAGTCAACGGCGTATCGCGGTTGTGTATTTACACTGCACGCGTCCCCCGTGGGTCCCCTGTGTCACTACCTTGGGTGGGTCCTTGTGGTCCAAGCACTTCTAGAGGCTCTAGGCCTAGTGTCTAGTTCAGTCGTGGTTCTTATACCACTTTATTGGTATATGGTTTGGTACGCCCCTAGGGCCCAAACGTGTATTTGTGCTATTACTGTGTTTAAATAACTTCTAACTTATGTACTTCGAACTCTAGCCTCATAAAGAGACTAGAGGGGTGTGTTTAGCAATAAATACATATATTTTGAATATATACCTGGTGTGGTGCTCTTTCATTTGATCACTCAAGAGATTATAGACTGGTAAAACAAGCTGCTTTACATTCCTTCAAGACTTAGCCTGAAGGCTGCTCTCCATAGCTACCACTAGGATAGCTTTCAATAAGGTTGTCTTTAACCTATCTCCAATAAGGGGTTGTTTGGACTGGTGCAAGGTGCCCACTATAATTAGTGGACAGCATATGCCAGGCCAACTTCTCACAACAGGGTCAAGAAAGCTGGTACCGGGTGTACCGGTGTTGTCATATTTCTCCCTCTAGGAGGGTGGAATCATACCTCCCACACCAGTTACTGGTGTGGAGGTATGATTCCAAGGTGTTTGACACCAAACACGACATGTTTCCATGCAGCCGTTTTAAAGTTAGCATTTACCGCGAGGTTATAATGCACTTAAGTATATATGGTTGGCTGCATCACAAAAAACCCCGGAGAATAGGTTCCGAAGGCTGCAGAGGGGCTCTGCTCATGCATGGGTACCCTCTCACATAAAACCCAGCATCCTGCCTTCAGGATTGGTAAGGCCTGCCATAGGGGTGACTGATAGGTTTATATGTGCAGTGATTAGGATAGATATAGTGAACCTATATCTAAGTAAGGGATGCATGCACCACCTTACACAGGCTGCTGTAGCAGACCTGTTGTGTCATTTTAAATGGTCTCTCAGGGGTGGCATAATACATGCTGCAGCCCCTGGGAGGCCTCTGGGGTACCTATGCCCTGGGTACATAGTATACCATATACTAGGGACTTATAAGGGTACCCCAGAATCCAATCTGAAGTGTACCTAAAGTACATGAACAACCAATTTAGGGAGAAAGCAGACAGACTGGGGTCCTGAAAGCAGGATCCCAGTCAGACTAAGTCGAAAACCAGCAAAACACCAGGGAAAAAAGTGGGGGTAACCATGCAGTCAGATTCCACCTTCCTACAGGAGTGATGAAGTTATTCCTCCTGTTACCTTCAGGAAGAAGGTGGTCAATTTATGCCATGAGCGACATGGTGGAATTGTCAAAACTAAACTTATGGTCAAAAAATGGTTTTGGTGGATATGCTTTTGGGAAGGATGGTAAGAGAATGCATCGCTAGTTTCAATTCTGACAAGTCCTTAAGGACTTTAATGCCTAGCATGTGTGAGCCTACTATTCTGCATAGTCCATGAGAGACGGTGGCCAATGACATCATGGGACCCATTGGAGAGGGGCAGAAGTATGTGATAGCCCTCATCAATACCTTTTCTAGATGGCCTACCATTAAAATCGTTGGAAGAATTGACACTGATGCAGTTCTAACATTTATGGATGAGGTTTTCTTGAATGAGTTACAAATGCAACAGGTCAGTGATAATGGGGTACAATTTATGTCTGGTATATCTCATGATTCTTTTACCAGGGTGGGCATCAAACATAGGATGACTCGCTCTATAATGCTAGTGGGAATGGTATGATACAGCACTTCAACAGGGTGAATAAAAATGTGGTGCAGCTGGCTATCAAGAATACGGATGATTGGGAAGTCCAAATATTCAAGACTGTTTGATTGTGAAGAACAGTTATTCATGATGCCTTGAGTGTTTCACCTTTTGAAATCATGAGAGGAAGGGAGGCCAGAACCAAAGCTAACTCTGAGCGGTTAGTACATTATGTTGAACAAAAGTTTGCTAGGGAGCAATTAGGGAAGAGGATTGTGGATACCCATTTAAAATACAAGGCACAATATGATTTAAGAAATAATGTTAAAGATACTGTTGTGGAAAATGGAATGATGGTCAAGGTGAGGAAACTTTGGAAAGTCAAGAAAGGAAAGAGTCAGTTCTCCGAACCTTTGAAAGTTAAGGTTTTGCAAAAATGCCCTCATGTTGAGTGATGGCAAGGTTTGGAATTTGAATAGAATAGCTGTTCTTCACAGTAAGTGTGTAAGGACGGAAACGTTTAATGACAAAAGTGCGAATGCTGACTGGGATGTTGTTGAACCAGCAGTGGATAACAGAGAGGAGAGGAATGAGTTAGATAGGCTGATTGAGGCGGATGGGTGTGTTGCCAACACAACCTCAACATCATCTCCTACGCCGACGACACCCAGCTGATCCTCTCCCTCACCAACGACCCCACAACCGCCAGAACCAACCTACATGAAGGGATGAAGGACGTAGCCGAGTGGATGAGGAACAGCCGCCTGAAACTGAACTCAGATAAGACGGAAGTTCTCATCCTAGGATCATCACCCTCCGCCTGGGACGACTCCTGGTGGCCCCCTGCCCTGGGCAACGCACCCAAACCAACGGACCACGCACGCAACCTGGGCTTCATCCTGGACTCCTCCCTCTCAATGACCCGACAAGTCAACGCCGTCTCCTCGTCTTGCTTCAACATCCTACGCATGCTGCGCAAGATCTTCCGGTGGATCCCCACCGAAACCAGGAAGACGGTCACCCAGGCCCTCGTCACCAGCCGACTGGACTACGGCAACTCCCTCTACGCCGGAACCACAGCCAAACTTCATAAAAGACTCCAACGCATCCAGAACGCTGCAGCTCGACTCATCCTGGACATCCCCCGACACAGCCACATCGCCAGACACCTGAGAGACCTGCACTGGCTCCCCGTCAGCAAGAGAATCACGTTCCGACTCCTCACCCACGCACACAAAGCCCTCCACAACCAAGGCCCCAGATACCTCAACGACCGTCTGACCTTCTACACTCCCACCCGCCAGCTACGATCGACCAACCACGCCTCGCCGCCGTCCCCGCATCCGAAGAGCCACAACGGGGGAAGATCCTTCTCCTACCTGGCTGCCAAGACGTGGAACTCCCTACCCATCCACCTCCGCCTTACCCAAGACCACCTCTCCTTCAGGAAGCAACTCAAGACCTGGCTGTTCGAACAGTAGCGGACCCCGCTCCCCCAAGCGCCTTGAGACCCTCCGGGTGAGTAGCGCGCTATACAAATGATTGATTGCAGGAAGAAGTGTAGGAGAAGAAGGTCCTTTGGAGGTGAAGGGTAGTACAACCAACATGCAGGGTGGTGAACAGATGGATGAAGTTGGTAGGGATGATGGTTGCATGGTTGAAGTTGGAGCGAGGAGAAATGGGAAATGTGTTAGGAGTAAAGATAAGTGGTTGCTGGGTTATGAATGTGAGATAGTAAGTGACTGATGTATACATAATATTTTCTATTCTTGCATTTTAGGAAATATAAGTGATTATGTATGTATTGCTTTTCTGTATTGTAACATTTTACTTGAGAAGGTGTATTCTTTTGTTTTATCATATAAAGAGAGAAGATGTGTTATGTTTAACATTCTCTCACTGTATAACCAGTCAGGCTCGTGCCTGGCTACCTGGTAACGAGGGGTTCTAGATTGTTAGGGGGCACAGTTACTGAGGAGCTAGCAGAGCTAGGAGGAGATTGAGTTTGCTGCTCTTCTCTATCTACTTGGTGCTCCAGTGCCATTAAACCCCTTTTCAACCGTTACACTGGTGGGCTCTTACTTTACAAATGTTATGCTTAGAATGTTCAGGTATGTTACTGGTCAGTTGCTCCAGTGTTGTGGCCCTGATTGGATGTCCCAGTTGGAGCCCTTCTACTTCTGTGGAATAAAGCTGCTGCTGACAACACTTTTGGTTTATGAGCATCCTTTTCATTTACTCCACAATACCTGCTTGCATAAACTGAAACCCAGTCATATCAAGACTAGGAGTACAACATCATCAAAAGGTAAAAACGCAGGGCCTTGAGATAAAGAAGGGGACATCGCCATGCTGAAGTGCACTGAACATAGCACATGTATGGAAAGGATAACACAAATGCAAGTACAGTCACAGTTCTCAACATTGTGACAGCTTAATTCCAACTAACGACACCGTACATTAACGTCACATGCCCTACTTTATATATTTTCGCCTTCGTCCCTCCAACAAAATATATTTCTGTGAAGTGCATCTTAATGAAGACACTGCCCCCCCGCAAGTTCATATCGTAGGGAAGCAAGGAATTCGGTTGGTGGCAGAAAAGACTGACAAACGTTAACTGCAGAAAGCGAAGGACATGCCTCTGCCAAAAGACCACCCAGAAATCCCCAGATGTGAACGTCGTTGCTATGTTGTCAAGGCAAATAGCAGCAGTAACCTTGGGCTCCCATATACAAGGCAAGCAATACGATGCGCAGCACGCATACCAACTATTGCAAACGTCGCAAAAACAGACATTAAAAACCATACATGCAGGGAGAGGGCAGAGATGCTCTAAATACTTCACCTCTTAACACCGTACTGAGGACACGAGAGCTCCATCTGGTCGCCGCCATGACTGTGCGTGGAATTCAAAGTAACACAGGGTGTGAAAAAAGGAAAAGGTGACTGCAGCGCCGCCATGTTTTTGAGGGTCTATATTGAAAGGAGCCTCTATCTAGAGCTCCGATGATGGCAGCGGCCATATTGTAGTGGTCAATGTCATCAAGGCGTCCAAATACGTTCTGCAAAATAATAACATAAAAAAAATTACAATGAACCCGAATCTTTTACTTCTGTATACGAGAGTTTGAAACATTTGGTAATACTCGTATAACGAGTACAAAATAGTATTGCGTTGCCAATATCATGAAACAGTAAGGAACAGGTATATCAGTACACATTTTCTTGAAATGTTAAAGTATGACTCTGTTTAAAGTCTGTTGATGTGTGGCATCTTATATTTATACATACATGTGTAAAAACTGACCAGAATTTTAAAACCGTATCTAGGATTGACTTAAAGTTATGTTGATGTGGCCTAACGGATAGAGAGGTCGGGCTCGAGCGTCGGAAGGGGCGCTCAACATCCTGTGATTCTGGGCGAACACTTAATCTCCCCGTGCCTAACAAAAACGAACGTGTCCGCCTGTAACGGCAACTGGTGCTCATGTAAACGCTCTGGTACCTTCGGGTTGAGTTCCCGCTATATAAAACTAAAAAAAAAAAAAACAGTTGGCAGAGAAGAAGGACAACAATTACAGACTGTCTCATCACGTGACAATGGGTAACGCTAGAGTCAACAAACATTTGCAATGCAATAGGTCTGGCATAGCAACCTCTATCCATTTCTCATATTTTTCAAACCTTTGCACATATTAAGTACATTTCTCAGATTGTCTCACAATGGTGTATCCTTTTGTTTTTGCAACTCACATTATGCCGGTGTCACCCTAAAAGTTTTACATATTCCGTACATGCCAACATTTTAGGACAGGGACGTGGGAGATTTAAAAAATAAAAAATCGGGAGAATGAAAATTCCCCATTGACTTCTATTGTAGAAAATGCAATTTCAGGCGGGAGACAGCTAAAATAAAGCCCTTTTTGGCTTGAAAAATAGGTAGTCTCCCGCCTGAATCGGGTCTATTGGCATGTATGCATAGCTGCCAAGGTTTCAGATTGCTTATGTGTGACATTTCCATAATTTCAGTGTACGTATGAGGGACATTCAATGATCAATGTGCGGCACTTAAGAGTGACGCTTTCTCACGAGTAAAATCAAGCAATGAAGTACATGGAAACAGATAAATACCAGAAGTTACACCCATATGAGCAAAGAGAAACTCTAAGATCTTGATACTGCTGCAAATTAGAATGTGAACTTTATGAACGTTCTAAAGCAGTTTAAAGACCGTCCACACTTCTTCCCTTCGCTTAGACTGTTCGCCTGTCACTTACCTGGTTCCCGGCTTCCAGGACTCTGTCTTGCCTGCTCCCTTGTTCCTTCCACTTCGACCTCATCACAAAGGACGTCCTGCATCAGTCTCACACCTGGATGGAAAAACAAGAAGAAAAGGACAGACGCATTAACAGACTTGATTTAGCTATGCGCTGCTCTCAGTTGCAACGTCGTGCTTGCAGACAAGGTAACCAGTGTTTTTGTTCAACTTGTACTTCCTGTTTAAAAAGGCTCCCTTGAGCCATTGAGCTGACGAGCTAGTGGAGATGCACCTGTGCGCCTGTGAGAGGTACTGAGACCTGTAAGAATTGTGGCAGCCTGCTCAGCAACCCCAGAAGAAAATCGTTTTGATCTCTACTGATGACGGATAAAATCCAGAAACACATGTGTCTAGAGATGACAGCACTAATCTGCACCAACTTTGGTGGAACACTCCAGCAAAATAACAAGTAAGCATGCACTACAAACTGCATTTACCAGAATGCTAAGGGGCGAACTGTGCTGGGAGGTCAGCAGTGTGCTCCCACCCCTTCCTGTTTAAAAAGGCTCCCTCGAGCCATTGAGCTGGCGAGCTAGTGGAGATGCACCTGTGCACCTGTGAGAGGTACTGAGACCTGTAAGAATTGTGGCAGCCTGCTCAGCAACCCCAGAAGAAAATCGTTTTTGATCTCAACTGATGACGGATAAAATCCAGAAACACATGTGTCTAGAGATGACAGCACTAATCTGCACCAACTTTGGTGGAACACTCCAGCAAAATACCAAGTAAGCATGCACTACAAACTGCATTTACCAGAATGCTAAGGGGCGAGCTGTGCTGGGAGGTCAGCAGTGTGCTCCCACCCCTTCACATTTAGGAGAGCAGCAGAAGTCCTCGTCGCTGCTCTCCTTGTGTGGTTGCAGAGGTGCCATCCTGCTTCTCCTATGTCTTAATTGAGTTTGAGCTACCCTGATCTCTTATTTATTGGTCGGCCTCTCTACTAAATTGCCGATCTGATGGAGTCTATGTTCCCAATAGAGGCCTCCCTTCAGCGTCTACCTTGGGCTCCTCTCTGTGTGGGTTCCAGTGCATAGCTCCGCTCCCCTCCGGGGGAGGGTGCAGGGTTCTGTTCTCTCTTTGCGCCTCCCAGGCAAGAGCTCTCTCTCTCTCATTCTCAACCATTGCCTCTCCTCGAACTCCCACCTAGGTAGTCTCCTTTGCTCTGTGCTGTGCGCAGTTCTCCGTGGTAGGAACGTGTCCTCCAGCTCACTTCCTTCCTGTTGTCTCTTCCACAGCCTGGGCATACCCTGGGAGAGTATATCCTGCACACCCCGCAATGTCGAATCCCAGTGGCCTGGGACCTCTTTCCTCCCCACACTGCTGGTATCACTATTCAGTACAGCTACAAACCTCCCTGTTACCTGAGAGCACTCTACTGCACTGATTGGAGTGCAGGCTCCCTGTGCTTCTGGGGCTTGGTGGGTTGCATACGGTGGATTGGGGGTTGACCTTAGGGGGATCCTGGCACTGAACTGGGATGAGGCTGCATTTGTCTATGTTTGTCGATCTGGCGACCTGCCTGCCCTAGATCTAGTGGTTTGCTGCCTGGTGTGGGGCCCTTTTGCCCCCTTGACCGGAATATTGGTGTAACCAAGTGCAAGAATGGCAGGGTGAGAACACTTCTGTGCCTATGTATTGCAGGGGAGAAGGGAACGCCTTGCTGGGAGCAGAATTGTAGGTCGAGGCCACTTCGAAGATGGCCCACAATTCTAACAGTGCCTCTCTTTTAGCCTTCTTCTACCCTACATATTTGGTCTGAATGTGTGTCCTCGTGTGTTCTATTGTGTTGGTGTCAGAGATTCCCCCTTCTTTCCAGGGGAACGCATGCATTTTAATGTGCACGTCATTCACAGCAAAATGTATCTAACTTTTTAGCCTGCATGAGGATTCTAGCTTGCATGTTGTTTAAAGGCGACTCCATGATGACTTGGAAACTTTTTAAGGGATAGGACACTTCTAACTTCTCAAGGCTTTTTAAATAGTCCTGAATTCTAATCTGACCGTGGGGAAAATATGTGCAAGGGATTATACCAGTAATAACTTCTTTTACTATGAGCTCAGCTTAAGACAGAGATGCATCAAACAAACTTTCACAATACATAAACAACACAAATGATAAAACAACAACTTGTAAGAAAGTGCAATGATTAATTCAAAACAATGTGAATTGTACTTTTAGCAGCAGAATAGCAAATATGAAAAGTGGCAATTTCTTCATGCGCTCATAGAAATGTTAACAAGACATAACATTCAGCATGAAAGACAGTTGCAATAATTTGATCAGCACGACAGCATCAGGAGTAAAAACACGCCAATTAAAAACTGAAATTAAAATAGAAGAGAAAAAAGTGACAGAGGAAAAATTATGACTTTGTCCAAAAAACCTTAGCCCCCTACTAGCGCATGCCGCTCAATGATGAGGGGAGGCTCTGCGCAGTACACGGAATTAAGTGAGCCCATTAGCCTGTCCATATCGGCTCAGGGACAAAGAGAGCAACAATTTATGTGGAGAAGAAGGAGCAACTCGACAACTACAGGCCCTCCTTGGCCAAGCACAAGCTGCACCTTACTCTCCAAGTTTGTTTCCCTAACGTCTGAATTGCACCCTGTTTCACACCCAGGGGCTTAGCGTACCTTGTGTGTCACGCCCAGTGGTCCAAGCGAATAACACCTCTCACTTCTTTCAGACACCACCAGTGTTTAAGAGACCGGTGACACTGAGAAAACTCCTTTAGACAAAGAAAATTAAGATTGAGATGCTGGCTCTATATAACACTCAGAGCCTATGCGTACCTTCTGTGTCAAGCCCAGTAGTCCAAGTGGTGAGGCACCACTCCTGTATCACACCCAGGGATCAAAAGTATCCTCTGTGACTCTCCCAGAGGTCCAAGTGGTCCCTGTATCACATCTAGAGACAAGCGTACCCTCTGTGTCATGCCCAGCAGTCCAAGTGACAAACAACCCTCACTTTTCCTAGTTTGCCATACGCCAAAAGCTGGGACTAAGGATCATATGTAGTCTCTTACCTACTGACGGCAACTTCAGGATGAACGTCTGCCCCACGGATTCAGCAGAACTTCCAATCATTTGCGGCGTCAGCTCACTGTTCTTGTTGCGCAGATGTTAATCCGTACGGGGGGATCCTTTTCTTCGGCTGCAGTCGGACTCGAAGAACCAATATCTCCTGGCTGGCTGCCCAAAATGTTGCTTGAATATGAATTTATCTTGAAAAAATGAAAGACAAGAGGCATTTGGCAAAACAGGAACAATTGGTTTAATTAAATGCAGCGTCCGGGAGACCTGGCAATAGAGTCGGGGTGTGAACTGGTGAGAGCACGGGGACGAGTCTGTTTAACCTCGGTAAGGCACCGATGTTTCTCTAGCTTAATTACAGTGTAAAATCTTGTCTCGCTGTTTCCTGCACAACATTTTTTGTTTTCAAATGTTACTTTCATTTTTTTCTGACGCCCTTACCCAGTGTGAGAATCACTTTTATTGATTTCTGATATATTTTGTGCTAATGCAAAACGGCTTTGTTTGCCTCAGGTTAGCACAACAAGGGCATTAATGGAATTTATGTTTTTTATTTGATTAGGGTCACAGGTTGTGCCATTGAATATATTTATGGTCATCTTTGTCATTTTCCCCCCTAGACATGCATGGCAGATGGATTTGAAACTTTGATTATTTGGGATATTGCCAGTGGCTCTAATGAATATTTAACCTTGATCATTTGGGTGATTGTTATTGGCTCCAATGTACATTTACAGCCCTGGGCTTTTCCCGCATGCCATGTTGTCGTCGTTTGCTTGGGCCATTTATTCCAAGAGACAGGGACCTTGTCATTCATGTATGTTATATGTTCTGACTTTGGACCATTTAGTTTGTTTTCATTAAGATCCATCCATCAATGGACCGTTACATCTTTATTTAAATACTGATTTGGGAACTTAAAAGTTGATGTCTGGTAATTTTCCAGTCATCCAGTTTCTTCTACTCTTGGATCGTTTTGCAGGTATTTTTCTGCATTTTCATTTTTACGTTTGTACCCATGCTAATCAAATCGGTATCTTTGTTCAATATATTTATCAATTCCACATCTTTTTATTATTTCATCCTAGGAACTTTTAGCGTATATACAGATAGTTGAAACAGCGCACTATCTAGTGCTCTTGACCTTTGAGTGGAGAACTTTCAGTTAAAATTCCAAGGATATACATTGAATGAGGTACATGATCTTGAGGCACTATAGACATATGTGTCCAATGGTGCTACAATAATTTTACACTAATTGTGTATTGTGTCACACTTTAACTGATGTTTTTTGGGTGAATCCCGACACCTAAACCTTAGTTAGACCCTTTGTGTTTTCGATCTTTGGCCTCTTTTCTCTTCCACGTTATAAAGCACCAGAACATTACTTATCTTATAGGTCGTGCACAGTGGATTCAAGCTAATTATTGTATTTTAGACACTGCATGTTAACCTTTGTTTGTTAGGTTGAATTATTTTCACTTGGTGGTGAAGAGACATTTGGCTCTAGCCTCCCCTCTTTTTTATTCTCATGTATGAACCCTTGTCAAATATTTATAATGTATTCAAAGAATAATTTCTGTATTTACATGATTTTAAAATGTGTTTATATTATGTGTTTCGTAGCCCAGAAGAAATCCTATTGGACATAACCTGTTGGCTACTGCAAAAATCAAAGAAGAAAATGAAATGTTTTAATGAAAGAAATAATGAATAAAGAATTTCTTTTTAGTAAGAAGAAGATTCTGGAAGTCTGTGCATTTTGCTGTCTAATTACTACTGTTATTAACCAAGTTGATACTAACTAAAACATTGTTGGGGTGCATGTGCTGAGTCACATTTTCTTTGAATTTAATGGAGATTTTTCTCCTGGTTTTGGAGACTAAGATGGCTGGTCCTCAAGACTCGAGCATCACTATGTTTTGAATAACAAGCAACCTTGTATGTGTTATGTGCTTGGGGTCTGAAGACTGTCTCATAGCACATTGGTTTTGGCCATCATTTTATACATTACATGGGGCATCATAAAACATTTGTACATTCCTTTGGTGACAGAAATCTGGTCGATTGATACGCAGCGCAGGTGGGTTTCGACCTTGCGTGGACACAATGTGGGTCCAGTGGGTACATGTCCAGATGTCCGGCATGGGGAGGGCGTGATCACTATGTGTAGTGTGCATGCAGTGTTCTGAATGGGTGAGTGTTCCTAACTTAGTGTGACATCTGATTTTATGGTGTTATGGGAACGTGCGCCACTCCGGCCAAATGTGTTTTATTGGGGCCAATCTCCTGAGACTGTTGCTGCCTATCTGCGGGGTCGATCTGTGTTTTCCTGTTTGCACATTTGCCTAAGGGGTACGTGTCCCCCCACCTGTGATCTGTCGATCAGTTGCTTTAGGCCTAGGTCTCTGGGTCTGCCTGACCACGTATTTCTGACTCTGGGTTAAGGGGGAGGTCATATCGGGGGAATTCAACAACGGAGATGCGAGTTTGTTATTATACATACATATATCATGGTGTATATCGACATCATATTTATCAATATTAACATTAGCTTTTTCATGTTTCATATGCTTGGAATGATAATGATAAATCCTCTTTACTCGTGAAGTTGGATTGAACATGTCGGGGGATCCCTGGGGAGTGGGACCCGCGGACCTGTCCCGATACTGACACTTTACCGCTCCGTGCGCAGGACTTGGAAGGCCCCTTTAATTCTTCCTGGAACCTGCGGGAGGAGGAGCCAGGAGGAGTGATGTCGGCCTCTGTCTTCCTATCAGAGAAGGACGCCGAGCAGAAAGAGGAAGAACGCGGACACGGATGCGCGCAAGCTGGAGGAGCCGGGAGTAAAGCCGACGAGAAAAGGAGGAGACCAGAAAAGCAGCAGGGTGATCCCAGAAGAACCAGAGGTCCTGGAGCCCAACCGGAGGAGCCAGGAAGCGGACTCATGCCAGGAGGCCAACGACCCCACGCGTTGCCCCGCCACTCTCCAGGAGGAGTGTGGCTGGAGCAGGTATGTGGGCGTCTACAGGGGCTCTCCAAATCACTGGGAGGGAACGGGTAAAACTCTGAGGGTGGGCACCGCTTTCTATTACAGGTTGCATGTGGTGGCGGTGCTCGGTGGTCCCTCGCACTCCCCTCCCTATAAAAGTAAAAGCCCAGAGAGCCTTCCACTGACCAGTGGTTTCTTTGTTTTTCTTGTTTTGAACGGTCCCTGTCGGCACTGAGGAGAGTGGAACCCCAAGAGCTCCAGCAAGCTTTCCTGGAAGCGCCCGAGGACAGAGTCACTTTCCCCACGACAGAAGCCTTTACTTGTTTACTTCTTGGCCATTGTCAATAAAGACGTGTGCAAACAACAAACCAGGCATATACTACTCTTCTTTAAGGACACAGTAACCTCAGAGTATAAACCTTCCCCCAGGGGTACACGACAGAACAGTACTGTTTTAGAAATGCCACTTTTAGAAAGTGTACTCCGAAAGCGGGCACATTATTCGCGAACCCAACTGGCGCACTGCAAAATGGGAAATAATCCCTCAAGATAAACCACTTCCTCCAAAGCTCACCATTTTTTTATCGCTGTATACCAAATTTTATACCAGTCATTTTGTCAATGTTCTTTCATATTTAGTCACCACGGAGACAGAATGGTTGCGCCTGAATGCTTTATTCATCAATTTCAAATGCCTCCTGCTGCCAATCCAGGCTTTCAACAGTGGCACGTGAGGTCAACCATATTTCAAAGAAGGCTCTTTGTATCATACCCAATGCATTTCGAGCCATGCTGGCTCTTCGTCAGGGGTCACTGAAACACATGAGAAAAACAAATCAACTTACTACTCAATTCGTAAGTTGAGTTGTTTTTCTCATGTGTTTCAGTGACAGAGTAAGTTGAGTTGTTTGCTGGCTTGCCTCCTGTTTTCTAAAGTCTCAGGGACATGAAAGGCTTTCTACAGTTCTGCTGGTGCTGCTGGACTCTGTCTTCTGTGAGTCCTACCCTTGCCTTCTCTGGGCCTCAGAAGTGGGTTTAACAGCTGTTTTCATCAAAACTGACGCATTGAATCAACTGTGTGAGAAATTCCGCTGCATCGCCCTTTGACACCGATGCAGATGCTGCCCGACAACAGCGACTCCAAAGCCTGTGCGGCTCAACGACAACGATCTGCACGGCTTGAAAATTATGCATTACATTCACTTCGACAGAGCTCGACTCCCATGCAGGACCCCCCCCTTTGCACAGCTCGACAACGACGCAGTAGACTCTCGACGTCGACAAATGCTCCATCCGAGGTATTTCTTCAGCTGGACCTGTCTGGGTCCTGTAGCCAGCCTGCCGTTGATCGCGCTCAGCCTGAACTTTGGATTGGCACCGGTCCCTCGCAACCTCAAGCAACCTTTTGACTTTGACTTCTAAGGACCATTTTTGATTTATTCGTCAAAAATTCATATCTCGACTTCTACTTATTGGATGTTTGTCATTTTGATCCTATTTTGCTTAGATAAATATTCTCTATTTTTATACGCCTGTGTGGAGTCTTTCTGTGGTGTATTCATTGTGTTTCTGTGTGTGTATTCCATGGAGGAAAGGAAGATGCCCATGAGCTAAGCTTGAGGGAGCTGGATATTAGAGCCCAACAAGTGGCGTCCAACAACAGCAATATTGGTGACAGCATACCTGTAGTGTCTGCACATCAGTGATGCATAAGCTCCTTAATGCTTGTCATTCAACGGATTTTATAGCAGGCAAAAGATACAGCAAGAAGTGCAGGAATCACTAACATCATCTGTAGCCCTGCTGGATAAAATACCTCTTGGATACAGCGTACCAGCAGCTGCCCTCCAGAGCAAGAAAGACCAGTCTGATCCCTGTTTTGCCACTGTAGGCCCTCATTGTTTAGTAGGCCATAAAGTTATTAGTAATCACAGCTAGTGACTTCTAAGCTCTATTTTTGGATTATTCTTTAAAAATTCATATCTCGACTTCTACTTATTGGATTTTTGTCATTTCTGTCTGATTTTGATCTGATAAATATTCTCTATTTATCTAAACCTGTGCGGTTTCTTTATGTTGTGTATTCATTGTGTTACTGTATCTGTGTGTGTAGCACAAATACTTTACACATTGCCATTAAAGATAAGCCTGACTGCTCTGTGCCAAGCTATCAGAGGGTGTGCACAGGTTATCATATTGTGTATCTAGCTTACGCTGACTAGAGTGGTGGTTCCTGCCTGGCCTGGGTGCATACCTCAGTCAACCAGGAATCCCATTTCTAACACCTTTCCTATAAAGAGTCTATATATTTTCCTACAGCTGTTCAAATAAACACTATCTGCACTGGAGTGTGTGGTAGGTGTACCCTGACCCCCTTGCAGTTATAGGGGGAGGTTCTAGAGGGCACCTCCCTCCTCTGGGGCATACAAAAAAACATAATTCAAAAGAAATGTCCCACGTTACTCTCTTGGGAGCACATGGGGGCTGCTCTGGCTGGAGTTCCACAGGGGAAAAGGTGTAAAAAAGGCAAATGTTTACTAAGGTGGCCAAGCTCCATACATGCATACCTAATGCCTTGTACAAAATATCTCCACTCAGACACTCATGCCCCATTTGATGTGCTAGCCCCTCCTATGCACACCGCACGCCTTGTACAGAAATCTTAACGGAGAGCCCACTCCCTCCGTACCCACGGTCCCAGAGGTAGCCAAGCTGCTACTGAGCACAGCCTATGCCTTGTACAGAAGTCTACATGGAGAGGCCAGTTTCCCACTACACCGAAGCTCCATTATGAAATCAAGTCTCTACAACACAGAGCCTTCACCCTATACGAAAATCTTCATGGATGTCCCTCAGAACATCCAAAGCTCCATTATGTGGGCAAGCTCCGACTATGCATAGCCTTCACCCTGTAAAGAGTTCTTCATGCAGAACCCAGTACCTCGCCATTTTAAGGCCCTATTATGTTGGCAAGCCCATACTGCACTCTTCACGCACAGCCTAGGTCCTCAGCATACCCAAACTCCATTATGTGGACAAATCTCTCCTAGGCACAGCCTTCACCCTGGACATAGCTCCTCATGTAGAGCCAAGACCCTTGCCACAGCCAAGCCCCAATATGTGGATAAGCCACTTCTACACACAGCCTTCTCTCTGTACTCAGTCCCTCACTATACCCAATCTCCATAATTTTTTTTTTTTTAAAGACATTGTTTTTATTGATTTCGTTTGAAAGAAAAATAACAGTTATGGAAACAACAGCCATCTTCAACATCTTCAACCATGTCACAGAGAGGGTCAGTCTCTCCAGCATATGTAAATCGAAACTGTAGTATTATTAAACCCAAATCTAACACCTTCATGCACATCGGATGAAATTGCAAAGCAGACCCTGTACCTTCAACATGGTAGCTTCACACCTCACAGAAACAAAATCATTCATCATCTGTGTCGATAGAATCCTCGCCATCCATTAAGGAGTGCAATTAAGAACCCCCTGGGTTGCTGAAGCAAGTCAGGAGGTCCGCCCACATTCCCAGGTCATCCCAAACCTTATCATTGCATCTGCACTGCTTTAGCTGTACCTCCTCAGCTACTGCCCATTCAGCCACATCTGCCTCCAATCGTTCCACACTGGGACCCACCTGACCCATCCAGGTGATTGCCACCCATTGTTTAGCCAGTAACAAGTGCAAAAACCTAAATGCTGTTTTCTGGTCCTTATGCCAACAGATATCACCCAACCGACAAATGACAGGGTCTGCAGCAACAGGTATCTGCACCACTGCCCTCCCCCAAACCAGCACACTCAACCAGAACATATGTACTGCTCCACACTAAATGTGAAAACAGACGCAATGGGGGACTTGCATTTGGAACAACTTGCCGGCTTGGTAGGGTCCATTTTATGTAGAAGCACTGGCGATGCGTATGTGCATTGGAGAAAATTAAAGTGTAAAATTTTAAATCTGGTATTGTTCGATAGAGACTTAACAATGCACACATTCTAGCCCATTGGGCATCCTCAAGATGTATCTCCAGATCACTATCCCACACCGTCATGGCTTTATGTAGGAGAGAGACCAGGTGGTGTCCCCTCCTAATTCCAATAGGTCCCGAAAAGTGAGTGACGTTTTTGGGGCCGTGGGGGAACAGGGCCATATATCCTTGATTATGGCTGTGACAGTAGCATGTTGCAAGAACTGACCCGGTTCTATACAAAAACCCTCCTCAAACATTATAAACTCTTCATTAGGGAAGAAATCTCCCTGCATTATAGCAACCACCCTCCTGCCAGGTAGTCACATCCACAGTATCCATCAGCAAAAGAAGCCCTCCCCAGGGCAACCCGAACAGTCTGTTCCCACAAGGAGCCTGTATGTATAACAGGTACGGTACCCGTGTTGCGTCCCGACTCACTGCTATCAAAAGCTGAGGAAAAGACGAGCCCCTCGTTGCAACCTGTAATAGAGATTTCTCCCAGTTACCCCCCTTCAGGAGCCAATGTGCAGCGTGGTGGAGCTGGGAAGCCAAATAATTTTGTTCGAAGTTTGGGACCGCTAGCTCCCCCTCCTACAGTGGCTGGAACAGAAAGTCTCTTGCCACTCTACTCCATCTGCCTGCCCATATCAGCAAGGTATGGAGGGAATGCAACCACTGGAACACCGCACGAGGGAGAGTATCAAAATGATTGTTGCAATAGGGTATAGACATTGTGTCGAAAACACAATTTTTGAAATGGCCACCCGACTTATGAGGGAAAGATGAAGGGAGTTCCAAAACTACATTGTGAGAAGTTGGCCTGGCATATGCTGTCCACTAGTTCTAGTGGGCACCTTGCACCAGTCCAAACAACCCCTTATGGAGATATGTTAAAGACAACCTTTAGTGAAAGCTATCCTAGTGGTAGCTATGGAGAGCAGCCTTCAGGCTAAGTCTTGAAGGAATGTAAAGCAGCTTGTTTTACCAGTCTATAATCTCTTGAGTGACCAAATGAAAGAGGACCACACCAGGTATATATATAAAATATATGTATTTAGTCTTAAACACACCCCTCTAGTCTCTTTATGAGGCTAGAGTTCGAAATACATAAGTTACAAGTCAAATATCAGCAGTATTTAGCACAATACACGTTTGAGCCCTAGGGCGTACCAAACCATATACTAAAATAGTGGTATAAGAACCACGACTGAGCTGAGACACAAGGCCTAGAGCCTGTAGAAGTGCTTGGACCCCAAGGAACCACCCAAGGTAGTGACACAGGGGACCCAGGGGGACGCGTGCAGTGTGAGAACACATCCGCGAGCCACCGTTGACTTCTATGGGGAAGTCGCGGTTAGATTTTTAAAGAAAGGGACACTTTGGAGAGGACTTCCAGTTAACCCCTTAAAACTTAAGAGTTTCTAGGGCCCACACCCACGTGAGTACCGAAATACTCAAGTTACCTCACCCAGGGAAGCCGGGTGCATACATGTTAAAAGGTGTCGGGAATCGTCGTCGTTTTCAATGGCGACCGCTGGAAAAGTGCTGCTGCCGTGGAGAAGAAGAGTGTCCGGAGCGATCCAAGCCTGGATCGAGGAAAAGGAAGACCTGAAAGCAGAGGGGACAGAGTCTGGGTCACTAGCCAGTGACCAGGGGCACGATAGTCGAATGCCCTCAGATGTCGGGTGCTTCAGGTGAGTTGATGGGTGCCTTGACTCTTCAGCCACGAGGTCCAGGTGGCGTCGACGACAACCAGGAGCTGGATTCAAGCTGTCCCACAAAGTCTGTCGAGTGCTGCAGTGTCGGCGACCTGATTGGACCCAACAAGCCTTGGCAACGGCAAGTCATGGGGAAGGGAAGAAAAGGCTGCGGTGCAGACCAGCAAGGTCTGAGGGACTCACTCAGCAAGGGTAAGTCAGGGCAAGTCTGGAGCAACCAGAAAAGCCCCAGCAGTTGAAGAGTTGCCTTCGTGGGGACCCACTAGCCAATGGACTAGAGATCGCAAAGGAGCCTCAAGCGGTCGCACTTTGAGCTGGCCCATGGGACACTCGTGGAGTGTAGGCCAGTGATCTTCGCTGCAGTTGGTACTCGGGGCTAGGGCTACTTGTAACCCAAAGCACAGCTTCGAGAGATGTCAGGAAGTTGATGCACTTGCAAATGTGCTCGGTGTCCAGGGTTCACAGTTCCACATTACCCACGATAGCCACGGGCCTCAGCTTCGCTGGGGACTCAGGGCAGCCTCGGTGAAGTCTGGAAATCTACCTCTGGTGATGCAAAGACTTCGGTGTCCGGCGGGAGCTTCAGCGATGCAGACCGGACAGATGCTTTGTTGGTGCCTGCCAAGCAGGGGAGTCCCTCCTTGACCCCAAGGGAGATTCTTCAGTCCTCTAATCTTGATGTAGAGCGTCGAAGGTCCAGGATTCAGCTTCAGAGTTTCATCCAGGGATATCTAAAGTCCTAAGGACTGGGGTCCCATACTTATACTAAGTTAGCGGGTTGGACATACTCTGGGGACCCACCTATGGGAGGGTCAGCGAAGAGGGGTGGTTACACCCATTCCCTTTGTCCAGTTTTGCGCCAGAGCAGGGGCAGGTAGCCCCTGCAACCGGTTTGAACTGGACTATGCACAGGGACACCAAATGTGCCCCCAGTGCAGGACTTCAAAGCACCAGAGAGTGCTCCCGCCCAGCCCCAATACACACTATCCTGTCTGGGGAGGTGGTTACACCTCCCTTCGACAGGAAACCTATTGTCCAGGCCTCCCCTGCCGGAGTTTCGGTCAGCAGCAAGAGGCCAGACCTGTGTCTGTGGCAGCGGCATCCATTTTGTGATGCCAGGGCTCTGAAAAGTTAATACCGGGTATGCCGGTGTGTACATGTCTCCCCCTCTAGAAGGGTGGAATGCTACCCCGCCGCCAGAACTGGCGGGGGGTAGTATTCCAAGATGTTTGACACCAAACACGACATGTTTCCGTGCAGCCATCCCAAAGTTAGCATTTAACGCGAGGTTATAATGCACTTAAGA
This sequence comes from Calotriton arnoldi, assembly GCA_963921515.1. NCBI lineage: Eukaryota > Metazoa > Chordata > Amphibia > Caudata > Salamandridae > Calotriton > Calotriton arnoldi. The sequence goes on along the minus strand of CAWUFW010008787.1, from coordinate 220,762 downwards.
GTATATGGTCAGGCTGCACCACAAACAGCACCAGAGGATTGACTCCGAACGCTGCAGAGTGGCTCTGCTCATGCATGGGCACCCTCTCACATAAAAACCAAGCACTCTGCCTTTAGGATTGTTAAGGCCTGCCATAGGAGTGACTTATAGGTTTATATGTGTGTGCAATGGTAGTGATATAGGTAGCCTATACCACAGCAAGGGGTGCATGCACCACCTTACCCAGGCTGCAGTAGCAGTCCTGTGGTGTTATTTTGGAGGGCCTTCCAGGGGTGGCACAATACATGCTTCAGCCCCTGGTAGGCCTCTGGGGTGTCTATGCCCTTGGTACATAGTATACCATATACTAGGGACTTATAAGGGCACCCCAGAATCCAATCTGGGATGTACCTAAAGTACATGGAATCAATTTAGAGAGGAAGCAGCTAGGCTGGGGTCCTGAATAGCAGGGCCCCAGCCAGACTAAAGTCGAAAAACAGTGATACACTAGCAAAAAAGTGGGGGTAACCATAAGAGGCAGATCCTACTCTCCTACACCCCCCCCCCCCTACGCAGGGACATTAAACTAACCTTGACCAGTTAAGTCTTCATGTTCTAAGTGGAAATATCTGGAGAATCCATCTGCATTGGCATGGTTACTCCCAGGTCTATGTTCCACTGTATAGTCCATCCCCTGTAGGGAAATGGACCACCTCAAAAGTTTGGGGTTTTCACCCTTCATCTGTTTTAGCCATAAGAGGGGCTTGTGGTCGGTTTGAACAAGGAAGTGAGTGCCAAACAAGTATGGCCTCAGCTTCTTCAGAGCCCAAACCACAGCAAAGGCCTCCCTCTCTATGGCTGACCAACGTTTCTCTCTGGGGGTCAGCCTTCTGCTAATAAAAGCTACTGGCTGATCCTGACCTTCATCATTCAACTGTGACAGTACAGCCCCTACCCCCAACTCAGATGCATCTGTCTGCACAATGAACTTTTTGGAGTAATCAGGACTTTGCAGAATGGGAGCAGTGCACATGGCCTGCTTCAGGTCATCAAATGCCTTTTGACAGCTAACTCTCCACTGAACCTTTTTGGGCATTTTCTTAGAGGTTAAGTCATTCAGGGGTGTCACTATTGATCCATACCCCTTGACAAATCTTCTGTAGTACCCAGTCAGGCCTAGAAAGGCTCTCACCTGAGTCTGGGTAGTTGGAGCAGCCCAGTCCATGATGGTCTGGATCTTGCTCTGCAATGGTTGAACCTGGCCTCCACCCACAAGGTGGCCCAGGTACACAACCTGACTCTGCCCTATCTGGCACATTGTGACCTTGATAGTTAGGCCTGCCTTCTGCAGGGCCTCCAAAACATTTCTGAGGTGGACCAGGTGATCCTCCCAGGTGGAGCTAAAGACAGCAATATCATCTAGATATGCTGCACTGTAGGCTTCAGACCTGTAAGGACTGTGTTCACCAACCTCTGAAAAGTGGCAGGTGCATTTTTCAAACCAAAGGGCATCACCACAAATTGGTAAAGGCCACCAGGGGTAGAAAATGCAGTTTTTGGCTTTGCATCATCAGCTAGTCTGATCTGCCAGTAGCCAGCTGTTAGGTCAAATGTGCTTAGATACTTGGCTGAGGCCAAAGTGTCTATTAGCTCATCTGCCCTGGGGATTGGATGGGCATCAGTCCTAGTGACTGCATTGAGGCCTCTGTAGTCCACACAAAACCTCATCTCTCTCTTACCATCTTTTGTGTGAGGTTTTGGCACCAGGACCACTGGACTAGCCCAAGGGCTATCTGAAGGTTCAATGACACCCAGTTCCAACATTTTCTGGACTTCTGTCCTGATACAGTCCCTAACATGGTCAGGTTGCCTGTAAATCTTACTTTTAACAGGCAGACTGTCCCCAGTGTCCACTTCATGAGTGCACCAGGTGGTCTGACTTGGAGTCAGAGAGAACATGTGTCTGAACTGATTGAGCACCTGTCTACAATCAGTTTGCTGCTGGGCAGTGAGGCTGCCTGCCAAGGCTACACCATCCGCTGACCCATCATCAGGGTTCTGAGAGAGCAGGTCAGGGAGAGGGTCACTCTCCTCCTCCTGGCCCTCATCAGTTGCCATGAGCAAGCCCATGTCAGCCCTGTCCACATATGGCTTCAGCCTGTTGACATGGAGCACCCTGTGGGGGCTCCTGGGAGTTCCCAGGTCTACCAGATAGGTAACCTCTCCCTTCTGTTCAACAATTGTATGGGGGCAACTCCACTTGTCTTGGAGGGCTGCTGGGGCCACTGGCTCCAGCACCCACACTTTCTGCCCTGGCTGGTAAACAGTCAGCACAGCCTTTTGGTCATGCCAGGCTTTCTGTAATTCCTGGCTAGCCTCAAGGTTTTTGGTTGCCTTTTTCATATACTCAGCCATCCGGGAGCGGAGACCAAGTACATAGTCCACTATGTCCTGTTTAGGGGTTTGAGAGGTAACTCCCAACCTTCCTTCACCAGACACAATGGACCCCTAACAGGATGGCCAAACAAAAGTTCAAAAGGGCTGTAGCCAACCCCTTCTGAGGCACCTCCCTGTATGCAAATAAAAGGCAGGGCAAGAGTATGTCCCATCTTCGCCTAAGCTTTTCTGGGAGCCCTTTAATCATGCCCTTTAAGGTTTTGTTGAATCTCTCAACTAAACCATTGCATTGTGGGTGATAGGGTGTGGTGAACTTATAAGTCACTCCACAATCCTTCCACATTGCAGTCAAGTAACTGGACATAAAGTTTGCATCTCTGTCAGATACTACCTCCTTAGGAAAGCCCACTCTTGAGAAAATTCCCAGGAGGGCCCTTGCCACCACAGGAGCTGTAGTGGTCCTAAGGGGAATGGCTTCTGGGTACCTGGTGGCATGGTCCACCACCACCAGGATAAACCTGTGCCCAGATGCTGTTTGGGGATTCATGGGACCAACTATGTCAATCCCGACCCTCTCAAAGGGAACCCCCACCACAGGTAGTGGTATCAGGGGGGCCTTTGTGGTGCCGCCTGCCTTCCCACTGGCTTGGCAGGTTACACAGGAGCGAAAAAACTCCTTGGTCTCTTCAGATATGTGGGGCCAGTGAAAGTGAGGGACAATTCTGTCCCAAGTCTTGTTCTGGCCCAGGTGACCTGCTAAGGGAATATCATGGGCTAGTGTCAATAGGAAGCCCCTGAACTTCAGAGGTATAACCAACCTCCTGGCTGCTCCAGGCTTGGGGTCTCTACTCTCTGAGTACAGGAGTCCATCATCCCAATATATCTTATGGGTGCCACTAGCATTCCCAGCAGCCTCAGCAGCAGCCTGCTGTCTGAGGGGTTCAAGAGAGGGGCAGTTCAGCTGCTCCTGGCTCAGGTCTGCCCTGGAAGGGCCCCCTGTCCCCAAGAGCTTCAACCTGATCAGGTTCAAGCTCCTCTGGGACAGTTCCTTCTTCAGGCCTGAGATCAGCTTCCTCAAAAGACTGATCTTCCTCCTGAGCCAAGGGGGAAGGCACTGCCTTAACCCTACTGCTCCTTTTCTTGTGAGGCACCTGGTCCATTATTCCAGAATCCAGGGCCTGTTCAGCTTTTGACATTTTTGCCTGTGACCTAGTCACAGCAAAGACATGTGCAGGGATCCCTAGAATTTCTGCATGTTTCCTGAGCTCCACCTCTGCCCAAGCTGAGGTTTCAAGATCATTGTCAAGCAAGCATTCAACTGGTAAGTCTGCACTCACCACAACCTTCTTAAGGCCAGTTACCCCTCCCCAGGAGAAGTTAACAGCTGCCAGAGAATGGTCTGTTCTGACATTGCTAGCATTGGTCACTTGGTACATTTCACCAAGTATAATCTGCCCAGGATCCACAAAATCTTGTGTCGCCATGGTGACACTTGCTCCTGTGTCCCTGTATGCCAAAGCCTCCCTTCCATTAATTAAAGGCTGCTGTCTGTATTTGCCCAAATTATTGGGACTCACAAAGGGGGACATATCCATGCCCCCATCACAGACTAAGACAGCCTGAGTTGGCACTCTGACTAGGCCAGAGTCCATCCCAGTACCCAGGGTCAACCCTACTAAACCCTTATTCTGAGTGTTTCCACCACCACTTGTAGCTGGACTAGGGGGAACAGTTGCCTTAGGGGCAATGGTGGCTGAAGTGGAGTCTTTGGACTTGGTGCAATCACTGGTCCAGTGAGTCTTTTGCTTACAGACTTTGCACCATGGTTTCCTTTGGCCTTTTCCTTTATTAGATTGCGATTCCCCACCAGATGCAGATTTTTGGGGACCTTGTGAAGACTTCTGGTCTTTACCCTTCTCCCCACCCTTATCAGAGTTTTTGGAATCTTGCTTCTTCTGGTCACCACCTTGGTTCTGTACTTTCTGCTTCACCCTGGTTCTGACCCATTTGTCTGCCTTCTTTCCCAATTCTTGGGGAGAGGTCAGATAAGAGTCAACCAGGTACTGATGTAGCAACTGATTTTGACAGTTATTAAGAATCTGCTCCCTCATGATTAAATTATAAAATCCTTTGAAGTCACACACCTTACTGCCCAGTAACCAGCCTTCCAGAGCCTTGGTAGCACAATCTACAAAGTCCACCCAGTCCTCTGTCTGTGCCTTTTGGGTATCTCTGAACTTTAACCTGTATTGCTCAGTGGTTAGGCCAAACCCATCTATTAGGGCACTCTTCAGGACTTGATAATCAATCTTCTCTTACAGTGAGGAGCTTGTCTCTACCTTTGTCTGCAAAGGAGAGCCACAAGATTGCTGCCCACTGCTCCTGAGGGACCCTCTGTACTTTACAGGCCCTCTCCAGTGCAGTAATCCATTTGTGGATGTCATCCCCACTCTGGTAGGGAGGGACAATCTTGCTCAGGTTTCTATGGTCATAAGACCTTTCCCTACCACTAGGGAAGTTGCTGCCACCATGGGACTCTAGTCCCAACTTTCTTCTTTGTCTATGAAGCTCTAGGGACTCCCTGTCTATAGCCAACTGCTCTCTTCTGATCCTAAGCTGAGCTTCTTCATACTGGAGCAGTCTCTTTTTCCTCTCATTAGAGGATTCCCTCCTATGAGAAGAAACAGAGATCCCTACTGAGGTATCAGAATGGTTAGACTCCTGAGAAGGAGATCTGGACCTTCTGGGCACACTCACAACTCTTCCTGGTGGGACAAAGGGGAGGTCATTCTGATCCTCCTCCTCCTCATCTGCAGGAGGAGCTGCATTTTCCAGGGCAAGGTCATTGTCACCTTCCTGGCCAGTTTCAGAGGTCAGGTCCTGGGTATTTTCACCCCTGGCCCCTTCCTCATCTTCTGCCCCACCCTCTCTGCCTACCCCTGCAGACCCTAGGGGTCTTCTGAGATCATCCAGCATAAGCATCTCCATGAGACGTTGGGTGTTGGCACTTTTGCCTGTCTTCAGCTTCCTAATCTTGCACAACTCTCTCAATTCCAAGAATGGGAGGTTGTCATATTTGGAGGGTAGGAGCCCACTGGTTCCTGGCAGGGACCTACTGGTTCCTGGCCCAGAAGACATTACTAGTGAGGTGTGGTGTATGCACTACCTACTCTAGTGTGGCCTACTAAACTCTCTTGAGTTGTAGAAAGGGTGTGCTAAGCCCTTGACACACAACTCTAAGTTCAGTAGAACTTACTGTATTTCTAAGCTTGAATTTATATGTACCTTAGGTACCCTTAGTGGTTTTCAGTTGATCAATTCAATTGAGATTATCTGGTAAAACAATAGCAAGCTGGAATCCCACACGCTGCACACCAATGTGAGAAGTTGGCCTGGCATATGCTGTCCACTAGTTCTAGTGGGCACCTTGCACCAGTCCAAACAACCCCTTATGGAGCTAGGTTAAAGACAACCTTTAGTGAAAGCTATCCTAGTGGTAGCTATGGAGAGCAGCCTTCAGGCTAAGTCTTGAAGGAATGTAAAGCAGCTTGTTTTACCAATCTATAATCTCTTGAGTGACCAAATGAAAAAGGACCACACCAGGTATATATATAAAATATATGTATTTAGTCTTAAACACACCCCTCTAGTCTCTTTATGAGGCTAGAGTTCGAAGTACATAAGTTGCAAGTCAAATATCAGCAGTATTTAGCACAATACACGTTTGAGCCCTAGGGGCGTACCAAACCATATACTAAAATAGTGGTATAAGAACCACGACTGAGCTAGACACAAGGCCTAGAGCCTGTAGAAGTGCTTGGACCCCAAGGAACCACCCAAGGTAGTTACACAGGGGACCCACGGGGGACGCGTGCAGTGTGAGAACACAGCCGCGAGCCACCGTTGACTTCTATGGGGGAAGTCGCGGTTAGATTTTTAAAGAAAAGGGACACTTCGGAGAGGACTTCCAGTTAACCCCTTAAAACTTAAGAGTTTCTAGGGCCCACACCCACGTGAGTACCGAAATACTCGAGTTACCTCACCCAGGGAAGCCGGGTGCATACGTGTTAAAAGGTGTCGGGAATCATCATCGTTTTCAATGGCGACCGCTGGAAAAGTGCTGCTGCCGTGGAGAAGAAGAGTGTCCGGAGCGATCCAAGCCTGGATCGAGGAAAAGGAAGACCTGAAAGCAGAGGGGATAGAGTCTGGGTCACTAGCCAGTGACCAGGGGCACGATAGTCGAATGCCCTCAGATGTTGGGTGCTTCAGGTGAGTTGATGGGTGCCTTGACTCTTCAGCCATGAGGTTCAGGAGTCATCGACGACAACCAGGAGCTGGATTCGAGTTGTCCCACAAAGTCTGTCGAGTGCTGCGGTGTCGGCGACCAGATTGGACCCAACAAGCCTTGGCAACGGCAAGTCACAGGGAAGTGAAGAAAAGGCTGCGGTGCAGACCAGCAAGGTCTGAGGGACTCACCCAGCAAGGGTAAGTCAGGGCAAGTCTGGAGCAACCAGAAAAGTTCCAGCAGTTGAAGAGTTGCCTTCGTGGGGACCCACTAGCCAACGGACTAGAGATCACAAAGGAGCCTCAAGCGGTCGCACTTGGTGCTGGCCCACGGGACACTCGTGGAGTGTAGGCCAGTGATCTTCACTGCAGTTGGTGCTCGGGGCTAGAGCTACTTGCAACCCAAAGCACAGCTTCAAGAGATGTCAGGAAGTTGATGCACTTGCAAATGTGCTCGGTGTCCAGGGGTCATGGTTCCACATTACCCACGATAGCCACGGGCCTCAGCTTCGCTGGGGACTCAGGGCAGCCTCGGAAAAGTGTGGAAATCCACCTCTGGTGATGCAAAGACTTCGGCGTCCGGCAGGAGCTTCAGTGATGCAGACCGGACAGATGCTTTGCTGGTGCCTGCCAAGTAGGGGAGTCACTCCTTGACCCCAAGGGAGATTCTTCAGTCCTCTAATCTTGATGTAGAGCGTTGAAGGTCCAGGATTCAGCTTCAGAGTTTCGTCCAGGGATATCTAAAGTCCTAAGGACTGGGGTCCCATACTTATACTAAGTTAGGGGGTTGGACATACTCTGGGGACCCACCTATGGGAGGGTCAGGGAAGAGGGGTGGTTACACCCATTCCCTTTGTCCAGTTTCACGCCAGAGCAGGGGCAGGTAGCCCCTGCAACCGGTTTGACCTAGACTATGCACAGGGACACCAAATGTGCCCCCAGTGCAGGACTTCAAAGCACCAGAGAGTGCTCCCGCCCAGCCCCAATACACACTATCCTGTCTGGGGAGGTGGTTACACCTCCCTTCGACAGGAAACCTATTGTACAGGCCTCCCCTGCCGGAGTTTCGGTCAGCAGCAGGAGGCCAGACCCGTGTCTGTGGCAGCGGCATCCATTTTGTGATGCCAGGGCTCTGAAAAGTTAATACCGGGTATGCCAGTGTGTACATGTCTCCCCCTCTAGAAGGGTGGAATGCTACCCCCGCCACCAGAACTGGTGGGGGGGGTAGTATTCCAAGATGTTTGACACCAAACACGACATGTTTCCGTGCAGCCATCCCAAAGTTAGCATTTAACGCGAGGTTATAATGCACTTAAGAGTATATGGTCAGGCTGCACCACAAACAGCACCAGAGGATTGACTCCGAATGCTGCAGAGGGGCTCTGCTCATGCAGGGGCACCCTCTCACATAAAAACCAAGCACTCTGCCTTTAGGATTGTTAAGGCCTGCCATAGGAGTGACTTATAGGTTTATATGTGTGTGCAATGGTAGTGATATAGGTAGCCTATCCCACAGCAAGGGGTGCATGCACCACCTTACCCAGGCTGCAGTAGCAGTCCTGTGGTGTCATTTTGGAGGGCCTTCCAGGGGTGGCACAATACATGTTCAGCCCCTGGTAGGCCTCTGGGGTGTCTATGCCCTTGGTACATAGTATACCATATACTAGGGACTTATAAGGGCACCCCAGAATCCAATCTGGGATGTACCTAAAGTACATGGAATCAATTTAGAGAGGAAGCAGCTAGGCTGGGGTCCTGAATAGCAGGGCCCCAGCCAGACTAAAGTCGAAAAACAGTGATACACCAGCAAAAAAGTGGGGGTAACCATAAGAGGCAGATCCTACTCTCCTACATACATGAAAGAGAGGTGGCCCTCAGTAGCCCCGTTATTATATTGCAAGTGCTTCTGTGTCGTACAGGCCATCACCCCTAGGTATCAGAACTTATGAGTCTTCTAATGGAGAGGCAAGTCTGGCAAGGTGTACGGATCACAGGCGACGAGGGTCTCCAGACGAAACTCCAGCGATTTCCTGTGATTAATCCTAAGATCCACTAGCTCCGCAAAAGCATCCAGATAGCTCAGTAGAAGGGATCACCTAGGGGCCGAGAGAGAGAAAAGTTGTCATCGGCATCACCAGGTGGTTAATGTCACCCACTCTAATCACCTATTCAGATATGACCTGTCGGACCTGGATAGCCAAGGGCTCCAGGGCAATAGCGAACAGGAGGAGCAACAATTGACAGCCCTGACGAGTGCCCCTGCCCACTACCCATGGATCTGAGCATAACTTAACCACTTGCACCCTAGCTGTGGGATCTGTATACAAGAGATGCACCCAGGTGCGACAGTGCATACCAAATCCCATCACCTCGAACACTTGCATAAGTTACTGCCTGTTGACCGTGTTGAAGGCTTTGGCAATGTCAGTGGAGACAACAGCCAGTTCCTTCTCTCTACCCACCACCTCATGCAGTAAGTGCATGAGCCACCGTAAGTTTATGGTGGTACTGTGCGAGAGTATGAAACCACATTTGTCTTTGTTAGAAATTAGGTCTCTAGTTGGCAGTGGTATGCACACTGTTCAAGTAGGGACCACAATCCTAATCAGGGTGAGCTAGATACACACTAAAACATAACTCTGGTAGCTTGGCACCGAGCAGTCAGATTATCTAAAGTGGCAATGTGTAAAGTATTTGCGCAACACACACACACACACCCATACACACACACACACACACTAACACAATGAAAACACCACATAAATACTCCACACAGGTTTAGAAAAACAGAGAATAATGTTATGAATAAAACAAGACCAAACCACAAAAATTCAATAAGCAGAATCAGAGGTATGCATTTTTAAAGATTAAATCAAAAAGTAGTGCTTAGAAGTCAATAGCGCTAAGGGGTTACTTGAGGTTGCGCTGGACCGGGGCAAATCCAAAGTTCATTGCAACCACGAGGGAGGGCAGGCCAGCTACTGCAGGTCCCACTGAGAAAGTACCTTGGATGCAGCAAAGCGTCGAAGTCTCGATGCGTCGGTTCCAATCCACAAGATCCGGTTGATGTATCGATGTCGAGACTCGCATTGGGCCCTGCGTCCGCATCAAACCTCTTGTAATGCAGGTGTTGCATCGTCATTGAACCTCGCAGTCGGGTCCCGCCTCGTTGTTGATCCGTGCAGGGATGTCCCCAGATCACCACTGCTTCGGCGTCGAAGGGCACTGCGTCGGTTTTGAACCAAAAACAGCTGCAGAGCCCACTTCTGAGGCCCAGGACTGGATTGACACCTCAGGCAAGGGAGGGCTCACAGATGGTAGAGTCAAGCAGCATCAGGGTTGTAGGAAGTCTTTGATGGCCCTGAGAATACAAAACAGGGGCAAGAAAGCAAGCCCTTGGAGTTACTCTGGGTTCAAGGGAGATGGGCCCAGTCCTTGTCCCCAGTAGGGCAGAGATCAGCAGGCAGCAGGGCAGCTCAGCAAAGCATAGAAGCAGTTCCTTCAGAACAGTCCATCAAGTAGAGTGGTAATCCTTGTAGCACAGCAGTCTTTACTCCTGGCAGAGTTCTTCACAGGTCCAGTAGTGTACTGTCTTGGTAGGGTCAGAGCCGCAGTACCCAAATGTGTCTTTGAAGTGGGGGTGACTTCAGAGTAGGCCCTTGAAGTGCACAGGTCCCCTTTTATCCCAGCCCTTTCTGGTAGGCTATCCGTGGGGGGTAATCAGCCCTTTGTGTGGGAAGCAGGACACTGCATATTCAGGTGTAAGTGTCAGATACCCATCTCTCTTCCTGTCCAGGAGGAGCTACCAGAATGCAGATGAGTTCTCTGCCACACCCATCCTTCCTGTGCTGTAGCTGTGTAGAGGGAATGCACAAAGTGTAGCTGTCACCCACCCCAGACGTGTATTGCAGACAGGCTACAAGGAACATTGAGCAGTAAAAGCAGAGAAATGTTCACTTTCTAAAGGTGGCATTTCTAAAACAGTAATGTTAAATCCAACTTTACCAGTAAAGAGGATTTATCATTACCATTCAAAGACATGAAACATGATGTAATTACTTCTTTCTAATCAGGAATTTACAGCTTAAACGTGTTTTAAGGAATTCCCAATGCTAGCCTATGAGAGGAGGAGGCCTCACAGTAGTGAAAAATGAATTTAGCTGTGTGTCACAACCACGACATGTGAACCTTAAAAGTACATGTCCTAACTTTTAGTTACACAGCACCCTGCCCCATGGCTACCTTAGGGGTGACGAATGTGAAATGAAAGGGGAGTTTGAGGCTTGGCAAGTGGTTTTAAATGCAAAGTCAAAGGACAATAAACTGCAATGACAGACCTGAGACAGGTTTGAAAGGCTACTTGTGTGGGTGGTACAACCAGTGCTGCAGGCCAACTAGTAGCATTTGGATTCCTGGCCCTGGGTATATGGTATGCCACTCTACAAGGGACTTATAAGTAAACTAAATATGCCAAATAATGTATACACCAATGTCACCATGTTTAGGGGAGAGGCACATGTACTTTAGCGCTGGTTAGCAGAGGTAAAATGCTCAGAGTCCTAAGGCCAACAAAAAGAGAAGGAGGAAGGCAAAAGGCTTGGGGTGACCCTTCAAAGAGGGCCATTTTCCTATAGTCTTCATGGATTAATTGAGAAATTACCATACCTAACCGAAGGGCCAGTGCCTTGCAGGGAACTTTCGTATCTGTATTGATCATTGTAACAGTCGATAGGCAGACTGGTCCGATGTATCAGAATGGGGCTTCAGCATCATAGAGATAAAGCCTTCCCGCATGGACGGAGGGAGCATCCCAGAGTCCCTATCCTCCAGGTACACCTTCAGCAACCGCTGAGTAAGAATGGGGTGCAAGCTTGATTAAATTCGGCAGGGGAGCCATCACTGCCCACGCCTTCCCCTTGGGCAATTGCCCAGGTGCCGGCCGGATCTCTTCCAGGGTGAGATCTGCACCCAGATCTTGGCCAGTAGCCCCCCCCAGCCACGGGAGCATCAAGGAAGTCAGAAAAGCATCAATGTGCTCCAGATCAGGCAGATGCAGTTTATGATACACCTGCTCCAATTGAGACCATAGGACATGCACTATGCCCTCTTGTATGTAAATGTCCAGTCCTTGAGGGGACTTCAGATGAAGTATGGGGACGCGGGAAGTCTTCCCCCTTAGCATCCAGTCCAACAACCGACCAGATCTGTCCCCTTCCCAATGGAAAAGCTGGTGATACGATTTTAGAGTGTATTTTTCCAGCCTACCTTTCCCATCCGCAACATGCCATTGAACAAGCAGATCCCCCTACTATCCCTCCACATCCTCCATTGGAAGCTGCTGAATACTCGCTAGCGCATCCTCTTTCTGAATGAGTTCGGTCTGCAGGGTATGCCAAACCCTACAAGAGAGGCCTATACAATGCTCCCTGATCACAGCTTTCATTGCTTTCCACTCGGTTAACCAATGCTGCGTCGAAGACCAGTTAATCTCGAAGAAATCCGCCAGCGCTCCTGCCAGAGTATCCCTGCCTTCGGCATCCTGCAGGACTGCCGGGGGAGCCTCGTGGTTAATGGCAACTGAACGCTGCCCCCCATTCAATCTTTAGGTGGACAGGGGCATGGTCAGAGAAGTAGCGGGACCAGTGGGACACCACGAGGACCCTAGAACTCAGTGAGACAGAGAGCAAAATGCATTAGAGTCTACAGTGGGTGCCGTGTGTTGAGGAATAACTAGTATATTCCCTCGAAGCGGGATGGAAAGCTCTCCAAATATTGCAGAGTCCTAAGTGAGCAGTGACCTCCTGGAGTGAGGAGGACATCCTAGGTTTAGTATTTTGACATGGAGGGTTCCTAGCAAGGTTACTGTTCAGTATACAGTCCCATGCCCACAGAACCAGAGAGTCTTATGCAGGCGAAATGATGTCTCGCACTTTTGGATAAAAGGTCTCATCATCAATGCTGGGCCCATACACATTGAAATGCCAAGAGGAACCCCTGGTGCGTACCATATAAGGACACCCAGTGAGTAAGTTGAGTAGTTGGAACTACAGACCAGACCCCTCCATTTCTTGGCCACCTTTGTGGCCTCCTCGTCCGAGAGATGAGTATCCTGCAAGCAAGTAACACCTACCTTATGTCTCATGAGAAAGCCAAGAACCCTGTAGCATCTCTCATAGGACCCCAACCCTTGTACATTCCATGAAAGGAGCCTTCAAGATCCGGGCTGACTCAATATGGTTCAAGGTATGCAGGGCAAGCAAAACACCCCTCCCCAGGACACAGTGGCAACTAACCCACAGAGCAACAGAACAGAACACACAATTAACAACCTGCCCTCCCGCTATAGTGGCAGTCAGAAACCTGTATGCATATACAAGGAGATAGATAACATCCCAAGCAGAATACAGCAACCACAGTCAGCTGCGCACATACATGCACCCAGGCCCCATAGTGGGGCGGGTCAGACGCAGGAAAACCTTTATCCCTTGCATTGGCAGGTTTAGAACTGCTCATACAACCCCACAGTAACACAGATGGCTTTCACCTCCCCCTGCAGTCAACCCTACATGAATGGTAGCCATCAGGACCTCTCCCTGGTATACTGCAGAGCAGCCAGCAAGGACTTTCCCACTGACAGAAGAACAGCCAAGTTCCCTATAGAGGGCACAGTATCATTAACAAAATCATTATATTAAGAAGGAGCATCCGAAACCTCGCCATCTTATGTGGGCCCACTCAACAGTGTCTCTGGCACCAGCAGGGTCTCCGCTACTGCAGCGTCCACAGTGCCATCATCCCAGAACATGATGCATCCGGTGCTTCCCTGTCCGCTGGATGCTACCCCTGGATCGGGGGCACCTACGTCCGCGCCACCCACCACGGGTGTGGAAGGGATCCGCAACACTCATGGGGTGTAACGAAAAACTGTGTGACATGTCCAGCCAGGACCAGATGTCCTCGGGATGCTCAAAGATGTGTGACTTCCCTGCCACAATGCAAAAAAACTATTGATGGACAGAATGTTGAACAAAGTCAAACATTCACCCCAGTACAGAGATCTGGACCTAAATCCATTATTTGTTTTCTCCCTATTCCATTCCAGTTTATACCTAGCCATATGCAAATCAATGTTGACCCCGCTCCCCATGGGAACAGTGCAGCCTGAACTGCAAGGCCAGGTGCTCCCTGGACCAGAACAAAGAATCCTGGGGTCAGTTTTGGGGTTTCACCCCTCATCAGCCAGGCTAGCTTGACTCCAGTGACATGGAAAACAAGGGACCCACGTCTGGGCACACCCGTCCCACTCGGGGTGACAAATGCAAAAAGAACAATTGATGGACAGAATGTTGAACAATGTCAAACATACACTCCAGTACAGAGATGTGCTCTTGGCAGTTCGGGCTGGACTGTTCCCATGAGGAGCAGGGTCAAGACTGATTTGCATGTGGCTGGGTCCAAACTGAGGTGGCATGGTGTGCAAAAGAACAATGGATTTAACCCAGATCTCTTGACGGGGGTGAATATTTCATTTATTCAGTATTCCGGCCATCATTTGTTGCTGTAGCACTTCCCTGCCACAATGGCACAGAGTTTGGCCAGGTAGAAGAGCCTGCCCTTGAGGTCCATAGCACACAGCCTCTTTTTCACCTCCAGGAATGACTTATGCTACTCTTGAACGCTCTGGGTATTGTCAGAGTAAATTGCAATGTTACAATTCTCAAACTGCGGAACAGGTGCCTCTCTGGCCATCCTTAGGACTGAGTCTCTGTCCCTGCAGTTCAGTATCCTAGTGATAAAATCCCTCGGAGGGCCTCATGCAGGAAGGATAGGCACCAGCGCCCTATGTGCCCTTTCTATAACAAAGAAGTCAGACAAATCTCTAGAGCATAATGTGTGCCACAACTAGTGTTCCAGGAATTGTTCTGCCAATTGTCCCTTCACCCTCTCAGTAAAGCCTAGCAGGTGCACATTGTTCCATTGCAAGTGTCTCTGTGCATCCTCAACCCTGTTCTCCATGGAGCTGGAGACCATAGTCAGCTGGGAGACCTGTTGCTTGAGCTAACGCGCTTCCATCTGCAGGGAAGCGATATTGGTTTCTGCTGTCTCCACCTTGTGCACCACATTGCGAAGATACACTTGCAGCAAATTCATTTCAATGGAAACTCCCATAATTTGGCCTTCCAGAGCTGCTCTTAAGTCCTTTATTGCCTCCAGATGGGCGGCTTTCGAAGGCTCCTCTTGGCGCTCTGGAGATCGCTCTGGGGTGGCCATGCCCTTCTGATGAGTGAGCCTGTGGGTGACCTGGTGAGGGTAGCATATTGAGTGATGGTAGTCCCCTGCTGCTACCTCTGGGGCCTATCCTACCCCATAATTTAGGCTCCCAGTTTTCCGTTATTATTGATTTTTGCAGATAAATACAGACAGAAAACAATCAATTATTCTGCCTGTATTTATTTTTAAATATGGAAAAATGCAGAAAATTTGTTTTTTTTTGGACGATTATCAGAACTGTTAATCATCCGTGCTAAGTCAATAGCTGTGCAGACTGACAGGTAGGGGGGTTAAAAAAAAAGGATGTCCTAATGAAGCTTAAATAACTGTAGCAGTAAAGCTGTTTAAGCTGTATTACAATGTCAATGATTTCAGATGACTGCATTGTCCTGTGAATGGCTAAAACTCATTTGACATTCAAACATGAGTAAACATTTGTTGGTTAAATAAGTGTGGAAATATACCCATTAAACCTTTATTTTTATACTGATCACAAAATAAATATGAACAAATACAGATAAAAGGGGCAAAAAATAAATATGGATAAATACAGATGGAAATGTCAAACATATAAATACCATAAAACCGGAAGCCCTACCCATAATGTAGGTGAGGAAAGGCAATCATTTTACGCTGAGCACTCAACACATTCCAGGATGTAGAGTCCCCCTGGGCCTGCCTGACCGGGCAATGACCGCCACCAGGGAGAAGAAGTGCAGGGCAAATCAATGAGTCGAGGCACTCGACTGTACCCTCAATATCCATAACTGCAGAAGCAGGTAAGGTGGGCAACCCCAAGCCTACAGAAGTATGAGTGCAGGAGTCCTCAAGATAAATGACCCCAGTGAGGCTGCAATGGAGCCCAAGAAGCAGCCATGACCCCCCCCGGCACTACAAATTACTGCCAGATATAGAAGAGGAGCCAAAGGTCCGAATAGGTCCCCGCCACCACATATCTTGGCCAGGATTCAGACACTACTTTCAAGCAGCACCCAGGCAGTCAATAATCCAAAGCTCTCACACAGAGCGTGAGC
This sequence comes from Calotriton arnoldi, assembly GCA_963921515.1. Lineage (NCBI taxonomy): Eukaryota > Metazoa > Chordata > Amphibia > Caudata > Salamandridae > Calotriton > Calotriton arnoldi. The sequence goes on along the minus strand of CAWUFW010008787.1, from coordinate 204,797 downwards.
CGCCCCCAGCTGACGCAAGGCCTGCACTCCACTAGGTCACCCCGCACCTGTCATGCCGAGGGCTGAATGTCCGTCACATAGCTCTCCCCTGCAGCTGCAGCCTCTCCCGCTTCCTCCATGCTGTTGTCCTCAGGGCCTTTGCTTAGTCACCATGCCACCCCAGTCTTTGTCATCGGGACACCTATGTTGATCCAGTCCAGCCGGGTCCCCCACAGCTCCACCGGGGCAAGTGCGCAGCACTCCCAGCTTCAGTGCTGGCACTATCCTCTTCTCTGGGCCTCATTGATGTCTCAGCACCTGGTGCTGCTTCCCTAGGCCCAGCTCTGCGGGTGCCCCCATGCCCCTAGCCATGGGGGAGGTCAGGCTGGCCCACAGGAAGGGCCAAACAAGCCCCCGATCTGGCCCCTCCAGATGCCTGGCCACTCCCCAGTTCACAGTGTCATCGGGTGCCGCTAGGACAGCCAGCCTAGGTTCCTCGGTCACCAGCAAGGCCCATTTCCAAATATTCACGGGAACCCGGCTAAGATTACCTCGAGGCAGCACTGGCTCCACCAGACAGCCCCAATGGGCCAAACCAGCGTGGAGTTACCAGGCCGCAGTCTGCAATACCAGCCCCGCTTCCAGTCCCTGCAGCTCAGCCGCTGTGGCAGGTCATCAGGCACCCCCTTACAAAAACAGTGAGCATGGGGGAGTCAGAGAACATCCAGGCAATGCTAATTTGGTGCTCATTATGGCATGATGATCAAGGATTTGGTAGCGGGTAGACAGAGCTCCATAAAGGCACCTCCTGTTGGCCATCTTGGCTGGCCACACCCCCAATCTCCATTAAGTTAGTCATTCATACTACGCACAGCCTTCACCCTGTACAGAACTCTTCATGCAGAGCTCAGTCCCTCACCACACCCAAGCCCCATTACGTGGCAACCCCTACTGCGCATAGGCTTCGCACTGTGCAGAGCTCTTCATGCAGAGTCTACAATCTCACAACACAACACCCAAGCCCTTTTACATGACAAAGCTTCTACTACACACAGCCTTCGCACTGTACAGACCTGTTCATGTACAGCCTAGTTCCTCACCACACTAAAGCCCCACATGTGGGCAAACCCCTACTGTGCACAGCCTTCTCATTGTATACAGCTCTTCACACACAGCCTAGTCCCTTACCACAGCAAAGTCCTATTATGTGAATTCGTCCTTTGAAGTGGGAGTTTGCGGAGGAATACATTTTTTTTTAACATGGATTTGGTCCCAATGTAGTTTCCAGAGACCAGGTAAATACCCGTCAAAGGTCTCCACCCACGCGCACAACAGCAAGGAACTCTTCAGCATCATCAAGGAGTTCGCCCAATCCACCAGCGAGTCTACCGACATCCCTCCCTCACAAGACCTCTGCGACAAACTCAGCACCTTTTTCCACCACAAAATCAAGAGCATCTACGACAACTTCGATGAAGACAACTAACACACTGAACCCTCACCAACCACCCCCGACACCCGGAAACCAGCGATTGACGACTGGCCAGCCCTCACCACCGAAGACACACTGAAGACAATATAGTCAATCCACTCAGGGGCCCCCACGGACCCCTGCCCCACCACGTCTTCAACAGAGCCGCCGACACCATTGCACCCATGCTCCGCCACACCATCAACCGCTCCCTGGCGACTGCCTCGTTCCCCGACGACTGGAAACACGCCGAGGTCAACCCCCTCCTAAAGAAACCCTCAGCGGACCCCACCGACCTCAAAAACTACGACCCATCTCCCTGCTCCCGTTCCCAGCGAAAGTCATCGAGAAAGCCATCAACAGCCAACTCGCCACATTCATTGAAGAACACAACATCCTCGACTCCTCCCAATCCGGCTTCAGAAAAAACTACAGTACGGAAACCGCCCTCCTCGCCGCAACAGACGACATCCGCACCCTACTGGACAAAGGAGAAACAGTAGCCCTCATCCTCCTCGACCTATCAGCGGCGTTCGACACAGTCTCCCACCGCACCCTAATACGCAGACTCTACGACGCAAGAATCCAGGACAAGCCCCTCGACTGGATCCGCTCCTTCCTCTCTGGCAGGACGCAGCGGGCCAGACTCCCCCTTTCCTCTCGGACCCCACACCTACCACCTGCGGAGTCCCCCAGGGCTCCTCTCTCAGCCCGACGCTCTTCAACGTCTACATGGCTCCACTTGCCCCCATCGTCAGAACCTACGGACTCAACATCGTGTCATACGCAGACGACACCCAGCTCATCCTCTCCCTATCCAACGAGCCCAACACCGCCAGACGCAACTTTCGAGAAGGCATGGAAGCCGTCGCCAAATGGATGAAAAACAGCTGCCTACAACTAAACACCAACAAAACAGAAGTACTCATCATGGGCCCAAACCCCGACGCCTGGAGCGACACCTGGTGGCCCCCGCACTCGGAAACCCGCCAACCCCCACAGACCACGCACGCAACCTGGGAATCATCCTGGACTCCGAGCTCAAAATGGACCGCCAGATCAACTCTGTCTCGTCTTCCTGCTTCCACACCCTCCGCCTCCTTCGTAAGACCTTCAAATGGATCCCCCTCGAACACCGAAAGACCGTCACTCACGCCCTGGTCACCAGCAGACTCGACTACGGCAACGCACTCTACGCCGGAATAAACAAAAACCTCACCCGCAAGCTACAGAACATCCAGAACGCCGCCGCAAGACTGGTCCTCAACCTGCCAAAACACTGCCACATCTCCCAGCACCTGCACACACTCCACTGGCTCCCCGTCGAGGCGAGAATCACCTTCAAGATGCTCACCCACGCACACAAGGCCCTCCACGGCACCGGACCAGCATACCTGAACAGCCGACTCAAATTCCACGCACCCCAAAGGACCCTACGATCAGCCCAGCTCTTCTACGCCGTGGTCCCCGCACCAGAAAGACCAGATCGGGAGGCCGCTCCTTCTCCTTCCTCGCGGCCAAAGCATGGAACGCCCTTCCGCTCCACCTCAGACAGACAACATCGCTCCCCATCTTCGCAAGAAACCTCAAAACCTGGCTCTTCGACAGACCCCCTCCTTGATGGAATGGAACCTGCACCCCCCCCACCCCTAGCGCCTTGAGACCCTTACGGGTGAGTAGTCGCGCTTTAACAAACCCCTGATTGATGGTTACTTACTGGGTTGGGTGCTGCAGGAGTCTTGCTGGACTAACAAAATAATATAAAAAAATCTTGAAAAAATGTCAATATAGAAACATAAAGACTCACACATGACAAAGAACATGATTTTCTTTCTATTTTTAAACCACAAAAGGCGATTCTGAAAGTAACCAATCTTTAAAAAATATTTTATATTTGTTAGCAATTTTTTTGTTGTTTTTGAAAAAAGGAATTTAACTTAAACTAGAAAAAAAGGCATGAAAACCTGGTGGTTTAAAAAAAAAAACAGAAAAGAAATACTGACTGGAAAAGTGTGCTCCATTACTAGCTTGTTCTGAGCAGTGGTAGAGTGCTCCCCAACTACCACAATAGTTATGCACCTTAACAGTAAATCACAATCTGCTTGAGTAGCAACAATTGGTGCAGCTGATGTAGATGGTTGTTCAACATCTTGTTCTTTCAGTGCTCTAGTCCGGTGGCATTGATGAATCGAGGCATGTGTTTCCACAGACTGGTGGTCCCATGTGAGTACTTTTTTCCTGTTCCACCTGAAAATTGTTTGTTGCAAATGGTGCATTATACAATCTTGGCTGTAACAAGTTTCCCATTAAGGAATTACAACAAATTTCAACACCAGTAATTCCTTGTTGAGTGGTTTATTCTCCTCATCCCCTCCACCTGGAGATCTCTCTCCTCTACTAATGCTATTTTAATTTCCCTTTTTTAAATGACAACTAAATGTCAACATAACAGGCAATGGGCAGCACAGCAAGTGAGAACAACTAAGTGCTTCTCCCAAATGCATTTCAAAGGGTGAGAACTTTGAACCAATCAGAAACCTTTCAAAGGTGTATTGTTGGTCTTGCAGTACTTTGGCGATTCTCCAATGGGATTGTAAAATGCAAAAACAAGGCTATTTGTATACAAAAACACTCAAGAGATCCTCATAAATCTGACCTGGTTAGAAAACCTCTAGTACCAAAGTTAAATAAAAATGATTCTTTCATATAAAACACAACTTTTTAAATTTTGCAGCAGTGATGTACTATGTGAGGTCATACATATATATATATATATATATGTTACTTTCCCCTTGAAAGAATGGGTGAACTGGTCGACATCAGTGGTGCTTTGTATGATGTGTACCCACCGTGGTAAGAAACATCTACTATGAGCAAGGATAAAGTGCACCTACTTTGTAATTATTATTGGGTCAACTGATGTTTAAAATCTACATACAATGATGTCGGCAGTTAAAAGAAAAGAACTTACAGAATCATCCATGTCATTTGATTGTTATTCTTGAAGGAGAGGGGCCCAAACTTAATAAAGACTTGGTATTGGTTTACCTTCCAGGAAACGACATTGAAAAAGACTTGGTTGCCGAAACGCTTCTGTCTTAATAAATGGAACTGACGAGCTGCAAACCTGCTGAGTGCTCCTTTGCATTGTGTGGCATCTTGTTGGACAGATATTGACGTGAAGCCATTTTCACGTAGGAGGCACCGGTTTTTGAATGGTTTGGCAATGGAGTGGCAATTGGTGACTGAGTTGTAATTTAACTGCTATAACCACCGCAGCTGCAAGGAGACCTCATGCCCGCCCACAAAGAGTCGGACATTACCAAATGGATGAGTGAAGGTTACTAAATCTACACTTGCGGGTACGTGATATGACTTGGGGCAGATGCGGTTTAACAAGGGGCAGCCGCAGTTCATGTTGGAAGTGTTACTTTACCCTTGAAAGAATGGGTGAACTGGTCGACATCAGTGGTGCATTATGGAATGTGTACCCACCGTGGTAAGAAACATCTACTATGAGCAAGGAAAAAGCGCACCTACTTTGTAATTATTATTGTGTTACCTGATGTTTAAAATCTGCATACAATGATGTCGGCAGTTAAAAGAAAAGAACTTACAGAATCATCCCATGTCATATGGTTGTTATTCTTGACGGGGGGGCCCAAACTAAATAAAGACTTGGTATTGGTTTACCTTCCAGAAATCGACATTGAAAAAGGCTTGGTTGCCGAAACGCGTCTGTCTTAATAAATGGAATTGATGAGCTGCAAACCTGCTGAGTGCTCCTTTGCCTTGTGTGGCATCTTGTTGGACATATATATATATATCTACAACGTGTGCCTTCCCTACGGGTTTCGGTCTCCTGACCTTCTTCCTGGAAAAATTGGCCATATATTGTTTGCATTTGAACTGTTGACCTTTATATCATTGGCCCCTCCCTCACCTGGTCAAGCCAATCGGGATCATACCGATGTATTCTGGTCTCGGTAGTTCCTCAAAGTCATCACAATCCGGTAAAGACAACAGCTGTCTAAATATTAGTCCCTCAATGGGCCGCATTGTTCATGTTCCATATTATGCTGGCATCCGCGCCTGAAAGCTCCTGGTGAGCCTAATATAAAAGGCAAACCGGGAATCTCTACGCATCGATCTGCGGTAGTACATGCCACCTCCATTCTCCTAGCAGCATGTTGCTCACTTTAACGAGGTGGTGCAGTCTCTGTAACGGCGCTGGACTAACTCCGCCAATACATCGAAAAACATTCCTCACGTGTCCCATAAAGGAATAGAGACACACTCTTCAGTAATCTTGCATTTATTTAAGCTAGAACATGATGGCATTCGAACTGTTGACCTTTATATCATTGGCCCCTCCCTCACCTGGGCCAACCAATCGGGATCATACCGATGTATTCTGGTCTCTGTAGTGCCTCAAAGTCATCACAATCCGGTAAGGGCAACAGCTGTCTAAATGTCATTTGAGATGCCATCAGTGATGTCATCAGTGATGTCACTGACCATGTCATGAGTGATGTAATATGTGACGTCATCAGCAGTGCATTGCGGGGGCGCGAGTTATAGTTAGCTGAACTAACTATAACGGGGGAATTTCATGGGTTTTGTACGAGTGCAATGTCCAACTAACTATAACTGTCCCTAAAACCTATGGTTTTTTCAGTGAATTTGTAAGGTTTTTTAAATGCTAATTTCTAACTATAATGTGCCTGAAACCTATGGTTTTTTCAGTGAATTTCAAAGGTTTTTTAAATGCTAATTCCTAACTATAACATGTCTGAAACCTATGGTTTTTTTCAGTGAATTTCAAAGGTTTTGTAAATGCCAATTTTTAAATGTATTAATTGTTATATTTATTTTTTTGATACTGATTTACAACATTTTTTTAAACTATTTATTTTTAGATATTTTATTTTTTAAATTACATTGTAATTACATTACAAAATATACTTTCTCAGAATGAATTACTTTAGTTTAAATACTTTGCAAATAGGCAATAGACTTTTAAGTACAGTAGTTACAGTTGTTGCAATGGGCAACACAATTTCAAACACAATGCAACATTGAGCTCAATGTGAATTTCTAGTTAAATGCAATTAGTTACTTTATGGATTACTTTTCTAACCACAGGACTGGATCCTAGATTCAGTCCTGGGACATCTCCTGTAAACAGTTGAGTAAAAGCGTTTTGGTTACAGTAGTGATTTTTAAGGAATATTATTGTATTTTAAAAGTTGACACTTAGAAACTTCTTCACATAGAATCACCAATGTTATCCTATGGGAGGAAATTCACTTAGCAGGTAAGTAGTGTTATCGTTACTTTTTCTTACTCATTGGTGGATCCTGGATCCAGCACTGGTGCATCTCCTGTAAACAGTTGAAAGAATGCGTTTAAGTCATACAGGCGATTTTTAAGGAATATTTGTAGCTTGTGAAAATCGACACTTTGAAACTTTTCTGCTGAAAACCAGACAATGGATTCCTATGGAAGGAAATACAAGTTACTGGTAAGTACGGTTAGAATTACTTTTCAGGGTCAGTGCTGGGCTAAAAGATGCAGCACTGGGTTCTCTCCTGATAACAGGTGAGTAAATCGGAATTCGTAGTTCGGCTGATTTTAGAGGAATATTATAAAGTTCCAAAACTCCACACACAGAAGAATTTCCAAGTGAAACCAGTCAATGTTAGCCTATGGAAGGAAATTCAAGTTACTGGTAAGTACGGTTAGAATTACTTTTCAGGATCTGTACTGGGCACAAAGATGCAGCACTGAGGTCTCTCCTGATAACAGGTGAGTAAATCGGAATTCGTAGTTCGGCTGATTTTAGAGGAATATTTGTATGTTTCAAAATCGACACAAACTTTTTCAGCAAAAAGCAGGCAATGATATCCTATGGAAGGAAATTCAAGTTACTGGTAAGTACGGTTAAAATTACTTTTCAGGATCAGTACTGGGCTCAAAGATGCAGCACTGAGGTCTCTCCTGATAACAGGTGAGTAAATTGGAATTCGTAGTTCGGCTGATTTTAGAGGAATATTATAAAGTTCCAAAACTCCACACTTAGAAGAATTTCCAAGTGAAACCAGTCAATGTTAGCCTATGGAAGGAAATTCAAGTTACTGGTAAGTACGGTTAAACTTACTTTTCAGGATCAGTACTGGGCTCAAAGATGCAGCACTGAGGTCTCTCCTGATAACAGGTGAGTAAATCGGAATTCGTAGTTCGGCTCATTTTAGAGGAATATTATAAAGTTCCAAAACTCCACACTTTGAAGAATTTCCAAGTGAAACCAGTCAATGTTAGCCTATGGAAGGAAATTCAAGTTACTGGTAAGTACGGTTAGAATTACTTTTCAGGATCTGTACTGGGCTCAAAGATGCAGCACTGAGGTCTCTCCTGATAACAGGTGAGTAAATCGGAATTCGTAGTTCGGCTGATTTTAGAGGAATATTTGTATGTTTCAAAAATCGACACAAACTTTTTCAGCAAAAAGCAGGCAATGATATCCTATGGAAGGAAATTCAAGTTACTGGTAAGTACGGTTAAAATTACTTTTCAGGATCAGTACTGGGCTCAAAGATGCAGCACTGAGGTCTCTCCTGATAACAGGTGAGTAAATTGGAATTCGTAGTTCGGCTGATTTTAGAGGAATATTTGTATGTTTCAAAAATCAACACAGAAACTTTTTCAGCAAAAAGCAGGCAATGATATCCTATGGAAGGAAATTCAAGTTACTGGTAAGTACGGTTAAAATTACTTTTCAGGATCAGTACTGGGCTCAAAGATGCAGCACTGAGGTCTCTCCTGATAACAGGTGAGTAAATTGGAATTCGTAGTTCGGCTGATTTTAGAGGAATATTATAAAGTTCCAAAACTCCACACTTAGAAGAATTTCCAAGTGAAACCAGTCAATGTTAGCCTATGGAAGGAAATTCAAGTTACTGGTAAGTACGGTTAAACTTACTATTCAGGATCAGTACTGGGCTCAAAGATGCAGCACTGAGGTCTCTCCTGATAACAGGTGAGTAAATCGGAATTCGTAGTTCGGCTGATTTTAGAGGAATATTATAAAGTTCCAAAACTCCACACTTTGAAGAATTTCCAAGTGAAACCAGTCAATGTTAGCCTATGGAAGGAAATTCAAGTTACTGGTAAGTACGGTTAGAATTACTTTTCAGGATCTGCACTGGGCTCAAAGATGCAGCACTGAGGTCTCTCCTGATAACAGGTGAGTAAATTGGAATTCGTAGTTCGGCTGATTTTAGAGGAATATTTGTATGTTTCAAAAATCAACACAGAAACTTTTTCAGCAAAAAGCAGGCAATGATATCCTATGGAAGGAAATTCAAGTTACTGGTAAGTACGGTTAAAATTACTTTTCAGGATCAGTACTGGGCTCAAAGATGCAGCACTGAGGTCTCTCCTGATAACAGGTGAGTAAATTGGAATTCGTAGTTCGGCTGATTTTAGAGGAATATTATAAAGTTCCAAAACTCCACACTTCGAAGAATTTCCAAGTGAAACCAGTCAATGTTAGCCTATGGAAGGAAATTCAAGTTACTGGTAAGTACGGTTAAAATTACTTTTCAGGATCAGTACTGGGCTCAAAGATGCAGCACTGAGGTCTCTCCTGATAACAGGTGAGTAAATCGGAATTCGTAGTTCGGCTGATTTTAGAGGAATATTTGCACAATGGTGAAGGAAGGGGGTGGGGCCTGAGGTGACATGTCTGCAAACACGCCCTGTGGCGCGTTTTAAGTTGGAGAATTAATTCCTCCTCAATCCCGAGGGTCCCTAGGGGCCAACTAGCCCACCAGATACCTCCAGTATGTGCCAGAGAGCTGTGTTGTAGAGAGGTGTTCAGAGGCCACGCCCCTTTTTACAACACTCTGCAATGCAGCTCCGTGGCGCTTACTGGAGGTACCTGGTGGGCTAGTTGGCCCCCAGGGACCCTCAGGATTGAAGGGGATTTAATTCCCCATCTTAAAACGCGCCATGGGGCCTGTTTGCACACATGTCACCTGAAGCCCGCCCCCTCCCTTCACCACTGTGCAAATGCGCCCCGTGGCGCGTTTTAAGTTGGGGGATTAAGTCCCCTTGAATCCTGAGGGTCCCTGGAGTCCCACTAGCCCACCATGTACCTCCAAAAAGCGCCACAGAGCTGCGTTGCAGAGAGGTGTAAAAAGGGGCGTGGCCTCTGTACACCTCTCTGCCATGCAGCCCCCTGGCGCATACTGGAGGTTCCTGGTGGGCTAGTTGGCCCCCAGGGACCCCCAGTATTCAAGGGGAATTCGTTCCCCCTCTGCAAACGCGCCAGGGGGCGCGTTTGCAGAGTGGTAAAGGAAGGGGGCGGGGCCTGTGGCACAATCGGTTTTTTTTTTTCCCCCCGAAGGGGGGCTGTGTGGCCCCCCATCCTTTTTCCTTTTTTTGGGCCTTGGGGACCCCATCCCCCAGGACCTTACCCCTTTTTTTTCTTTTTTTTTAAAAACAAAACGGGAAGGGGGCTGCATGGCCCCCCTCCCGTGGCCGATTCCGGCCCCGGGGACCCCATCCCCCGGGGCATGGCCACACTTTTTATGATTTTTTTAAGGAGGGGGGCTGCGTGGCCCCCCTCCTCAGGCCTCCTTTTGCCCCGGGGACCCCATCCCCCGGGGCAGGCCTTTATTTTTTTTTTGTTTCTTTATTATTATTTTTTTGGGGGGAGGGGGGCCGCGTGGCCCCCCTCCCGGGCCACTACTTGCCCCGGGGACCCCATCCCCTGGGGCTGGCCCTATCCTTTGGGGACCGTGGGGGGACCCCAACTCCCCCACGGTCCCGCTGGCTCCCCGCGTCCTGCGGGAGCCGGCATTGCTTTTCCACATGGGGAGCTGCTAACATGCAGCTCCCCGTGTGGAAAAGCAATCTGCTTTGAATTTTGGAAGAGAGAGCAGGTTTCCTGCTCTCTCTTCCAAAATTCAAAGCAAGTTTGCTATGGCAGGACGGGAGCCGCGAGGCTCCCGTCCTGTCAAACCAAACAGCAGTGTCCCGGGGGTAGGCACCCCGGGACACTGCAGGAGCCGGCCCTGGGGGGTGGCGGTCCCCATTGCCATCAAGGGCTCCAGGAGGGGGGCCACGTGGCCCCCCTCCCTACATCGTGAAAGCCCCGGGGAGGTGGTGGTCCCCGGGGCTTCGGGGGTCTGAAACGGACCCCCACATTTGTTTAATTAGTGCCCCGGGGAGGTGGCGGTCCCCGGGGCATGTGGGGGGCTCGAGCCCCCCCACACAGGTAATTTAATAAAAAAAAAAAAGATGCCCCGGGGGTGGCGGTCCCCGGGGCTGCGGGAAGGCCCAGTGCCCTCCCGCACAATTTAAAATTCAAAGCCCCGGGGGGTGGCGGTCCCCGGGGCTTGGGGGGCCTTAGAGGCTCCCCAAACCATTTTTTATTAACCCCTGCATGCCCCCGGGACTTGGCCCACCCGGGGGCCAAATAACAAAGAAGCGCGGGAGTCCGCGCTTCATTTTTTTTTTTGTATCGGCTGGATCCACGCACCCAGCGCGTTTTTTGCCGATTTAAAAAAAAAAAATAGCAGGCCTAGGGGGTCAGGGTGTTTCTACCCTGCCCACTTTTTGCATTTTACGCAGTTGTTTTACTGCTTTCTTGTTCCTCGGTTCTACCGAGGAACAAGATGGCTGCCAACACTTCCTGGTTTGGAGTGTTGACAGCCAATTAGCATGCAGCTCGTGATCGGGAGGGTGCGCGGATCCACCGCGGCCATAGATATCGAAACTTTTATTTTGGATTTTCTCAGCAACTACTCAACGGATTTACACCATTTTTAAAAGGGTGCTTTCTGAACCAAGCACTACCTTTTTGCCAAATTTGGTGTAATTCCGTTCAGCAGTTTTTGCTGTAGCCTTGCATAAAGTTTCCTATGGGAAATTGATTTTTTCACTCTTATTTTTTTAATTTCTCCGCAACTACTGAACGGATTTACACCATTTAAAAAAAGGTCGCTTTCTGAACCAAGCACTACCTTTTTGCAAAATTTGGTGTAATTCCGTTCAGCAGTTCGGGCTGTAGCCGTGGCTAAAATTTCCTATGGGAATTAACATGGAGAAAACATGTTTTGGGACCCCCCTTTTTTCTCGGCCCCTGCTTGATGAATCACCCCGAAACTTTCAAGACAGGAGCGGACCGGAGTGCCCCACTAGTTTTGAAAATTTCGCGATGATTCGTCAAACGACGCCAAAGTTATTGGGAATAGAATGTTATGAATTTCCTATGGATAATAGGTCCTAACTATAACTATCTACTGGCGACCGCCAGTAGATAATATATATATATATATACATGTATATATATATATATATATATATATATATACATACACACACACACACACGCACACACACACATACATATTACATCCCTGATGTCATTATCCATGAGTGTAAGTGTTTGGTAAAGGTTTCTGAGACTTAAAGATATATATATATATACTAAATTGCTATTCATTCTGCACTACTGAGTGATACTATTTCTAACATATGTCATCTGAATGGGCTGTGAGACTGTCTGAATCTGTATGTGTATGGTTGTCTGAGAGGCTGTATGGGTGTGTGAGTGGGTGTGTGAGTGGCTGTATGGGTGAAAATGTGGGTGTGAGAGTATCTGTGTGGGTGAGTTAGGGGCTGTGTGAGTGGCTGTGGTGGTGGTGAGTGAGTGGGTGTGTGAGTGGCTGTATGGCTGGATGAGTGACTGTGTGTGTAAGTGGCTATATCGGTGACTGAGTGGCTGTGAGAGTGGCTCTATGGACCGATGAGTGTGTGTGAGTGGCTGTATTGGTGTATGAGTGGCTGTGTGAATGGCTGTATGGGTGGATGAGTGTGTGTGTGAGTGGCTGTATGGCTTACTGAGTGGGTTTATGGGGGAGTGACTGGGTGTGTAAGTGGGTGCATGGTTGACTGAGTGGCTGTTTGAGTGGTCTATGGGTATCTGAGTTGTTGTATGGGTACCTATATTGCACAGTAAGTGTCTTTGAGAGTGGCTGTATTTGTGAGTGAATGGGCGTGTGAGTGCTTGCATGGATGTGTGAATAGGTTTGTAAGTGGTTGTGTAAGTGAGTGAATGGGTGTGTAAGTGGCTATTTGCATGAGTGAATAGCTGTTAGTAACTGTGTGGGTGAGTGAGTGGCTGTGCGAATGACTGTATGGGTGAGTGAGTGGGTGTTTGAATGGCTCTATGAAGGAGTGAGTGGGTGTGTGAGTGGTTGTATGGGTCTGTGAATCGGTATGTGAGCAGTTGTGTGGGTGTGAGAGTAGGTGTATGAGAGGTTGTATGGGTTGTGAGTGGTTCTGTGTATGATGTCATCAGTGACATCATTTGAGATGTCATCACTGATGTCATCAATGAAGTCACTGACCATGTCATGAGTGATGTAATATGTGAGGTCATAAGCATTGTACCGCGGGGTGTAAGTTATACTTAGCTCAAGAAACTATAACTGCTAAATTTCTATGGTTTTGTACGTGTGAAATCTGAGCCTAACTATAACGTCCCTGTAACCTTTGTTTTTGTCAGTGAATATCTAAGGTTTTTTAAAATTCTTTTTTCTAACCATAATGTCCCTGTAACCTTGTTTTTTTAGTGAATTTCTAAGGTTTTTAATGTTATTTCCTAACTACAACCTCCCTGTAACCTTTGTTTTTTTATTGCATTTCAAAGTTTTTTAAATTTTATTTTCTAACTATAACCTACAACCTTTAAGAGTGGGTGTGTAAGTGGCTGTATAGGTCAGTGAATGGGTATGTGAGAGGCTGTATGGGTCTGTGAGTGGGTGTGTGAGTGGTTTTGTGGGTGTGTGAATGGGTGCATGATTGGCTGTATGGGTCGGTGAGTGGATGTGTGAGTGGCTGTATGGGTCTGTGAGTGGGTGTGTCAGTGGCTGTATGGGCCTGTGAGTAGGTATGTGAATGGCTGTATGGATCTGTAAGTGGGTGTGTGAGTGACTGTATGAGTGTGTGAGTTGCTGTGTGGGTCTGTGAGTGAGTGTGTGAGCGGTTATGTGGGTGTATTTGGGTGTGTGAGAGACTGTATGGATCTGTGAGTGGTTTCGTGGGTGTGTGAGTGACTGTATAGGTATGTGAATGAGTGTGTGAGTGACTGTGTGGGTTTGTGAGTGGATGTGAGAGTGGCTGAATGGGTGTGTGAGTGGGTGTCTGAGCGTCTGTGTGGGTGTGTCAGTAGCTGTGTGAGTGACAGGGCCAGAACAGAACCTCACGTAACCCTTTATCCAACAAGAGTCCATAGTTTTGCAGAAAATGTCTACCCAACTGGAGTACTTTCTGCTGGTTAATTAGTAAGTGCTACCTCATTGGGCAATTGTCTAGTGCATTTTCTACACTACAGCTGTGCAATGGACTATGAGGAAATGTCCATATAGCAAGAGTATGCAGTTCCTTCCAGAAAAGGAGGAGCGAATATGAGGTCCGTCAGACTCAAGGGGAGTGGAAGGTGGTCCGCGCCCTTAGGAAAAGGAGCCATTACACAACCAAATGGGTTTCATGCTTCATCATAGGGCATGCTCCTCATCGGGCCGGTGCTGCAATGCCCGACAGGCTTAAAGGGGGCTCTTAATTGGAGATCTATTTTCCCAATGCAGTATGTGAAGTGTGAGTGTAGGGGCTTTTCTGTAGATTGGTGTGAGAAAGTGGATATGTGTAAGGAAGTGCATATTAAAATATACTAAGTAGTCCTCTAGACAATATTTCTAATAGGGGAGTCTACTTGTCTAGTTAAAAACGTGGTGGCTATCACCAGACGCAATGATCTATGATAGCTTTGAAAAGGTAAACATGGGGGGTGTGGTCTGGCCACCAGAGGAGATGGCTGCCTAAGTCGCGGGCTCTGCCGGGAGAGGAGCCTTTATCGACAGCTATGTACTCACCAGCACTGCAAGGGCTTCACTTTTGCTCAGTTTTGCCTTGTTGACACTTGGGGAGACGTTTGCTCGAGGTTCCGAGGTTGTGCGACGCTCAAAATGATCCTTTCCATCACCGCCGTTCTTTAAGGTGAGCGTGACGTCAGCTGGCCTGCGCTCCTTCAGGAATCCTCGGTCCTCGCATGCGCAGAGGCCGAGGTTTCTTTCACTGCCTTCGCCTCTGTGGGCGCGTCTCTCCCAGCTGACAGGAATTGCGGGCGGAGCTACGAGACGCGTCCATCTTCATGTCTTCCGGCTGCAATAACGTTACAATTTAAAAGCCTCACAATACCTCTATTTCCAACAGCAGTGAAGCGCGTTCGCTTCCCTCATGCAATATTATTTACCTCAAGTATATTCAAAAGTATTCTCACTGAAATTGTTTTCCTGAAAGGTTGCCAATATGCGCAAGGTAGACTAATATAAAAACTTATATAGAAATGAAGCGCATTTTACAAGCCTCCAGATAACTTTATTTTGTGAAGTGCGTTCGCTTTCTTAGCGCAATATCAAGCACCTCAACTATATTTTGACTGACACTATTTTACGGCTTAAAGGTATAACCCCTGAGCATGAAACATTTACAATACAAGTGAGGAAAGACTGCAAATATGCGCAAGCTATACCAATAAAAAGCTTAATGATACTCATGGTACAGGAAGCACGCTACTATAGATAATGTGAGACTACGACCTTGGTATTACATGACAACTTCAAAGTAATGGTCACTAAGGAAATTTAAATTCAACCAAAATAAACTACATCTAACTCCATAATGCACTAATAATATTCTGCAGACATACTTTGCTATATAACCTCACGTTTGCTGCATCATATATAACTGTTGGAAGAGATTATATATTCTGAGGAGCCTATGATGTGATTTCATTTTTTGATGTTTTAGACTTCTGACATCTTCACATAAATCGCCATTGAGACTTGTGTATTCATCCTTGTTTCGCTGGCAGTTCCTCACCCGTCTGCTTTCACTCTTAAAACATAATTTTCAGGAGAAGTTCATATACTTCATATAAAATTCTGCCTTACACGGTGTGTTAAGCCTTGCACACTACCTGACATCTGTGACATTTCTAATTAATTACATCAGGTAACTTCCAAACCACCGAGGCTTGCCCCGGTAGTCAGCCTTGATTTCTGTTGCCAACATTTTCTAAAAGTTGTGTCCTCATTAATAATTTCTACACAATCATACCCTCAATAATTTTTGATCATTTAGTGAGGACATTAATTTGAAATACAATTGTAACGGTCTACATTGCGTACCTACGCATTGTTGTGGAGTCTACTCTTAATGTCAACCAGCAAACACGGGTCTACTTCTTCTGCACCCCTTCTATTTGCTGAAGTTCTTAAAAAACCAAGCAAAATGCCTACAAAAGAAACTACTTCCTCTACCAAGGCATCATCTCCGAGGGTCAGTACCTCTCCACAAGGTGACACAATGAATCGTATACTGCAGGAAATCTCTACTGTTAGTCGACGACTAGAAGATATGGACGCTAATATATTATCCCTTGCAGCTGAAACTAAAACTATCAGTGCAGAACTTGCGGGATTTCATACGAAAACTGATGAATTGGATTTACGACTGACAACAGTGGAAAGTCGACTTAACGAAATACAAACCAAGAACTTTTATTTCTTCGCAGTAAGATCGTTGACTTGGAAGATCGCTGTAGGCGAGACAATATTCGCTTCTTTGGCTTTCCAGAAACAATTGAGGGTCAAAATGCTTGGTTATTTCTCTGCGATGTACTTCCAAAATTAACTAGTATCACATTCAATCCTCCATTAGAAATTCAAAGAGCTCACCGCATTGGACCTTTACGGAAAGATCAAACAACTCGACCGAGACCATTAATTGCTTGTTTCTTGAGGCATGAACAAGTTAGACAATTACTAACTGCAGCAAAATCACAAGGTTCCTTCTCATATAATGGCCATGTCATTCATATGGCTGCAGACTTCTCTAAAGAGACCAATGATCGACGCAAAGCATTCCTCGCCATCAGGCCTCAATTAAGACAGATGGACATTAAATACAGTCTATTTGAGCCCGCTCGCTTTCGTATCACAAAGAATGGAGACTCTAGAGACTTCTTTTATCCAGTGGATTTACAACAATTCCTAGATCAGATGAAATTACAAGACATGGATACATTGGACGCTTCAGCTGATAATACTCATACGCACTTAGGTTCTCCACAACAGCGACTTGATAATAGAAGACGTAACTTTAGTAATTCAAGGCACAGAGGTAGAGATATTGACCGCTCAGTCCGTATCTCAGATGACAAGTCTTCAGCGTTGCATATTGTTTCTACTTTCACACAAGACCAGCAAAGAGATAAATCTCGCTCTCCTCTGAAACCAGCCTCCGATGAAGATTGACAATAATGATTTTCTTGACTTCAATTTGCTGCAAGTAATTCATTTTCTTAACCTCAACCTGAGATGAACATTTGTATTTTTCTCCTTGAGTAGGGTTGATTATTCAATTACAGGTTCTATCCTGTAACTTGAAAATATGTTTCAATTTCTTATAACTTAATATTATTGAATATCATCTTTAGTATATTGTCTTCCTATGCATTCAACTACACTGTTTTGTTAGAATGTTCTATTATGAAATATTGTGCGCTATTATTTCTTTCCATTCATATCTTTACACACCTTTTATTTAACATATTTTCTCTATTATAGGTATTTACTTAATCTCTAATTTATATATATTCATGCATTATTCTGAATGTACTTATATTAGATATTCAACGTATTTATTACACTAATTTCACCATAGTTTACTGATCCTATTTTCTTATACTGTATATGTAATTGTATTTCCTATTTATATAAATCTAAGGTACTACTATGGTTTGTATTATGATAGTATGTATATTTTATCCAGTTACAGGTTATATACTGAAAGTTGAAAACATGTTTAAACTTTATATACTTTCACATAATTAAATATCATTCCTAATGTATCATTTTACTATGTTTTAGACTTAGGGGCCAATTCCGATTCGGGCCGGAAATCTCTCAGACCGAGCCGGACCCGGAGAGATTTCCGACCGAATCGGACCCGTGCAGCCCGACCGAACGAGTACGATGCGCACGTATGCCATCGGACTCGATTCGGTCGGACTCCCATTGAAGTCAATGGGAGCCTGTCGTACAACGCGTACGCGGGCTCCCATTGACTCAATGGGTGCGAGGCGGACAAGGGCGCCCCCTACAGCGTGTACACGGCGAAGTGACTCGCGCCGTACACGCACAGGTAGGGGGGACCCATGGGTCCCCCCTGTGTGCGACTCGCGCGGCTACGCATACAGGGGGTTCCGACACGGACCCCCAAAGTACGGCTCCGACTGCTCTTTGGAGCCGGAGTGCGCGGCTCGGTCGGACTGCTCGCGGCGCGCATCGTACTTACCCGGCCGGGAAACGTCTCCATTGCACGGTGCGAGTCGAGTCCGAGCGAGTCGGTCGGTGCGGTTAGACCCAGGAACGAGTCGGTCGGAGCGGTCGGGACGCCCGGACGAGTCGGTCGGCGATTTCGCATCGTACTCGCTCGCCCGGACAAGCGTACGAATCGGTCGGGAAATAGGGCTCCGAATCGGATCCGGTTAAGCCGAATCCGATTCGGAGCCCTACCGGCCGAGATCGGAATCGGCCCCTATATCGTTTTATTAGGATGTTAGCTTCTGAAATATTACATAATACTGTCTAATTCAATTTATATCTTTTTTATATATTCTATATAATATTTTTTCTCCCACTACAGATATTTAATCATTTTCTAATTTATAGATATTTTCCACTATAATGAATATCTGTATTTCTACCATATTACACGTTTATTATAAGTACAAAGTACTAATTTTATTATTATCCAATGTTAGTACTCTCTTCCTTTATATCTGTACTCATACTTTCTCCTCTAATAGCTTGGATATATTATATTAATGTATTATATTATTATGTCATTCTTTGTTACACTATATCATTGTATTGTTGTGATCGGATGTTATATTATGAAATGCGCTGCGACACTGTCTAATTCTTTTCTACATTTCTATATCAATTTTATTTAACGCACTTCTTTTACTATACCTCCCCAATCACTCTTTAATTTACATATCTTTATGCAATATAATGAATGTTTTCTCACCTGATACAAAACATATTTCTTATAAATACTATGGGCCCGATTCACAGAACTAATCTGAGACAAAATCCTAAACTTACTACTTTTGGTATTCACAGAAGGCATTTAGTAGTAGTAAAGTTAGGATTTTGTCTTAAGTTTGTCTTAAGTTTGTCTTAAGTCTGTCTTAAGTCTGTCTTAAGTCTGTCTTAAGTTTGTCTTAAGTCTGTCTTAAGTCTGTCTTAAGCCAAACTTAAGACAAAATCCTAACTTTACTACTACTAAATGCCTTCTGTGAATACCAAAAGTAGTAAGTTTAGGATTTTGTCTCAGATTAGTTCTGTGAATCGGGCCCAAGATGTGCATTTTGTTATATGTCCTCACAGCTCACTGCTCTTATTCTCTTATACTATATTTGTATTCATATTTTATCTTTCCATAGCTATTCTGTATTATTATATTTTAAGTTATAGTATGATATATATATTATCTATGCCCACTCGTACTTACTATCTTTCTGTCCGGGCTCCTCTCCACGGTGGTACCCTGGGAGAACCAGACCCGCGGTTAACAGTTTAATAGTTTTGGTGATTGAATCTTTTTCTATCATTTACATATCTTAATCGCTCTCCTTTTTCAACTCTTATTACATTTACAAACTTTTTATTCTAACATTTCAGTCATTTTTTGTTCTACTGACTTTATCTACTCCCATTAATAACCAGGGGTTTCCCTTTTCTATTTTTTACCTCCCCTTTTCTCCTTTCTCTTAACCTCCTCTCTAATCTTTGGACATGTCTACTACGACACCAACACATCCTCTTTCTGTCCTAACATAGAATGTTCATGGTCTTACTCATTACATTAAACGGAAAAAAGTGCTATCCTATCTCCAATCTAAAAAAGCAGATGTTGCATTATTACAAGAGACACATCTAAATGCATTGGAATCCGACAAATTGTGTAGAGACTGGGTAGGCAAAGTGATTCATAGTAGTATACAGAAAGATGATCCGGCACATAAAACACCCACTCGCAAATGTGGAGTTGCGATCCTTATACACAAATCCCTCCCGGGCTAAGATATCAAAGACATGGACAGATCCTGATGGCCGTTATGTATTTGCCAAGCTACGTATCAGAGATACATATATTTGTGTAGGTTCAGTCTATGCCCCCAGCGGAACAAAAAAATTGTTCTTTCTCCATCTGAACCGCTTTCTAACAGAGATTGGTGCATCTCATTGTCTTATAGGTGGTGATTGGAATATCGTGAGAGATTCAGTCCTAGACAAAACAGGTCCATTGGACAAAAGTAATGCAGCAGACAGAGCATTAATGGATGACATACTAACAGACCATGGCTTAATTGACCACTGGCGTCTCTCACACCCATCAGATACTGAATATACATTTTATTCCCCAACACATGGCACCCTGTCTCGTTTGGACTATTTTTTAGTATCCCAGGGAATGATTCAATCGGTTCAAGACTCCTGTATCTTTGAAGCATCATTATCTGATCACTCCCCGGTTTTCTTGGCTCTAGAAATTGATCTACCCAGACCAGGGCGCAAACCTTGGCGCATGAATATACAAAGACCTAAATCTCCCAAGGGTAAAACTCAACTACAAACTTACTTTCAAGATTATCTTTCCACAAATCAGGGTTCTGTAACTTTAAACAGAATGATATGGGCTGTGGCTAAAGCTACTATTAGAGGTCAATTAATGCGTGAAGCAGCATTGTCTAATAAGCGGAATGCTGCACGACAAAAAGAATTAGAGCAGGAAATACTAATATACACCCGCTTATATACCAAGACACCAACTTTACGCAATCGCAAATTTTTAGAACAAGCCCGAATGGCATTAAATGGACTCTTTACCTCTAAGGCAGAATTCGCCCTTCAAAGAATGAAAACAAGGCACTATGAACAAGGTGAAAAGGCAGGCAGATTGTTAGCGGCACAATTAAGACAAAGAGAAGCAGCTATGACCATCTCAGCTATCAAATCGTCGCAAGGTACTATTCTTACTAGGCCTCAAGACATAGTAAATGAATTCACTTCTTTTTATACATCACTTTACACACCTGAGAAGCAAATAGACATGGAAGAATTGATTAACTTTCTTTCACAGGTGGATCTTCCTCGTCTTTCTGATGAAGGTAGAGCCCTTCTCGAAGGAGAGATTAGCAAAGATGAAATCACACAAGCCATATCCAATCTATCCTACCATAATGCTCCTGGGGAGGATGGATTTCCATCTGAATTCTATCGCTGGTCGGGATATAATGTGGTTGATACATTATATGCTGCATTCCAGGAAGCTGAACGAGATCACTCCCTGGGTCCTATCTCTAAGAAAGCAATAATTGCAGTACTTCCTAAACCCGGAAAGGACCCCCTACTTTGTGCCAGCTATCGACCCATTTCACTTCTGAATTGTGATATTAAAATTCTTGCCAGTATTCTAGCCTCTCGTCTTAAAAAGGTATTGCCTTCCTTAATTCACCCAACCCAAGTGGGGTTTGTTCCAGGGCGTTCTTCTAGGAACCACATACGAACATTGACACATACTTTATGGCATGCCAAAAATCTTCCACAAGATGCATTAGCTTTATCATTAGATGCCGAAAAAGCCTTTGACCGCATAGAATGGAATTATCTTTTCAAAGTGCTAGAATGCTTCGGCTTAGGGACTCAGTTTATCAAAAAAATACATCTCTTATATGATAATCCTTCTGCACAAGTAAACTGTGGGGGTTTTCTATCAGACCCATTTCCCATTTTAAGAGGCACTCGTCAGGGTTGCCCTTTATCACCACTTATTTTTCTTTTGGCATTAGAACCTCTGGCAGCCACTATTCGTCAATCAGAAGAAGTCATGGGCATCAATCTCCCCATAGGTAAATCCAAAATGTATTTATATGCAGATGACACTTTACTCACTCTCACGGATCTTCATCGCTCTCTACCATCTTTGCTCCAAATCATAAATACCTTTTCATCTTTTTTTTTTAGGTTATAAAATAAATTGGGACTAAAGCGAAGCTCTACCAATTTCGGATGGTACCACAAAGGCTGCTATTCATGGTTTTCCTTTCCATTGGCAATCCTCACATCTTAAATATCTAGGTATACTAGTAAATAAAGGTATGGAATGTATGGTTTCAGACAATCTTAATCCATTGATTTCTCAAATGCAACGTGATTTTGATAAATGGAAAGTTCTGAATCTTTCCATGTGGGGAAGGGTGAAAGCTGTTAAAATGGTTACCTTACCATGTTTTCTACATACCTTAGGCATGCTTCCTCTCCACATCCCCTTATCTACACTGAGACTTATAGATTCCAAAATAAAATCCTTTGTATGGGGTACCACAAAACCTCGTTTAGCTATAACTAAATTAAAAGCACATCACACTTCCGGAGGGTTAAGTCTCCCTTCAATTGAACATTATAATCTGGCATTACAACTCTCTCAACTATCCTACATGTTACCGGGGATCTCTGATGTCCCTCAATGGGTTCATGTAGAACGGCATCTCTTAGCCAGTGAGCCAGGCATTTCTGCATTATATGGTATTCAAATTACGCGTCTAAAATCTCAAAAATCCAATTTTATCAGCAATGCTCAAGTCCTGGCAAAGAGCACATCGAATATTAGACTTAAACCCAACTATTCATGAAAAAGCCCCTATTTGGAACAATTCCAGTATTCGCATCAATCGGAAAGTGCTATCCTGGCCATTATGGCATTTAGCAGGTATTCATACGCTAGATCAGCTTTTCCACAATGGTGATTTTAAATCCTTCACCCAACTCAGGGAAGAGTTCGGTCTTCCAACGCATCAGTCTCTGAAATATTCTCAGCTTCAGCAATGTTTGAAAAAATATTTCCCTTTATCTTCTTCAATACTTCAAACTTCACACATAGTCACATATTTAAACATTTGGGGTAAACTCAAAGGGGTAATATCAGGTCTCTACAAAATTTTTACGCTACACCTTCACTCTCAATCCCTGTCACATACGCTACAACTTAAATGGCAAAATCGGCTTTCAGTATCTTATACCGATGGGGAATGGGAGGACATTCTGGAAAATTTAGACAAAGGCACCCGTGAAGTTAGACTAAAATTCTGCCTTTTCAAAATTCTCCATGAATGCATTGGTCCCCTGCAAAATTACAGAAAGCTGGTTTACTCACACATGCTAACTGCTGGAGATGCCCTAATATCAATTGTGACTCCACACATATTATATGCGACTGCCCAATGATACAACCTTTTTGGACCTATGTGGGTACAATCTTACGATCTACAATGCCTCTATCTCTTCCGCTTAATCTGCTAATATTCTTCTTCATGATCTCCATCTCTCTCCACAACTCTCCAAACCCCAATGTTGTCTCTTTCATACAGAATTGGCCACCGCAAAAATTTGTATCTTACGTCATTGGAAATCCCAGTCTCCTCCTTCACAAGAAGAATGGCTGACAACAATGATACACACAACATCACACGAAAAAGTGATTTACAATCTCCAAAATCAAACTGACATATTCCTTCAGGTTTGGTCACCATTCTTAAATATGAATAGTGATATTGATATTGATGTAAATATCCCCAATGATGTTATTTCCCTACCTTAGTCCAACTCTGTCCCCCCTTTACCCTCTATCCTTTCCCCCTGGTTATTCTATTCTATTTTACTTTATTCTATTTTATTTACCATATCTTATTTTATTCTATCTCAATTTCTCTTATCTTATTTTATTTCCTCTCTCTTACATCATATTATACTATTTTATAACTACTTTTCTTCCTCTACATGTCCACATTACTTACTATCTCAAATTTGATTCTTATACTTATTTAATTATTTACTCAAGTATTTATTCACATATATATATATTATATGTTTATTACACCTAGTACTTACTACCTATGTATATTCTTGCTTATAATGTATTTATTTGTCTACTATGAATTATTACATGTTAAATGCTACTACCATTGCTGTTCTTGTGATGAATTTTTGCAAAAATACTAATAAAAAAGTACGAAACAAAAAAAGAAAAGGTCGACATGTTTCTTGTCATTGGTAAGTCAATACTGATCGGTTGACAGTTTGTCAGAACCAATTTTACTCTAATCTACACCGTGGTTGGAATCTGGGTATATCAAATAATATCCATTCACAAATGACCTATATTTGCTATGGTAATTGATACCTTGACCTTGTTTCCTTGTGTAAGGAGAATCAAGTCCTTGTGAAATGAGAAGCCAACCTGTATTGAGAAATAAAATCATGACATAAGCCACCTGCACAGCACAGGTGAGGTGGATGTATTATCATCTTAGTGCAGCATGCGTCATAATTATACAGCATGCTGCTATCAGTGTATGGTGCCTATAGCATAGCAGAAAGCAAGGCACACAGCAAAACAAATCAAGTGACACACTGAAATATTTGCAGGCAATTACATTTCACACACTAAGTTGTAAAAGGATATAAACGCATCCAATTAGGTTAGCAATTCTGCCTCCTCGAGTGGGAGCAGAGAGTACGCTAATTCAGCATGCTTAAATTAGAGAAGGTGGTGAGCTGCAATCTAATGGCAGGGGTATGGATCCAATGCGGCGACCTGTATACAAACCAAAAGGTAGTACTTACAAAGTCGTTGTGAAGACTCCACCGGACGACCTATCCAAACTCTTCTGCCTCTGGAGTGGTGGAGCAGGAGTATGGGTCATCTTAAACCCCCATTGTAAATGGTTAGCAGGTGAATCAATTTGCCGTGCACTGCAAACCTAGACCGTTTCAGTGCCATATTAAGGGAACGCAGGACCCCACAATGATCCCCATGGGACTTCCGATTTGGGGGAGGAGGGGCGGTTCTTTTGTAAAGCAGAAACTGGGGTGTCTGAAGTGGGCTGATAGTGCATGCGCATGGGCGCAGCCGGCGGGGAGTGGACAGGATGTTATAACCTCGCCATCTTGGAGTGGAGCAGATCTGCTAGGGCGTCCTAAAATGATGGTGTCAACAAGAGATGGCGGGAAGGTCCCTGCTAAATAGTTACTTGTTCCTCTAGTGAGCCATAGAGCTGGCCATACAGATAAAGGACCTCATGAGCCAGCAGCTCCAGCTCCTCTGCAGAGAAGGCAGGGTCCCTCTCACCTGCTTGGCTTGACATGATTGCTCCCAGAGATGGCAAACGGCAGCTAAAGTGGAGGAGGTCTTGATAGCAGCAATGAAAGGAGGCAAGTGAGTTATTTTTCAAACCATGGCGTACATGCACGCCACGTATGTGGTCATCAGCATAGTCGGACATAGCCATTTGGCAGCGACAGTCACAATCGCCAACGTTAGACTATGGCTGCGTCTGCCGTGGATGAAACCGCCCACTGCACGGTCGACTTACGCTGGCTTCGGGAGGTTCAGAATGTCCTATATGCGAGGTCAGGTATCCGCCATGTTAGCCATTGGAACCACATTATTGATAACTGTTAAGTGCATCACCACCACTACAATGTGTTGTAACATGTTTATATGATATTTTACTCCATTGTTCTATAATTTCTTTTGCACAAACATCAGTGTACTGTATTGCTATGCAGAAACGCTATATTACTGCAGTGTACTGTACACGGTGATGGAATTTTGTGAATACTATTCAAAATTTATAATAATAGGATACTCATGGTACATGTTTGGATGTATAATGTGTACATTTCTGTAACAGACACGTGAAGTCCGCGATGGGGTTTATAGATGGATGTTGGACAGTAGACAATTATTATGTGAATTATGTGTAATGCTTTCTGAACCAGTTATAGTTTGTCACATTACTTTTGGCTTACTCTACATATATTGTATTGTATTGTATTGTAATTGCATTTATATAGCGCTTGCTACCCCTGAAGAGGCGTCAAAGTGCTTTTTCGGCGAGTAGCGTGCTACTCCGGAACCCATAAAGGATTAGTGTTGGATTAGTAAAGTGAAATATGAAAGTAATTTGAGTGGTGGATCGGTTAGTCAGGTATTTGGATTCAGAAGGATAGCGGAGGGATAGAAGAGGGAAAAAGGTTTGCATTTATATAGCTCTTGTTACCCCTGATGGGGTGTTGAAGCGCTTTTTTGGCGAGTAGCACACTACTCCGGAACCCATAAAGGATTAGTGGTGAATTAGTATAGTGAAATATGAATGTAATTTGAGTGGTGGATATTAGTCAGTTATTTGGATTGAGAAGGATAGAGGACGGATAGAAAAGGGAAAAAGGTTTGCATTTATATAGCGCTAGTTACCCCTGATGGAGTGTTGAAGCGCTTTTTGGTGAGTAGCACGCTACTCCGGAACCCATAAAGGATTAGTGTTGAATTAGTATAGTGAAATATGAAAGTAATTTGAGTTGTGGATATGTTAGTCAGTTATTTGGATTGAGAAGGGTAGCGGAAGGATAGGAGAGAGAAAAAGGTTTGTATTTATATAGTGCTTGCTACCCCTGATGAGGTGTTGAAGTGCTTTTCAGCGAGTAGCACACTACTCTGGAACCCATAAAGGATTAGTGGTGAATTAGTATAGTGAAATATGAAATTTGAGAAGTGGACATGTTAGTCTGTTATTTTGATTGAAAAGGATAGTGGAGGGATAGAAGAGTGAAGGATTTAGACTTTTTTGTTTGTTCTGGAGGTCATAGCAGTAGGAGGAGGCTTGGGATGAGTAAAAAGGGATGTGAGGGGAAGAGTTAGAGGGAAGAGTTTAGAAAGGCTTGTTTTGGGGGATCGGTATAGCAAAAAGAGGTGTCTGATGATGCAAGGAGGGGTAGAGTAGGGGCGAGTCTAGAAAGGGTTATTTTGGGGATCATAGTAGTGGTATGGGTTTGGGATGAATGAGAGAGTGGATGTAGAGGATATATAGATAGAGGTATAGGGTGAGAAATAGGGTAGTGCATTGGAAAGAGTAGTAGACAGAGGTTTGAGATGAGTCAGAGAGTTGAGGTAAAAGATATATTGAGAGAGGTATAGGGTGAGAATAGGGTAGTGCATTGGATATGCTGAATTAGAAGAAAGTAATAAATATATAGATCCATAATTACATGAAAAGTATATAGATGCATAAAGGAAGTAAGTATATGTAGATTAAAGATATTGATAGAGGTATAGGGTGAGAAATAGGGTAGTGCATTGGAAAGAGTAGTAGATAGAGGTTTGAGATGAGTCCGAGAGTTGAGGTAGAGGATATATTGAGAGAGGTATAGGGTGAGAAATAGGGTAGTGCATTGTGTGCTTTTTTAGGAGAAAAGTAATAAATATATGGATCCAAGTACATGGAAGGTATATAGATGCATAAAGAAAGTAAGTATATGTAGATGCAAGATGCATTAGATAAACTCTGGTTTTCAAGTGCTGTTGTACTTAAATGTTTTTTTTTTAAACAATTATTTTACATGTTTATACAAAGCAATACACATATATAGGTACATATCTATAATACAAATAAATGCTTATGTACAGAGGGATATGCTGTATATTTCTGTTTACGTATGGTGCTAATGTGGGGAAGAGCCAATTCTTGAGTAGTTTTCTGAAGATTAGGTGGTTGTCCGTGAATCTTATGTTGGGGGGTAAAGAGTTCCATAGTTTGGCTGCTTGAATAGAGAAGGATGTGTTGCCCATGGTTTTTTTCTTGTATCTTGGGATTTTGAGGTGAGGTGCCACTCTAGAGCGGAGGTTCCTTTGTTGAATGTGTTTGGTGATTTTATTCCTGATGAAGAGTGGTCCCATTCCATGTATCGCTTTGTGAGTGATACAAAGCAGCTTGAATGTGGATCTTCTGGCAACCGGTAACCAATGCAGGGCTTTCAAGGCAGGGGAGATGTGGTCTTGTGGTTTGATATGCAAGAGTAGTCTGGCAGCCGAGTTCTGAATCTGCTGTAGTCTTTTCATGGTCCTTAAAGGTGATCCGTGGTATAGGCTATTAGCGTAATCGAGTTTGGACAGAACAAGGGAAATGGTAGCTTGGACCATGTGTGGAAATCCCAAATGGGGGAAGATTCATCGCAGAGTTTTTATAGTAACAAAGCTTGATCTTGCTAGTTCATCCACTTGGGCATTTATCGATAGCTTGGAGTCCATGGTCATTCCGAGGTTTCCTACTTACTTCTATATTTAATGCGGTGATCCCAGTTCATCAGGCAAGCGGGTCATAATGTTCCCAATCGTCACACATGAGTATTTCCGTTTTGGAAGCATTCAATTTGAGATGGCTCCAAGTCATCCATTGATCCACGGCTCGTATACAACTGAAAATTGGCGAGTTTCCAATGTCTTTGGGGCATTCCAGTAGAAGGAGTATTTGTGTGTCATCTGCATAGTTATAGCACATGAGGTGAAATTGATTGATCAGTACCGGTAATTACTTCATGTAGATGTTGAAAAGTAGATGATAGAGCCTTGAGGGACCCCTGCTTTTGTGGAGTACGGTTTGAACGAGAAAGGTGGGGTATGGATGACATTTGTTCTGTTTTGAAGGTAGGACGCGATCCAGTCTAGAGCAGTCCCCTCTATGCCAGCTTTGTAGAGTCTTTGTATCAGAGTGTCATGGTCAACCGTGTCAAAGGCAGTCGAGAGGTCCAAGAGGAGTAGCGCAGCAACCCCGTTGCGGTCAACTGTGTTCTTCAGGTCATTCCAGATGGCAAGGAGGGCAGATTCTATGCCTCTTCCTGGACGGAATCCTGTTTGGAAGTCTGAAAGTATGGCATTCTCTTCCATGAATTGTGGCAAACGCTGCTCTTTCTATCAGTTTGCCCAGGAAAGGTCCATTTGTAATGGGTCTGTAGATGTCAGGGTTCAGCGGGTCCAAGTTTGTTTTCTTCAGTAAAGGGTGCATGTATGACTTTTTGAGTTCTTCTGGAAATATTGCGGTAGTTAAGGAATCATTGATGATTCTTCTTACTGGAGTGGCAGCAGAGGTTGTTAGAAGAATTGTCTTGAAAGTTTGCGGTGGACACGGGTAAGAAGGGCTGCTGGCAGGCCTGCTTGCTTTGACCAAGTCCAAAAATTCATCGTGTGAAATGTGTTTGAAGGAATGGAGAGGCTGGGTTAGAGTATTCTTGGATTGTTGTTTTGTAAAAGGGTTAGTGCTGGTGCTTTGTCTCTGTTTTAAGTATGAGTCCAAGGTGTCTGCTTTGTCCTTATAATGATTTGCCAGTTTGTCTGTGAAATCATGAGTAACAGGATGAGTTCCTTCTAGGCAATTTGGTTTACGGAATTCATTGAGTATTTTATAGAATTCTTTATTTGCACATTCAGCATTTTGAATTCTGTCTGAATAGTACCTTTTCTTTGCTTTTTTGATAGCTAACTTGTATAATCTGTTAATTTTCTGTGGGCGAAGTTTGTCTTGTTTGGTGTTTGTTTTGAGCCAGGCAGGTTGCAGCTTTCTAATTTGTTGTTTTATGTCTTTTATCTCTGTATTTCTCCAAGCTGCTTGTTTTCTTTTGTTCTGTTGTGTGGTTTTGAGTGGTATCAGGATATCAAAAGCTTCCTGTAGCCACTCATATAGTTTTTGAACAGAATTTATTGTTTCCAGATCTGTACTGGATGTTAGTTTTGTTTCTAAGTGTTCCAAATTGAGTTTGTTCCACGGTCGATAGGTGGATGCATGTAAGGTGGTTTTAGGTGAGTCACTTAGTGTTGTTTTATGTTGGAAAGCAAGCAAATGATGGTCTGACCATGTGACTGGAGTTATAGTTTGAAAGGTAATTAGTTCGGTATTAGCAAAAATGACATCTAGGATGTGTCCAGCGATGTCTGTGGGTTTGTGGACGAGCTGATGCAGGTTCAGTGCGTCTAGGCCAGTGATTATTGTTTTCTGATGGGGCATATTGGGTTTGTCAAACCAAATGTTGAGGTCACCCAGAATGCATAGGTTGGAGTGTATTGTTATCAGGTTTGAAACTGTGTCTAGAAGTGTGTCTGGGAATGTCGCCTTGCTAGGTGGAGTTCTGTAAAGAAGCAGGAAGTTACAGGAGGAAGACAGTGTAGGATTGCATCTGGTGAGAAGAGCCTCACAATTCTTTATGGAGATGTCGTCAACTTTAGTGATTTGTAATATTTGCCTGAACACAACAGCTAGGTCCCCTCCTTTTATACCTTTACGATTTTTGGTGATCGTTTGATAGCCTAGAGGCACGACTTCATGCAGGACTGGAGCCATATCATCTCCCAACCATGATTCAGTTATAAATAGTATGTCTGGTTTTGCGTCAGTGAGAAGGTCGTATATGGTGATGTATGTTTTTAGAGAGCGATCGAGCATTTATTAGTAGACGGTTTAGAGAATGTGTTTTGGTGACAGTGAGACTTTGTTTTGTAGAAGAGTGATCAGTATTGTGTTGGTTTGTAGCAGGTGTGTTTTAGTGCTGGTATTAGCTGTATTAGGAAAGCAATTGTGTAGCTGTTCTGTAACGTGGTCCTCGTCCAGCAGGCTAAGAAGGCATTTTGATGGGTCTGTGTGCGTAGGTGGTAGAGATGGTGTTTGAGAATGAGTTGGTGTGCTGTGTTGTTTTTGAGGTGTAACCTTGTTGTGCATTAGACATGGAGAAGCAACGTTGTGATGTGTGGCACGTTGCTTATATTGCTTGCGTGTGTTTAGGGTGGAAGGTGTATGAGTTAGGGGTGGTGGGGCAGCATGTGGGCCATGTAGTAAGGTTCTAAATTGTCCAATTGATGAGAGGCAGTTAGAAGAGAGTTGCTGTATGTGTGTTAGGTGTGGTGGAAGAGAGAAAGCTTGGCATTGTAGTTTGTTCATTTGTGTAGTTTGAAAGGTGGGTGTATGATTGTATTTTGTGACTAAGTATTATGAGGTGTGCTTTTGTTGTGCTGGTGTGCGTGATATGTTTTGTTTTTGAGGAGTAGCGAAAAGAGGTTCCGATGTATTTGTTTTGCAAGTGGAAGTTGTAAGGTAAACGGGGTGGTGATGTGTTTGTGAGTAGACTTGTTTGCTGCAAGAGTTAAAATGTGTGGTGCTGTGGAGTGTAAGTGTTGTGTTGGTGTGTTATTGTGGTATAAAGAAAAGTAGGGTGTTGGTTGGACAGATGATGGAAGGCTGAGTATAGGTTTGTAGTGATAAAAGGGGGTCTGTTAGGAGTAATTTGAGTGGAGAGTGTGTGTCTGGATGGGTTGTAGTTAAGTATGGTATGGATTGTGGTTGTGTTAGTGATGAGTGGATTGGTTAGTGGTATAGGATAGAGATGTGTACTGTTTGTAGGTGATGGTGGAAAAGTGTGGTAGCTGGTATAGAAGGATATATAGGTGTGGTTTTGTAGTGCGTGCTGGTACATTGATTTGTGCATAGGGATGGTTTGTAGTAAATGTGTGGAGTATATTTGGTGTGAGTGTGTTACTCTTTTTATGGATGTGGATGGTGTAGGGCGGGTATTAGTGTATGAGAAAGGGGGCAGTATTCTTGCCTTAGTCCCGATCAGTCTTGAACAGGCTCAAACAGGCACTCACCCTTGTCCTCTCCACCTTTAGCCTCAACGCCCGGGCTGAGACACCCTAAGCCTTGGCCTTTTATAGCCCTATTAGTCAAGTGACCCCTTCAGCCAAGGGAAACCCTAGCCCTAACCCTATCCAATCACAACACTAGCCCTAAACTCTAGAACCAATAGGAGACCAAGACCTTACAGCTAATCATAGCCCTAGGCCAAGCACCCAATCAGGCACAAAACCCTAATCCCTACGTCCAATAGAAGGCCTAACCCTAGCCCTAGTCCCAACTCTAGTCCCAGCAACCAATCACACAGGAAACCCTAATCCCCACTTCAGTAAAAAGCCTAACCCTAGTCGTAGTCCCACACCTAGTCCAGCAACCAATCATACAGGAAACCCTAATCACTACTTCCAATAGAAAGCCTAACCCTAGCCCTAGTCCCAACCCTACATTAATTGAATCACTGACCCAGAAACCAATCAGAACCCTCAAATACCCAACCAATGGAACACTTACCCTAATCCAATAGAAGCACCAGATACAATCACCAATCAGTGCACACATGTACCATCCAATAGCAGACTATATAAGGTCCCAGTGACCTCAGACAAGGTTTGCTGGCCAGGGAGTTGGAGGCTGCTCCTCTATTCAGAATCTCTTAGGAGACAGACAGGCTCAATCCACACTTTGGACTTCTGCAGGTAAGGGCCTAACCAACTTTGTCCTCTAACAATACTGTTTGTATAAAACTTTACTCACTCTCCTAGACAAAAAACGAGTGCACAATCCCTAGAAAACACAGCTTAAACAGCTCACAGTAGATTACTGCTGTCTCAGAGCACCCTCTGTTCACTCTCTGATGTAGAATATCCCTGTTGATAAGGGGGACAAATTAGGGGGGGTCTGGTTTCACTCACTTGCTAACACAAATTGGAGCTGGGGGTGTATTGCTTAACATGCAGGTCTGAGCAGAGAGCAAGGGAGAAATTAGGAGGGAGAAGCAAGTAGTCACTGGCGAATGTGAGAAAAACCAACAGATTTCGGACTGCAAATCCCACAATTCAGGAGGTTAAATGAACCAGTCACGGGCAACTAAAAACCACAAATTTCTACACAAAACGGGTAAGAAATGATGTAATCATGGACAGGTTAAAAACTTCAATTTTTAAACTGTAACAACCACAAGCAAAACAGTTAAAAATAATGCAATCACGGGTAGGGAAAATCACTTTTCAAATTTAGGAGAGAGACAGCACTAGTCTGCCTCCTTACCACCTCCTGGTCTTTGGTTCACTGCAGTCTGGGGCATAGGGAAACTCCAGCTCGCAAAATGGAGGTGAATGTTTTTGGGGTTCACCCAGCAAACCCTTAATGTTATTCTGGACACTGATCAGTGTTCTAAATTGTTTCCACTCTACACATGGGTACCCTGGGAGAGGGAGGAGACGACAGCCACCAGTGTATTGCCCATTTCCAGACCTTTAAACCATGGAAGAAAGGCATGTCATTAAGAACTTTGTTTAAATAGTGAAACAATACAGAATTTATGTCATCATTTGGAGCCTGATCTCCTTCCTCAAAACACTAATCCCACATGTCTCCCACCTAGTGTGAGACTTATGACAGTATTGCATTTTCTGGTCACAGGTTCCTTCCAGTACACTGTGACCATATCTAGTGCTATGTCACAACCAATGTTCAGTGGAGTACTACAAGACAAGCATTCAGCAGTGATGAAGCACATTGACAGCTACATCCAGTTCCCCAGACATGAGGTTTTAGCCAATGTGAAGGGGGATTTCTATGGATTTGGTTGCATCCCACATATAAGTGATGCCATTGATGGCACCCATATTGCATTAGTGCCACCACAAGTCAAGGAACAAGTTTATCGGAACAGGGCGTACTTCCATCCTATCAACGTGCAAGTTGTCTGCTTACCGGATTTCTACATCTCAAACATCTGTGTCTGGTTCCGAGGATCAGCCCACAATTCCTTTATAGTGCAGAACAGCCCCATTCCCCAGCTGATGTCACAACTACTACCGGAGAGGGCCTGGCTTGTTGGTAAGTATGATCTGTCCTAACTTTGTGTGGGTAATGTGAGGCAGTATGATCAGAAAGTGTGTAACTTATTGTTGCATTATATCTGTTTTCAATATTGGAGACTCAGCGTATCCCAACTGTCCATGATTGTTGGCACCGCTGCACTCCAGGGGACGTATGCTTTAATGAGGCCTATGGGAGAACATTGAGTCCAGTGGAGTGGGCTTTTGGGCTCCTGAATGCCAAATTCAGATGTCTGGACAAGACTGGGGGAGCCATCTTTTACTCACCCGGGAGGGTGTGTAAAATCACAGTGGCCTGCTGCATGCTTCACAACATTGCCCTGCGGGGGAACATCCATTATATCACAGAGGATGGAGACCATGAAGTGCCACTGGGTGAGGATCCTGAAATGCCAAATGATGATGATAGAGGTGAAGAGGAAGGAGCTGACTTGCATCAAGAACTCATCAACAACTGCTTCTCATGAGTGTAAGTATGAGTTGTGATGACTTTGACTATCAAAGCAACTCTTGTTGTGATGTTGTGAGAAGTATGCTTAGGGAAAATAGTAGGAAGCTAAAGCTCTGGCAAAATCTGCTGAAAGGTGTTTGTGGAGGAAGGTTTTGACACATGCTCACTTTGTTGGTGTAGCTTTGCTTAGCTTAGGTTTTTGTAATGGACTATGTTCTCCCGAAGTTGACTATGTGAATTGTGTCATAGGTATGGTTTCATAGCTGATCTCTTTGTTTTGGTCTCTTTTAGGTACCTTCACCATGGCATCTTCATTTTGACATTTCAGAGTTGTGACATTAGCAGGTATATGATGCTGTTTGGAAGTATGAAGTGGGCATGGATTGTTCCTGGGAATGACTGTCACAGACTTTAGGCGTACAAGTCCTGTACCAAGACAGCTTGCACAGTGATAGGATGGAAGTTAAGAGGGATCCATTAGACTTGTTCCTTGTCTTGTGGTGGCCCTATTGCAATATGTGAGGCATCATGTGCTCCAACAAAATATAGTTGTGGGGCCAAATCTTGCTAGTCTCCCTTCACATTGGCTAAATCGTCATTGTATAGAAACTGTATGTAGCTGTTGATGTGTCTTCTCATTGTAGGCCAAAGTGTTTGTGGCACATCACTGACATTTGGTTGTGACATTCCACAGATGGTGCAACACTGGATTGGAATGACCCTGTGATCAGAAACTGTTGTACTGCCATGTGTCTGTTCATTGTTTTAAATGATGTGGGATTCCTTTTGTGAGCTAGGCGAAATGACTCCAGCTTATGACATATACCAATCTTATTTTGCCTATTCAATAGGAAATTGTCTTTTGTAACCCCTCCTTCCAAGTTGTTAAGATCTGCACCTGAAAATGTGTTCACTGACAGAATTTTTGAGTCATGTACGATTTGCTATGTTTCTGAAGTCATGGCAGCCTATGATTGGAACAATGGAATAAAGATGTATCAAACCAGACACTTGTAAGTAAGTGCTGGTGTGACATGGTTGTGATCCTGAGTTAAACAACGTTTACATGCAACATATTCATGCTTACACAGTAGCTTGTTTTGGCATTGTAAAGTTCACATGGGGGTACATATATACATTGCTAGATGTGAGAGACACCACAGCAGGGAATGAGTTTTTGACTAGTGTATTTATTGCAGTGACAAGGACAAAATAAACATAGTGCTAAACCAAATAGGGAAAACCAATAGTGAAGAAGTCAATCATGGTGAATGAAACCATAGTTGTAGATGACAAATTGTTTGAAGTCCAAAGTCCAAAATCCTACTTCCATCACAAATGGAAAAGTGACCAGAAATAGACCACAAAGTGAATGTGTTGAACACACTGGAGGAAAGTCGGTGTGAGGTTTCTTACTGGTGATGGTGGGTGTCTTGCCAGCTGCACCTCTTAGATTTTTGGGTGGATGTCCCCTCTTGCCAGGGTTGGGGGACCCACTGCTGCTGAGACAGGGGTGTCTGCAGACGTGTCTTCCTCTGACAGGGCCTCCCTTCCTGTGGCTGCCACAGGTGTAGATGGGCTGGATGTAGTTAGACCACAGGAAGAGGTAAATAGTGATGGAAAAGCTCTGCAGAGGGTGGTGTGAATGTCCTGCAGCACCCCAATGAGCTGGCCTATGTTGGTGTTGTGGGTGGCCAGCTCCTGGTGTATGTCCCTCTGCAGCTGCTTCATCTCCTAGATTTCTGTTAGTACATGGCCCATCATGCCTTAGGACTCCTGATAGGCTCCCTAGACTGGGTGGCCTGGGTGTGAGTTGCCCCAGTGGCCTCACTTAGTGGCCCACTGTGAACTCCCACAAACCCTACCCACTCAGCCCTGTACCCTTGGCCCAGCGTGCACCCTCCCACTGGTTCCTGTTTCCTCTATGACTCGGTTGGTGATTGTCACCTCAGGATTCAGTATTAAGGGACACAATATTGTGTTGACTGTGCTAGGTACACAGGTTGAGGGACAGGGATTGGCTGAGGTATTGCGGCTGGGGATGGTGGTGTTGTCGGCATAGTGAGACTCACTGTTGCCGTCTGCCGAGGCTGACCAGATGTGCCATGCAGGTCCTCCACGTAGACATCTCCAGGACTGTTTTCATCACTGAGGGCTTCATCTGGGGGTGGAGTGGGATTCTGTTTGGTGGCCAAGCTCTGCCCAGGTGCTGTGCCAGATCGACCTGTTGAGAAATAGAGAACATTGTTATTGGTGGAAGTGGGGTATCTACATCCAAAAGGTTTGTGTCACAGTAAGTAGAGACCTAGGAAAAACAAAATAGGTAGAGATTACTACTGTGATATATTTCTGTGGTATTGAACTTGTTAGGAAGACATTTGGAGACATTCAATACATCTATCAGAATTGAGCAGCTCATTAGATGTGCTGATATGTTGCACTTTGGATTTAGGAATGAATATGACATCTCCCAAACATTGAAGGCAACACAGTGGAAAGGTAACGTGTATTTCATAATTCCAAGGCCTAGCTGTGTACAATGCAGGCGATCACACCACTTGGTTGCATCTTCAGCATTAGTCATTATGTGAGCATTGCAGAGTCAATGGATCACCTGACACTTCTAAACAGCTGAGTTACCTTAACTCTTTGTGAATATTTGAGGTACACACTTGGTATGGTGTCACTTATGCCATCAACAGTTTCAGTTCATAAGACCAGGACAACATCAAGCTAACTAGGCAGAAATGTCTCTGAGTAGAGCATTGTATGTAGTTTGCTTTGTTCATGAGAAATGAACAGCAGTTGTAACATGTGAGACAGAGGAAAATAGGCAAACTCACTATTTCATCTTGTTTTGAGTAACAGAAACAGGGCCTCATGGTAGTTGTAATAATTTCAATCTCTACTTGCCAACACTTGACAAATGGTTTAGTTCATGAGAAGTGGAAATCAGTTGTAACATGGCAGACAAGTTAAAAAAAGGGCAAACTCACTATTGCATCTTGTTTTCTGTTGCAGAAACAGGGCCTCATGGTAGTTACAGTCCTTTCAATCTCTACTTCCCAACACTTGAAAAATGGTTAGTGTAACATACCTGTTGCCAAAATGCGGTTTGGGTGGACCATACATGAACATATTGACACATACATTGGATCCTGGGAATTCATAGTAATACACTTACAGACAGCATTCCAACATATGCATGTAATGGAGATTGATACATGTGATCTTATATGCAAAATACACATTGAAACAGACAATCAAACATCTCTGATACTTTGATTGCTGCATGTTAGGAAAGTAGATAGAGAACACAATAGCAAAAGTTGAGATGAGAGCATACAGGACATTAAAGTGTTGTGACAGTTAGTGAGTGTAAATTAACAGACTCCACTCCCCTAGGTACTCCTGTCAAGCCCTCAGAATGCAGGATGGCCAAGACCTTCTCGTCCCAGGGAAAAAGTTGTAATGGGGCACTGGGAGGACCACCGCCAGTCTTCTAGGCCACCAGGTGATGCTTGCAGGCCATAGAACGGACCTTCGCCCTCAGGTCATGCCACCTCTCCCCAATTTCCTCCTTTGTGAGCAGGGTGGTGCCTACAGCATTCACTTTGTCGACTATCCTGGACCACAGTTCCATTTTCCTACTGAGAGGAATATGTTGGACTTGGGCTATAAACAATTGTGGCTCTACTCTTATGATTTGATCCACCATGACTGACAACTCAGCCTCTGAAAAACGTGGATTTTTTTGGGCGTAACATAACTAGAAATTGAAGTGGGTGACAATGACTAACAAAAAACACCAAGGGATAATAATATAAAATGCAAAAAAAGTATGTGGAGAGTGTTAAATGGGATAGGGAAAAAAGGGCTGCCTTATCTCAACAAAAAAGAGTGTGGTCTGTCTTGCTGTGCTGCAGTGGAGAGGCAAAGGCTCATGGTCTGGGATGAGGTTAGTTTTATAGTGTGATTTTCAGGTGTGTCCACTTGGCCAATGCATACCAGCTGTCTTGTTTTAAATCCATCCAATGGGCACTGTTCTGGTGCTTTGCTGAGAGCCTACCACAGCTGCCTCTCGCCATCGGGGAACTGCTGCTAGGGGACCGCCAGTACAACTGTGTTTCCGTAAATGGGTCGGTGGAACCGCGGCCCTGACAGCATCAGAGTATTCACCGCCAACATTGCAGTCCGCCGCTGCACAGGCAGGAACCACTCCATCAATAGTGGTAGGTGGTTCAGGCTGCATGCATCGTAATACGGTGGGCGGAAGACCGCAAGCTCAATGGCCTTCTTCAGGCCACCGACACAGCGGTACGGCAGTAAGAAACCCAAACTCATAATCAGGCCCTATACATTTTTTATTTGTATGTGAATGTAAACACCTGGCAGTATATGTCTATATTTATGTTAGTTTGACTGAGTGAGTCATTATATATGGGTGAGTGAGAGAGTGTGTGAGTGGCTGTATGGATGAGTGAGTGTGTATGTGAGTGGCTGTATCAGTGACTGAGAGGCGGTGTGAATGACTCTATGGATGGGTGAGTGGGGGTGTGAGTGGTTGTATGGGTGAGTGAGTGGGTGTGTGAGTGAGTGGTTGTATAGGTGAGTGTATATGTGCGTGGCTGTATGGGTGAGAGAGTGGCTTTGTGTGTGACTGAATGTGTGAGTGAGTTGATGTGTGAGTGCCTATATGGGAGAGTGAGTGGATATATGAGTGGCTGTATGGGTGAGTGACTGGGTATATGAGTGGCTGTATGGGTAAGTGACTGGTTGTGTGAGTGGTTGTATGGCTGAGTGCCTCTCTGAGTGGCTGTATGGGTGAGTGAGTAGCTGTGTGAGTAGCTGTATGCAAGACTGCCTGGGTATGTGGGTGGTTATATGGTTGAGTGATTGGGTATATGAGGGGCTATATGGGTGAGTGAGTAGATGTGGAAGTGGTTGTGAAAGTGTCTGAATGAATGAGTGAGTGTGTGTGTGGCTGTATGGGTAAGTGAGCTAGCCAGGTCTGGTGGCTTAGTGGACTAATGCATCCACTGTAAGGGCCTGTGTTTGACCTCATTGTCACAGGGTCAAACCCCAGTGGATCCACTTAGCCTTTCATCTTTCTGAGGTCGATAAAATGAGTACCACTGAGTTGGGTAATAATAAACATCTGTTATTCATCACCAAGATACCCTTTGCGGTGAACGTGCTCTTTACAAATACACGTAATGTTAAGTGATTAGGTGGTTGAGTGGTTGAATGGGTAAATGAATGAATGTGTGAGTAGCTGTATGGGTGAATGACTGTGTGTGGGAGTGGCCATATGGGTGAGTGAGTGGCTGTATGAGTTACCGTATGGATGAGTGAGTGGGTTTGTGAGTAACTGTATGGGAGAGTGAGTGGGTGTGTGAGTGGCTTCATGAGTGAGTGAGTGGTTGCATAGGTGAGTGAGTGGGTGTATAAGTGTCTCTATGAGTAAGTGAGAGGGGGTGTGAGTGGCTATATAAGTGAGTGAGTGGGTGTGTGAGTACCGTATGAATGAGTGTGAGGGTGTATGAGTGCCTGTATAAGTAAATGAGGGATGTGTGAGCCACTGTATGGGTGAGTGAATGGCTATGTGAGAGCCTGTATGGGTGAGTGAATGGGTTTGTGACTAGTTGTATAGGAGAGTGAGTGGGTGTGTGAGTGGCTGTATGAGTGAGTGAGCAGCTATATGAGTGGCTGTGTGGGTGAGTAAGTGGGTGTGTAAGTGTCTGCAGGAGTGAGTGAGTGGGTGTGTGAGTGTCTGTATGAGTGAATGTGAGGGTGTGTGAATTGGTGTATAAGTGAGTCAGTGTATGAGAGTGTATGTGTGAGTGGGTATGTGAGTGGCTGAATGGGTTAACTGAGTGAGTACATGAGTTGCTTTATGAGTATATGAGTGGTTGTATGGGTGAAGGAGAGGATATGTGAGTGGCTATATGGGTGAGTGAGTGCATATGTGAGTAGCTATAAGGGTGAGAGAATGGGTGTGTGAGTGACTGTATGGGTGAATGAGTAGCTGTGTGTGTGGCTATATGTGTGAGTGAGTTGGTACAAGAGTGCCTGTATGGGCGAGTGATTGGGTGAGTGAGTGGCTGTATGAGTGAGTGACTTGGTGTTAGTGGCTGTATCACTGTGTGTGAGTGCCTGTATTTGTGTACAGCTGAGTGTGTGAGTGGCTGTACTGGTGTGTGCCTGAGTGTGTCAGTAGCTACTTGCTTGGGTATGCACCATAAAATGTAAAGTTATGCAAAACCGTAAGGACTAATTACTAAAGTATATTACTCCAATAGATGATGCCATTGATCTGCATAAAATGAAAAAAAACAAATATTAATTAGTATTATAATTTCAAAAATAACGTACAATTTGAACAATGCATAAGAACACAATTGCAAGAAATCACTAGACATTTGCCATGCTGTAAAAGTATGTTGTAATATACACACACATTCCGTTTTCCCTTTTTTACTGTTCTCACTTTGTATACTCATATACCCTAAATGATGTACTGTTGAAAGAGTCATCATTGAACAGTGGGGAAAAAACAATCACATAGGTTGTAGGAAAAAAACTGCACACTGTCTCGTTGCAGTTAAGCAACACTATGCCTTGCCCTTACTACAATTTTCTTAAACAATTGGTTTACCAATAATTGCACTACTAATTAGTGAAATCTTAAGCTAAAAGAGAAACCCTCATTATCAGCATTACTAATAGAGAAATAAGACATACTAGCATGTGGTAAGCCTTGTAAAG
The DNA here is from genome assembly GCA_963921515.1 of Calotriton arnoldi. Classification (NCBI taxonomy): domain Eukaryota; kingdom Metazoa; phylum Chordata; class Amphibia; order Caudata; family Salamandridae; genus Calotriton; species Calotriton arnoldi. The sequence continues at coordinate 164,406 of CAWUFW010008787.1, read as the reverse complement.
TAGAACAGATCAGAAAAGTGGAGGGAGGAAGAAGAAGAGGTTCATTCAGCTTCCAAGAAGTACTGGTTATCTATCAGAAAGGGGGGGAATGAACCACATAAGTCTCAAAACCAGAGTCTCAGAACATTTTGTCTTGGATAACCTCAACCACACGTTCACAGACGGCGGTGTATGTACTCTCCACTTAGTGTGGTTCGGTGGATAGCGTCATGATCGGGTCATCGGGTCTTGTCATTTGAGTGTCCTGTTCTACAAGTGACATCAAAACCTCCACCAGGAGGGAGACTGTCAGGATGTTGACAGTAGTTAGTAGATTAAAATGATCTCCTGTCCTTTAGGTGAATCTTTATTGGGGTAAAAGAATAGGATAGGGATAAGTCTAAAAACAAAGCGGTGTTTAGTGGAGGAGTGACTGGTCCATGACACCTAGTGGTCAGGTCGGCCTGGACCAGCCCCTATGGGTCTATGGCCTTCATCAGGACCAAAGGAAAATATATGGAGGCCTTATACTTCAGGGCTTCCCGGATAGTGTGTTAGAAGTGAGTGGAAGCACTCACCCGTCTTCGCCAGTGAGCACACATTGCTCCAGACGAACATGGGTATACATACGGTCTTTAGGCATGGCAGTGTCCCTGTTCCTCCTGGCTGTATCTTTCTTTCACTAATGCATATCTATAGGAATATAACCATAGCTTCACCATCGACATTGCCGCCCACAGTTTTTTCAGTGTTACACTGGGTTAATTGGGATATTGGCAACATTAGTTTTATCATTCATTTAATGTTTCTACATTTCCCTCACAGTTATAGGCCTAAAGACCGTAACTATAACTACGTTCCATCTGGAGAAAAGTGTGCTTCCTGACGAAGACGGGTGAGTGCTTCCACTCACTTATATCACACTATCCTGGAAGCCCTGAGGTATAAGGCCTATATATATATTCCTTTGGTCCTGACAAAGGCCATAGACCCGTAGGGGCTGCTCGAGGCGAAACATGTCGACCCAACCTCTAGGTGTCGTGGACCAGTCCCTCATCCACTAAACACCACTTTGTTTTTAGACTTATCCCTATCCTACTCTTTTCCCCCACTAAAGATTCACCTAGGAGATACTTTTATTCCACTCACCACTGTCAACATCCAGACTCTCTCCTGGTAGAGGTTTTGATGTCAGTTGTAGAACGGGACACTCAAGTGACAAACCTCATCATGATGCTATCCACCATAAGCCTTATAAAGACATCACCCCTGGTACGCCGAATGATGTCATAAATACTGACAATGGAAATATAACTAATCAAGCAGTTTTTCTTTGCATTTAAGGTTGCTGTCATTGCATTCCGTCCAACCAGTTTCAGTTTTTAAATAGACAGTGTAGTGTCCAGATGTAACAGTAAGTCCTTCATGAAAGATAATAGCCATGCTAGTATAAGATCTTCCAGAAATAGATATTTGTCCTGTTTTGAAGTTTGTAATCTCTGTTTCCAATTTACTTTCATCTGCTCTGCATCATTGTAACATTAACATAAGATATTTTCATTCTCCGTACATGTAATGTTGACATAAGATATATTTGACAACTTGGGCAGGTAGTGTTATGTGGAGCTTTTTTGAACATTATGTCACAAGACACAGTTTTGCAATCCGGTAGTGTTAAGTAAAGAAATCACTCTGAATCTATTTGTGTACTTGACGCGAAAGAACAATCTTCACACTCATGGTTCCATGAGTAACTCAGTCCAAATAAGTCATCAATACATATTTCTTCTTCATCTAAAACTCCAAGGATGACCATTATAAACTCCTAGGCATCCTGTTGGGTGTTTGGAGTAAATTGTACTGATCCACTACCGATATCTACAAGGTCTCGAATGCCTGAAACATAATGTGTTACTGTCCTATCACTATGTACATTTTGCAACAACGCACACAGTGAAGAACACAATCTCTTCTGTGATTTCTGTTCAATTGCATATACAAGATGAGGTCACTGAAAGAATACACTGAGAGTAGCATTTGCATAGCAGTTGACACCAGAAGGGTTTGATAACTGGTAACCCACAATGTCTCCCTCATTCTCAATTTTTTTCTTCGTAACAGCTTTGTTGCTCTTCTTCTTTTCCTTCTTTTGAACAGCATCAGTACAATCCTTTGTAAACTTTCGTTTTAAACAGGTTATGCATTTTTCATAAACGGGATACTGTCCTAAATGAGGGGTGTAAACACTTCTTAACCAATTGTATTCTTTAACACAACTTGGATCTGCACATACTTTCCTGTCATCAAATGCAAATAAATACAAACCATACAATGTTCTAAGTTGAGATAACACTACATATGACATACCGTCCTTAAACAGAGTACTACCAATTGTAGGAGAGTAGGATCTGCTTCACAGGGGTACCCCCACTTTTTGCTGATACTTCACTGGTTTTCGACATTAGTCTGGCTGGGGCCCTGCTATTCAGAACCCCAGCCTAGCTGTTTCCTCTTTAAAAGGGTCTCCATGTGCCTTAGGCACATCACTGATTGGGATCTGGAGTGCCCTTGTAAGTCCCTAGTATATGGTATACTATGTACCAAGGGCATAGGTACCTCAGAGGCCTGCCAGGGGCTGCAGCATATATTATGCCACCCCTGGTAGGCCATCCAAACTGACACCACAGGTCTGCTACAGCAGCCTGGGTAAGGTGGTGCATGCACCCCTTGCTGTGGTATAGGTTACCTATATCACTAAATGCATACACACATATTAACCTATAAGTCACTCCTAAGGCGGGCCTTATCAATCCTAAAGGCAGAGTGCATGGTTCCTATGTGAGAGGGTGCCCCTGCATGAGCAGGGCCCCTCTGCAGCGTTCGGAGACCATCTCTGATGCTGTTTGTAGTGCAGCCTGACCATATACTCTTAAACGCATTATATCCTCGCGGTAAAATGCTAACTATGGAATGGCTGCACCGAAACATGTCGTGTTTGGTGTCAAACATCTTGGAATACTACCCCCCGCCAATTCTGGCGGCGGGGGTAGCATTCCACCCTTCTAGAGGGAAAGGCATGTTAACTCTGACGAGTCCGGTAACTTCTTTCCAGAGCCCTGGCATCACAAAATGGATGCTGCTGCCACAGACACGAGTCTGGCCTCCTGCTGCTGGACGAAACTCCGGCAGGGGAGGCCTGGACAACAGGTTTCCTGTCCCAGGGAGGTGTGACCACCTCCCCAGACAGGACAATGTGTATTGGGGCTGGGCGGGAGCACTTTCGGGTGCTTTGAAGTCCTGCACTGGGGGCACATTTGGTGTCCCTGTGCATACCCCAGTTCAAACCGGATCAGGGGCTTGCAGCCCCTGCTTTGGCGCGAACTGGACAAAGGGAAAGGGGTGTAGCCACCCCTCTGCCCTGACCCACCCATAGGTGGGGCCACAGAGTAGTCCATCCCCTATTTTTAGAATAAAGGTAGGAACCCAGTCCTTAGGACTTTAGATTATACCTGGACGAAACTCTGACATGAAATCCTGGACCTTCGACGCTCTACGACAAGATTAGAGGACTGAAGAATCTCCCTTGGGGTCAAGGAGTGACTCCCCTGCTTGGCAGGCACCAAAGAAGCATCTGTCCGGTTCGCATCACTGAAGCTCCCGTCGGACGCCGAAGTCATCGCATCACCAGAGGTGGATTCTCAGACTTCCCCGAGGCTACCCTGAGTCCCCAGCAAAGCTGAGGCCCGTGGCTATCGTGGGTGACTTGAGACCGTGACCCCTGGACACCGAGCACATTTGCAAGTGCACCATCTTCTGGGTCTCCCAAGAAGTCGTGCTTTGGGCTCCGAGTAGCCCTAGCCTCCAGCACCACCTGCACCGAAGATCACTGGCCCCCACTCCACGAGTGTCCTGTAAGCCAGCTCCACGTGCGGCGTCACGAGGCTCCTTCGCGGTCGCTAGCCCGTTGGCTAGTAGCCCTTACCGAAGGCCAATCTTTTCTTTACTTGGCAGGCTGGTTGCTCCAGGCCTGCCCTCACTTACCCTTGCTGGGTGAGTTCCCCAGACCTTGCTGGTCTGCATCATCGACGATCTACATCTTACTCGAGACTTGCCGTTGCCAAGGCCTGTTGGGTCCAATCTGGTCGCCGACACCTCTGCACTCGACAGACATCGAGCAACAGCCCGAATCCTGCTCCTGGTCGCCGACAACGCCTCCCGGACCTCGTGGCTGAAGAGTCAAGACGACCGTCAACGAACTTGAAGCACTCGACATCGGTGGGCATCTGTCCATCGCCCTCCTGGTCACTGGCTAGTGACCCAGACTCTGTCCCCTCTGCTTTCAGGTTCTTCAGAACTCCGATCCACTCTTGGATCCACCCGGACACTTTTCTCCTGGTCGCCAGCAGCACTTTGCAGCAGATCGCCATAAGAAACAACGACGAAACCCGACCCCGAAAGGCACCTATGCACCCGGCTTCCCTGGGTGAGGTAACACGAGTACTCCGGTGCTCCCGTGGGTAGAGACTCTTCAAAGTCCTAGATCTCAAAGGGTTTTGTCCTAGTCCTTTTTAAAGTGTCCCTTTCCTCTATTTTCCCGATCCCGACTTTCTCCATAGAAGTTAACGGCGTATCGCGGTTGTGTATTTACACTGCACGCGTCTCCCGTGGGTCCCCTGTGTCACTACCTTGGGTGGTTCCTTGTGGTCCAAGCACTTCTAGAGGCTCTAGGCCTAGTGTCTAGTTCAGTCGTGGTTCGCATACCACTTTATTGGTATATGGTTTGGTACGCCCCTAGGGCCCAAACGTGTATTTGTGCTATTACTGTGATTTAAGATCTTATAACCTATGTACTTCGAACTCTAGCCTCATAAAGAGACTAGAGGGGTGTGTTTAGTAATAAATACATATATTTTGAATATATACCTGGTGTGGTGCTCTTTCATTTGGTCACTCAAGAGATTATAGACTGGTAAAACAAGCTGCTTTACATTCCTTCAAGACTTAGCCTGAAGGCTGCTCTCCACAGCTACCACTAGGATAGCTTTCAATAAGGTTGTCTTTAACCTACCTACCATAAGAGTCGATTTGGACTGGTGCAAGGTGCCCACTATAATTAGTGGACAGCATATGCCAGGCCAACTTCTCACATTGGTGTGCAGCGTGTGGGATTCCAGCTTGCTATTGTTTTACCAGATAATCTCAATTGAATTGATCAACTGAAAACCACTAAAGGTACCTAAGGTACATATAATTTAAGCTTAGAATATCAGTAAGTTCTACTGAACTTAGAGTTGTGTGTTAAGGGATAGCACAACCCTTTCTACAACTCAAGAGAGTTTAGTAGGCCACACTAGAGTAGGTAGTGCATACACCACACCACACTAGTAATGTCTTTAAAAGCAGGATCTAGAGATGCCCTGCAGGAAGCCATTGAGCTTCCCCCTCCAAGTATGACACACTCCCATTCTTGGAACTGAGAGCTTTGTGTAACGTGAGGAAATTAAGGACAGGCCAAAGTCCCACCACCCAACACCTCCAGGAGATGTTGGTGGCTTATGATCTTAGTAAGTCCTCAGAGACTGAAGGGGTAGGAGCAGAGGGTGGGCCAGCAGATGAGGAAGGGGCCAGGGGTACTACTACCCCCAGCCCCCCTCTGAAACTGACCAGGAGGGTGACAATGACCCTGACCTGGAAAACCCAATCCCTTCTGGGGAAGATGAAGATGAGGATCTGGAGAACCACACCTTTGTCCCCCAGGAAGGATTATGAGTGTGCTCAGAAAGTCTAGGTCTCCTTCTCAGGAGTCTAACCACTCTGGCACCTCAATAGGGAGCTCTGTTTCTTCTCACAGGAGGGAATCCTCTCATGAGAGAAGAAAGAGACTGGTCCAGTATGAGGAAACTCAACTGGAGATCAGGAAGAAGCAATTGGCTTTAGATAGAGAATCCCTAGATCTCCTTAGGGAGAGAAGAAAGTTGGGACTAGAGTCCCATGGTGGCAGCCATGTCCCTAGAGATAGGGAAAGGTCCTATGACCATAGGAACCTGAGCAAGATTGTCCCTCCCTACCAGAGTGGGGATGATATCCACAAATGGATAACTGCTTTAGAGAGGGCCTGTAAAGTACAGAAGGTCCCTCAGGAGCAGTGGGCAGCAATCTTGTGGCTCTCCTTTGCTGACAAAGGTAGAGACAAGCTCCTCACTGTTAGAGAGGAGGATGCTGACAATTACAAGGTCTTGAAGAGTGCTCTTATTGATGGGTTTGGCCTAACCACTGAACAGTACAGGTTGAAGTTCAGAGACACCCAAAAAGCACAGACTCAAGACTGGGTAGACTATGTGGATTGTTCTGCCAAGGCTCTGGAAGGCTGGTTGATGGGCAGTAAGGTGTGTGACTTCTCAGGATTGTATAATCTGATAATGAGGGAGCAGATTCTTAATAACTGTCAAAACCAGCTGTTGCATCAGTACCTGGTTGACTCTGATCTGACCTCTCCCCAAGAATTGGGAAAGAAGGCAGACAAATGGGTCAGAACCAGGGTGAAGCAGAAGGTACAGAACCAAGGTGGGGAAACCAAGAAGCAAGATGCTAAGAACTCTGACAAGGGTGGGGAGAAGGGTAAAGATCAAAAGTCTTCATCAGGCCCCCAAAAATCTTCTTCTGGTGGGGATTCCCAGTCTACCAAGGGTAAAGGCCAAAGAAAACCATGGTGCAAGGTCTGTAAGCAAAAGACCCACTGGACCAGTGATTGCACCAAGTCCAAAGACTCCAGTCCAGCATCCACCAATGCCCCTAAGGCACCTGTTCCCCCTAGTACAGTTGGTGGAAGTGCTCCAGCAAAGGGTTTAGTAGGGTTCACCCTGGGAACTGAGTTGGGCTCTGACTTAGTCAGGGAGCTGACTCAGGCTGTGTTAGTCTGTGATGGAGGCATGGATGTGACCTCCACTGTGAGTCCCAGTAATCTGGGCAAGTACAGACAACAGCCTTTAATCAATGGACGAGAGGCTTTGGCATTTAGGGACACAGGGGCAAGTGTCACAATGGTGACACAAGACCTTGTGCTACCTGGGCAAGTTATACTTGGTGAAATGTACCAAGTGACCAATGCTAGCAATGTCAGAACAGACCATACTCTGGCAGTTGTTAACTTCTCCTGGGGAGGGGTAACTGGCCTTAAGAAGGTTGTGGTAAGTGCAAACCTACCAGTCGAATGCTTGCTTGGCAATGACTTAGAGACTTCTGCTTGGGCAGAAGTGGAGCTCAGGACCCATGCAGAAATGCTGGGGATCCCTGCAGATGTGTTTGCTGTGACCAGGTCACAAGCTAAACTGTCTAAAACTGAACAGGCCTTGGATTCTGGAAGAATGGACCAAGTGCCTTCCAAGAGGAGGAGTAGTAGGGTTAAGGCAGTGCCTTCCCCTTGGCTCAGGAGGAAGATCAGTCCCTTGAGGGGGATGATCTCAGCCCTGAAGAAGGAACTGTCCCAGAGGAACTTGAGCCTGACCAGGTTGAGTTCTTGGGGACAGGGGGACCTTCTAGGGCAGATCTGAGCCAGGAGCAGCAGAGCTGCCCCTCCCTTGAACCCCTCAGACAGCAAGCTGCTGCTGAGGCTGCTGGGAAAGCTAGTGGTCCCCATACAGTGTATTGGGATGATGGACTCCTGTACTCAGAGAGTAGAGACCCCAAGCCTGGTGCTACCAGGAGGTTGGTAATACCTTTGAAGTTCAGGGGCTTCCTATTGACCCTAGCCCATGATATTCCCTTAGCAGGACACCTGGGCCAGAACAAGACTTGGGACAGAATTGTCCCTCACTTTCACTGGCCCCACATGTCTGAAGACAGTAAGGAGTTTTGTCGCTCCTGTGTAACCTGCCAAGCCAGTGGCAAAGCAGGTGGCACTACAAAGGCCCCCTGATACCACTACCTGTGGTGGGGGTGCCCTTTTAGAGGGTAGGGATTGACATTGTTGGTCCCATGGATCCCCAAACAGCATCTGGGCACAGATTTATACTGGTGGTAGTGGATCATGCCACCAGGTATCCAGAGGCTATACCCCTTAGGACCACTACAGCACCTGTGGTGGCAAGGGCCCTCCTGGGAATTTTCTCAAGAGTGGGCTTTCCTAAGGAGGTGGTATCAGACAGGGGTGCAAACTTCATGTCTGGGTACTTAAAGGCAATGTGGAAGGAGTGTGGAGTTACTTATAAGTTCACCACACCCTATCACCCACAATGCAATGGTTTAGTTGAGAGATTCAACAAAACCTTAAAGGGCATGATTAAAGGGCTCCCAGAAAAGCTTAGGCGTAGATGGGACATACTCTTGCCCTGCCTTTTATTCGCATATAGGGAGGTGCCTCAGAAGGGGTTGGTTACAGCCCTTTTGAACTTCTGTTTGGCCACCCTGTGAGGGGTCCACTGTGCTTGGTGAAGGAAGGATGGGAGTTACCTCTCAAGCCCCCAAAGCAAGATATAGTGGACTATGTACTTGGTCTCCGCTCCAGGATGGCTGAGTACATGAAAAAGGCAACCAAAAACCTTGAGGCTAGCCAGGAACTTCAAAAGGCCTGGCATGACCAAAAGGCTGTCCTAACTGTTTACCAGCCAGGACAGAAGGTGTGGGTGTTGGAGCCAGTGGCCCCAGCAGCTCTCCAAGACAAATGGAGTGGACCCCACACTATTGTTGAGCAGAAGGGTGAGGTCACTTACTTAGTAGACCTGGGAACACCCAGGAGTCCCCACAGGGTTCTCCATGTCAACAGACTTAAGCCATATGTGGACAGGGCAGACATGGGCTTGCTCATGGCTACTGATGAAGGGCAGGAGGAAGAGAGTGACCCACTCCCTGACCTGCTCTCACAGAACCCTGACGATGGGTCAGTTGATGGTGTAGCCTTGGCAGGCAGCCTCACTACCCAGCAACAAACTGATTGTAGGCAAGTCCTCAATCAGTTTAGACATATGTTTTCTCTGACACCCAGTCAGACCACCTGGTGCACTCATGAAGTGGACACTGGGGACAGTCTGCCTATTAAAAACAAGATTTATAGGCAACCTGACCATGTCAGGGACTGTATCCGGACTGAAGTCCAGAAGATGTTGGAATTGGGAGTGATTGAGCCCTCAGATAGCCCTTGGGCTAGTCCAGTAGTCCTAGTACCTAAACCTCACACCAGTGGTGGGAAAAGAGAGATGAGGTTTTGTGTAGACTACAGGGGCCTCAATGCAGTCACTAGGACTGATGCCCATCCAATACCCAGGGCAGATGAGCTCATAGATACTTTGGCCTCTGCCAAATATCTCAGCACATTTGACCTAACAGCTGGCTACTGGCAGATCAGACTAGCTGATGCTGCAAAGCCCAAAACAGCATTTTCAACCCCTAGTGGGCATTATCAATTTGTGGTGATGCCCTTTGGTCTGAAAAATGCACCTGCCACTTTCCAGAGGTTGGTGAACACAGTTCTCACAGGACTGGAGGCCTATAGTGCAGCTTATCTAGATGATATTGCTGTCTTTAGCTCCACCTGGGAGGATCACCTGGTCCACCTCAGGAATGTTTTACAGGCCCTGCAAAAGGCAGGCCTGACTATCAAGGCCACTAAGTGCCAGATAGGGCAGAGTCAGGTTGTGTACCTGGGCCACCTTGTGGGTGGAGGCCAGGTTCAACCTTTGCAGAGCAAGATCCAGACCATCATGGACTGGACTGCTCCAACTACCCAGACTCAGGTGAGAGCCTTCTTAGGCCTGACTGGGTACTATAGGAGATTTGTCAAGGGGTATGGATCAATAGTGACACCCTTGAATGACTTAACTTCTAAGAAAATGCCCAAAAAGGTTCAGTGGACAGTTAGCTGTCAAAAGGCATTTGATGACCTCAAGCAGGCCATGTGCACTGCTCCAATTCTGCAGAGTCCTGATTACTCCAAGAAGTTCATTGTCCAAACAGATGCATCTGAATTGGGGGTAGGGGCTGTACTGTCACAATTGAATGAAGAAGGTCAGGATCAGCCAGTAGCTTTTATTAGCAGAAGGCTGACCCCTAGAGAGAAACGTTGGTCAGCCATAGAGAGGGAGGCCTTTGCTGTGGTCTGGGCTCTGAAGAAGTTGAGGCCATACTTGTTTGGTACACACTTCCTGGTTCAGACAGACCATAAGCCCCTCTTATGGCTAAAACAAATGAAGGGTGAAAACCCCAAACTGCTTAGGTGGTCCATTTCCCTACAGGGGATGGACTTTACAGTGGAACATAGGCCTGGGAGTAACCATGCGAATGCAGATGGACTCTCTAGGTATTTCCACTTAGAACATGAAGACTTAACTGGGCAAGGTTAGTTTAATGTCCCTACGTTTGGGGGGGTTGTGTAGGAGAGTAGGATCTGCTTCACAGGGGTACCCCCACTTTTTGCTGATACTTCACTGGTTTTCGACATTAGTCTGGCTGGGGCCCTGCTATTCAGAACCCCAGCCTAGCTGTTTCCTCTTTAAAAGGGTCTCCATGTGCCTTAGGCACATCACTGATTGGGATCTGGAGTGCCCTTGTAAGTCCCTAGTATAAGGTATACTATGTACCAAGGGCATAGGTACCTCAGAGGCCTGCCAGGGGCTGCAGCATATATTATGCCACCCCTGGTAAGCCATCCAAACTGACACCACAGGTCTGCTACAGCAGCCTGGGTAAGGTGGTGCATGCACCCCTTGCTGTGGTATAGGTTACCTATATCACTAAATGCATACACACATATAAACCTATAAGTCACTCCTAAGGCGGGCCTTATCAATCCTAAAGGCAGAGTGCATGGTTCCTATGTGAGAGGGTGCCCCTGCATGAGCAGGGCCCCTCTGCAGCGTTCGGAGACCATCTCTGATGCTGTTTGTAGTGCAGCCTGACCATATACTCTTAAACGCATTATATCCTCGCGGTAAAATGCTAACTATGGAATGGCTGCACCGAAACATGTCGTGTTTGGTGTCAAACATCTTGGAATACTACCCCCCGCCAATTCTGGTGGCGGGGGTAGCATTCCACCCTTCTAGAGGGAAAGGCATGTTAACTCTGACGAGTCCGGTAACTTCTTTCCAGAGCCCTGGCATCACAAAATGGATGCTGCTGCCACAGACACGAGTCTGGCCTCCTGCTGCTGGACGAAACTCCGGCAGGGGAGGCCTGGACAATAGGTTTCCTGTCCCAGGGAGGTGTGACCACCTCCCCAGACAGGACAATGTGTATTGGGGCTGGGCGGGAGCACTTTCGGGTGCTTTGAAGTCCTGCACTGGGGGCACATTTGGTGTCCCTGTGCATACCCCAGTTCAAACCGGATCAGGGGCTTGCAGCCCCTGCTTTGGCGTGAACTGGACAAAGGAAAGGGGTGTAGCCACCCCTCTGCCCTGACCCACCCATAGGTGGGGCCACAGAGTAGTCCATCCCCTATTTTTAGAATAAAGGTAGGAACCCAGTCCTTAGGACTTTAGATTATACCTGGACGAAACTCTGACACGAAATCCTGGACCTTCGACGCTCTACGACAAGATTAGAGGACTGAAGAATCTCCCTTGGGGTCAAGGAGTGACTCCCCTGCTTGGCAGGCACCAAAGAAGCATCTGTCCGGTTCGCATCACTGAAGCTCCCGTCGGACGCCGAAGTCATCGCATCACCAGAGGTGGATTCTCAGACTTCCCGAGGCTACCCTGAGTCCCCAGCAAAGCTGAGGCCCGTGGCTATCGTGGGTGACTTGAGACCGTGACCCCTGGACACCGAGCACATTTGCAAGTGCACCATCTTCTGGGTCTCCCAAGAAGTCGTGCTTTGGGCTCCGAGTAGCCCTAGCCTCCAGCACCACCTGCACCGAAGATCACTGGCCCCCACTCCACGAGTGTCCTGTAAGCCAGCTCCACGTGCGGCGTCACGAGGCTCCTTCGCGGTCGCTAGCCCGTTGGCTAGTAGCCCTTACCGAAGGCCAATCTTTTCTTTACTTGGCAGGCTGGTTGCTCCAGGCCTGCCCTCACTTACCCTTGCTGGGTGAGTTCCCCAGACCTTGCTGGTCTGCATCATCGACGATCTACATCTTACTCGAGACTTGCCGTTGCCAAGGCCTGTTGGGTCCAATCTGGTCGCCGACACCTCTGCACTCGACAGACATCGAGCAACAGCCCGAATCCTGCTCCTGGTCGCCGACAACGCCTCCCGGACCTCGTGGCTGAAGAGTCAAGACGACCGTCAACGAACTTGAAGCACTCGACATCGGTGGGCATCTGTCCATCGCCCTCCTGGTCACTGGCTAGTGACCCAGACTCTGTCCCCTCTGCTTTCAGGTTCTTCAGAACTCCGATCCACTCTTGGATCCACCCGGACACTTTTCTCCTGGCCGCCAGCAGCACTTTGCAGCAGATCGCCATAAGAAACGACGACGAAACCCGACCCCGAAAGGCACCTATGCACCCGGCTTCCCTGGGTGAGGTAACACGAGTACTCCGGTGCTCCCGTGGGTAGAGACTCTTCAAAGTCCTAGATCTCAAAGGGTTTTGTCCTAGTCCTTTTTAAAGTGTCCCTTTCCTCTATTTTCCCGATCCCGACTTTCTCCATAGAAGTTAACGGCGTATCGCGGTTGTGTATTTACACTGCACGCGTCTCCCGTGGGTCCCCTGTGTCACTACCTTGGGTGGTTCCTTGTGGTCCAAGCACTTCTAGAGGCTCTAGGCCTAGTGTCTAGTTCAGTCGTGGTTCGCATACCACTTTATTGGTATATGGTTTGGTACGCCCCTAGGGCCCAAACGTGTATTTGTGCTATTACTGTGATTTAAGATCTTATAACCTATGTACTTCGAACTCTAGCCTCATAAAGAGACTAGAGGGGTGTGTTTAGTAATAAATACATATATTTTGAATATATACCTGGTGTGGTGCTCTTTCATTTGGTCACTCAAGAGATTATAGACTGGTAAAACAAGCTGCTTTACATTCCTTCAAGACTTAGCCTGAAGGCTGCTCTCCACAGCTACCACTAGGATAGCTTTCAATAAGGTTGTCTTTAACCTACCTACCATAAGAGTCGATTTGGACTGGTGCAAGGTGCCCACTATAATTAGTGGACAGCATATGCCAGGCCAACTTCTCACACCAATATTAACAAATGCTGCAACTACACTTAAACCTTGAGATTTATGAATAGTCACAGCGTATGCTAGAGAAACTGGAAACTGCTTCCGCCGAACATAGGAGTTTTTTACAATCAAAAAACATACAATGCACCTTCCAATCTGCTTTACGCCATCAACCTGATCAATTTGTGTTGCTAATTATTCAACCTCATCCCTATTTGGAAAGTTAATGAAATCAATCACTATATCCATAGCATCATTTACTAATCCTCCCTTAACATTTAAATTTCTCTTCAAAATTACTCTACAGTTCTTGAGAACATGTGAACATTTCTCTGATCCAGCAGTTCTGCAAACTGATTTTTCCAAGGAATCCAGTTTTGCTTGTAGTCTCACTGTAGCGCACTCTGTAGTCTTCTGTACTTTGAATGCTTTGTGAACTGTCCTTAGCTATCTCAGCAGTGATTATCTTTTCCTGTTTAATCTCATCATTTAACATTTTCACATAGTTAGTAAATACTGAACACTCAATAGCATCCTTTGCAGCATTGAAAGAATCTTCATAACAATCAACGTTACCAAGTAATTCTGATTCAGAACGTCTAGGCTTAAACAGCTGTAAAAGTGCCAAATAGAAGAAATCTCTTTTTTCAGGAGGTTGACAACTCAGCTTTCAATGAGTAATTAAACTGCCTTTAGTGTGTTGTACCAAACAACCATCAGAACCAACTACTGCAAATTTACCTTCATCTACAGTTTCTGTCACATTGTTTCTATATCTGCAGTTTCGAAGTATTTCATAAAGACATACATTTTCAAGATGTGGACTCCTTTTTGGATAGTACGTATTCAGCATGTTTGTTTTGACAATATCTGGACTTTCTGGGTCAAATTCTGAAAGGTACTGAATTTCAGGAAAAGACTTCAACACTCTATTTCGTGTGCATGCTAGGCCTAGACTCACCCAAACAATTCCTCTCGACTTAGGGCCCGTTTACGATGTCAGACGGACCTGAGTCCGTCCGACATCATTTGGGAACTGGGACCGAACGACCCCCTGTTGTCGGTCTCAACCCAGCAATTAGAATGCGACCGAACACTGTTCGGTCGCATTCCTATTCTTTACAATGGGAGCATGCATTCCGACCAGAATGCATGCTCTCATTGTAAAGAGCTGAGGTGCAGTAGTTCATCCCGGCAGAAAGAGCTGCCCGAGGGTTTACTGGAGGCTTTCCGAATGGCAGACGGGCTCTCCGAGCCTGGCGGAGGCCATTCGGAAATCTGGTTCGGATTCCTTTCCGACCGACCCCATCAAAATGGGTCGGTCGGAAAGGAATACAAACAGCCAATTACGATACCGTAAAAACGGCTCCGCCCGAGGGTCGGAGCCGTTTCCTACGGCATCGTAATCGGGCCCTTAGAGTAAAAAACTAGCTGAACTTATTTAATCACAGCATTTATAGGATGCAATTTCCCTATGTGAAAGCATCTTTCAACTGAAGCTGTACAGTTTCTTGATTAAAGACTTTTCAGCCGATATCTCTTTCCACATCTACTTCATCTCCGTCTTTTCAGATTTCGTTATGTACGAAGTAACATAAAGAACAACAGCTATGGAATTGTCCACCACAAACTGAATATCCATATTAGGATTCCACATTTTGAGAATCATAGGATTGTAGTTGTTGATATATTTTAAAGCTTCTGTTCTCCTCAAGTTGTAGGTATTTTTGGGTGATTTTCGAGTATTTATATGTCTGACTGCAGACAAAAAACTGTTCACTCTTTCTTTGGAAATAACAGGCCTTGGAAATCCAAAACGACATTAAGTGTTAAATACCTCCGCCAACAGTACTTCCCACATCTATGTGTTTGAAAACACTGAACATGCGGTTTTAGACCTTTTTCGTCACTGTCTTTTGGGATGGTTCATGTAACATACTGCTCTATGAAAAAAGTAGAGACTCATCTGTGTCTGTTCCGAATTTGTATGCATCTTTAATCCACAACAATATATGAATATGAGGAGCACCTCATTCTGGTACTCTTTACGCCAAAAGAAATTAGTGACTTCTCCAAGACGTAGATTCTTTTAGTTGCAGATGAATCCAAGCTTGGCTTGATATCAATGATTAAAATACTTACTAACATTTGCAGGATCCAAAGAGCAAAGTTCTCCTTCTGTCTTCAGATTGTTCTCTTTAATATTATAGTTTGCTTCTCTCAAAAAGTCATGTAAGTCATCCCATGCATACTCTGCACAACTAAGGGTCACGAATCATCTTGGTGCACCTAAATTTCGTAATACACATTTCAGTTCATCATGATGATACCAATATTCATTTGTGTCATGTTGACATGCCATTGAAATTCAGCAAATTGTATTCCAACTTCTCATCCTTTCCAGGAATTTTGACGACAAAGTCTCTTGTAGACATACTTTGAGGATTAACTCCGGTTTTAAGAATATGGTTAACAGCATACAATAGTCCAGACAAATGACTTTCAAATAGGAAATGGAATATGTATGGAATACTTTGATAAAATCTAGGGCCCTCGGAATATAATCTGGTGGATCTATACTCAGCTGCTGGCATTTGTACTTAGCAGTCATCATAGCGTCAACCTACTCCAGTTGGAAATAGTTGTGCAAGATAGCAAGCTTCTAAACGTCTTTCCCAGACACTCACTGGATATCCTTTAGCTTGTTTCATGTGGTACAGTTCAATGGCATCCCCCATAACTTCTTTCGAATGCAGTGGATGGATGCTGTCGTTCTCATATATTTCTTCAGTTCAGTTTTAGTTCTATCCACTTTTTCAAACTATCCAGTTGAAGGTAACTTTTCTTCCTCCATATAACTTGCACCTGTGAAAACATCTGCATCTTTGTAATAGACATTATTTTCTTTCAGGTAGAATGTAGCATTCTTCACATCAACTAGTTCTTGCCTAAAAATGTTGTTCTTTGTGGGCACAGTATTACCTAGATTATTAAGCAATTCATCCATAACTCTCTCTACACCCACAGTTTCAATATTATGTTTAAAATCTAAAGGTAAGTACACAAATCTACCTTTAAGTCCTTTCTGTAGTTCAGTCGGTGGCAGTTTTCCTGTTTTTTGGTTCCATTCAAACTATTGCTTGAAATGGGTGTATATATTATATTAGTATTGTCTCATAAGCATTTAGATGGTGAAGGTCCTCTGGAATTTGAAGCAATTCTAACTTATTATGTATTGCTCTTGCAGGCGTTTTGTTGTCCTCTAATTTGTTATAGCAATATTTACAGATAATCTGCTGTGTGGACAAATTGAACCTTTCCTTCTCAAATAAAAATATAGAAAATTCTAGCCGCTTATCTCTGATTTCTTGCTCAGTTTTTGTGAACAAATCTACATTTTTAATTTGTCTTTTGTAGTGAGTGCGTCAACAGCATATACAAACAAAGGGACTCATTACGATGCCGCGGTTCAATTCTGACCGCTGAGGCCACAAACTAACCTCTGCCATAATATGATGCATTCAGTGGAAACCTCCGACCACGGCGGTCGGAAAGCTCTCCGCATGGGCCGCGCCGGTCGGAAAGCTTGCCAATAGGGATTCTGGCACTGACAGTCCCTTGGTTCGACCACCGAGCAGATTACAATGAAACCACTTTACTGGCTGTCCCAAATCTGAGATCTCATCACGGCGATCGACCGCCGAACTACTGCTACCAGCAAACACCACAACAGTGTCCAATGGATGTATATTTAAAAGGACACAGCTGATGGTCATTGCGTAGGTATACACAGCTACAATTCAAAGTATAAAAAACTCCCAATCCCTGCCCATGATCCTTTTCAAGTACACTGCACTGCAGGCCCACACACCACATCGTCAGAGAGAGAAGGCAGCCATCAATACACAACAACATCACGCATACACCCCACACATGTTTGTTTTCATGCTCTTCCTTGTCATTCCTCACTCATATCCATTTTGCGGTATCTTCACTAGCGCACTTTGACTTTTTATTTTTAACATGTCACCGGTAAAAATCCACAGTTTTCTGAAACCAAGTTGTCAGTGATGGTGGATTAAATCATTAGAGTAGAGACACATTTGTTTGGAGCCCAAGTCCAACAAACCTCAGTTGCTGCAAAGAATGAAATGTTGGACAGGATAGTCACCAAAGTCAATGGTGTCGGTACCACCCTGCGCACACAGGAGGACATCAGGAAGAGGTGGCATGACCTGAAGGCCAGGGTCAAGCACCTCATCAACAAGCACCACCTAGCTGCTCTGAAAACTGGCGGTGGTTCTCCCGGTCCACCATTACAACTCACAGTCTGGGAGAAGAAGGTGCTTGTCATCCTGCACACTGAGGGCTTGACTTGAGTTCCTGGGGGACTGGAGACTGGTAAGTAACACTTCACCAACTGGCACAACATATCAATGTACTGTGTGCACACATCTCACCTCTTGCTGTCTCCTATCTCCTCCAATTGTCCCATATGCAGTAGCTAAAGTATCAGAGATGTGTCATTGGCAGTTACAACCAGTAGCCATGCAGATGAGTCCAAATGAATCACCCTCCATTCCAGCCCACGCATGGGAATGCTGTCTATAATGGTTTTTTTTCTCAATTCAGCAAAACAGGACCCATATAATGTGCAATACTACAACTTTGTGAGCCACCACAGCAGCATCTTTCAAACCGGTACATCACACAAAGCAGTTTTGCCACTGGTGGCAAATCGTCATTGACAATACTACAACTACCATCATGCCCTGTTGCCTGATCACTTGATCAGATGTACTAGTGCCATTCACCCATAGCCACTTGGCAGCTATTTCAGTACTCAGGTTCCCCTCACAGGTAGGTAGCCATTGCTCAATTGTGGGTGGGAGTGGATGACAGGGCTGCAACTCCCATCAGGCCCTGTTGCCTGAGCACTTGATCAGATGAACTAGTGCCATTTCCCCATAGCCACTTGGCAGCCATGTCCGTACTCAGGTTCACCTCACAGGTAGGTAGCCATTGCTCAAGTGTGTGGTGGAAGAGCATGACAGGACTGCAACTCCCATCCGGCCCTGGTGCCTGAGTACTTGACCAGATGTACTAGTGCCATTTCCCCTTAGCCACTTGGCAGCCATGTCAACACTGATCCACATGTCTAATGGACAGAACACTTTACACACAATGCTCTGCTCATGCACATGTCTTCCAACTCAGCCTTACAATTAGCAGGTCTCAAGAACTGAAAAGAAAGACAACACAACATACACCCAAACAAGGGTGTTACAGAAATATCAGTAATGCTTGAAGGTAACACAGCTGACATTACATGGCTGGTGAGCCATTTACACTGCACAGCACACATGATAACCAGTGTAAAATACACTACAGATTTGTAACTATGCCTGTATTGGACACACCGAGGAGTTTTATGTTACCAATACACATGTAACTTCTACACTGTCCTTGGTTCTAGTCATTGGGAGATGCCATGTTCATCCCTAATGTCAACCTGAAGCACATCAGTTCAGCCAATGATCATGCCAATAACCCTCCATGTAACGGATGTCTCCCAAAATCTTGCAATACAGTCAAACAAACTGGATAGAGTTCATAATGTCTACCTCCACCCCTTTTCTCCCTTCAAGGCCTGAAGTCAGTGTGTACCAAATGATGTGGAATGTACATACCATACTTACTACAAGGACACTCTACTCTGTCTCAGCAGGTGAATCCCATACTACATCTGCTGAAACACAAGACACCGACCAGAGTCTAGCTCCACCCCAGGATCAAGCCAACAGTGATGCTGAATCTCCTGCACATACGGACGTGAAGGACCTACCTGGCCCTTCTGGACAGCCTGGACGGACAGAACCAGTGAGTCTTACTGTGCCCACAACCACACCTCCCACCTCAGCAGCAACATTTCAGCTGACCACTGCCCCAACAACCTGTGGACCTAGCTCCTGCATTAACATCTCCTGCACCCCAGTTCCAGAGGTGAGCATTAACACCACTTTCACTGAAGATGAGGATCCAGTGGGAGGGTGCAGGCTGGGTCAAGGCCACAGGTCCATGGGGGCATGGGTGGTGGAAGATCACTGTGGGCCAGCGAAGTGTGACTACTTGTGCCACTGAAGCCCAAGGCAACATTGCCGGAGTCATTGGGCATGGAGGAAAATCAAGGACATATGGGCCGGGTACTATAGGAACTATGGGACATGAAGCAGCTGCAGAGGTCCATAAGTCAGCATTTGGACACACAATGAGAATATGGGCCAGCTCATTGGGGTGCTGAGGGACATCTACACCACCCTCTGCAGATCTTCCCCCCTGCCACCTAACCATTTCTGTGGTCTACATCTGGGTCGTCTACATCAGCGACTGCCACGGGAATGGATGCCCTGGCAGAGGAGGACTCCTCAGACACCTCAGAGCCTGCGGCAGGGGATCCTCTCCCTGCAAACCTAAGTGGGGACATTTGAAAAAACAGCAGGAGGTTCGGGTGGCAAGACACCCACCAAAGCCAGGAAGAAGAGTCACCCCTGATGCCCTCCTTTGTGTACAACACATTGACTTTGTTCAACATTCCTGTCCACATTTAATTTCTGATGGAAGGAGTTTGTTGGAAATTTGGACTTCAGACAATGTGGCTACAACGAAAATGCTTTCATCCACCACCACTGACAACTTCACCCCTGTGTATTCACCATTTCACTGCAAATGTACTGTAAGTTAATCAGAATATGCTCTGCAATAAAAACACTTTTCACAGATCCAGTAGCTCATGTAGTATCATTCACATCTAGCAAAGAATGAAGTTAGCACCTTGTGAACCACCAAATGTAAGTAGAGGCAACCTGTGCATACATAAACTTGTAGAATTGCTAAAATGTGCACATTAGTATACCAGAAATAGAGTGTGGACAGCGCACACCGATGAGTGTATCAAGATGCGGATTTGTAGCGTGCTTCAGCGGTATCACCCTCTGATTAGGGGTGTGAATAATAATGGAAAGATGCGCCACCTATGTAGGGGCATCCCTCTGAGCACAGCGAAGCCCCCCGTGGGGTGAGTCAGTTCTAGTACCAATAGTAGGTGAAGAAGGATATCAAAAAGTTCAAAACATCCCAGAATTCATTGTGTTTGTATTTAATGATAAGCTTAAATGACACAATCTTCAACTTGATCAAAACAATCCATATTAATGCGAAACCCAATGCATTTCGGGCCGTCGGGCCCTTCGTCAGGGGCCAGGATTCTGAAATTAAAAGCAAACATGAGGAAACATGCTCTCCGAGCCAACTAGATACAGTTGAAACAATGTAGCTGTTTAGACGTAAATGCGAAGTGAAAAAAGGGCAGCAACATGCATTAGGTGCCGATGCACGTGAGGTGTTCAATAAAGTATTGAAAAACAACGATGACGTGTAAACGTCCAGAGCAAAAGAGTGCAGTAGTGTGAAAACCTAGAAAAATGAAATAAGATCAGTTGGGGTGTGCAACTACAGTGCACCAAATATACAAACCCAAGTGGTAACACACAAAGCGTAAAACGATAAAAATCAAACATGTAAAAATATGAAAATATGTGACTCAGTTAAAACAGTTAAACACAGTGCGGTCAGATAAATGGTAAAAAGATGCCCATATAAGTGTTCCGTGTGCATAAGTAGACACATCGCTTTAATATGCGAAATCGAACAATCAAGGTTGCCGAATAAGTTGGTCAGCCCAAAGCGGGAATATACAAAGCGTGTCAATGTACAACCTGAAAATAGAAAGTCTAGGCATGCATAGTGTGGACAGTAATATACCACGGCGCTTAGCAAGTGCAATGAAAAGTACACTATTTGTTCATGCAACGGTGAACACCATGTACAAAAAGTGAAAACGCTGGTAATTACAGCATATGTCGGTTGAAGCAAGAAAAGCAAACTTACGTGAGCCGTTGAGAACGGCGACGCGTGTAATCAGTAAAGTGTCAACATGCCGGAACAGTGAGGCAGGTTAAACGATATGTGACAGCAATAGAAAACAGACTGTAAAGAGCTTTGCAGAAGCCACAAAAAACAGCGGCCATATTAGAATGGCGATTAAACATCAGTTGTAAGTGTATGTTGAAATAGAAAAAAGAATGGTGAAAGCTGATGCAAATGTGCAAGTATAAAAAATACGAGGGGTGATGAGTAAAAGAAAATATGTGAAAAAAGGAAAATAAAGATTTTCACAGAGAATGGAAGACAAATAGCAGGAAAAGAACAATATATTACATGGGTCCAGAGAGTAAACCAAGGGTTTATAAATAGCACAAAAACTCCATCCGGTCATTCAACCCAAAAGGTTTCAATGAGTTCAGGGTTTTTATCCAAAAATGTTCACGCTGTAGCAAAAAATTATTGTTGTTTCTGCCTTCTTTCTTTTCAATGATCTCTAGGATGAGAAACTTGAGTTGACAAATGTTGTGATGATTTTCAAAAAAATGTGCAGCCACAGTGGATTTCATGTTTTTGGTTCTTATATTACTTTTATGCTCGTGGATTCTTGTCTTGATCTTCCTTTCGGTTTTACCCACGTAGGGTAATCTGCATGGACATTTCAGAAGGTATATAACATTCGTAGTGTCACACCAAGAACCTTTAATGACATTATTGCAGTTGCTGCAGTTCATGCAAGGTTTAGTGGCCTTATAGATGTTAGTCGAGAGCTGTTCAGATTTTCTGGTGAGTAATTCTTTGAGGTTTCTCCCTCTTGTGTAAGCAAAAATTGGTCTGTGACAAAAAATGTCTTTGAAGTCAGGTTCCATGGCCAACATTTGCCAGTGTTTGTTGATGCACTTTTTATAGCGTTGACTCATTGTGGAAAATTTGGAAACTACTACCATCTTGTTGGATTTAGGTTTATCGATTTTGGTCAATATTCATTTCTGGTTGTTGAGGCAACTCGTGTCTTGGTTAGTTCTAAGATCTTAGTAGGGTAGCCACGGTTGGTGAACCGAGTCAACATGGTCTCCATCTGTTGTAAGTATCTTTCAGGGTTGGACACGATGCGTTTCACTCTCAGAAGCTGGGAGTACGGTAAATGTTTCTTGAGTGTTTGTTGGTGGAAACTGTTAAAGTGTAAAAGGTTGTTCCGGTCTGTCCTTTTACGAAACAAATCAGTTTGTAACCCATTGGCAACTTTCTTGACCAACACATCAAGAAAGGACATTTGTTCTTGATGTACTTCAAAGGTAAATTGTATGCGATCATTGATTGCATTGAGTTTGTTAAGGGATGTCATCAGATCCTTGTGTGGGCCATTCCACACTATAAAGATATCATCTATGTATCTCAAAAAAATCTTAGCATGAGTTTTCCAGGTTTCTTGGTTGAGAATGTTATTTTCCTCAAATTGTTGCATGAAGATGTTGGCATATGCCGGTGCTGCGCAATTGCCCATGGAAGTCCCGGACAATTGCAAAAACCACTGGTTGTTCCATTTGAAGTAGCTCTGATATAAGGAGAAGATCAGTAATTCCATGAGAAATGATTGTAGGTCAATAACAATATCCAGATCAGAATTCAACAAAACATTCTCAATGGCAGCAATGCCAGAAACATGGGGAATAGAAGTATATAAAGATTTGACATCAATGCTGCAAAGCCAAATTTCATCGTCAAGGTTGTAAAAAACCTGTTCAATTTTGGATATGAAATCAGTAGTATCTCTAAGATATGTGCGCATTTTGAGCACGAAAGGTTGTAGATGTTTATCTAAGAATCTTCCAACGGGCTCGTGTAAACTGCCTCAGGTGGAGACAATAGGTCTGAAAGGAGGTTGTTCAATGCTTTTATGAACTTTCGGTAACATGTAAAAGTGTGGAGATTTAGGATGAATAGTGATCAAATATTTGTAAACTTTCTCTGTGATTACTCCCTGATCCATGGCCTTCTTCAACACACTTAGTAAGGTGCCAGCAAATTCTTCTGTGGGATTGTAATTAAGCCGGGCATAAGTTTCAGTGTCCATGACATGGTTGTCAACTTGTTGATTGTAAAAAACAGTGTCCATGATGACCAAAGCACCACCTTTATCAGCGTTTTGGCAAATTATATCAGGATTATTGGCTAAATTTTGTAGTGCTTGTTTTTCTTTCATGGACATGTTGCAAAGTTTAGATCTCTTGTTGAAATTGAAAGATTGTATGTCATGTTTGACCAACATTTGAAAGGTGTCTAAAGTCTTGTGGCTCACAGGAGCCATGAAAGTGCTGGTTGGACGTAGACCCTTGAGCTAATTGTCTTCATGGTTGTCACCTTTCTCAACGACATTTTCAAAGAAATTGCGAAGACGAAGGTTACGCATGAAGCGGAAGAAACTAATCTCCAATTCAAGAGCGTTGGTGTGGCTGGTGGGTACGAATGAAGTGCCTTTTTGTAAGGTTTCGATTTCAAAAGGGCTCAAATTATATGTCGAAATGTTGATTACTAGATTGTCTATGTCGTCGTTGTGAGCATCTAGGTTTTCCTTGCCTTGCCCTGTCTGCCGGTAGTTGGAAGAGTTTTCAATGCAGAATCGTCTTTGTCTTTTCCTATTGCCCCGCCTGAATCGTCTTTGTCGGAAGGGCCTCCTTCTAAAAAAGGCACCTCAGTAGATTGTGTTGAATCGGTTTCTGCTGTAGGCTGAATGCTCTTTAGACGTGAGATAGTCTGTCTAGTATCATTGTCAGACGATGATGTGTCCGTTTCAGTGTTCTGTGTTTGTGGGCGATTCTGTCGTTGTTTGGCATAAATTTCGGCCCAAGAATAAACTTCCCCCAGCTTATAATCAATCGTATCACGTTTGTATTTTCTGATTTTACGTTCATTTATTTCTTGTGAATATTTGAGAAGTTGAGCATTGATGTCTTCGAGGGTCTTGGATAAATTGTCTGCGTCCATAAGCAGAGTGAGTTCTGCTTTAATCTCAGAGGGACGCCCCTACATAGGTGGCGCATCTTTCCATTATTATTCACACCCCTAATCAGAGGGTGATACCGCTGAAGCACACTACAAATCCGCATTTTGATACACTCATCGGTGTGCGCTGTCCACACTCTCTTTCTACATTGCCTTTTCTGATTCATTGGACCCCAGCACCCTACGCTCATCATGGCCTATGAGGACATAGCCAATCTGACTGAACTCAGAGCGGATACTTTCGCTGAAGACGATGCAAAAAAGATTTATGCTTTGATACAAGAGGACATTTCTCTCCCCTCGAGCACCAGAAACAAAGATAGCACTATTCGTCAACTGTTATACTTGACCAAACGTGAAGTGAACCAGAGACTCCATGCCAGTACACTAATCAAATATCACCGAGCCCAGAGAATTCCACGTGGTTTGCGAATACCACTCAAACCCCTACTTTGCAAAAACTGTCCAAGATTCATTGAGAGATGGTACGCCATCCTCAATAAATGCTCATTAGATTTGATCTTATTGATCATTGAAGAGCTTTCGAAAACATTAGAAGACCTGGCAAAAGACATCACCGAGATTAAAGCAGAACTCACTCTGCTTATGGACGCAGACAATTTATCCAAGACCCTCGAAGACATCAATGCTCAACTTCTCAAATATTCACAAGAAATAAATGAACGTAAAATCAGAAAATACAAGCGTGATACGATTGATTATAAGCTGGGGGAAGTTTATTCTTGAGCCGAAATTTATGCCAAACGGCGACAGAATCGCCCACAAACACAGAACACTGAAACGGACACATCATCGTCTGACAATGATACTAGACAGACTATCTCACGTCCAAAGAGCATTCAGCCTACAGCAGAAACTGATTCAACACAATCTACTGAGGTGCCTTTTTTAGAAGGAGGCCCTTCCGACAAAGACGACCCAAGTGGGGCAATAGGAAAAGACAAAGACGATTCTGCATTGAAAACTCTTCCAACTACCGGCAGACAGGGCAAGGCAAGGAAAACCTAGATGCTCACAACGACAGCATAGACAATCTAGTAATCAACATTTCGACATATAATTTGAGCCCTTTTGAAATCGAAACCTTACAAAAAGGCACTTCATTCAAACCCACCAGCCACACCAACGCTCTTGAATTGGAGATTAGTTTCTTCCGCTTCATGCGTAACCTTCGTCTTCGCAATTTCTTTGAAAATGTCGTTGAGAAAGGTGACAAACATGAAGACAATTTACTCAAGGGTCTACGTCCATCCAGCACTTTCATGGCTCCTGTGAGCCACAAGACTTTAGACACCTTTGAAATGTTGGTCAAACATGACATACAATCTTTCAATTTCAACAAGAGATCTAAACTTTGCAACATGTCCATGAAAGAAAAACAAGCAGTACAAAATGTAGCCAATAATCCTGATATAATTTGCCAAAACGCTGATAAAGGTGGTGCTTTGGTCATCATGGACACTGTTTTTTACAATCAACAAGTTGACAACCATGTCATGGACACTGAAAGTTATGCCCTGCTTGATTACAATCCCACAGAAGAATTTGCTGGCACCTTACTAAGTGTGTGGAAGAAGGCCATGAATCAGGGAGTAATCACGGAGAAAGTTTACAAATATTTGATCACTATTCATCCTAAATCTCCACACCTTTACATGTTACCGAAAGTTCATAAAAGCATTGAACAACCTCCTTTCAGACCTATTGTCTCCACCAGAGGCAGTTTACACGAGCCCATTGGAAGATTCTTAGATAAACATCTACAACCTTTCGTGCTCAAAATGCGCACATATCTTAGAGATACTACTGATTTCATATCCAAAATTGAACAGGTTTTTTACAACCTTGACGATGAAATTTGGCTTTGCAGCATTGATGTCAAATCTTTATATACTTCTATTCCCCATGATTTTGGCATTGCTGCCATTGAGAATGTTTTGTTGAATTCTGATCTGGATATTGACCTACAATCATTTCTCATGGAATTACTGATCTTCTCCTTATATCAGAGCTACTTCAAATGGAACAACCAGTGGTTTTTGCAATTGTCCGGGACTTCCATGGGCAATTGCGCAGCACCGGCATATGCCAACATCTTCATGCAACAATTTGAGGAAAATAACATTCTCAACCAAGAAACCTGGAAAACTCATGCTAAGATTTTTTTGAGATACATAGATGATATCTTTATAGTGTGGAATGGCCCACACAAGGATCTGATGACATCCCTTAACAAACTCAATGCAATCAATGATCGCATACAATTTACCTTTGAAGTACATCAAGAACAAATGTCCTTTCTTGATGTGTTGGTCAAGAAAGTTGCCAATGGGTTACAAACTGATTTGTTTAGTTAAAGGACAGACCGGAACAACCTTTTACACTTTAACAGTTTCCACCAACAAACACTCAAGAATCATTTACCGTACTCCCAGCTTCTGAGAGTGAAACGCATCGTGTCCAACCCTGAAAGATACTTACAACAGATGGAGACCATGTTGACTCGGTTCACCAACCGTGGCTACCCTACTAAGATCTTAGAACTAACCAAGACACGAGTTGCCTCAACAACCAGAAATGAACTATTGACCAAAATCGATAAACCTAAATCCAACAAGATGGTAGTAGTTTCCAAATTTTCCACAATGAGTCAACGCTATAAAAGGTGCATCAACAAACACTGGCAAATGTTGGCCATGGAACCTGACTTCAAAGACATTTTTTGTCACAGACCAATTTTTGCTTACACCAGAGGGAGAAACCTCAAAGAATTACTCACCAGAAAATCTGAACAGCTCTCGACTAACATCTATAAGGGCACTAAACCTTGCATGAACTGCAGCAACTACAATAATGTCATTAAAGGTTCTTGGACCACTCACCCCATGAAAGGCTCCCGCATCAACTTAAAAGTCACAGCTACGTGTGACACTACGAATGTTATATACCTTCTGAAATGTCCATGCGGATTACCCTACGTGGGTAAAACCGAAAGGAAGATCAAGACAAGAATCCACGAGCATAAAAGTAATATAAGAACCAAAAACATGAAATCCACCGTGGCTGCACATTTTTTCGAAAATCATCACAACATTTGTCAACTCAAGTTTCTCATCCTAGAGATCATTGAAAAGAAAGAAGGCAGAAACAACAATAATTTTTTGCTACAGCGTGAACACTTTTGGATAAAAGCCCTGAACTCATTGAAACCTTTCGGGTTGAATGACCGGATGGAGTTTTTGTGCTAATTATAAACCCTTGGTTTACTCTCTGGACCCATGTAATATATTGTTCTTTTCCTGCTATTTGTCTTCCATTCTCTTTGAAGATCTTTATTTTCCTTTTTTCACATATTTTCTTTTACTCATCACCCCTCGTATTTTTTATACTTGCACATTTGCATCAGCTTTCACCATTCTTTTTTCTATTTCAACATACACTTACAACTGATGTTTAATCGCCATTCTAATATGGCCGCTGTTTTTTGTGGCTTCTGCAAAGCTCTTTACAGTCTGTTTTCTATTGCTGTCACATATCGTTTAACCTGCCTCACTGTTCCGGCATGTTGACACTTTACTGATTACACGCGTCGCCGTTCTCAACGGCTCACATAAGTTTGCTTTTCTTGCTTCAACCGGCATATGCTGTAATTACCAGCGTTTTCACTTTTTGTACATAGTGTTCACCGTTGCATGAACTAATAGCGTACTTTTCATTGCACTTGCTAAGCGCCGTGGTATATTACTGTCCACACTATGCATGCCTAGACTTTCTATTTTCAGGTTGTACATTGACACGCTTTGTATATTCCCGCTTTGGGCTGACCAACTTATTCGGCAACCTTGATTGTTCGATTTCGCATATTAAAGCGATGTGTCTACTTATGCACACGGAACACTTATATGGGCATCTTTTTACCATTTATCTGACCGCACTGTGTTTAACTGTTTTAACTGAGTCACATATTTTCATATTTTTACATGTTTGATTTTTATCGTTTTACGCTTTGTTTGTTACCACTTGGGTTTGTATATTTGATGCACTGTAGTTGCACACCCCAACTGATCTTATTACATTTTTCTAGGTTTTCACACTACTGCACTCTTTTGCTCTGGACGTTTACACGTCATCATTGTTTTTCAATACTTTATTGAACACCTCACGTGCATCGGCACCTAATGCATGTTGCTGCCCTTTTTTCACTTCGCATTTACGTCTAAACAGCTACATTGTTTCAACTGTATCTAGTTGGCTCGGAGAGCATGTTTCCTCATGTTTGCTTTTAATTTCAGAATCCTGGCCCCTGACGAAGGGCCCGACGGCCCGAAATGCATTGGGTTTCGCATTAATATGGATTGTTTTGATCAAGTTGAAGATTGTGTCATTTAAGCTTATCATTAAATACAAACACAATGAATTCTGGGATGTTTTGAACTTTTTGATATCCTTCTTCACCTACTATTGGTACTAGAACTGACTCACCCCATGGGGGGCTTCGCTGTGCTCAGAGGGACGCCCCTACATAGGTGGCACATCTTTCCACATTAGTATACCAAACATGTCACCCAACACAGATATAGAAGTGTATAGTCTCAATACATATTTTATTACAGTGTGCTAACTTTAGGCACCCATAATGCTTTTACACAGAGTTTAATGACACATCATTGAAATCATCAGTGTCACTGACCACAAATGTCATGTGCATACCTCAATAACATGTTTGAACGGGACACATCAGACTAGGCCAAGTTTTGTCGCAATGTAACAAACGTGTCATGGAATCAGCTGGAGCCATATCTAGTAGCCCACAATAGAAATCCCACATCATATGATACTAGGAACCACAACAGGGAATGAGTACAGTTTCTAAGCACAGGTACCATCCAAACAAGTGTAGCTGCATCTGGTGGAATGTCACAAACATTTGCCAGTGGTGTACCACAACCTCTGTGGCATACAATGATGAGACACATTAACACCTACATCCAGTTCATACACATTGAGGACTTAGCCAATATAAAGAGTGACAAGAACGATTTGGCCAAACAACCACATTGTGTTGGAGAATATGATGGCACCACATATTGCCCAAGGACCACCACCCAACGGGGAAGAATTCCTATGGTCTATCAGCATCTTCCATCCTATCACTGTAGAAGTTGCGCTGGTACAGGACTCGTACACCCAAAGTCTGTGCCAGACATTCCAGGGAACATTCCACGTCCAATTTCCTCTGCAGAACAGTATCATGTACCAGCTGATGTCACAACTCTGAAATGTCCACATAAAGATGACAGGGTAAAGGTACTACAACAGCCCAAAACTCAGATATTAGCTTGGAAAAAACATACATATTACATTAATCACAGTTCACTTCTGGAGTACATAGTACATGGATAACATCAATCTACACAAAGCTACATCAACAATGTGTGCATGTGTCAAGAGCTACTCTACTAACAGCTCTGCACAGAGTCACACACAGCTGTACACACCAAATAATCAACCATCAACTATCTCCTCACAGCTTGACAAGTACAGTAACTGTAACAGTAAAAATCATGACATCTCACAGCATACTTACACTCATGAGAAGAAGTTATTGATCAGGCCTTGATGCATGTCAACTCCTTCCTCTTTGCCACTATCCTTATCATTTGACATTTCAGGACCCTCACCTGGTGGCTTCTGCTGGTCTCCATCCTCTGCGAGGAGAGGGATTTTCCGATGCAGTGCGAGGTTGTGGAGCATGCAGCAGGGGATGGTGATCTGACACACCTTCCTGGGTGAGTAGAGGAGGACTCCCCCAGTCTTGTCCAGACATTGGAATCTGGCCTTCAGGAGCCCAAAAGCCCACTGGCCTCCATGTTCTACCATGGGCCTCATTGAAGCGGACTTCCCCTGACATTATCGGGTTCCCCATCGGGGTCAACAACCATGGCCGGTCGAGATTTGCTGTGTCAACTAGATGGAAGACAGACAGAAGGGCTTGAATGAGTCACACATTTGCAGAAGATGCCACCAGACATCCACACACAAAAGGTTGGACACATCTCAGTCACCAACAAGTCAGGCCCTCTCCGGTTGGAGTCATGACATCAACTGGGATATGTTGCTGTTCTGCATTATGTAGGAGTCATGGGCAGTTCGTGAGAATCTGGCACAGATGTGAGAGATGTATAAATCGGCTAGACATGCCTGTTCACATGCTTGCGGTGGTACTAGGGCAATATGTGTGCCATCAATAGCTCCAACGACATGTGGGATGTGGCCTATACCATAAAAGTCACCCTTCACAGTGGCCAAATCTCCACGTCTGGGGAACGGAATGTAGCTATCCATGTGTATGATCAGTGCTGACAACACATCACGTAGCACATCACTGAACATAGGTTGTGACATTCCCCCTGATATTGCCACAGTGTACTGAAAAGAACCAGTGGCCAGAAAATGCAGTGTGGGCATTACTTTCACAATTGGTGTCAGATGTGGAATAGGTCCTTCCAGTATGCAACTGAGGCTCCAACTGGTCACATAGATCTTGTATTGTCTGCCTATTGAGACGAAACTTCCAGATGACGTCTCTTCCTTCCATATTTAGCAGGTCTGGAAAAGGCCGGAACGCTCGAGGCAGTCGTCTTCTCCCTCTGCCAGGGTTCCTATGTGTGGAATGGAAACACTTATTGATAGTAGTCACAGTGTCCACACTGACTTATACCAAGATACAGCCAACAGTCATGTGAATTAACAGTGATGCATAAGTGGGCAGTACACACCATTTCACATCATGTATGTTAGATAGAAAAATGCATACATACAAAATTCCAGTTGATGGATAGGATGCACTTCCATCATTAAAAGTTCCACAGATCATCCCCAATCTGGACTACACTTGTGTCTGTAGCAGCACTGTGCAAATCATACATGCTCATCTTGTTTTGAGGGCACCGTCATTTTGTGGAGTCTGCATTGCACACATTACCACCATCACGGACGGGGGACATAGCCCTGTGGTAATCATGTGTTCATGCACACTCATGTACAACACTGATGTCTGAGTAATGGTATAGCCAGAGGAATGGTGTCATACATCAGGTGGCATGTACCAATACATATGTAGGTGGGGAGACACACCTTTGAATCCTCTTACAATATGGTAATGAAGACTGACATGGTGGAGGCCTCACCTCACCAATGTGACATGGAGGATCGCCGACTGCCGGCGTTTTCAAAATGCGCAGGAGGCATGTACATCCACGGCAGCCACATTTATAGGCTGAAGGTTGTTATTGTGAATGTAGCTATTCAAGTGTTGTGTCCGCCGACAGTGGAACCCACCTATGTGGATACCTGAGCTCACCAATGAGACATGCTTTGGATGACCACTGGCTGATTTCAACCATGCGGCAGGCGGGTTCAGTCACGTCATTCACAGCCATAGGCTGTGAGGTACATGTTGGCTAATTAGCCATGGCCTGCAGAGTGCAAGGCCTGACTGTGGGAGGATGAGTGATGCAATGAGTGCTGTCCCTGCAGCCCAGCTGCTCCATTGATGTTCTCAGACACAGTTTAAGGTAACACAGCTAACCATGATAGCTGTAACATGGTGGTTGAGGTGAATGCCCTCACATGATACTTCTTTCCATTGACCCACAGTGTCATTGTGTGTCTGTCACTGACTCTCCCCTTCCTCACACAGGTCTGTTGACACTTTTCTAAATCTGTAGCTTCCACTGTACATACTTATTGCACATCTGAGACATGTACAGTCTAGATAAAGGGTTACTATTGATCAGAGATGGAGATGTCAATCACATGCTTGGCTACAGAATCCACCAACAAATGTCTATATATTGTCATTCCTGTTACAGTGACACATGTGACTAGAGGGGTCTCTTGTGATGGGAGTACAAACAAGAAATCCTAATTTCTACTTACAATGTTTTCCATATGAGTAGTCCACATTTTCACACAGCCCCAAAGAGATGTAGCTCTGATTGTCACACATACCAGCCCTTACCTTGTGACCGAAGTCTTTGGATGCTGTGTTAACTATGGTACTTAAACCTATGTACCATATGCATCAATGCAATGGCCCTGGCAGTAAAGGTGTCTGAACAGTCAGGCATAGGTAGTTGACCCTTAAGATGTTCCAGTAGGTGTACTGTGTTATGGTACCTCACATCACATTCCACATGTCTTGGTCAACATGCTATAATCAGTGTAGGTCATGACCAGGTTTGAGGTAAGTCATGACATGACCAGAAAAGGGCGATTCCATGCTTTAATTGTGCTTAGCATGTGTCATGAACACATGTAAAGTGTTTACTATGGAAGATTGTGTGTGCTAGGTGGCATGCAACTTTGTACCTACCATACAGATGTCCATAAACTTACTGTTACAAACAGTTTCTACATCTTTTGCATCCGTACATATCAACAGCCATCAAACGAAGGTCATTTGGAGACCGGAAGGTGCAGACCCTGGGGGTCTACAACCAACATAGATCCCACTGCCGTAAGAGGTGGGAAGACTTGCGGCGTTGGGCTCGTAGGATTGTGGAGGGCCAGCTGGGGCTGGCCTCCCAAAGTTGTAGAGGCACACACCGGACCTTGACCTCCCTGATGGCCCGCCCACTGGTGGTGGCCTACCCACACCTTGATGGGCAGTTGAGAGCCCGACAGCAGCAAGGAGAGGGTGAGTATTGGCCTGAGTGTAACATTGTGTATGACCAATTAACCTTTGTCACAGGCAATATTTTCCCAGCAAGCTTGAAGGTGACTCATGTCCCACGCAATGGGAGCGTTGTTGCATGTGTAGGTATGGTAGTAGGTGCATGGTGTTCAGCATTGACTGTAGGACATGTGACCAGGAGCTAAGCAAGGTCCACTAAAACATGTCTACATTGTTTCAGATCCACATGGCAGTATATTGTTTCCAATTCCCTACATTTTTCCCATGATGTCATGTGTGAGAGTGGTCCCACACAGGCCACTTGTCACCCTTGTGTCTGCAGTGTAGCTGCCTCAACACTGTCTCTCATGTGATGGTGTACCGCATACTTGTGGCATGGCATACAATGCACTCTGGGTGCCATGACAGTGCACAACATCCCCATGGTATTTGGGGAGTGTACTGTATGTTGAGTTGGCTAACACCACTAGTGTTTTGCTGCCTACATGCAGGCATGCGTTCATTCATGGGTTGTACTGTCACAAGTACACCTGAACCATAGATGTTCAGAGGGTCTAGAAAAGTTACCAAGTGTATGCATCAGATTGATGTGTTGGCCAGTGTGTACATGACTAGATGAATGAATGATGGGCATACAGAGTAGAGGTAAGGTGAAACAGGGGTCTTCTGAAATTTGGTGGATGAGTCTCACATACCCAATGACATTGATGGATGTAATCTGGCATGTACAAATGTTGATGCAATGACACACATGTTTGGTATATTCCAGTTACATCAGGCAATGTTCATTTGCATGCCAATGAGAATTTGTTTGCAGTCAGGTGGGATGGACATGTGAAACAAAGGACTGTCAGTCTGTGGCTGGGATATGCATCAGGGAGTGATTAGTTGACATGTTGGTGTGACATGTGTGTATCAGGAGTCAGTACTACATAGGTAAATGTGTCACAAAAACATGGAATATATAGTGAGTCTCCTGCCCTTGTGGAGGCAAATCAGACATCTTTGTGGACGGGCTCAATACAAAGCCTCATGTACTTTCAGTGTTCTCATGGCATTGACAATTGCAATGTGGGAAAGGTATGCTCACATGAACTTATCTTGACTGGGGATGTGCCTAGGCAGCTCATGTACGATGTTTCTTTGTGCTGCAATCTCACACCACTTGGTGCCTATTTGGTGCCATACTGATCTTTTGTACTACATGTGACACATACTCATGTGCATCTGTCAACTACATCATCTGGCTGTGGACAGAAGTGAGAATGTAACTTGGGAAGTGTTAATAGTGTGGAATGGGCACTTCCATTAAATTTGTTCGCCAGATTTTGGTGATGCTTATCCCTAGCAGGTGCCCAACAGTATTACATGTCGTAGGCTTGGGACACCTGACCTTTTGCTTATTGCAGCACCCTGTGTGGATAGGTGGAAATGTATTCAAGTGGACATTCCATTAGATAAGATCAGGTAACAATAATATGGTATAAGGACCTAGGCTAAGAGGCTCATGATATCTCCTGTGACACACATGAGGGTGGAATAGGGAAATGATCAGACATGCAATCGGAGCTGACAGTGGTTCTGACACCATGACGATTGACGGTGTTCAGGTCAAGTGGCATTAATGCATGTACGTATGCCAGTGTTTGAGCTGATGTACTGTTTGAGCTGATGTACTTATCCTTGTACAAGTAGTAATCCATGCAAATGTGTAAAGTGTTGTGCTATGATATGCTTGCATAGTGGTCTTAGGCAATTGTACTGACCCTAATTCTACTCCTATTACAGCATCAAGCCAGGGCAGTGAAGGAGACAAGGCCGAGACAGTTGGGGAAGCAGCTGGCCACAGTGGTTGTGTACAACACTGACACAGAGATGACCAGTGGCTCAGAGAGTGTGAGGGGAGTACCCTGGAGGAGCGACAAGACAACTCTCCAACATCTACTGTGTCAGGCTCCGGTGGCAACTTCCTGGTGGTGGCGGACTAATCTGGAACTGCATCAGCTACATCCATGACCACCACCCCCATACTGTCTCCACCCTCCCTGCTGCTCCCCAAACTGCTGTCAGGGCTTGTTCCCCTAAGCAGAGAAGGGTCTCCTTCCCTCCAGGCACCTCAGCCCCTGCCCCTGTCTCCCTTGCTGCCCTGAGTGTGGAGGCCATAGATGTCCTGAGACAGATCTCCATGGGTCAAACTGCAGTGCTGAATATCCTCCAGGTGCAAGACAGCAAGCTGACCCAGGCTGTTGCCTACCTGGAGGAAATGTATCCTGACATGGCAGGCCTACAGAGATCTTTACAGGCTCTGGCTTCCACACTCACAGCAGCCTTCCAAATCTTCCAGCATTCCACCACACCTCCTGCCCCTTGTCCATCAACCATCCATATCCTCAAGCCTGCCCAAAGCACACACACACTTCAGCATGTATCCACCTCAACTTCCACATGCAGCACATTCCAACTCACCACCCTCACCACCACATCCAGTGATATACAGACAGACACCACACCCCCAGACCCTGCCACATCCAATCCCAAGATCACACAGCCACAACACCACCAACACTGACTACCGATAAGACACATCCAGGCAACACACTCATACCACCATCCTCTGCCACTATAGACAAGATACACCCAGACACCACACTGACACAACCAACCTCTGCCACTACAGACATGACACATCCAGACACCACAACACCAGCCACAGACACATCACACATGACCATGCACCAGAAACCTACTACAGCCAAACAGACATCAGACACACAGAGACATGTATGCACATCACACACATCCACAACTCAGTCCTCACATCCCTCTACCTCCAAGACCGAACTCCTTGCCTCACCTCTTAGCATATCTCCTAGAACCCTTACCATGTGTGACCTTGACCTCTTGCCTGCCACAGCTGCCCCCTTCCCAAACCCAAAAGGGCTGGTTTCTCACCCCCACCCTATCCTTCAACTTCAACTTCTAAAGCAACCCCTAAAAAACTATCACCCCCTTACTACAACAGTCCCTACCCCAAAAGGGAGTGAGAAAAGAAAATCCACACGCCTGATACAGACCCAGTCCCTCCAAAAACCAAAGGAACCTCTCCCTTACCCCTACCCAGGTTTACAAAGCCAAAGAGAAAAGCCTCCACAGCTGTTCCCACCATCCCTATACCCATCAGTATCCTTAAAGGGCACTAAATACCCCGTATGCTCAGACCCAGCCCTCCCAGTCCCGAAACCAGACCTCCCATAGACCAGCCCAACACTCGCGATCCTATGCCCAACCCTCCCACAGACAAAACCAACTCTCCCACTCCTAAGCCCAGCCCTCCCAAGGACTAACCCAGCCCCCCCAACCCAAACCCCTGCCCAACCATTTTATTTCTCAGAGGTACCTGGAGTGCCCATTAAATATCGATTTCCTGGGGTTGTTTCTCTGGCAGTGATTTGGCTGGCAAGTTATGTGGCACAGCTGCGTGCTGGATCACATGCCCTATTTTGGACTGGCCATTGACCTTTTTGTTTGGACACTGATGTGTTGTGTAGAATAAAATTTGGACTTACTGTTTCAATAGACCTTTGTCCTACCATTGCTAATAATGCTAATTGTTGTTTGGCCAGTGGGAGTTTTTTGTGTTTGTTTTACCATGATAGCTGCTCCATTTGCAGTGGTAAGTATACTGAAACCTTGGGACAGGTAATGGAGTTACAGAGGCCGAGGCTCATTGTTTAATGGATGTGTATCATGGATGAGTTCTGATTGGGGCAGACATTGCTTTGGGTGGTATCTGCTATGGTAAGTATACCGTCTTGCCTTCACCAATGTCCATGTCTTAAAGCTTGCACTAATACCTGAGATGAAGGGTAGAAGAGTGTTTGATGTGCGAACAGTAGATTTTTGTTACAGCCCACATGGTAGGTGTATTTTTGTCATTGCAATGTGTTACTTTGGAGACATAGTTGTACATAGTCACTGATCTGGACATGGGGGAACCTATCAGATGTGATGGGAACATACTTTATGTGAGGTTGCGTACAGGAACACACAAGTTATGCTTGGTCCAGGGATGCTACAATCCTAACCTTGCCCATGATGTTGTGACTCTGAGGGGGGAAGGGGGCTATGTTGTATCTCACTCCCTTTATTGTTGTTTGCCTTGTGACACGCAATGAGTGCTTACAGTCAGGTGACATCCATATCTGTGTATGTTCAGCTGGGATGTTTGAGCTACCGACACTGACACATACACATACACATACACACACTCTCTGTCTTCTATGTTGTGGTGGAGGTGCACAGTGCAGTGTAATTGGATTTGATTATGTTCTTCTTGATCTCCACAAACAGACTTTTAGTGGAATGTTTGTGCTGAGGGGGTCCTCTCACAGAGGCGTGACTGATGTACATGAGGGCCTGGCTTACATACATGTTAGCTGTACATCAGTATTTGGCATTTTGTCAAAAACAGTGACATATATTCCTCTTGTGACGTAGCACAACATCATGCTAGCTGATACTACTACTTACTTTGCAGCTACAGATGACAAGGACTGTTGAGATTGACAATGGTTGTTTTGAAATTAGTAATTGGAGGACCTACTCCTACTTGCATGATATTATGGTGATGCTTCTGTTCTGACCTGCCAACACTGAATATGGACTATTATGAGTGTGTTTGTTGTTCCATCTACGGCAGTGGTAGGTGGTACTGCTGCTGAATAGCAAAAGTCTCACACCTGGAGGGTATGGGCACCTATGGATTGTCCGTTGGGTACCTTATGAGCATCAGCTTTTGCAAGCTGCCAGTACTAACGTCAGACATTCCCCGGAACACTTAAAAGCCTGCTACGCAACTCACACTACTCGCTCTTTCCAGGGTCTCTTCATGCCCCCCAGGCCTTTAAGTGGGTTGAGACTAACTGGGGGGTTCTCTGTAACGGTTGTGCCTGATGTAATTATGGCAGTGTCTCATGACACGTAAACTGCAAATTTGTGCTTATCCTTATGTGCCACCTGACTAGTATTTTGCTGCCTCTGTCACTGCATCTAGATATGTGATCCAATGGCATATCACATGGAAGAAGGCAGGACTAATGGCTTTGTGATAGGTTGTGAGTTCCATAAGATTAGTAGGCAAGTACTATGGCTTTGTTGTTTTGTATATTTGAACAGCTCAAGTTCTGACATGATGAGACTGTGAATTGGGTATACCTAGTCTCTCGGAAGTGACATCACAGGAAATGAAGGGTGGTACTACTGCAGGGTTCAGATTTTATTTGTTAATCCTGAGGGTGATGGCTAGAATGGAGAGGCTGCTGGGGACCCATCCCGCCACATGTTTTTTCGTACTGCCAGTGTTGAGCACCGGCAGGACCCGGGCCACTGAAAGGCCTGAGGCCCCCTCATGTCCAGCTTCACATCACATGTGTATTGTCAAGTTGTCCCAGCATGATGTTTACAACACATATTGCTCAGACACCCACATACATGCAGACAAAGGAGCGCCCCAGATTCTTAATGGCAGGCCATCAATTTGCTACTGGATCTATGTAGATGGATAGGTGTGTCACTTACCGGCGTTTGCATCCACAACATTGTCCATTTTACTCGTCATCGAGCAGGTACAGCAGTGGGCGGACTTGTAATGAAGGATCCATGTCGTCACAGGACATGAGTAGCTGTGTGGAGGTGGTAGTCGGCCTTATGTGCCTCCCTTTCTACCAACTCAGATGAAGTAGTTGGACCGCCACTCTCGCCTCATTGGAAATGCGCATCGTAATAGGGAGGCAGGGTCGTCTGCCATTCCACTCTCCAAATGGCTCCATTGGTCCTTTACGGCTCATCCACAGTCATCATTTCCTGTTGGAGTCGGAAGGACCGCTGTGGTCTGATTTCTGTCTATTCGCGTGCATTGTAATCTGGTGGTCGGTGCAACCGCTTCTGACGTGACTGCGGCGGTCCGACTGCCTCCGACAGGACAGTGGAAGCCGGTACGTCTGGCATCGTAATCACCCCTACATTTTGGTTTCTCTGTAGAAACTGCATTAAACTTTGTTATTTCTTCTGCAAACGTACTATTAGAACTAAAATCTGTGTTCTGTTCATCTATACCTGGACACACCAATTCATCATTTTCTCCAAACTCTACTTCAGAAACAAAGAAACAGAATTGGATGTCATCACATACTTTTTCAACCTCTGACACTGTACCATACAAAAGTGCTTTGTTTTATTATCCCAAACACAATGCAGGAGTTTTTACATTGTAAAGTCTTCTAATTAAATTTCACATTTTTGAATGAACAATTGAACAGCCAGCATTCAAAAATGGTGAAGGGTGCTTTTACACACTTTGTTGGATAGACATGCCAATGAGTGTCTTTGTAAATTAGTAAATTTTCTTAATTCGTATGGATCTAAACCTTGCAATTTTCTGTTTCATATTCTTACTTGGAAAGTTTTTAGAAGATCTCTTAATATGTCGATTAATTCCATAATAAGTAATGTGTCTAAACAACTCCCCTTTTAACTATCAAAATACACTTTGTTTAGAACCCTTCCCACCACACTCTGTTAGCTCAGTTTCCATAGTAATCACCTTTTGAACACTCTTTTGTACTAGTAAGTCAATCAATCAATCAATCAGGGAATTGTAAGCGCGCTACTCACCCGTGAGGGTCTCAAGGCACTGAGGGTGGGGGGGTCCGCAGATCTGTTTAGCCAAAGAGCCAGGTCTTGAGGGTCTTCCTGAAGGTGTTCAGGGAGGGGGCACGTCTGATGTCTGCCGGTAACTCGTTCCAGGTCTTGGCTGCAATGTGGGAGAAGGATCTTCCGCCTGCTCTGGCTCTGTGGATGCGCGGGGTTTCGGCCAGTGCGAGGTTGGAAGATCGGAGGTTTCTTTTGGGTACGTGGAAGTTGATTCTGTCGTTGAGGTATTTGGGTCCGTCGTTGTGTAGGCATTTGTAGGCGTGAGTGAGGATTTTGAAAGTGACTCTTTTCTCCACGGGGAGCCAGTGGAGACTTCTTGGTGTTGGCTGATGTGTTCGTGTCGGGGGATGCCGAGGACGAGTCTGGCGGCTGTGTTCTGTATTGTTTGGAGTTTGCGGAGTAGGGACTTGTTGATGCCGGCGTAGAGTGCGTTTCCATAGTCCAGTCTGCTGGTGATGAGTGCGTGGGTGACTGTCTTCCTTGACTCAGGGGGGATCCACTTGAAGGTCTTGCGGAGGATGCGGAGGGTGTTGAAGCAGCTGGAGGTGACGGCGTTGACCTGTCGGTTCATGGTGAGTGATGAGTCGAGTACGATGCCGAGGTTCTTGGCGTGGTCTGAGGGGGTAGGTGGGCTTCCAAGGGCGGTCGGCCACCAGGTGCTGTCCCATGCAGAAGGGGTGGTACCGAGGACGAGGACTTCTGTCTTCTCGACATTGAGCTTCAGGCAGCTGTTGGTCATCCAGACTGCGACATCTTGCATTCCTTTCTGGAAGTTGAGTTTGGCAGTGGTGGGGTCTTTGGTGAGGGAGAGAATGAGCTGGGTGTCGTCGGCGTAGGATATGATGTTGAGGCCATGTTGTCGGACGATGGCTGCGAGGGGGGCCATGTAGATGTTGAAGAGGGTGGGGCTCATTGATGAACCCTGTGGGACTCCGCAGGTGATTTTCGTGGGGTCGGAGAGGAAGGGTGGGAGTCTGATCCTTTGGCTTCTTCCGGTGAGGAATGATCGGATCCAGTCCAGGGCTGTTCCTTGTATGCCTGCGTCGTGTAGTCTGGCGACTAGTGTGCGGTGGGAGACGGTGTCGAAGGCCGCTGATAGGTCGAGTAGGATGAGGGCTGCGGAGTGGCCTTGGTCCAGGAGGGTGCGGATGTCGTCTGTGGCGGCGAGTAGGGCAGTCTCTGTGCTGTGGTTGCTTCGGAATCCAGATTGGGTCGGGTCGAGGACGGCGTTCTCTTCAATGAATCGTGTCAGTTTCCTGTTGACTGTTTTCTCTGCAACTTTGGCTGCGAAGGGGAGGAGCGAGATGGTGCGATAGTTCTTGAGGTCGGTGGGGTCAGCTATGGGCTTCTTGAGCAGGGGTCTGACTTCTGCACGCTTCCAGTTGTCTGGGAAGGTGCCTGTTTTGAAGGTGGGGTTGAGGGTGCGTTGTAGTTCGGGTGCGATGGCGGCCGCAGCTCTGTGGTAGATGTGAGGGGGGCAGGGGTCGGTGGGGACCCCAGAGTGGATGCTTTTCATGGTCGAGGCGGTGTCTTCGGCTGTGATCGGTGTCCAGTTGGAGATGGTGGGCTGGCTGGTGTTTCTGGGGGGCGGGGGGCCATCTGTGGCACCTGGTGGATGGTCGATGAAGTTGTCATAGAGGTTTTTGATCTTGAGGTGGAAATAGGTTCCCAGCTTGTCGCAGAGGTCTTGGGATGGTGTGATGTCTGTGGCTTCGCTGCGTGGGTTGGTGAATTCCTGAATGACACTGAAAAGTTCCTTGGAGTTGGTGGAGTTGGCCAGGATTTTGTTGTGGATGAAGTTCCTCTTGGTTGCTCTGATCTGGTTATGGTAGTCAGTCAAGGCGTCCTTGTAGGTGGTGTGGTTTTCGGTTGTCTTGGTGTTTCTCCAGTTCTTCTCCAGGCGTCTGCAGGTGCGTTTGACTTCTTGGAGAGCGGTGGTGAACCAGGCGGCTTTCCTGGGGCGTTGTCTGTCGGGGTTGCGTAGCGGGCGAGCTCGTCTGCGCAGTTGAAGATCCAGGTGTGGAGTTCTCTGGCTGCGTTGTTTGCGTCATTTGCGTCGGGTGCCCAGGTGTGGTTGTCTTGGGTGAGGGTGGAGTTAAGTTGCTCATCTGTAACCTTGCTCCAGTTCCTTCGAGGTGGGCGTGGGGCTGGTTTGGGTGCCTTGGGTTTGTTGATGGCGAAGTGTACGCAGTGGTGGTCGGTCCATGGTGGCTGCGTTGTGTGGCTGAATTGGACGCTGTTTCCTGCCGCAAAGATGGGGTCGAGGGTGTGTCCTGCTCTGTGGGTCGGTGTGTTGACGAGTTGTTTAAGTCCGATGCTGGCGAGGTTGTCACGAAGGATAGTGGAGTTGGGGTCGCTGGGGTTGTCGAGGTAGAAGTTCAGGTCTCCAATGAGTATGTAGTTTGCTGAGGCGATGGCGTGGGGTGCGATGAAGTCGGTGATGGTGGTGGCGAAGGGTGTTCAGGGGCCGGGGGGTCTGTAGATGAGGGTTCCTCTGAGTGTGGCTTTGGGGGTGGTCTGGATCTGGAAGTGCAGGTGTTCGGCGGAGGAGAAGGTTTCGCTGGAGGTGGTGAGGCGGAGGGTGCTCTTGTGGGCAATGGCGAGGACCCCTCCTGGGTGGTTGGGGCAGTCTTTCCTCTGGATCTTGTATCCGTCTGGGATGGCGGTGCTGATGTCGGGGGCGGAGGATGCGTTGGTCGAGGTCTCTGTGAAGAAGGCGATGTCGGGCGAGAGAGAGTCGAGTAGGTTCCAGATTTCCATGGCGTGTTTGTGTACGGAGCGTACGTTGAGGAGGATGCATTTTAGGGTGTCCCCGGTGCTGGCATTGGCGGTGTTGGAGGCTGGGGTGGCGGTGAGGGTCTGGCGGCAGTGGAGGCAGGAGAACTGGCCGTGGGTCGTGTTTGGCGAGGCCTGTTCACATTCTCTAAGTCTTCCAGGGTTGAGTGCAAGGAGGGTGGTGGTGTCATAGCGA
This sequence comes from Calotriton arnoldi, assembly GCA_963921515.1. NCBI lineage: Eukaryota > Metazoa > Chordata > Amphibia > Caudata > Salamandridae > Calotriton > Calotriton arnoldi. Next base: position 121,982 of record CAWUFW010008787.1, on the reverse strand, counting down.
TGGGTAGTGGGAGGTCCAGAGTTCCTGGCGCTGGCCGCGGTCGGGTCACGGACGGGCGCAGACGGGCTTGCCTTTGGCGTGCCTTCGGTGCACCGGCGGCGTGACCGCTGCGCGCGTCCGCTGCACAACCGCGCAGCGGCCGCCATTAAGTAGGGGAGGTTGGAGGGAGGAGAGGCTGGGAGGCGGGAGTCGGGGAATTACGGAGGGGAATTCTGGGGGGGAGGGGCCACAGGGGCAGCAGCGGCGAGTCGTGGAATTCAGGAGGGGAATTCCGGGGAGGAGGGGCCGCAGGGGCAGCAGCGGTGAAAGGAACAGGCAGGCACGAGAAAATAAAAACAGTGGTGGAATTAGAGCAAGACACAGATGGGCACAATAACAGTGGCACAACAGGGAAAAATTAAGAAAAAAACGGCTGAGAAAGGTTACGGTGGTTGCAGGCAGTCTGGTCCCAGTTGGAGCGGGCAGCAGGCGCAGGAGCGGGCAGCAGCCTCGAACCTCCCAAGGAGGAGATCGGGTCTGAGGCAAGAGACGGCACAGCGGAGCTGCAGGGAGGGAGTGGAACTAGACCGAAGTTCACAACACATTCTATAAACAGAATACTAGCTTCAAATTCAACTGTAGCAGGTGTGGTTGACTGTTTGGAAATATAGCGATACAAAAGGGGATGATGGACGGAACGCTTGAGCCAATCAAACACTCACCCCCAGTCAACTGATCTGGGTTTAATCCATCATCATTCTTTAGCTCACTCCACCACCCCAGTTCAGACATGGCCATATGCAAATCAGTCTGACCCTGTGCCTCATGGGAACAGTCCAGCCCGAACTGCCAAGCCATGTCTTCCCTGGACCGGAAACAAGCATCCTAGGACCGGTTTCTGGCATTCCAGCCGTCATCAGCCAGGCTTGCTTGAATCCAGTGGCAAAGTGAGCAAGGGACCCACGTCTGGGCATACCCCCGCCAACTTAGGGCGAACAAAGCGATACAAAAGGGGATGATGGACGGAACGCTTGAGCCAATCAAACACTCACCCCCAGTCAACTGATCTGGGTTTAATCCATCATCATTCTTTAGCTCACTCCACCACCCCAGTTCAGACATGGCCATATGCAAATCAGTCTGACCCTGTGCCTCATGGGAACAGTCCAGCCCGAACTGCCAAGCCATGTCTTCCCTGGACCGGAAACAAGCATCCTAGGACCGGTTTCTGGCATTCCAGCCGTCATCAGCCAGGCTTGCTTGAATCCAGTGGCAAAGTGAGCAAGGGACCCACGTCTGGGCATACCCCCGCCAACTTAGGGCGAACAAAGCGATACAAAAGGGGATGATGGACGGAACGCTTGAGCCAATCAAACACTCACCCCCAGTCAACTGATCTGGGTTCAAGCGTTCCGTCCATCATCCCCTTTTGTATCGCTTTGTTCGCCCTAAGTTGGCGGGGGTATGCCCAGACGTGGGTCCCTTGCTCACTTTGCCACTGGATTCAAGCAAGCCTGGCTGATGACGGCTGGAATGCCAGAAACCGGTCCTAGGATGCTTGTTTCCGGTCCAGGGAAGACATGGCTTGGCAGTTCGGGCTGGACTGTTCCCATGAGGCACAGGGTCAGACTGATTTGCATATGGCCATGTCTGAACTGGGGTGGTGGAGTGAGTGTCAATAAAACTGTTTCTGCATTCCGCAGGGACTGCAACATGGGCTCCATACACAACTGCAATTTATGCTATAACATTGACGGTATATATAGAGGTGATGGAGTTCATTTCACAGAGAAAGACAACAAAGAGTTCCCTAACAACTTGAAAGACTGCATCCTGTTTTATGATTAGTTATCATCTACACACAATAAACAAAAAGTCTCTTCTAAGAGCCACCCCTTTTCTCAATCACTGATTCATTTTCTTTTTAAATCCCTTTTTTATTTTCTTATTCAAAATTCGTGAATCTGTTCTGAATATATATAAATAGAGTGTGGGTGTATGAGTAGGTCTGTGAGAGGGTGCACGAGTGTCTGAGTGGCTCTGTAAGTGGGTGCATTAGTATCTGAGTAGGTCTGTGAGTTTGTGTGTGAGTATCTGAGCGAGTCTGTGAGTAGGTGCATGAGTGTCTGAGTGGGTCTGTGAGTGGGTGTGTCAGTGTCTGAGTGGGTCTATAAGTGGGTGCATGAGTTTCTGAGTGGGTCTGTGAGTGGGTGCATGAGTGTCTGAGTGGGTCTGTGAGTGGGTGTGTGAGTGTCTGAGTGGGTTTATTAGTGGGTGCATGAGTGCCTGAATAGGTCTGTGAGTAACTGTTGAATGTCTGAATGGGCCTGTGAGTGGTACATGAGTATCTGAATTAGACTGTGAGTGAGTGCATGAGTGCCTGAGTGGGTTTGTGAGTGGGTGCATGAGTGTCTAAGTGTGTCTGTGAGTGGATGCATGAGTGTCTGAGAGGGTCTGTGAGTGGGTACATGAGTGTCTGCATGGGTCTGTGAGTGGGTGCATGATTGGGTCTGTAAATGTGTGAATGGGTCTGTTAGTGGGTGGTGAGTATCTGAGCGCGTCTGTGAAAGTATGCATGAGTGTCTGAATGGTCTGTGAGTGGGTGCATGAGTGTCTGAGTGGGTTTGTGAGTGGGTGTGCCAGTGTCTGAGTGGGTCTGTGAGTGGGTGCATGAGTTTCTGAGTGGGTCTGTGAGTGGCTGCATGAGTGTTTGAGTGGGTCTATGAGTGGTTGTGTGAGTGTCTGAGTGGGTTTGTGAGTCAGTGCATGAGTTTCTGAGTAGGTCTGTGAGTGGGTGTGTGGGTGTCTGAGTGGGTCTATGAGTGGGTGGGTCAGGGTCTGAATGGGTCTGTGAGTGTCTGCTTGAGTGTCTGATTGGGTCTGTGAGTGGTACTTGGATGTATGAGTATCTGAGTTAGACTGTGAGTAGGCGTATGAGTGCCTGAGTGGGTCTGTGATTGGGTGCATGAGAGTCTGAGTATGTCTGTGAGTAGGTGCATGAGTGTCTGAGAAGGTTTGTGTGTGGGTACATGAGTGTCTGATTGGGTCTGTGGGTAGGTGCATGAGTGGGTCTGTGAGTAGTACATGAGTGTCTAAGTGGGTCTGAGTGGGTGCATGCGTGTCTGAGAGGGTCTGTGAGTAGGTGTGTGAATGTCTAAGTGTGTCTGTGAGTGGGTGCATGAGTATATGAGAGGGTCTGTGAGTGGGTGCATGCGTGTCTGAGTAGGTCTGTGAATGGGTGCATCGGTTTCTGAGTAGGTCTGTGAGTAGGTGTGTTAGTGTCTGAGTGGGTCTGTGAGTGAGTGCATGAGTGTCTGAGTGGTTCTGTGAAAGGATGCGTGAGTGTCTGAATGGTCTGTAAGTGGATGCATGAGTCTCTGAATGGGTCTGTGAGTGGGTGTGTCACAGTCTAAGTGGGTCTGTGAGTGGGCACATGAGTTTCTAAGTGGGTATGAGTGGGTGCATGCATGTCTGAGTAGGTCTGTGAGTAGGTGTGTGAATGTCTAAGTGTGTCCGTGAGTGGGTACATGAGTGTATGAGAGGGCCTATGAGTGGGTGCATGAGTGTCTGAATGAATGTGTGAGTCCCTCAATATGTAAAATGGTGGGTGCAACATTTTGCTCAGGTTAAAAGCCAGCCAATCATGGCATTGCTGTTGGAAAGTGAATTCGTGAAGCACCACAAGGGATTCATGAAGGATTCGCACCTCATTATATTCAAATATATTTTTTCTTTAATACCTCAAAAACTACTGAACAGATTTACACAAATTTACAAAGAGGGTTCTTTCTGGACCAAGAGCTACTGCTCTGCCAAACTTGGTGTAATTCCGTCCTGCAGTTCAGGCTGTAGTCGTGTCTCAAATCGCTATAAGAATTAACATGGGAAATGCACAATTTTGGTCCCCCCATTTTCTCAGCCCCCGCTTCATGGATCACCCCGAAACTTTACATGCACAGCTAGAAAGAGGAGGTCGCTTTAAAAAAAAAATTCATGAAGATCCGTCAAACGGTGCCAAAGTTTTAAGCACGTTGAGAAACGTTTTTCCCATGGAAACTAGGTCCAAACTATCTAACTATAACTACATATATATATATATATGTTTGTAACCAAAGTGCCCCAAAGCAATGAAAGCGCACTCGACTCCAGAGGAAAACCTTCCGGTTTTATTTGATAGAAGAACAGGCATCAGTTTTCAAGTTAATTGTCCCGACGCGTTTCGAGGCTCCTGCCTCTTAGTCATGGGTAATTAGCATATGCAGCAGTTAACTCCGATATTTCCTCTCAACACATTTAAATACCCCCAGTGGGCTTTGCGCAGTGCGTTAGTGTGGTATTTTGTAGCTGGGACTTGTAGTCCATAATCAGAGTCACTCTTTGATTTAAAGCCCACAGTGGGCTCCGCTGTTACATGCTGAAATTAAAACCATTATTTTACTTTGGTAAGCCTTGAAGTTGGTGCCAGTTCGAATTAATCTCCCCTGAAGTGCTGATGAATCCGGCACAGTTCCGATTCCAGCCTCCCACGGATGAAGGGATGGTGCTGCTTTCCACGGCAGGGCTGCCGTGTGTATAGTTTGTAACCAAAGTGCCCAAAGCAATGAAAGCGCACTCGACTCCAGAGGAAAACCTTCCGGTTTTATTTGCAAGAAGAACAGGCATCAGTTTTCAAGTTAATTGTCCCGACGCGTAGTAACCGGAAATAATTCAAATTGCGAGTTTCAAATGGCGTTTGTTATAGCCCAGGAAGAAGAGGTTTGAATACCTTGAAATGCAGCAATTACTTAAAAGCGGAGCAGGAAGGCAAGCTGCATGGTATAGCCTTTGGCAGAGTGCTGTCGAGTGCCGTCCCAATGCTTCAGGGCACTTTTGTTGGAAATATATATATATATATATATTCACTGAAAAAACCATAGGTTTCAGACACGTTATAGTTAGAAATTAGCATTTAAAAAACCTTTGAAATTCACTGAAAAAACCATAGGTTTTAGGGACAGTTATAGTTAGTTGGACATTTCACTCGTACAAAACAATAGAAATTCCCCCGTTATAGTTAGTTCAGCTAACTATAACTCGCGCCCCGCAATGCACTGCTGATGACGTCACATATTACATCACTCATGACATGGTCAGTGACATCACTGATGACATCACTGATGACATCTCAAATGACATCACTGATGACATCATCCAGTGACTGTGTGTTTCTGTAAAGTTTAAATATGTTTAATATATATAGGGAAAGGCGTATTGAAGAATGAGTGGGTGTATAAGTGTCTGAATGGATGATTTAGTACGTGAGTGACTGACTCTACAAGTGAGTGATTAAACGTATCTTACTGAATGCATGGGTTAGTGACTAAACTGTGTGAATGTCTGTATCCGTCTGTCTGTTGGTTTGTAAGCGGCTGCATGGCTTTCTGAATAGCTACATGAGTGTCTACATGGGTTATTGATTGATTGTCTGAGTATCTGTATGGGTGCCTGAGTGTTTGTGTGGGTGGGGTGTGTGTGACTCTGTGCATAGATGTGTGAGTTGGTGATTCACTGGGTGCATGGTTTCAAGAGTGCATCTGTGATGGACTGTATGGGTGGGTGAGTGTGTGTATGGGTGTGTTAGTGATTGAATGTATATCTCAGTGGTACATGTGTGAGTAACTACATATGTGAAAGGCAGTATATATGTGTGTTGGAGTATATAAATGGCTATAAGTGAGAGTGTGTGATTGTGAGAGTGGCTGTATGGATGAGTGTGTACTTGTATCAGTGATTGTATAAGAGTGTAAGAATGTGCTAGTATTTGTATGACTAAGTGAGCTGGTGTGTGTATAACTGTATAGGTGAGTAAATGGGTGTGTGATTAAGTTTTTTGCATGACTGACTAGGTGTGTGAGTACCTCTATGGATGAGTGGCGGTGTGTGAGTGTTTATATAGGTGTATGAGTGCATATGATAGTCCTGTACTGAGTGACTAAGTATGAGTGACTGTACGGGTGAGTGAGTGGATGTGTGTGTAGACCTAAGAATCAGTGAGTGGGTATGGAGTTTTTGGTGTTGGAGTGTCTATGGTTTTGAGAATGGCAGTCTGTAATTTAGAGTGGGTGTATCAAAAGTTATATTAGGGTGTGAGAAGATGCATGAAATTATCACATGGATGATGTCATCAGTGATGTCATTTGAGATGTCATCAGTGATGTCATCAGTGATGTCACTGATCATGTCATGAGTGATGTAATATGTGACGTCATCAGCAGTGCATTGCGGGGGCACGAGTTATAGTTAGCTGAACTAACTATAACGGGGGAATTTCTATGGTTTTGTACGAGTGAAATGTCCAACTAACTATAACTGTCCCTAAAACCTATGGTTTTTTCAGTGGATTTCAAAGGTTTTTTAAATGCTAATTTCTAACTATAACGTGCCTGAAACCTATGATTTTTTAAGTGAATTTCAAAGGTTTTTTTAAATGCTAGTTTCTAACTATGCCTACAGAGGTAGGACATGTGAAGAAAGAAGAAAAAACGCACAGAAAGAAGCAAAAGATGTGCAGAAAGAACCAACAGAGGAGCAGAAAGAGGCCTTGTTGCAAAATCATCCTGTGCCCACAACTTTTTCAGACGGGTACTGGTGGTAACTGACTCTGACTAACCTGAGCCAGTGCTATGCTAAAAGACACTTAGAATACAGTGAAAACACCTACATACACTAGGGAACACTATGCGTTGGGGTACCCCTGTGATTAGCATGACCTCCTCTGCAAGTCCCTAGTACATAATAGGGCAGGGGGATTAAAACTACCTCTTAAAACGCGCTACAGGGCGCGTTTGCACAGTGGTGAAGGGAGGGGGGCCTGAGGTGACATGTGTGCAAACGCACCACGTGGCGCATTTTAAGTTGCGGGATTAAGTCCCCTTGAATTCTGAGGGTCCCTGGGGCCCAACTAGCCCCCAGGTACCTACAGTTAGGACCACAGAGCTGAGTTGCAGAGAGGCGTTCCGAGGCCACGCACCTTTTTCACCTCTCTGCAACGCAACTCTGTTGTGCTTACTGAAGGTACCTGGTGGGCTAGTTGGCCCCCAGGGTCCCTCAGGATTCAAAGGGAATTAATTCCCCAACTTAAAACGCACCACAGGGCGTGTTTGCGCACATGTCACCTGAGGCCCCGCCCCCTCCCTTCACCACTGTGCAAACGCGCCCCGTGGTGCGTTTTAAGTTGGGGGATTAGGTCACCTTGAATCCTGAGGGTCCCTGGGGCCCAACTAGCCCACTAGGTACTTCCAGTAAGCACCACAGGCCTGCGTTGCAACGCCTGTAACAAATTGTGCAGTTGTGTTTAGGTAGTGAAGAGGGTCGTGCTGGGGGTAGTGTTTTAGGGTTTAGGGTAGTGCAGTGGTGTTTGTGTAGTGTAGGGGGTCATGCTGGGGGTAGATTTTGGGTTTAGGGTAGTGCAGTGGTGTTTGGGTAGTGTAGGGTGTCGTGCTGGGGGAGTGTTTTAGGGTTTAGGGTAGTGCAGTGGTGTTTGGGTAGTGTAGGGGGTCGTGCTGGGGGTAGTGTTTTAGGGTTTAGGGTAGTGCAGTGGTGTTTGGGTAGTGTAGGGGGTCGTGCTGGGGTAGTGATTTAGGGTAGTGCAGTGGTGTTTGGGTAGTGTAGGGGGTACTGCTGGGGGTAGTGTTTTAGGGTTTAGGTTAGTGCAGTGGTGTTTGGGTAGTGTAGGGGTACTGCTGGGGGTAGTGTTTTACGGTTTAGGGTAGTGCAGTGGTGTTTGTGTAGTGTAGGGGTAGTGTTTTAGGGTTTAGGGTAGTGCAGTGGTGTTTGTGTAGTGTAGGAGGTCGTGTTTTAGGGTTTAGGGTAGTGCAGTGGTCTTTGGGTAGTGTAGGGAGTCATGCGGGGGTAGTGTTTTAGGGTTTAGGGTAGTGTAGGGGGTCATGCGGGGGTTGTGTTTTAGGGATTAGGGTAGTGCATTGGTGTTTGGGTAGTGTAGGGGGTCATGCGGGGGGTAGTGTTTAGGGCAGTGCAGTGGTGTTTGGGTAGTGTAGGGGGTCGTGCTGGGGGGAGTGTTTTAGGGTTTAGGGCAGTGCAGTGGTGTTCGGGTAGTGTAGGGGATCGTGCTGGGGGGAGTGTTTTAGGGTAGTGCAGTGGTGTTCGGGTAGTGTAGGGGGTTGTGCTGGGGGGTGTGTTTGAGGGTTTAGGGCAGTGCAGTCGTGTTCGGGTAGTGTAGGGGTTGTGCTGGGGGTAGTATTTTAGGGTTTAGGGTAGTGCAGTGGTGTTCGGGTAGTGTAGGGGGTCGTGCTGGGGGTAGTGTTCTAGGGTTTAGGGCAGTACAGTGGTGTTTGGGCAGTGTAGGGGGTAATGCTGGGGGTGGTGTTTTAGGGTTTAGGGCAGCGCAGTGGTGTTCGGGCAGTGTAGGGGGTCGTGCTGGGGGTGGTGTTTCAGGGTTTAGGGCAGTGCAGTGGTGTTCGGGCAGTGTAGGGGGTGGTGTTTCAGGGTTTAGGGCAGTGCAGTGGTGTTCGGGTAGTTTAGGGGGTCGTGCAGGGGGTGGTGTTTCAGGGTTTAGGGCAGTGGTGTTCGGGCAGTGTAGGGGGTCGTGCTGGGGGTGGTGTTTCAGGGTTTGGGGCAGTGCAGTGGTGTTCGAGCAGTAAAGGGGTCGTGCTGGGGGTGGTGTTTCAGGGTTTAGGGCAGTGCAGTGGTGTTCGGGCAGTGTAGGGGGCGGTGTAGGGGGTGGTGTTTCAGGGTTTAGGGCAGTGCAGGGGTGTTCGGGCAGTGTAGGGGGTGCTGCAGGGGGTGGTGTTTCAGGGTTTAGGGCAGTGCAGTGGTGTTCGGGCAGTGTAGGGGGTCATGCAGGGGGTGGTGTTTCAGGGTTTAGGGCAGTGCAGTGGTGTTCGGGCAGTGTAGGGGGTCGTGCTGGGGCTGGTGTTTCAGGGTTTAGGGCAGTACAGTGGTGTTCGGGCAGTGTAGGGGGTCGTACTGGGGCTGGTGTTTCAGGGTTTAGGGCAGTGCAGTGGTGTTCGGGCAGTGTAGGGGGTCGTGCTGTGGCTGGTGTTTCAGGGTTTAGGGCAGTACAGTGGTGTTCGGGCAGTGTAGGTGGTCGTTCTGGGGCTGGTGTTTCAGGGTTTAGGGCAGTGCAGTGGTGTTCGGGCAGTGTAGGGGGTCATGCTGGGGCTGGTGTTTCAGGGTTTAGGGCAGTGCAGTGGTGTTCGGGCAGTGTAGGGGGTCTTGCTGGGGCTGGTGTTTCAGTGTCTAGGGCAGTGCAGTGGTGTTCGGGCAGTGTAGGGGGTCTTGCTGGGGCTGGTGTTTCAGGGTTTAGGGCAGTGCAGTGGTGTTCGGGCAGTGTAGGGGGTCGTGCTGGGGGTGGTGTTTCAGGGTTTAGGGCAGTGCAGTGGTGTTTGGGCAGTGTAGGGGTCATGCTGGGGCTAGTGTTTCAGGATTTAGGGCAGAGCAATGGTTTCAGGCAGTGTAGGGGGTCTTGCTGGAGGTGGTGTTTCAGGGTTTAGGGCAGTGCAGTGGTGTTCGTGCAGTGTAGGGGGTGGTGTTTCAGGGTTTAGGGCAGTGGTGTTCAGGCAGTGTAGGGGGTCTTGCTGGCGTTGATGTTTCAGGGTTTAGGGCAGTGCAGTGGTGTTCGGGCAGTGTAGGGGGTCGTGCTGGTGGTGGTGTTTCAGGGTTTAGGGCAGTGCAGTGGTGTTCCGGCAGTGTAGGAGGTCGTGCAGGGGGTGTTTCAGGGTTTAGGGCAGTGCAGTGGTGTTCGGGCAGTGTAGGGGGTCGTGCTGGGGGTGGTGTTTCAGGGTTTAGGGCAGTGCAGTGGTGTTCGGGCAGTGTAGGGTGTCGTGCTGAGGGGTGGTGTTTCAGGGTTTAGGGCAGTGCAGTGGTGTTCGGGCAGTGTAGGGGGTCGTGCAGGGGGTCGTGTTTCAGGGTTTAGGGCAGTGCAGTGGTGTTTGGGCAGTGTAGGGGGTCGTGCAGGGGGTGGTGTTTCAGGGTTTAGGGCAGTGCAGTGGTGTTCGGCCAGTGTAGGTGGTCTTGCTGGGGGTGGTGTTTCAGGCTTTAGTGCAGTGGTGTTCGGGCAGTGTAGGGGGTCTTGCTGGGGGTGGTGTTTCAGGGTTTAGGGCAGTGGTGTTCGGGCAGTGTAGGGGGTCTTGCTGGGGCTGGTGTTTCAGGGTTTAGGGCAGTGCAGTGGTTTTCGGGCAGTGTAGGCGGTCGTGCTGGGGCTGGTGTTTCAGGGTTTAGGGCAGTGCAGTGGTGTTCGGGCAGTGTACGGGGTTGTGCTGGGTCTGGTGTTTCAGGGTTTAGGGCAGTGCAGTGGTGTTCGGGCAGTGTAGGGGGTCGTGCTGGGGGTGGTGTTTCAGGGATTAGGGCAGTGCAGTGGTGTTCGGGCAGTGTAGGGGGTCGTGCTGGGGCTGGTGTTTCATGGTTTAGGGCAGTGCAGTGGTGTTCGGGCAGTGTAGGGGTCGGTCCTGGGGTGGTGTTTCAGGGTTTAGGTCAGTGCAGTGGTGTTCGGGCAGTGTAGGGGGTCATGCTGGGGGTGGTGTTTCAGGGTTTAGGGCAGTGCAGTGGTGTACGGGCAGTGTAGGGGGTCTTGCTGGGGGTGGTGTTTCAGGTTTTAGGGCAGTGGTGTTCGGGCAGTGTAGGGGGTCTTGCTGGGGGTAGTGTTTCGGGGTTTAGGGCAGTGCAGTGGTGTTCGTGCAGTGTAGGGGGTCGTGCTGGGGGTGGTGTTTCAGGGTTTAGGGCAGTGCAGTAGTGTTCGGGCAGTGTAGGGGATCGTGCAGGGGGTGGTGTTTCAGGGTTTAGGGCAGTGCAGTGGTGTTCGGGCAGTGTAGGGGGTCGTGCAGGGGGTGGTGTTTCAGGGTTTAGGGCAGTGCAATGGTGTTCGGGCAGTGTAGGGGTCGTGCTGGGGCTGGTGTTTCAGGGTTTAGGGCAGTGCAGTGGTGTTTGGGCAGTGTAGGGGGTCTTGCTGGGGGTGGTGTTTCAGGGTTTAGGGCAGTGGTGTTCGGGCAGTGTAGGGGGTCTTGCTGGGGGTGGTGTTTCAGGGTTTAGGGCAGTGCAGTGGTGTTCGGGCAGTGTAGGGGGTCTTGCTGGGGGTAGTGTTTCAGGGTTTAGGGCAGTGCAGTGGTGTTCGGGCAGTGTAGGGGGTCGTGCTGGGGCTGGTGTTTCATGGTTTAGGGCAGTGCAGTGGTGTTCGGGCAGTGTAGGGGGTCGTGCTGGGGTGGTGTTTCAGGGTTTAGGTCAGTGCAGTGGTGTTCGGGCAGTGTAGGGGGTCATGCTGGGGGTGGTGTTTCAGGGTTTAGGGCAGTGCAGTGGTGTACGGGCAGTGTAGGGGGTCTTGCTGGGGGTGGTGTTTCAGGTTTTAGGGCAGTGGTGTTCGGGCAGTGTAGGGGGTCTTGCTGGGGGTAGTGTTTCGGGGTTTAGGGCAGTGCAGTGGTGTTCGTGCAGTGTAGGGGGTCGTGCTGGGGGTGGTGTTTCAGGGTTTAGGGCAGTGCAGTAGTGTTCGGGCAGTGTAGGGGATCGTGCAGGGGGTGGTGTTTCAGGGTTTAGGGCAGTGCAGTGGTGTTCGGGCAGTGTAGGGGGTCGTGCAGGGGGTGGTGTTTCAGGGTTTAGGGCAGTGCAGTGGTGTTCGGGCAGTGTAGGGGTCGTGCTGGGGCTGGTGTTTCAGGGTTTAGGGCAGTGCAGTGGTGTTTGGGCAGTGTAGGGGGTCTTGCTGGGGGTGGTGTTTCAGGGTTTAGGGCAGTGGTGTTCGGGCAGTGTAGGGGGTCTTGCTGGGGGTGGTGTTTCAGGGTTTAGGGCAGTGCAGTGGTGTTCGGGCAGTGTAGGGGGTCTTGCTGGGGGTAGTGTTTCAGGGTTTAGGGCAGTGCAGTGGTGTTCGTGCAGTGTAGGGGGTCATGCTGGGGATGGTGTTTCAGGGTTTAGGCAGTGCAGTAGTGTTCGGGCAGTGTAGGGGGTCGTGCAGGGGGTGGTGTTTCAGGGTTTAGGGCAGTGCAGTGGTGTTGTGGCAGTGTAGGGGGTCGTGCTGGGGGTGGTGTTTCAGGGTTTAGGGCAGTGCAGTGGTGTTCGGGCAGTGTAGGGGGTCGTGCTGGGGGTGGTGTTTCAGGGTTTAGGGCAGTGCAGTGGTGTTCGGGCAGTGTAGGGGGTCTTGCTGGGGGTGATGTTTCAGGGTTTAGGGCAGTGCAGTGGTGTTCGGGCAGTATAGGAGGTCTTGCTGGGGGTAGTGTTTCAGGGTTTAGGGCAGTGCAGTGGTGTTCGGGCAGTGTAGGGGTCATGCTGGGGGTGGTGTTTCAGGGTTTAGGGCAGTGCAGTGGTGTTTGGGCAGTGTAGGAGGTCGTGAAGGGGGTGGTGTTTCAGGGTTTAGGGCAGTGCAGTGGTGTTCGGGCAGTGTAGGGGGTCGTGCTAGGGTATGTGTTTCAGGGTTTAGGGCAGTGCAGTGGGGTTCGGGCAGTGTAGGGGGTCGTGCTGGGGGTAGTGTTTTAGGGTTTAGGGTAGTGCAGTGTTGCTTGTGTAGTGTAGGGGGTCGTGCTGGGGGTAGTGTTTTAGGGTTTAGGGTAGTGCAGTGGTGTTTGTGTAGTGTAGGGGGTCATGTTTTAGGGTAGTGCAGTGGTGTTTGGGTAGTGTAGGGGGTCGTGCTGGGGGTAGTGTTTTAGGATTTAGGTTAGTGCAGTGGTGTTGGGGTAGTGTTTTAGGGTTTAGGGTAGTGCAGTGGTGTTTGTGTAGTGTAGGGGGTCATGCTGGGGGTAGTGTTTTAGGGTTTAGGATAGTGCAGTGGTGCTTGTGTAGTGTAGGGGGTCGTGCTGGGGTAGTGTTTTAGGGTTTAGGGTAGTGCCGTGGTGTTTTTGTAGTGTAGGGGGGGTCATGTTTTAAGATGCAACGCTCCAATACCTGACCAGTCTGCACTACATAAAACTGCAAAAAAACTAAAAATAAAAAGTGTTTTGCACACCTTTGTCATTGGGCTATATGTGGGCTACATCTGGGTAATATTTGTGCTACTTTTGGGCTCTTTTTTCACTGGTGGCCATCTTGGAAGACTTCTTTGTTATGAAGTTTCCTAATTTCCTCATTTACTGCAGTCTCCTCAGTAGGAAATGCTTTCAGTTTTTTACTTTGATTCCATCAAGAAGGCATTCAGATGTGTCACACATTTGCCATAAATTCAGAATGTTATTACTCTAGTTGTTCATTAGATCACTGTAGTAAAGCTACTGCTCACCAAGGAGTTAACTGGAAGTCTACTGCTGGTATTGAAAGTGATTGTTTCAGTCTGCATGTCAGAATTTTCTAATGAAATAGAAGAGGATTTGAGATCTCACTTAAAACATGCACTCAATTTTCTTTTTGCAGCACTAACCATAATTTCTATGGCAAAATGAACCCCCTCATTTTGTTCCTTTTTAAATTAAATGTTTTAAGTGTTACCAGTTTATTCCAATTAAGATGGCTTCAGGTGTGCCATACTTTTGTCATAAGTAAGGCTGTTAGCACTCTAGTTGTTCTTTAGAACACTCTGGGAAGCTGCAGTAGAACACAAAGGCATCAACTGACAGGCTGCTCCTGTTGAAATATAACAGGAAGATATTTGAGATCTCACTTAAAACATGTCCTAATTTTTCTTTCTACAGCACTAACCATAATTTCTATGGCAAAATGAACCCCCTCATTTTGTTCCTTTTTAAATTAAATGTTTTAAGTGTTACCAGTTTATTCCAATCAAGATGGCTTCAGGTGTGCCATACTTTTGTCATAAGTAAGACTGTTAGCGCTCTAGTTGTTCTTTAGAACACTCTGGGAAGCTGCAGTAGAACACAAAGGCATCAACTGACAGGCTGCTCCTGTTGAAATATAACAGGAAGATATTTGAGATCACACTTGAAACATGTCCTAATTTTTCTTTCTACAGCACTAACCATAATTTCTATGACAAAATGAACCCCATCATTTTGTTCCTTTTTAAATTAAATGTTTTAAGTGTTACCAGTTTATTCCAATCAAGATGGCTTCAGGTGTGCCATACTTTTGTCATAAGTAAGACTGTTAGCGCTCTAGTTGTTCTTTAGAACACTCTGGGAAGCTGCAGTAGAACACAAAGGAATCAACTGACAGACTCTGCCATTTGAGATGGGTGCTGTAATATGTGACGTCATCAGCAGTGCATTGTGGGGGCACGAGTTATAGTTACCTCAACTAACTATAATGGTCGAATTTCTCTGGTTTTGTATGAGCAAATGTCCAACTAACTATAACGTCCCTGAAACCTGTGGTTTTTTCAGTGAATTTCTAAGGTTTTTTAAATGCTAATTTCTAACTATAATGTCCCTGAAACCTATGGTTTTTTCAGTGAATTCCAAAGGTTTTTTAAGTGCTAATTTCTAACTATAACGTCCCTGAAACCTATGGTTTTTTCAGTGAATTTCTAAGGTTTTTTAAATGCTAATTTCTAACTATGCCTACATAGGTAGGACATATGCAGAAAGACGAAGAAAGGTGCAGAAAGAAGCAAGAGATATGCAGAAAGAACCAACAGAGGTGCAGAAAGAGGCCTTGTTGCAAAGTCATCCTGTGCCCCCACCTTTTGGTGACTGGTACTGGTGGTAACTGACTCTGACTAGCCAGTGCTATGCTAAAAGACACTTAGAATACAGTGAAAACACTGACATACACTAGGGTACACTATGGGTTGGGGTACCTCTGTGATTGGCATGACCTCCCTGTAAGGCCCTAGTACATAATAGGGCAGGGGGATTAAAACTACCTCTAAGTCAGAGGTGCAGAAAGAAGCAAGAGCAGTGCAGAAAGAACCAACAGAGGTGCAAAAAGAGGCAAGAGGGGTACAGAAAGAGGCAAGAAAAGTACAGAAAGAAGCAAAAGAGGTGCAGAAAGAGGCAAGAGAACTGCAGAAAACGGCAAGAGAGATGCAGGAAAAGGCAGGAGAGGTGCACAAAGAGGCAAAAGGGATACAGAAAGAGGCAAGAGGGGTGCAGAAAGAAGCAGGAAAAGTACAGAAAGTAGCAACAGAGGTGCTTAAAGAGGCAAGAGGGGTACAGACTGAGGCAAGAGAAGTGCAGATAGAAGCAACAGAGGTGCCGAAAGAGGCAAGAGAGGTGCAGAAACAGGCAAGAAAGGTACAGAAAGAGAGAACAGGGGTGCAGAAAGAGGTAAGAGGGATACAGAAATTTGCAAGAGAGAAGCAATAACAGTGCAGAAAGAAGCAGGAGAAGTGCAGAAAGAGGCAAGAGAGGTGGAGAAATAGGGAAGAGGGGTGCAAAAAGAGGCATGAGGGATGCAGAAATTTGCAAAGAGGTGCAGAAAGAAGCAAGAGCAGTGCAGAAAGAACTAACAAAGGTGCAAAAAGAGGCAAGAGGGGTGCAGAAAGAGGTAGGCGAGATGCAAAAATTGGTAATAGAGATACAGAAAGAGGCAGGAGGGGTGCAGAAAGAAGCAACAGACGCGTTGAAAGAGGCACGAAGGGTGCAGAAAGAGGCACAAGAAGTGCAGAAAGAAGCAACAGAGGTACAGAAAGAAGCAAGAAAGGTGCAGAAACAGGCAGGAAAGGTGCAGAAAGAGGGTGCAAAAAGAGGCAAGAGAGGTGCAGAAAGATGGAAGAGGGGTGCAGAAAGAGACAACAGGGGTGCAGAAAGAAGCAAGTGAGGTGCAAAAAGAGGAAACTGAGGTGAAGAAAGACGAAAGAGAAGTGCCGAAACAAGCAAGAAACGTGCAGAAAGAGGCAAGTGAGGTGCAGAAAGAAGCAAGAGAGGTGCAGAAAATGGCAAGAGAACTGCAGAAAGAGGCAAGAGGGATGCAAAAAAGGGAACGGGGTGTTGAAAGAGGCAAGAGAGGTGCAGAAAGAGGGAAGAGAGGTGCAGAAAGACGCAAGAGAGGTGCAGAAGCAAGCAAGAGAAGTGCAGAAAGAGGCAAGTGAGGTGCAGAAAGAGGCAAGAGGGATGCAAAAAAGGGAAGAGAACTGCAGAAAGAGGCAAGAGGGATGCAAAAAAGGGAAGAAGGGTACAGAAAGAAGCAAGAGAGGTGCAGAAAGAAGCAAGAGAAGTGCAGAAAGAAGCAAGAGAGGTGCAGAAAGAGAGAAGACGAGTGCAGAAAGAGACAACAGAGGTGCAGAAAGAAGCAAGAGAGATGCAGAAAGAGGCAAAAGAAGTGCAGAAAGAAGCAACAGAGGTGCAGAAGGAGGCAAGAGAACTGCAGAAAGAGGCAAGAAAGTTGCAGAAACAGGCAAGAGAGATGGAGAAAGTGGGAAGAGGGGTGCAGAAAGAGGCAAGAGAGGTGCAGAAATTTGAAAGAGAGGTGCAGAAAGAAGGAAGAGCAGTGCAAAAGAACCAACAGAAATGCAGAAAGAGGCAAGAGGGGTGCAGAAAGAGACAAGAGAAGTGCAGAAAGAAGGAACTGAGGTGCAGAAAGAGGCAAGAGGGGTGCAGAAAGAGGGAAGAGAGGTGCAGAAAGAGTGAAGAGAGGTGTAGAAAGAGGAAAGAGAGTTGCACAAAGAGGGAAGAAGGGTGCAGAAAGAGGCAAGAGGGGTGCAGAAAGAAGCAAGAGAGGTGCAGATAGGAGCAAGAGAAGTGCAGAAGGAAGCAACAGAGGTGCAGAAAGAGGCAAGAGGTGTGCAGAAAGAGGCAAGAGAAGTGCAGAAAGAACTAACAGAGGTGCAGAAAGAGGCAAGAGAAGTGTAGAAAGAGGCAAGAGAGGAGCAGAAAAGGGCAGGAGAGGTGCAGAAAGAAGCAACAGAAATGCAGAAAGAGGCAAGAGAGGCGCAGAGGGAAGCAAGAGTGGCTTGCACACCATTAGTACCAATTTAATACCCACATTTAGCAATAAGTAACAGGTGACCATTCTAGGTTTGCAAAAGGCCTTCCACCACACTGTAACACTTGTCGCTGCATTTTTTATAGCGTTTGAGCAGTTTGAGCTAGAAAAAAGTTTTTTTTGTTCAAATCTGAAGATTATGGAGCAGATGATGGATTATGTGGCAAATGCGGAAAATGTATAACTGTGCAAAAGTCGGTACAGCCAAACAGTCGCATAATTCCAGTGGCCCTGCTCATACCTCTGACTAGGTCCAGAAGTGCTCCTCAGTGATTCCTTCTTTTTTTTGTCTCATTGAGTTTATAGTTTAGCTTCTATGGAAACGAGGAAGACTAAACCTGAGGTTACCACTCCACAACACAGACTACCATACCACATAATTACTCTCCATATCACATAATCCCACTCTACATAATACCTATACACTAAATACCACATATCTTTTATCCACATAAAAGTCAAAGTCTATCCACATAATTTCACTGCACAACATATCACATAATTCCACTACACACAACGTACATCCACTCCACTCCAAAAAACATTAGTAAAAAACTTTTACATTTACAACGCCAAGTGCTCTAACTCTTGCAAATGCAATACCTATTACATTGCAAATGGTTCTTTAACTAGTAGTCACGTTTGCAGAGTGGTGCAGAAAGGGTGCTGGGCCTCCGACCAGCGCTCAGGAATTCCGCTGCGTAAGACTTACAGGCGGTACCAGGAGGGCTTCTTGGCCCCCAAAGTCACTCAGGAGTAAAGTGGACTTCATCCCCAACCCGTAGTATGCCAGGTGGCACGTTTACAGAGTGGTGGAGAAAGGGGAAGGGCCTCCGAAGACCTCTTAGCAATTCCACTGTGTGGGACTTACTGGAGGTAACAGGAGGGGTAGTCGGCCCCCAAGGACATCCTTGGGGGCCAACTACCCCTCCTATTACCTCCAGTAAGTTCCACACAGCAGGATTGCTAAATTCTCATAGCAGGCCACGTCCCCTTTGCCCACCACTCTGCAAACGCGCCTCCTGGCGCATTCTTGAATGGGGATTGAAGTCATCTTCGCTTGTGGGGGTCCTTAGGGGCCAACTAGCCTTACCTGATACCTCCAGTAAGCCCCATACAGTGGGATTGCTGAAAGGTGGTCCGAGGCCATGCCCCCTTTCTCCACCACTCCGCAAATGCACCTCCTGGTGTGCTCTGGGTTGGGGGATGAAGTTCCCTTGCTTCTTGAGGGTCCCTGGGGGCCAACTAGCCCTCCTGTTACCTCCAGTAAGCCCCACCCAGCTGGATTGCTGAGAGGTACTCAGAGGCCAAGCCCCCTTTTTACACCACTCTGCAAACATGCCTCCTGGCGCATCTGGGTTGGAAGATTAAGTCCCCTTGCCTCCTGAGGGTCCCTGAGGGCCAACTAGCCCACCAGGTACCTCCAGTAAGCCCCACACAGCTGGATTGCTGAGAGTGGTCTGAGGCCACGCCCCCTTTTTACACCACTCTGCAAACGCACCTCCTGGTGCACTGATGCTCGGGGGATGAAGTCCACTTTACTCCTGAGGTCCTCAGGAGACAAGAGGACCTCTTCGCCCCACCAGCAATGCGCCAAGAGGCACGTTTGCAAAGTGGTGTAAAAAGGGGCGTGGCCTCGGACCACCTTTTAGCAATCCCACTGTGTGGGGCTTACTGGAGATACCTGGTGGGCTAGTTGGTCCCAAGGACCCTCAGGATTCAAGGGGACTTAATCCCCCAACCCAGAACGTGCCAGGAGGTGCGTTTGCAGAGTGGTGCAGGGAGGGGCGGGGCCTCCGGCGAGATGCCAGCTTCTCTTTTATTTATTTTTTTAGAAGGGGGGGCTGTGTGGCCCCCCATCTCTTAGTAATTTTTGGGCCCTGGGGACCCCATCTCCTAGGGCCTGACCCATTTAAAAAAAAGAAAAGGGAAGGGGGCCGCACGGCCCCCCTCCAGAGGCTGATTTCAGCCCCGGGGACCCCATCCCCCGGGTTATGGGTAGTTTTTAAAACATTTTTTTTTATTTTTACAGGAGGGGTGGCGTGGCTCCCCTTCCCTTGGCAACTTTTGGCCCCGGGGACCCCGTTCCCCAGGGCCTGGCCTCATTTTTTTTTTTTTGAGAGGGGGGCCGCGTGGCCCTTCCTTCCCTGGGCCACTTCTGGCCCCGGGGACCCTATTACCCCGGGCCTGGCCAGCCTTTATTTTGAAATTTAAAGGGGGGCCACGTGGCCCCGTCCTGAGGCCAATTATGGCCCCGGGGAGCCCATCCCCGGGGCCGGCCTTCCCTTTAAAAAAATAATAATTAAAAGGGAGGGGGCCGAGTGGCCCCCCTCCCGGGCCACTTCGGGACCCCATCCCCCAGGGCCGGCCCTCACGTTGGGGACCACGGGGAGCCCCAATGCCCCCGCGGTCCCTGCCGGCTCCCTGCCTCCTGCGTGAGCCAGCATTGCTTTTGGACAAGGGGAGCTGCCCTTGTCCAAAAGCAATTCTGATTCGCTTCATGGAAGCGAGAGCAGGTTTCCTGCTCTTTCTTCCATGAAGCGAAGCAGAGTTTGCAATGGCAGGGCGGGAGCAGTGCGCCCGCCCTGCCATTGCAAACTGCAATGTCCCGGAGCTGGGCACCCCGGGACATTACCGGAGCTGGCCCTGGGGGGTGGCGGTCCCCAGGACCAAGGAGGGCTCCAGGAGGGGGTCCGCGTGGCCCCCTCCCAATGTGCACATTTCCAATGGGAGGTGGTGGACCCCGGGGCTGGGGGTCCACAACAGACCCCCATATTACCATAAAGTGTGCCCCGGGGAGGTGGTGGTCCCCGGGTCAGTGTGGTGGGGCTCGAGCCCCCCACACTAAGTATTTCAAAAAGCCC
Organism: Calotriton arnoldi; assembly: GCA_963921515.1. Classification (NCBI taxonomy): domain Eukaryota; kingdom Metazoa; phylum Chordata; class Amphibia; order Caudata; family Salamandridae; genus Calotriton; species Calotriton arnoldi. The sequence continues at coordinate 102,351 of CAWUFW010008787.1, read as the reverse complement.
ACGCTTTCTGAACCAAGAGCTACCCTTTTGCCAAATTTGGTGTAATTCCGTTCAGCAGTTCGGGCTGTAGCTTTGTCTAAAGTTTCCTATGGAAATTAACATGGAGAAAACGCGTTTTGGCATCCCCCTTTTTTCTCGAGCCCCACTTGACGAATCACCGCAAAACTTTCAAGACAGGAGCTGACCGGAGCGCCCCATTAGTTTTGAACATTTTGCGAAGAATCGGCACTGTGCTAATCCTACGCTTAAAGACTTTGATAGAAAACAGACATTTGAGGTGAACAAATTTAGAGTATTGCTGGTGTTGAGGGTGCTCTTTACAGGAGCTGCTTTCCACCTAAATTGCAGAACTACCCAAAATTATCTGCTTCTTTTTTGCATATATATATATATATATATATATATATATATATATATATATATATATATATATATATATATCCACAACGCTCCACGCCAACAGAAACCTCTCCAAAGACGGGAAAGCAGACCCAAAATTTGTGCAAAACGGGTTTATTTCAGGAATGCCCGAACCTCCACCATTACGCGTTTCAGCCTCCTCCGAGGCCTTGATCACATGACGCGTTTCGAAACCATTTTTTCTCTTTTAAAGTGATAGTGCAATTAATCTCACGTGCAGAAAAAGCAACATCATAGACATAGAAGGTACAATTCGGTAACACTGAACCTAGTGCATTAACGCATTTATCCCCACTGTGGGAAATACAATAAATATGTGCAAAATCAGCAAACATAATAAATAGTCATAAAGTCAGATATTACAAATATAAAAAAAATATATATACATGACAAAACTCAATGGACAAATTATTCGGATGTGATATTACGCAGACAGTACTAAAACCACCAATAAAAATTGTCATAAAAAAGATCATATATAAATATATAAAAATTTCTTATTATTTAAAGGCAATCAAAACCTATCTAAAAAGAATTTTTTGTCTTAAAACTACGTGATTTAATAATAGTACATCTTTTGTTATTTGCCCCAGTTATGCATGAAAACCTGAATTGCACATATGCTCTGTTAATTGGAAATCCTAGGTTCTAAACTCCTGCCCTAGTGGGCCAATAATCATAGAAGACCTTACAAAAATGCTAAGAAAGTGCTAGTGCTTAGGAAATAAAAGAAAGTGCTCTAACCCTCTTTGAATCACGTCCGTCATTCAAAGAATGTGAAATTATGTTAATTTTTTTTTAAAAGTACTATAAAAAGATTTTTGGGCAATTCTAATGTAAGTGAAGCGGTACTGATGTCAGCTTAAAACATGCTAAGTGTTAGAGTAAAGTTGTTCATAGGCAGGTAAAAAAATCCTCACTAATGTTCAGGCCATACGGCGTTTTGCAATTGAGCTCCAAGATATATTTGGTTTCTAGTTTCCTAAGGAGGTGTTCACGGTTACCGCCCCTTCTAAGAGGCAAGACAGTGTCCACAGCAAAGTACTTCAAATATTGTATGTTGCTGCCATGATGTTCCTGAAAATGTCTTGCCACTGGGTAAGCGGAGTCATTGTTTTTTATGGCCCTCATGTGCTGGAGTATCCGTTTGTGGACCTGCAGTTTAGTACTTCCCACATAGCGCAGGCCACATGGACACTCCAGCACGTATATTGCAAATTCAGTTTTGCAGTTAAGGGATTTTGTAATGGCAACTGGTTTTGGTTTGAATGGAGTAGTATATGACTTAGTGTTAATGCCATATTTACAGGCTTTACATGTGAAACACTTATAAAAGCCTGTCCTACCACCAAGCCATTTTTTAGTCAAAGAAACCTCCGGACTGCTTTTTACTAGAGCGTTGCTCATAGAACAGGCCTTCCTATAGGAGATGCTTGGAGTAGCTGTCAAACAACTGCCTAGTACTGGGTCATTGAGTACCAGTGGCCAATTTTTGTTCACAATTTTGCGAAGGATTTTGTGTTGACGAGTAAATGTCAGCACCAACCTAGTTGGCTGTGACACTACTTCATTAGTATCACTCATTTTACTAGCTACTACTCGTGATCAAGGTCTGAGGACAGACCGAAACGCGTAGAGTTTATTGAGTTTGCCTTAAGAAACGTTGCTGCCTGAATAAATTAAACAACGATTTCCACCCGTGAGTGCGTGTAGAATTCTTCCTTTGGGAAAACCTGCTTTGATTTTATAACGGCTGGGCTCCGCCGTATCTACAAAATCGCACCGTCGACAGAGCGCTGTGTGCCTGAATGCGAGCCACTTTGTGGATAATATATATATATATATATATATATATATATATATATATATATATATATATATATATATATATATATATATATATATATATATATTCACTGAAAAAACCGTAGGTTTCAGGCATGTTATAGTTACAAATTAGCATTTAAAAAACCTTTGAAATTCACTGAAAAAACCATAGGTTTCAGACACGTTATAGTTAGAAATTAGCATTTAAAAAACCTTTGAAATTCACTGAAAAAACCATAGGTTTTAGGGACAGTTATAGTTACAAATTAGCATTTAAAAAACCTTTGAAATTCACTGAAAAAACCATAGGTTTCAGATATGTTATAATTACAAATTAGCATTTAAAAAACCTTTGAAATTCACTGAAAAAACCATAGGTTTTAGGGACAGTTATAGTTAGTTGGACATTTCACTCGTACAAAACCCGTGAAATTCCCCCGTTATAGTTAGTTCAGCTAACTATAACTCGCGCCCCGCAATGCACTGCTGATGACGTCACATATTACATCACTCATGACATGGTCAGTGACATCACTGATGACATCACTGATGACATCTCAAATGACATCACTGATGACATCATCCAGTGACTGTGTGTTTCTGTAAAGTTTAAATATTTTTAATATATATAGGAAAAGACGTATTGAAGAATGAGTGGGTGTGTAAGTGTCTGTATGGATGATTTAGTAGGTGCGTGACTGACTCTATAAGTGAGTGATTTAACGTATCTTACTGAATGCATGGGTTAGTGACTAAACTGGGTGAATGTCTGTATCCGTCTGTCTGTTGCTGTGTAAGTGGCTGCATGGGTTTGTGAATAGCTACATGAGTGTCTATATGAGTTATTGATTGGATGTCTGAGTATCTGTATGGGTGCCTGAGTGTTTGTGTGGGTGGGGTGTGTGCGACTCTGTGCATAGATGTGTGAGTGGGTGATTCACTGGGTGGATGGTTTCAAGAGTGCATCTGTGATAGACTGTATGGGTGGGTAAGTGTGTGTAAGAGTGTGTTAGTGAGTGAATGTATGTCCCAGTGGTACATGTGTGAGTAACTACATATGTGAAAGCCAGTATATATGTGTGTTGGAGTATATAAATAGCTATAAGCGAGAGTGAGTGATTGTGATAGTGGCTGTATGGATGAGTGTGTGCTTGTATCAGTGATTGTATAAGAGCGTAACAATGTGCTAGTATTTGTATGATTAAGTGAGCTGGTGTGTGTATAACTGTATAGGTGAGTAAATGGCAGTGTGTTTAATTATTTGCATGACTGACTAGGTGTGTGAGTACCTCTATGGATGAGTGGCGGTGTTTGAGTGTCTATATAGGAGTAAGAGTGCATATGATAGTCCTGTACTGAGTGACCATAAGTATGAGTGACTGTACGGGTGAGTGAGTGGATGTGTGTGTGTAGACCTAAGAATCAGTGAGTGGGTATGTAGTTATTGGTGTTGGAGTGTCTATAGTTTTGCGAATGGCAGTCTGTAATTTAGATTGGGTGTATCAAAGGTTATATTAGGGTGTGAGGAGCTGCATCAGATTATCACGTGGATGATGTCATCAGTGATGTCATTTGAGATGTCATCAGTGATGTCATCAGTGATGTCACTGACCATGTCATGAGTGATGTAATATGTGACGTCATCAGCAGTGCATTGCGGGGCGCGAGTTATAGTTAGCTGAACTAACTATAACGGGGGAATTTCACGGGTTTTGTACGAGTGAAATGTCCAACTAACTATAACTGTCCCTAAAACCTATGGTTTTTTCAGTGAATTTCGAAGGTTTTTTAAATGCTAATTTGTAATTATAACATATCTGAAACCTATGGTTTTTTCAGTGAATTTCAAAGGTTTTTTAAATGCTAATTTGTAACTATAACTGTCCCTAAAACCTATGGTTTTTTCAGTGAATTTCAAAGCTTTTTTAAATGCTAATTTCTAACTATAACGTGTCTGAAACCTATGGTTTTTTCAGTGAATTTCAAAGGTTTTTTAAATGCTAATTTGTAACTATAACGTGCCTGAAACCTACGGTTTTTTCAGTGAATTTCAAAGGTTTTTTAAATGACATTTTTAAAATGTTTTAATTTTTATATTAATTTTTTTCATACTGATTTACTACATTTTTAGAAACAATTTCTTTTACATATTTTATTTTTTAAATTACATTGTAATTACATTATACATTACATTACAAAAAATACTTTCTCAGAATGAATTACTTTAGTTTAAATACTTAGCACATAGGCAATAGACTTTTAAGTACAGTAGTTACAGTTGTTGCAATGGGCAACACATTTTCAAACACAATGCAACATTCAGCTCAATGTGAATTTCTAGTTAAATGCAATTAGTTACTTTATGGATTACTTTTCTAACCACAGGACTGGATCCTAGATTCAGTCCTGGGACATCTCCTGTAAACAGTTGAGTAAAAGCGTTTTGGTTACAGTCGTGATTTTTAAGGAATATTATTGTATTTTAAAAGTTGACACTTAGAAACTTTTCCTCATAGAATCACCAATGTTATCCTATGGAAGGAAATTCACTTAGCAGGTAAAAACTGTTATCGTTACTTTTTCTTACTCAGTGTTGGATCCTGGATCCAGCACTGGTGCATCTCCTGTAAACAGTTGAAAAAATGCGTTTAAGTCATACAGGCGATTTTTAAGGATTATTTGTAGTTTGTGAAAATCGACACTTTGAAACTTTTCTGCTGAAAACCAGACAATGGATTCCTATGGAAGAAAAGATAAGTTACTGGTAAGTACGGTTAAAATTACTTTTCAGGGTCAGTGCTGGGCTAAAAGATGCAGCACTGGGTTCTCTCCTGATAACAGGTGAGTAAATCGGAATTCGTATTTCGGCTGATTTTAGAAGAATAATTTAAAGTTCCAAAACTCCACACTTAGAAGAATTTTCAAGTGAAACCAGTCAATGTTAGCCTATGGAAGGAAATTCAAGTTACTGGTAAGTACGGTTAAAATTACTTTTCAGGACCAGTACTGGGCTGAAAGATGCAGCACTGAGGTCTCTCCTGATAACAGGTGAGTAAATCAGAATTCGGATTTCGGCTGATTTTAGAGGAATATTTGTATGTTTCAAAAATCAACACTTAGAAACTTTTTCAGCAAAAAGCAGGCAATGATATCCTATGGAAGGAAATTCAAGTTACTGGTAAGTACGGTTAAAATTACTTTTCAGGATTAGTACTGGGCTGAAAGATGCAGCACTGAGGTCTCTCCTGATAACAGGTGAGTAAATCGGAATTCGTATTTCGGCTGATTTTAGAGGAATATTTTAAAGTTCCAAAACTCCACACTTAGAAGAATTTCCAAGTGAAACCAGTCAATGTTAGCCTATGGAAGGAAATTCAAGTTACTGGTAAGTACGGTTAAAATTACTTTTCAGGACCAGTACTGGGCTGAAAGATACAGCACTGAGGTCTCTCCTTATAACAGGTGAGTAAATCGGAATTCGTATTTCGGCTGATTTTAGAGGAATATTTGTAGGTTTCAAAAATCAACACTTAGAAACTTTTTCAGCAAAAAGCAGGCAATGATATCCTATGGAAGGAAATTCAAGTTACTGGTAAGTACGGTTAAAATTACTTTTCAGGACCAGTACTGGACTGAAAGATACAGCACTGAGGTCTCTCCTTATAACAGGTGAGTAAATCGGAATTCGTATTTCGGATGATTTTAGAAGAATATTTTCACAATGGTGAAGGGAGGGGCGGGGCCTGAGGTGACATCTGTGCAAACGCGCCCCGTGGCGCGTTTTAAGTTGGGGGATTAAGTCCCCTTGAATCCTGAGGGTCCCTAGGGGCCAACTAGCCAACCAGGAACCTCCAATATGCGCCAGGGGGCTGCGTTGCAGAGACGTGTAGAGAGGCCACACCCCTTTTTACACCTCTCTGCAACGCAGCTCTGTGGCGCTTTCTGGATGTACCTGTTGGGCTAGTTGGCCCCCAGGGACCCTCAGGATTGAAGGGGATTTAATCCCCAGCTTAAAACGCGCCACGGGGCGCGTTTGCACAGATGTCACCTGAAGCCCCGCCCTCCCTTCACCACTGTGCAAACGCGCCCGTGGCGCGTTTTAAGTCGGGGGATTAACTCCCTTGAATCCTGAGGGTCCCTGGGGGCCAACTAGCCCAACAGGTATATCCAAAAAGCGCCACAGAGCTGCGTTGCAGAGAGGTGTAAAAGGGGCGTGGCCTCTGTACACCTCTCTGCAACGCAGCCCCTGGCGCATACTGGAAGGTTCCTGGTGGGCTAGTTGGCCCCAGGGACCCCAGTTTTCAAGGGGATCGTTCCCCTCTGCAAACGCGCCAGGGGCGCGTTTGCAGAGTGGTGAAGGAAGGGGCGGGGCCTGCGGGCCCGATCGTTTTTTTTTTTGTCCCCTGAAGGGGGTCTGTGTAGCCCCCTTCCTTTTTCCTGTTTTTGGGCCCTGGGGACCCCATCCCCCAGGGCCATACCCCCTTTTTTAAATTAAATTAAAAAAAAAAAACGGGAAGGGGGCCGCGTGGCCCCCCTTCCCTGGGCCTGTATTGGCCCCGGGGACCCCATTCCCCGGGGCATGGCCTCGATTTTTTTTTTCTTTGGAGGGGGGCTGCGTGGCCCCCCTCCTCAGGCCATTTAAGGCCCCGGGGACCCCATCCCCCTTGGCCGGCCTTTCCGTTTTTTATTTATTTATTTATTTATTTTTTGGGGAGGGGGCCGCGTGGCCCCCTCCCGGGCCACTACTTGCCCCGGGGACCCCATCCCCCGGGGCTGGCCCTCTCCGTTGGGGACTGTGGGGGTCCCCAATCCCCCACAGTCCCGCCGGCTCCCCGCGTCCCTTGGGAGCCGGCATTGCTTTTCCACATGGGGAGCTGCTAAGATGCAGCTCCCCATGTGGAAAGCAGTCGGCTTTGGATATTGGAAGAGAGAGCAGGTTTCCCTGCTCTCTCTTCCAATATCCAAAGCAGTTGCTATGGCAGGACGGGAGCCGCGAGGCTCCCGTCCTGCCATAGCAAACTACAGTGTCCCGGGGGTAGGCACCCCGGGACACTGCAGGAGCTGGCCCTGGGGGTGGCGGTCCCCAGGGCCATCAAGGGCTCCAGGAGGGGGCCGCGCGGCCTCCCTCCCTTAATTGCACAGCCCCGGGGAGGTGGTGGTCCCCGGGGCTCTGGGGTCCGTAATGGACCCCCACATTTATTTTATAAGTGCCCCGGGAGGTGGTGGTCCCCGGGGCGTGTGGGGGCTGGAGCCCCCACACCTTATTTCAATTGAAAAAGAAGCCCCGGGGGTGGCGGTCCCCGGGGCTGCGGGAGGGCAGAAGAGCCCTCCCGCACCATTTTTCAATTAAGCACCGAGGTGGCGGTCCCCGGGCTTGGGGGCCCTTGAGGCCCCCACACATTAAATTATCCCCCCACCATGCCCCTGGGACTTGGGCCACCCGGGGCAAAATACAATCGAGCGCGGGAGACCGCGCTTCGATTTTTCGGCAGGATTCGCGCACCCTGAGCGCATCCTGCCGATTTAAAAATTTTTTTTTTTTTTTGCCCAGGGGGTCCTTGTGGGACCCCTGAGCAAACCTAGGGGGTCAGGGTGTTTCTACCCTGCCCCCTTTGTGCGCTTTGCGCACTTGTTTCTGTCCCTCGGTTCTACCGAGGGACAAAATGGCTGCCAACATTTCCTGAATCGGAATCCCTGGGCAAAAAAAATAATTTTTTTAAAAAAATCGACAGGATGCGCTCAGGGTGCGCGAATCCTGCCGAAAAAAAAATCGAAGCGCGGTCTCCCGCGCTTCGATGTTAATTGGCCCCCGGGTGGCCCAAGTCCCGGGGGCATGGTGGGGGATAATTTAATGTGTGGGGGGCCTCAAAGGGCCCCCAAGCCCCGGGGACCGCCACCCCCGAGGCTTTTAAAAATGGTGCGGGAGGGCTCTGAGCCCCCCCACACGCCCCGGGGACCACCACCTCCCCGGGGCACTAAACATTTTAATATGGGGGTCCGTTACGGACCCCAGAGCCCCGGGGACCACCACCTCCCCGGGGCTGTGTACTGAATGGGAGGGGGCCGCGCGGCCCCCTCCTGGAAGCCCTTGATGGCCCTGGGGACCACCACCCCCAGGGCCGGCTCCTGCAGTGTCCCGGGTGCCTACCCCCGGGACACTGTAGTTTGCTATGGCAGGGACGGGAGCCTCGCGGCTCCCGTCCTGCCATAGCAAACTGCTTTGGATATTGGAAGAGAGAGCAGGAAACCTGCTCTCTCTTCCAATATCCAAAGCGATTGCTTTTCCACATGGGGAGCAGCATGTCAGCTGCTCCCCATGTGGAGCAGCAATGCCGGCTCCCAAGGGACGTGGGGAGCCGGCGGGACTGTGGGGGATTGGGGACCCCCCACAGTCCCCAACGGAGAGGGCCAGCCCCGGGGGATGGGGTCCCCGGGGCAAGTAGTGGCCCGGGGAGGGCCACGCGGCCCCCTCCCCAAAAAAGAGAAAAAAAAAAAAAAAAAATGGAAAGGCCGGCCCCGGGAGATGGGGTCCCCGGGGCCTTAAAATGGCCAGAGGAGGGGGCCACGCTGTCCCCCTCAAAAAATAAATATAGAGGCCATGCCCCGGGGGATGGGGTCCCCGGGGCCAATACAGGCCCAGGGAAGGGGGCCACGCGGCCCCCTTCCCGTTTTTTTTTTAAGGTAATTTAAAAAAGGGGTAAGGCCCTGGGGGATGGGGTCCCCAGGGCCCAAAAAAGAAAAAGGAAGGGGGCCACACAGCCCCCCTTCAGGGGAGAAAAAAAAAAACGATCGGGCCCGCAGGCCCCGCCCCTTCCTTCACCACTCTGCAAACGCGCCCCTGGCGCGTTTGCAGAGGTGGAACGAATTCCCCTTGAATACTGGGGGTCCCTGGGGGCCAACTAGCCCACCAGGTACCTCCAGTATGCGCCAGGGGCTGCCTTGCAGAGAGGTGTACAGAGGCCACGCCCCTTTTACACCTCTCTGCAACGCAGCTCTGTGGCGCTTTTTGGAGGTATATGGTGGGCTAGTTGGACTCCGGGGACCCTCAGGATTCAAGGGGACTTAATCCCCCAACTTAAAACGCGCCACGGGCGCGTTTGCACAGTGGTGAAGGGAGGGGCGGGGCTTCAGGTGACATGTGTGCAAACAGGCCCCATGGCGCGTTTTAAGATGGGGAATTAAATCCCCTTCAATCCTGAGGGTCCCTGGGGGCCAACTAGCCCAACAGGTACATCCAGAATGCGCCACAGAGCTGCGTTGCAGAGAGGTGTAAAAGGGTGTGGCCTCTCTACAGTCTCTGCAACGCAGCCCCTGGCGCATATTGGAGGTTCCTGGTGGTCTAGTTGGCCCCTAGGGACCCTCAGGATTCAAGGGGACTTAATCCCCCAACTTAAAACGCGCCACGGGGCGCGTTTGCAAAGATGTCACCTCAGGCCCCGCCCCCTCCCTTCACCATTGTGCAAATATTCCTCTAAAATCAGCCGAAATAGGAATTCCGATTTACTCACCTGTTATAAGGAGAGACCTCAGTGCTGTATCTTTCAGCCCAGTACTGGTCCTGAAAAGTAATTTTAACCGTACTTACCAGTAACTTGAATTTCCTTCCATAGGCTAACATTGACTGGTTTCACTTGGAAATTCTTCTAAGTGTGGAGTTTTGGAACTTTAAAATATTCCTCTAAAATCAGCCGAAATACGAATTCCGATTTACTCACCTGTTATCAGGAGAGACCTCAGTGCTGCATCTTTCAGCCCAGTACTGATCCTGAAAAGTAATTTTAACCGTACTTACCGGTAACTTGAATTTCCTTCATAGGCTAACATTGACTGGTTTCACTTGGAAATTCTTCTAAGTGTTGATTTTTGAAACATACAAATATTCCTCTAAAATCAGCCGAAATCCGAATTCTGATTTACTCACCTGTTATCAGGAGAGACCTCAGTGCTGCATCTTTCAGCCCAGTACTGGTCCTGAAAAGTAATTTTAACCGTACTTACCAGTAACTTGAATTTCCTTCCATAGGCTAACATTGACTGGTTTCACTTGGAAATTCTTCTAAGTGTGGAGTTTTGGAACTTTAAAATATTCCTCTAAAATCAGCCGAAATACGAATTCCGATTTACTCACCTGTTATCAGGAGAGACCTCAGTGCTGCATGTTTCAGCCCAGTACTGATCCTCAAAAGTAATTTTAACCGTACTTACCGGTAACTTGAATTTCCTTCATAGGCTAACATTGACTGGTTTTCAGCAAAAAGTTTCAAAGTGTTGATTTTCACAAACTACAAATATTCCTTAAAAATCGACAGTATGACTTAAACGCATTCTTTCAACTGTTTACAGGAGATGCACCAGTGCTGGATCCAGGATCCAACACTGAGTAAGAAAAAGTAACGATAACAGTTTTTACCTGCTAAGTGAATTTCCTTCCATAGGATAACATTGGTGATTCTATGAGAAAAAGTTTCAAAGTGTCAACTTTTAAAATACAATAATATTCCTTAAAAATCACGACTGTAACCAAAACGCTTTTACTCAACTGTTTACAGGAGATGTCCCAGGACTGAATCTAGGATCCAGTCCTGTGGTTAGAAAAAGTAATCCATAAAGTAACTAATTGCATTTAACTAGAAATTCACATTGAGCTGAATGTTGCATTGTGTTTGAAAATGTGTTGCCCATTGCAACAACTGTAACTACTGTACTTAAAAGTCTATTGCCTATCTGCAAAGTATTTAAACTAAAGTAATTCATTAAGAGAAAGTATTTTTTGTAATGTAATGTATAATGTAATTACAATGTAATTTAAATAATAAAATATGTAAAAAAAAATTGTTTCTAAAAATGTAGTAAATCAGTATTTTAAAAATTTATATAACAATTAATACATTTAAAAATTGTCATTTACAAAACCTTTGAAATTCACTGAAAAAACCGTAGGTTTCAGACATGTTATAGTTACAAATTAGCATTTAAAAAACCTTTGAAATTCACTGAAAAAACCATAGGTTTTAGGGACGTTATAGTTACAAATTAGCATTTAAAAAACCTTTGAAATTCACTGAAAAAACCATAGGTTTTAGGGACAGTTATAGTTAGTTGGACATTGCACTCGTACAAAACCCGTGAAATTCCCCCGTTATAGTTAGTCCAGCTAACTATAACTCGCGCCCGCAATGCACTGCTGATGACGTCACATATTACATCACTCATGACATGGTCAGTGACATCACTGATGACATCACTGATGACATCTCAAATGACATCACTGATGACATCACTGATGACATCATCCATGTGATAATTTCATGCATCTTCTCACACCCTAATATAACCTTTGATACACCCACTCTAAAGTACAGACTGCCATTCGCAAAACCATAGACACTCCAACACCAATAACTACATACCCACTCACTGATTCTTAGGTCTACGCACACATCCACTCACTCACCCGAACAGTCACTCATATTTACGGTCACTCAGTACAGGACTATCATATGCACTCATACTCCTATATACACACTCAAACACCGCCACTCATCCATAGAGGTACTCACACACCTAGTCAGTCATGCAAATAATTAAACACACTACCATTTACTCACCTATACAGTTATACACACACCAGCTCACTTACTCATACAAATACTAGCACATTCTTACGCTCTTATACAATCACTGATACAAGCACACACTCATCCATACAGCCACTATCACAATCAGTCACTCTTGCTTATAGCTATTTATATACTCCAACACACATATATACTGCCTTTCACATATGTAGTTACTCACACATGTACCACTGGGACATACATTCACTCACTAACACACTCTTACACACACTTACCCACCCATACAGTCTATCACAGATGCACTCTTGAAACCATCCACCCAGTGAATCACCCACTCACACATCTATGCACAGAGTCGCACACACCCCTCCCACACAAACACTCAGGCACCCATACAGATACTCACACAAGCATTCAATAACTCATATAGACACTCATGTAGCTATTCTCAAACACATGCAGCCACTTACACAGCAACAGACAGACGGATACAGACATTCACCCAGTTTAGTCACTAACCCATGCATTCAGTAAGATACGTTAAATCACTCAATTATACAGTCAGTCACGCACCTACTAAATCATCCATACAGACACTTACACACCCACTCATTCTTCAATACGTCTTTTCCTATATATATTAAAAATATTTAAACTTTACAGAAACACACAGTCACTGGATGATGTCATCAGTGATGTCATCAGTGATGTCATTTGAGATGTCATCAGTGATGTCATCAGTGATGTCACTGACCATGTCATGAGTGATGTAATATGTGACGTCATCAGCAGTGCATTGCGGGGCGCGAGTTATAGTTAGCTGGACTAACTATAACGGGGGAATTTCACGGGTTTTGTACGAGTGCAATGTCCAACTAACTATAACTGTCCCTAAAACCTATGGTTTTTTCAGTGAATTTCAAAGGTTTTTTAAATGCTAATTTGTAACTATAACGTCCCTGAAACCTATGGTTTTTTCAGTGAATATATATATACACACACATATATATATTACGCAGTGGTTATATATGTAGTTATAGTTAGGACCCAGTTTCCGTAAGAAAAACATTTTTTTGACTTGCCCATAAAAGTGTCAAAGTAGGTTCTGTGTGCCATGGAAAGTTTGGGGGTTTGTGCAGCGGGGCGTGAGAAATAGGGGTGCGAAATAATGGTACATTTGTAATGTTAATTCCCATAGGAACATGTTGTCGAACCTACAGCCTTAAGCACTGGGCAGAATGACACCAAATTTGGCAGAAAGGTAGATGTTGTTTTGCAGATTGTGCTTTTTGTTATATGGTGCAAATCCGTTCAGTAGTTTTTGCGAAATCGAATCTGAACAATATAGTGATATCTCTGGTCCCGGATATTTCACAGTTGTTTCGCTGTGATTGTGGTGAAATTGTGACATGTTTGAGGTAAATTGCAAAAGCGCGCGCCAGTGGGGATGCTCTGATTGGCTGGACGCAACCTGAACAGAAAGTTGCGGCGCTAATCGCAGTGAAATGGCAACGTGTTCGAGGTAAAGCGTGAAAGCGTGCCAGCTGGAATGCTGTGATTGGCTGGACACAACCTGAAAAGAAAGTTGCGGCTGCCATTTTATCAAACAGGAATGGTTCCTGGGGCTGAAAATTTCTGTGAAAGCTAAGATATGGGGTCAGGGTGGAGATACTCTAACCCCATGTTTGAGAAATGGGGGTGTTAGTGACACAAGTTATGTGCCCAAAATTGATGTTTTTGATCACACACGTGTACTGTTGCGGGGACATCGCAATAGTTGCAATGTCTTCGTGAATATTCGTGAAAATATAGAAAACATATATATATATTTCTACACACTTACCGGTCACTGTCACAGACTCATGTAAGCACTCACAAACTCACTCAGACACTTATGTACCCATTCACATACCCACTCACGCACTTATGCATCCAGTCACATACCACACTAATATACTCATGCACCCACTCACATACCCATTCAGTTTCTCATGCACCCACTTACAGACTCAATCAGAGAGTGATGCATACATGTACAGACCCACTCAGAGACTCACGCACCTACTTAGAGACTCACTCATAGCCTTATGCGCACAGTCTCATACCCACTTAGAGACTCCTATGCGCACTCACAGACCCATCTGGGCACTCATGCACCCACTCACAGACTCACTTGGGGAGTCACGCACCCATGTACATACCCTCTCAAAGACTCATTCACCCACTTACAGACCTACTCACACACTCACATATGCACTCACAGACCCACTGAGACACTCACACACCCACTGACAGACCCACTGAGACACTCATACACTCACTCATAGATCCACTCAGGCACCCATACAGTCACTAACACACTCAGTCACAGACCCTCTTAGACTTATGCACTCAGTCACTCACTCATACACTCAGACTCACACACCCAGTCACCGGCTCACTCAGATATACATGCACCCACTCATTCATCCACTCAAAGACTCATGCATCTACTCACAGACCCACCCAAACACTCACCCTCCCAGTCACAGACCCACTCATACACTCATGCATGCACCCATTCCCTCACCCACTCAGAGACTTATGCTCTCACTCACAGATCCACTCAGATACTCATACACCCACTCACAGACCCACTCAGAGACTTCTTCACCCAGTCACTGTTACACTCAGAGAATCATACACCCACTCAGAGACCCACTCAGAGACTTCTTCACCCAGTCACTGTTACACTCAGAGACTCACACACCCACTCACGGTATTCGCTGTGTGTCCTCGGCAATCGCAACGTCGTCGCGAAAACCAAAAATATCTTGAAATGAGATGATTAATGTACTTTTCAAATAAATTGATGACAAATACAACAATAAGTGGTGCACCAAGCATATGTAATGTTCAACATCTAATTATGGAAGAAAAATGCAAGGACGTTAGGGTTATGAAATAGAATTAACAAACCTTAGAAATTCACTGAAAAAAACCAAAGGTTACAGGGACGTTATAGTTAGGAAATGGATTTTGAAAAACCATAGAAATTCACTGAAAAAAACAAAGGTGATAGGGATGTTATAGTTAGGAAATAGAATTAAAAATCCTTATCAATTCACTAAAAAAAACAAAGGTTACAGGGACATTATAGTTAGGCTGAAATTTCACTCATATGGAACCAGAGAAATTCATCAGTTATAGTTAGCTGAACTAACTATAACTCACACCCCTGCAATGCACTGCTTATGACCTCACATATTACATCACTCATGACATGGTCAGTGACATCACTAATGACAACTTAAATGACATTACTGATGACATCACTGATAAAATCATCCACAGATTCTCTGATGCACCCACTCACACCTCATATAACCTTTCATACACCCACTCCAACTTCCACACTAGCATTCTCAAACCCATTCACACACCCATACCACAGCTACTCACTGATTCACAGATCAACACAAATATCCGCTCACTCGCCCATACAGGCACTCCACACCCACTCACTCACTAATACATCTACTGACATATTCACTCATATACCCATGAAGCCACTCACACACTGAGGCAGTCACCCATAGAGTTACTCACATACCTACTCACTCACCCATATAGTCAATAACACATCCACTTACTCACCCATACAGTTACTCACACACTCACTCACTTACTCATACAAATACTAACACATACTCACTCATCAATACAGTCACTGACATAAGCTCACACCCACCCATACAGCCACTCTAACATTCACTCACTCATACAGTCACTCACATTACCCATCACTCACTTATACTGCTTTTCACATACCCAGTTACTCACCCAAATACCACTGACATATGCACTCACTCACCGACAAAGCCACACGCACACTCACTCACCCATACAGCCCTTAACACATACACTGACTAACCCATAGATCCACTCTCACCCACTTACTAATCCATACAGGCAGTCACACCCCCCTCACCCACTGACACAGACACTCAGACACCCATAGAGATATTCAGACAACCAATCACTCACTCATACAGAAACTCACATGCCCACTCACACACCCATACAACCACTTAGATACCAACTGACAGGCAGATACAGACATTCACACAACCAGTCACTCACCCATACATTCACCGGGTAACCTAATCACTCACTTATACAGTTAGTCATGTACCCACTGAATCATCCAGTGAGGCACTCATACACCCACTGATTCACCTACAGTCACTGGATGATGTCATTTGAGATGTAATCAGTGATGTTATTTGAGATGTCATCAGTGATGTCACTGACCATGTCATGAGTGATGTAATATGTGAGGTCATAAGCAGTGCATATATATGTATATATATATATTCACTGAAAAAACCATAGGTTTCAGGGACGTTATAGTTAGTTGGACATTTCACTCGTACAAAACCAGAGAAATTCCACCGTTATAGTTAGTTCAGCTAACTATAACTCGCGCCCCTGCAATGCACTGCTGATGACGTCACATATTACATCATTCATGACATTGTCAGTGACATCACTGATGACATCACTGATGACATCATCCAGTGACTGTGTGTTTCTATAAAGTTTAAATATGTTTTATATATATGCCAAGGTGTATTGAAGAATGAGTGGGTGTATAAGTGTCTGGATGGAGGATTTAGTAGGTGTGTGACTGACTGTATAAGTGAGTGATTAAATGTGTCTTAGTGAATGCATGGGTTAGTGACTAAACTGTGTGAATGTCTGTATCAGTCTGTCTGTTGTTGTGTAAGCTGCTGCATGGGTAGGTGAGTAGCTACATGAGTGTCTATATGGGTTATTGATTGGTTGCCTGAGTATTTGTATGGGTGCCTGAGTGTCTGTGTGGGTGGGTGGGAGGTGTGTGACTCTGTGCACAGATGTGTGAGTGGTTGATTCACTGGGTGTATGGGTTCAAGAGTGCATGTAGAAACAGCTGTATGGGTGGGTGAGTGTGTGTATGGGTGTGTTGGTGAGTGAATGGATGTCTCAGTGGTACATGTCCAATTAACTACATATGTAAAAGGCAGTGTATGTGAGAGTTGGAGTATATAAATGACTACACGTGAGAGTCAGTGATTGTGAGAGTGGCTGTATGGATGAGTGTGTACTTGTATCAGTGATTGTATAAGAGAGTAAGTATGCATTAGTATCTGTATGAATAAGTGAGGTGGTGTGTGTATAACTGTATAGGTGAGTAAATGGAAGTGTGATTGATTCTTTGCATGACTGACTAGGTGTGTGAGTAACTCTGGATGAGTGGCGGTGTGTGAGTGTCTGTATAGGTGTATGAGTGCATATGATAGTGTTGTATTGATGAGTGACTGCATGTATGAGTGACTGTATGGGTGAATGAGTGGATGGGTATGTAGACCTAGGAATCAGTGAGTGCATACGTAGTAACTGGTATTGGTGTGTCTATGGTTTCGAAAATGGTAGTCTGTATTTTAGAGTGGGTGTATCAAAGGTTATATTAGGGTGTGAGGAGGTGCATCAGATTTTCACGTGGATGATGTCATAAGTGATGTCTTCAGTGATGTCATTTGAGATGTCATCGGTGATGTCATCAGTGATGTC
Source organism: Calotriton arnoldi (assembly GCA_963921515.1). NCBI lineage: Eukaryota > Metazoa > Chordata > Amphibia > Caudata > Salamandridae > Calotriton > Calotriton arnoldi. Next base: position 84,934 of record CAWUFW010008787.1, on the reverse strand, counting down.
ACTGACCATGTCATGAATGATGTAATATGTGACGTCATCAGCAGTGCATTGCGGGGGCGCAAGTTATAGTTAGCTGAACTAACTATAACGGCGGAATTTCTCTGGTTTTGTATGAGTGAAATGTCCAACTAACTATAACGTCCCTGAAACCTATGGTTTTTTCAGTGAATTTCTAAGGTTTTTTAAATGCTAATTTCTAACTATAACGTGCCTGAAACCTATGGTTTTTTCAGTGAATTTCTAAGGTTTTTAAATGCTAATTTCTAACTATAACGTCCCTGAAACCTATGTTTTTTTCTGTGAATTTCAAAGGTTTTTTAAATGCTAATTTCTAACTATAACATAGCAGTCGTGTTTGCAGAGTGGTGGAGAAAGGTGAGCGTGGCCTCCAAACACCTTTTAGCAATCCCACTGTGTGGGATTTACTGGACGTAACAGGAGGGGTAGTTAGCCCCCAACGTCAACCTTGGGGCCAACTACCCTTTTATTACCTCCAGTAAGTCCCACACAGCAGGATTGCTAACTTGTTATATCAGGACCCGCCCCCTCACTGCACCACTGTGCAAACACGCCCCCTGGTGCGTTGTAAGTTGGGGGATTAAGTCCCCTTGAATCCTGAGGATCCCTGGGGGCCAACTAGCCCACCAGGTACCTCCAGTAAGCGCCACAGAGCTGCATTGCAGAGAGGTGTTCCGAGGCCACGCCCCTATTTACACCATGCTGCAAACGCGGCTTCTGGCACACTGCTGCTCGGAGGATGAAGTCCACTTGTGTCCTGAGGTCCTCAAGACACAAGAGGACCTCATCGCCCCACCAGCAGTGCACCAGAAGCCATGTTTGCAGAGTGGTGTAAAAAGGGGCATGGCCTCAGACCACCTCTCTGCAACGAAGCTCTGTGGCGCTTACTGGAGGTACCTGGTGGGCTAGTTGGCCCCCAGGGACCCTCAGGATTGAAGGGGACTTAATCCCCCAATTTACAACGCGCCGGGGGGCGCGTTTGCACACTTGTTATGTCAGGCCTCGCCCCCTTCCTGCACCACTGTGCAAACGAGCCCCCTGGTGCATTGTAAGTTGGGGTATTAAGTCCCCTTCAATCTTGAGGGTCCCTGGGGGCCAACTAGCCCACCAGGTACCTCCAGTAAGCGCCACAGAGCTGCGTTGCAGAGAGGTGTAAAAAGGGGCGTGGCCTCAGACCACCTCTCTGCAACGCAGGTCTGTGGCGCTTACTGAAGGCACCTGGTGGGCTAGTTGGCCCCCAGAGACCCTCAGTATTCAAGGGGACTTAATCCCCCAACTTAGAACACACCAGGGGGTGTGTTTGCAGAGTGCTGCAGGGAGGGGGCGGAGCCTCCGGCGAGTTGCCGGTATCTTTTTTCTTTTTTTTAAATTCTTATTTTATGGGAGGGGGACTGCGTGGACCCCCTTCCCTGGGCCACTTTTGGCCCTGGGGACCCCATCCCCCGGGGCCTGAGCATTTTCTTTGGGTTTTAAAAAAAAAAAAAACAGGAAGGGGGCCGCATGGCCCCCCTTCCCTGGGCCACTATTGACCCCGGGGACCCCAACCCCTGGGGCCTGGCCTCATTTAAAAAAATATTTTATTATAATTTGCAAGGAGGGGGGCCGCGTGGCCCCACTCCCCAGGGTCATTTCTGGCCTCGGGGACCCCATCCCTGGGGCTTGGCCTCGTTTTTTTTCCTTTAATATATTTTGCCGGAAGGGGACCGCGTGGCCCCCTCCCATGGGCCACTTCTGGCCCCGGGGACCCCATCCCCGGGGCCTGGCCAGAAACACTTTAAAAAAATTTTTTAATGGAGGGGGCCGCGTGGCCCCCCTCCTGAGGCTTTTATCTGCCCCAGGGACCCCATCCCCTGGGGCATTGCCTCTTTTTTTAAATCGTGGGAGGAAGGCCGCGTGGCCCCCCTCCCAGGCCACTTCTGGCCCCGGGGACCCCATCCCCCGGGGCCTGGCCTCACTGTTGGTGATCATGGGGGGAGCCCCAATGCCCCCACAGTCCCAGCCAGCTCCCCGCCTCCTGCGGGAGCCGGCATTGCTTTTGCACAAGGGGAGCTGCTAACATGCAGCCACCCTTGTGCAAAAGCAATTCTGCTTCGGTTTTTGGAAGCGAGAGTAGGTTTCCCGCTCTCGCTTCCAAAAACCGAAGCAGAGTTTGCTATGACAGGGCAGGAGCCATGCTCCCGCCCTGTCATAGCAAACAGCAATGTCCCGGGGGTGGGCACCCCGGGACATTGTAGGAGCTGGCCCTGGGGGGTGGCGGTCCCCAAGGCCATCAAGGGCTCCAGGAGGGGGGCCCCGTGGCCCCCCTCCCATGTGTTTAAAGCCCGGGGAGGTGGTGGTCCCCAGGGCTGGGGGTCCATAACGGACCCCCGAATTTAAATAAACAGTGCCCCAGGGAGGTGGTGGTCCCCGGGGCAGTGTGGGGGGGCTCGAGCACCCCACACACATTATTTTTTTCAGCCCCGGGGAGGTGGCGGTCCCCGGGGCTTGGGGGGCCCGCGAGGCCCCCCAGCATATTTTATTAAAGCCCTGGGGAGGTGATGGTCCCCGGGGCTTGGGGGGGCGCGTGAGGCCCCCTGCCATAATTTAATTAAAGCCCCGGGGAGGTGGCGGTTCCCGGGGCTGCGGGGGGGCCTTGTGCCCCCACACATAAATTATTAAGCCCCAAGGAGGTGGCGGTCCCCGGGGCTGTGGGGGCTCCCACGGGCCCCCACACCATAATTTGGCATGCCCCCGGGACCTGGCCCACCCGAGGGCTTTTTAACAAACGAAGCACGGGAGACCGCGCTTAATTTTTTTAAAATAATTTTGGTCGTATTCACGGACCCTGTGCAAATTCGGCCGAAATTATTTAAAAAAATGCTTTTTTTGGCCTGAGCAGGCCTACGGGGTCAGGGTGTTTCTACCCTGCCCCCTATTCTTGTTTTTTTACCTTTTTCTTTACTCTTTTCTAGTGACTTGGTTACTGAGTCACAAGATGGCTGCCAACACTTCCTGATTTGGAGTGTTGGCAACCAATCAGAAACAAGCTCGTGCCCGGGAGGGTTCGCGAACCCTCCTCGGTGCTCAGATATCGATATTTTTCTTTTTCTAATTTCTCTGGAACTACTGAATGGATTTACACCGTTTAAAAAAAAGGGCTCTTTCTGAACCAAGATGCCAAATGTGGTGTAATTCCGTTCAGCAGTTCGGGCTGCAGCTTTGTCTAAAGTTTCCTCTGGAAATTAACATGGGGAAAACGCGTTTTGGGACCCCCCTTTTTTCTCGGCCCCGCTTGATGAATTGCCCCGAAACTTTCAAGACAGAAGCTGACCGGAGCGGACCACTAGTTTTGAAAATTTAGCGAAGATTCATCAAACGACGCCAAAGTTATTGGGAAAACAAAAAACCCTTTTTGAATAGAAACGAGGTCCTACCTATAACTATAATATATATATATATATTCACTGAAAAAACCATAGGTTTTAGGGACAGTTATAGTTAGTTGGACATTTCACTCGTACAAAACCATAGAAATTCCCCCGTTATAGTTAGTTCAGCTAACTATAACTCGCGCCCCCGCAATGCACTGCTGATGACGTCACATATTACTCATGACATGGTCAGTGACATCACTGATGACATCACTGATGACATCATCCAGTGACTGTGTGTTTCTGTAAAGTTTAAATATGCTTAATATATATAGGGAAAGGCGTATTGAAGAATGAGTGGGTGTATAAGTGTCTGAATGGATAATTTAGTATGTGCGTGACTGACTCTACAAGTGAGTGATTAAACGTATCTTACTGAATGCATGGGTTAGTGACTAAACTGTGTGATTGTCTGTATCCGTCTGTTTGTTGGTGTGTAAGTGGATGCATGTATTTGCGAATAGCTACATGAGTGTCTATATGGGTTACTGATTGGTTCTCTGAGTATCTGTATGGCTGCCTGAGTGTTTGTGTGGGTGGGGTGTGTGTGACTCTGTACATAGATGTGTGAGTGGGTGATTCACTGGGTGCATGATTTGAAGAGTGCATCTGTGAGGGACTGCTTGGGTGGGTGAGTGTGTGTATGGGTGTGTTAGTGAGTGAATGTATATCACAGTGGTACATGTACGAGTAACTACATATGTTAAAGGCAGTATATATGTGTGTTAGAGTATTTAAATGGCTATAAGTGAGAGTGTGTGATTGTGAGAGTGGCTGTATGGATGCGTGTGTGCTTGTATCAGTTATTGTATAAGAGCGTAAGAATGTGCTAGTATTTGTATGAGTAAGTGAGCTGGTGTGTGTATAACTGTATAGGTGAGTAAATGGGTGTGTGATTAATTTTTTGCATGACTGACTAGGTGTGTGAGTACCTCTATGGATGAGTGTGAGTGTTTATATAGGTGTATGAGTGCATATGATAGTCCTGTACTGAGTGACTGTAAGTATGAGTGACTGTACGGGTGAGTGAGTAGATGTGTGTGTGTAGACCTAAGAATTAGTGAGTGGGTATGTAGTTATTGGTATTGGAGTGTGTATGGTTTTGAGAATGGCAGTCTGTAATTTAGAGTGGGTGTATCAAAAGTTATATTAGGGTGTGAGAAGATGCATGAAATTATCACATGGATGATGTCATCAGTGATGTCATCAGTGATGTCATTTGAGATGTCATCAGTGATATCATCAGTGATGTCACTGACCATGTCATGAGTGATGTAATATGTGACGTCATCAGCAGTGCATTGCGGGGGCGCGAGTTATAGTTAGCTGAACTAACTATAACGGGGGAATTTCTATGGTTTTGTACGAGTGAAATGTCCAACTAACTATAACTGTCCCTAAAACCTATGGTTTTTTCAGTGAATTTCAAAGGGTTTTTAAATGTTAATTTCTAACTATAACGTGTCTGAAACCTATGTTTTTTTCAGTGAATTTCAAAGGTTTTTTTAAATGCTAATTTCTAACTATAACGTGCATGAAACCTATGATTTTTTAAGTGAATTTCAAAGGTTTTTTAAATGCTAGTTTCTAGCTATGCCTACAGAGGTAGGACATGTGAAGAAAGAAGAAAAAACGCACAGAAAGAAGGAAAAGAAATGCAGAAAGAAGCAACTGAAGTCCACAAAGACGAAGAAAAATGCAGGAAGAAGCAAAAGATGTGCAGAAAGAATCAACAGAGGAGCAGAAAGAGGCCTTGTTGCAAAATCATCCTGTGCCCACAACTTTTTCAGACGGGTACTGGTGGTAACTGACTCTGACTAACCAGAGACAGTGCTATGCTAAAAGACACTTAGAATACAGTGAAAACACCTACATACACTAGGGAACACTATGCGTTTGGGTACCCCTGTGATTAGCATGACCTCCTCTGTAAGTCCCTAGTACATAATAGGGCAGGGGGATTAAAACTACCTCTTAAAACGCGCTACAGGGCGCGTTTGCACAGTGGTGAAGGGAGGAGGGGGACTGAGGTGACATGTGTGCCAACGCGCGCCGTGGCGCGTTTTAAGTTGCAGGATTAAGTCCTGTTGAATCCTGAGGGTCCCTGGGGCCCAACTAGCCCCCCAGGTACCTACAGTTAGGACCACAGAGCTGAGTTGCAGAGAGGCGTTCCGAGGCCACGCACCTTTTTTCACCTCTCTGCAATGCAACTCTGTTGTGCTTACTGAAGGTACCTGGTGGGCTAGTTGGCCCCCAGGGTCCCTCAGGATTCAAGGGAATTAATTCCCCAACTTAAAACGCACCACAGGGCGTGTTTGCGCACATGTCACCTGAGGCCCCGCCCCCTCCCTTCACCACTGTGCAAACGTGACCTGTGGCGCGTTTTAAGTTGGGGGATTAGGTCACCTTGAATCCTGAGGGTCCCTGGGGCCCAACTAGCCCACCAGGTACTTCCAGTAAGCACCACAGGCCTGCGTTGCAACGCCTGTAACAAGTTGTGCAGTTGTGTTTAGGTAGTGAAGGGGGTCGTGCTGGGGGTAGTGTTTTAGGGTTTAGGGCAGTGCAGTGGTGTTTGTGTAGTGAAGGGGGTCATGCTGGGGGTAGATTTAGGGTTTAGGGTAGTGCAGTGGTGTTTGGGTAGTGTAGGGGGTCGTGCTGGGGGTAGTGTTTTAGGGTTTAGGGTAGTGCAGTGGTGTTTGGGTAGTGTAGGGGGTCGTGCTGGAGGTAGTGGTTTAGGGTTTAGGGTAGTGCAGTGGTGTTTGGATAGTGTAGGGGTCGTGCTGGGGGGAGTATTTTAGGGTTTAGGGCAGTGCAGTGGTGTTCGGGTAGTGTAGGGGGTCGTGCTGGGGGTAGTGTTTTAGGGTTTAGGGCAGTGCAGTGGTGTTCGGGTAGTGTAGGGGGTCATGCTGGGGGTAGTGTTTTAGGGTTTAGGGCAGTGCAGTGGTGTTCGGGCAGTGTAGGGGGTCGTGTTGGGGGTGGTGTTTTAGGGTTTAGGGCAGTGCAGTGGTGTTCGGGCAGTGTAGGGGGTCGTGCTGGGGCTGGTGTTTCAGGGTTTAGGGCAGTGCAGTGGTGTTCGGGCAGTGTAGAAGGTCGTGCAGGGGGTGGTGTTTCAGGGTTTAGGGCAGTGCAGTGGTGTTCGGGCAGTGTAGGGGGTCGTGCAGGGGGTGGTGTTTCAGGGTTTAGTGCAGTGGTGTTCGGGCAGTGTAGGGGGTCGTGCTGGGGGTGGTGTTTCAGGGTTTGGGGAAGTGCAGTGGTGTTCGGGCAGTAAAGGGGGTCGTGCTGGGGGTGGTGTTTCAGGGTTTAGGGCAGTGCAGTGGTGTTCGGGCAGTGTAGGGGGTCGTGCGGGGGTGGTGTTTCAGGGTTTAGTTCAGTGCAGTGGTGTTCGGGCATTGTAGGGGTCGTGCAGGGTTGTGGTGTTTCAGGGTTTAGGGCAGTGCAGTGGTGTTCGGGCAGTGTAGGGGGTCGTGCTGGGGGTGGTGTTTCAGGGTTTAGGGCAGTGCAGTAGTGTTCGGGCAGTGTAGGGGGTGGTACAGGGGGTGGTGTTTCTGGGTTTAGTGCAGTGCAGTGGTGTTTGGGCAGTGTAGGGGGTGGCTCAGGGGGTGGTGTTTCAGGGTTTAGGGCAGAGCAGTGGTGTTCGGGCAGTGTAGGGGGTCGTGCAGTGGGTGGTGTTTCAGGGTTTAGGGCAGTGCAGTGGTGTTTGGGCAGTGTAGGAGGTCGTGCTGGGGCTGGTGTGTCAGGGTTTAGGGCAGTGCAGTGGTGTTCGGGCAGTGTAGGGGGTCGTGCTGGGGCTGGTGTTTCAGGGTTTAGGGCAGTGCAGTGGTGTTCGGGCAGTGTAGGGGGTCGTGCTGGGGCTGGTGTTTCAGGGTTTAGGGCAGTGTAGTGGTGTTCGGGCAGTGTAGGTGGTCGTGCTGGGGCTGGTGTTTCAGGGTTTAGGGCAGTGCAGTGGTGTTCGGGCAGTGTAGGGGGTCATGCTGGGGCTGGTGTTTCAGGGTTTAGGGCAGTGCAGTGGTGTTTGGGCAGTGTAGGGGTCTTGCTGGGGCTGGTGTTTCAGAGTCTAGGGCATTGCAGTGGTGTTCGGGCAGTGTAGGGGGTCTTGCTGGGGCTGGTGTTTCAGGGTTTAGGGCAGTGCAGTGGTGTTCGGGCAGTGTAGGGGGTCATGCTGGGGGTGGTGTTCCAGGGATTAGGGCAGTGGTGTTCAGGCAGTGTAGGGGGTCTTGCTGGGGGTGATGTTTCAGGGTTTAGGGCAGTGCAGTGGTGTTCGGGCAGTGTAGGGGGTCTTGCTGGGGGTAGTGTTTCAGGGTTTAGGGCAGTGCAGTGGTGTTCGGGCAGTGTAGGGGGTCATGCTGGGGGTGGTGTTTCAGGGTTTAGGGCAGTGCAGTGGTGTTCGGGCAGTGTAGGGGGTCGTGCTGGGGTTGGTGTTTCAGGGTTTAGGGCAGTGCAGTGGTGTTCCGGCAGTGGAGGGGGTCGTGCAGGTGGGTGGTGTTTCAGGGTTTAGGGCAGTGCAGTGGTGGGGGTCGTGCTGGGGGTGGTGTTTCAGGGTTTAGGGCAGTGCAGTGGTGTTCGGGCAGTGTAGGGTGTCATGCTGGGGGGTGGTGTTTCAGGGTTTAGGGCAGTGCAGTGGAGTTCGGGCAGTGTAGGGGGTCGTGCAGGGGGTGGTGTTTCAGGGTTTAGGGCAGTGCAGTGGTGTTTGGGCAGTGTAGGGGGTCATGCAGGGGGTGGTGTTTCAGGGTTTAGGGCAGTGCAGTGGTGTTCGGCCAGTGTAGGTGGTCTTGCTGGGGGTGGTGTTTCAGGGTTTAGTGCAGTGGTGTTCGGGCAGTGTAGGGGGTCTTGCTGGGGGTGGTGTTTCTGGGTTTAGGGCAGTGCAGTGGTGTTCGGGCAGTGTAGGGGGTCTTGCTGGGGCTGGTGTTTCAGGGTTTAGGGCAGTGCAGTGGTTTTCGGGCAGTGTAGGCGGTCGTGCTGAGGCTGGTGTTTCAGGGTTTAGGGCAGTGCAGTGGTGTTCAGGCAGTGTACGGGGTTGTGCTGGGGCTGGTGTTTCAGAGTTTAGGGCAGTGCAGTGGTGTTCGGGCAGTGTAGGGGGTCGTGCTGGGGGTGGTGTTTCAGTGTTTAGGGCAGTGCAGTGGTGTTCGGGCAGTGTAGGGGGTCGTGCTGGGGCTGCTGTTTCAGGGTTTAGGGCAGTGCAGTGGAGTTCGGGCAGTGTAGGGGGTCGTGCTGGGGCTGGTGTTTCAGGGTTTTGGGCAGAGCAGTGGTTTTCGGGCAGTGTAGGGGGTCGTGCTGGGGGTGGTGTTTCAGGGTTTAGGGCAGTGCAGTGGTGTTCGGGCAGTGTAGGGGGTCATGCTGGGGGTGGTGTTTCAGGGTTTAGGGCAGTGGTGTTCGGGCAGTTTAGGGGGTCTTGCTGGGGGTGATGTTTCAGGGTTAAGGGCAGTGCAGTAGTGTTCGGGCAGTGTAGGGGGTCGTGCAGGGGGTGGTGTTTCAGGGTTTAGGGCAGTGCAGTGGTCTTCGGGCAGTGTAGGGGGTCGTGCTGGGGGTGGTGTTTCAGGGTTTAGGGCAGTGCAGTGGTGTTCGGGCAGTGTAGGGGGTCATGCAGGGGGTGGTGTTTCAGGGTTTAGGGCAGTGCAGTGGTGTTCGGGCAGTGTAGGGGGTCGTGCTGGGGCTGGTGTTTCAGGGTTTAGGGCAGTGAAGTGGTGTTTGGGCAGTGTAGGGGGTCTTGCTGGGGGTGGTGTTTCAGGGTTTAGGGCAGTGGTGTTCGTGCAGTGTAGGGGGTCATGCTGGGGATGGTGTTTCAGGGTTTAGGGCAGTGCAGTAGTGTTCGGGCAGTGTAGGGGGTCATGCAGGGGGTGGTGTTTTAGGGTTTAGGGCAGTGCAGTGGTGTTCGGGCAGTGTAGGGGGTCGTGCTGGGGGTGGTGTTTCAGGGTTTAGGGCAGTGCAGTGGTGTTCAGGCAGTGTAGGGGGTCGTGCACTGGGTGGTGTTTCAGGGTTTAGGGCAGTGCAGTGGTGTTCGGGCAGTGAAGGGGGTCATGCTGGGGCTGGTGTTTCCGGGTTTAGGGCAGTGCAGTGGTGTTCGGGCAGTGTAGGGGGTCGTGCTGGGGCTGGTGTTTCACGGTTTAGGGCAGTGCAGTGGTGTTCGGGCAGTGTAGGGGGTCGTGCTGGGGCTGGTGTTTCAGGGTTTAGGGCAGTGCAGTGGTGTTCGGGCAGTGTAGGCGGTCATGCTGGGGCTGGTGTTTCAGGGTTTAGGGCAGTGCAGTGGTGTTCGGGCAGTGTAGGGGGTCGTGCTGGGGCTGGTGTTTCAGGGTTTAGGGCAGTGCAGTGGTGTTCGGGCAGTGTAGGGGGTCGTGCTGGGGCTGGTGTTTCAGGGTTTAGGGCAGTGCAGTGGTTCTCGGGCAGTGTAGGGGGTCGTGCTGGGGCTGGTGTTTCAGGGTTTAGGGCAGTGCAGTGGGGTTCGGGCAGTGTAGGGGGTCGTGCTGGGGCTGGTGTTTCAGGGTTTTGGACAGAGCAGTGGTTTTCGGGCAGTCTAGGGGGTCGTGCTGGGGGTGGTGTTTCAGGGTTTAGGACAGTGCAGTGGTGTTCGGGCAGTGTAGGGGGTCTTGCTGGGGGTGGTGTTTCAGGGTTTAGGGCAGTGGTGTTCGGGCAGTTTAGGGGGTCTTGCTGGGGGTGATGTTTCAGGGTTTACGGCAGTGCAGTGGTGTTCTGGCAGTGTAGGGGGTCTTGCTGGGGGTAGTGTTTCAGGGTTTAGGGCAGTGCAGTGGTGTTCGTGCAGTGTAGGGGGTCGTGCTGGGGGTGGTGTTTCAGGGTTTAGGGCAGTGCAGTAGTGTTCGGGCAGTGTAGGGGGTCGTGCAGGGGGTGATGTTTCAGGGTTTAGGGCAGTGCAGTGGTTTTCGGGCAGTGAAGGGGGTCATGCTGGGGGTGGTGTTTCAGGGTTTAGGGCAGTGCAGTGGTGTTCGGGCAGTGTAGGGGGTCGTGCAGGGGGTGGTGTTTCAGGGTTTAGGGCAGTGCAGTGGTGGGGGTCGTGCTGGGGGTGGTGTTTCAGGGTTTAGGGCAGTGCAGTGGTGTTCGGGCAGTGTAGGGTGTCGTGCTGGGGGGTGGTGTTTCAGGGTTTAGGGCAGTGCAGTGGAGTTCGGGCAGTGTAGGGGGTCGTGCAGGGGGTGGTGTTTCAGGGTTTAGGGCAGTGCAGTGGTGTTTGGGCAGTGTAGGGGGTCATGCAGGGGGTGGTGTTTCAGGGTTTAGGGCAGTGCAGTGGTGTTCGGCCAGTGTAGGTGGTCTTGCTGAGGGCGGTGTAGGAAGGTGGAATCTGACTATATGGTTGCCCCCACTTTTTTTTATGGTGTTTTGCTGGTTTATGACTTAGTTGGACTGGGATCCTGCTATTCAGGGCCCCAGTCTATCTGCTTTCTCTGTAAAAAGGTTTCCATGTGCCTTAGGCACATCACTGATTGGGATCTGGAGTGCCCTTATAAGTCCCTAGTATATGGTATACTATGTACCAAGGGCATAGGTACCTCAGAGGCCTGCCAGGGGCTGCAGCATGTATTATGCCACCCCTGGAAGGCCATCCAAACTGACACCACAGGTCTGCTACTGCAGCCTGGGTAAGGTGGTGCATGCACCCCTTACTGTGATATAGGTTACCTATATCACTAAATACATACACACATATAAACCTATAAGTCACTCCTAAGGCAGGCCTTATCAATCCTAAAGACAGAGTGCATGGTTCCTATGTGAGAGGGTGCCCCTGCATGAGCAGGGCCCCTCTGCAGCGTTCGGAGACCATCTCTGATGCTGTTTGTAGTGCAGCCTGACCATATACTCTTAAGCGCATTATATCCTCGCGGTAAAATGCTAACTTTGGAATGGCTGCACCTAAACATGTCGTGTTTGGTGTCAAACATCTTGGAATACTACCCCCCGCCAATTCTGGCAGCGGGGGTAGCATTCCATCCTTCTAGAGGGAAAGACATGTTAACTCTGACTAACCCGGTAACTTCTCTCCAAAGCCCTGGCATCACAAAATGGATGCTGCTGCCACAGACACGAGTCTGGCCTCCTGCTGCTGGACGAAACTCCGGCAGGGGAGGCCTGGACAATAGGTTTCCTGTCCCAGGGAGGTGTGACCACCTCCCCAGACAGGATAATGTGTATTGGGGCTGGGCGGGAGCACCATCTGTGTGCTTTGAAGTCCTGCACTGGGGGCACATTTGGTGTCCCTGTGCATACCCCAGTTCAAACCGGATCAGGGGCTTGCAGCCCCTGCTTTGGCGTGAACTGGACAAAGGGAAAGGGGTGTAGCCACCCCTCTGCCCTGACCCACCCATAGGTGGGGCCACAGAGTAGTCCAACCCCTATCTTTAGTATAAAGGTAGGAACCCAGTCCTTAGGACTTTAGATTATCCCTGGACGAAACTCTGAAACTGAATTCTGGACCTTCGACGCTCTACTCACGATTAGAGGACAGAAGAATCTCCCTTGGGGTCAAGGAGTGACTCCCCTGCTTGGCAGGCACCAAAGAAGCATCTGTCCGGTTCGCATTTCTGAAGCTCCCGTCGGACGCCGAAGTCATCGCATGACCAGAGGTGGATTCTCAGACTTCCCCGAGGCTACCCTGAGTCCCCAGCAAAGCTGAGGACCGTGGCTATCGTGGGTGACTTGAGACCATGACCCCTGGACACTGAGCACATTTGCAAGTGCATCATCTTCTGGGTCTCCCAAGAAGTCATGCTTTGGGCTTCGGGTAGCACTAGCCTCCAGCACCACCTGCACCGAAGATCACTGGCCCCCACTCCACGAGTGTCCTGTAAGCCAGCTCTACGTGTGGCGTCACGAGGCTCCTTTGCGGTCGCTAGCCCGTTGGCTAGTAGCCCTTAACGAAGGCCAATCTTTTTCTAACTTGGCATCCTGGTTGCTCCAGGCCTGCCCTCACTTACCCTCGCTGGGTGAGTTCCTCAGACCTTGCTGGTCTGCACCATCGACAATCTTCCTCTGCATCAAGACTTGCCGTTGCCAAGGCTTGTTGGGTCCAATCCGGTCGCCGACACCTCAGCACTCGACAGACATTGTGTACCAGCCCGAATCCTGCTCCTGGTCGCCGACAACGCCTCTTGGACCTCATGGCTGAAGGGACAAGACAACCATCAACGCACCTGAAGCACTCAACATCGGTGGGCATCTGTCCATCGCCTTCCTGGTCACTGGCTAGTGACCCAGACTCTGTCCCCTCTGCTTTCAGGTTCTTCAGAACTCCGATCCACTCTTGGATCCACCCGGACACTTTTCACTTGGTCGCCAGCAGCACTTTGCAGCAGATCGCCATTCAAATCGACGACGAAACCCGACCCCGAAAGGCACCTATGCACACGGCTTCCCTGGGTGAGGTAACACGAGTACTCCGGTGCTCCCGTGGGTAGAGACTCATCAAAGTCCTAGATCTGAAAGGGTTTGGTCCAAGTCCTCTTTTAAGTGTCCCTTTTCTCTAATTTCCCGATCACGACTTTCTCCATAGAAGGCAACGGCGTATCGCGGTTGTGTATTTACACTGCACGCGTCTCCCGTGGGTCCCCTGTGTCACTACCTTGGGTGGTTCCTTGTGGTCCAAGCACTTCTAGAGGCTCTAGGCCTAGTGTCTAGTTCAGTCGTGGGTCTTATACCACTTTATTGGTATATGGTTTGGTACGCCCCTAGGGCCCAAACGTGTATTTGTGCTATTACTGTGTTTAAATAACTTCTAACTTATGTACTTCGAACTCTAGCCTCATAAAGAGACTAGAGGGGTGTGTTTAGCAATAAATACATATATTTTGAATATATACCTGGTGTGGTGCTCTTTCATTTGGTCACTCAAGAGATTATAGACTGGTAAAACAAGCTGCTTTACATTCCTTCAAGACTTAGCCTGAAGGCTGCTCTCCATAGCTACCACTAGGATAGCTTTCAATAAGGTTGTCTTTAACCTATCTCCAATAAGGGGTTGTTTGGACTGGTGCAAGGTGCCCACTATAATTAGTGGACAGCATATGCCAGGCCAACTTCTCACATTGGTGTGCAGCGTGTGGGATTCCAGCTTGCTATTGTTTTACCAGATAATCTCAATTGAATTGATCAACTGAAAACCACTAAAGGTACCTAAGGTACATATAATTTAAGCTTAGAATACAGTAAGTTCTACTGAACTTAGAGTTGTGTGTTAAGGGATAGCACAACCCTTTCTACAACTCAAGAGAGTTTAGTAGGCCACACTAGAGTAGGTAGTGCATACACCACACCACACTAGTAATGTCTTTAAGGGTAGGATCCAAAGAATCCTTGCAGGAAGCCATTGAGCTTCCACCCTCCAAGTATGATACACTCCCATTCTTGGAATTGAGAGCTTTATGTAACTTGAGAAAACTAAGGACAGGCCAAAGCCCCACCACCCAACACCTCAAGGAGTTGTTGGTGGCTTATGACCTTAGTAAGCCCGTAGGGACTGAAGGGGTAGGAGCTGAGGGTGGGGCAGAGGAAGAGGAGGAGGCCAGGGGTACCAATACCCCCAGCCCCCCCACAGAGACTGGCCAGGAGGGTGACAATGACCCTGACCTGGATAACCCAATCCCTCCAGTGGAAGATGATGAGGATGATCAGAATGATGCCCTCTTTGTCCCCCCAGGAAGGATTAAGAGTGTGCCCAGGAAGTCTAGATCTCCTTCTCAGGAGTCTAACCACTCTGGCACCTCTATAGGGAGCTCTGTCTCCTCTCACAGGAGGGAATCCTCTCATGAGAGGAGAGCCAGACTGGTCCAGTATGAGGAAACTCAGCTGGAAATCAGAAAAAAGCAATTGGCTTTAGATAGGGAATCCCTAGATCTCCTTAGAGAGAGAAGAAAGTTGGGACTAGAGTCCCATGGTGGCAGCAATATCCCTAGAGATAGGGACAGGTCTTATGACCATAGAAACCTAAACAAGATTGTCCCTCCCTACCAGAGTGGGGATGACATCCACAAATGGATAACTGCACTGGAGAGGGCCTGTAAAGTTCAGAAGGTCCCCCAGAGGCAGTGGGCAGCAATCTTGTGGCTCTCCTTTGCAGACAAAGGTAGAGACAAGCTCCTCACTGTAAGAGAAGAGGATGCTGACAATTACACAGTCTTGAAGAGTGCTCTGATAGATGGGTTTGGCCTAACCACTGAACAGTATAGGTTGAAGTTCAGAGACACCCAAAAAGCTCAGACTCAAGACTGGGTTGATTTTGTAGATTGTGCTACAAAGGCTCTGGAAGGTTGGATACATGGCAACAAAGTGCATGACTTTTTAGGATTGTACAATTTGATTATGAGGGAGCAGATCCTTAATAATTGTCAAAACCAGCTTTTGCACCAGTATCTGGTGGACTCTGATCTGACCTCTCCCCAAGAATTGGGAAAGAAGGCAGACAAATGGGTCAGAACCAGAGTAAAAACTAGAAATCAGGGTGGTGACCAGAAGAAAGATTCTACTAAGTCCCAAGAGAAAGGTGGGGATAAATCTAAGGATAAGTCCCCTACAGGGCCCCAAAATTCCTCTTCTGGGGGTGGGTCCCAAACTCCTTCCTCTCCTGAAAAGAAACCATATTGCCATGTCTGTAAAAGCCTGGGCACTGGAAAACTGATCCCAGTTGCCCCAGGATTGGCAATAAAGAAAATGTTCCTCCCACAACTACTACCACCCCTCCTGGTACTACCAGTAGTAATCCTCCAGTTGGGAGTAGTGCACCCACAAAGTTAGGTGCTTTTGCAAGAGGAACAGAGGTGGGCCCTAGTTTAGACAGGGACCCCTCAACAGACTCCTCTGACTCTGATGGTGGTATAGGATTTGCCACCTTTACCATGGGTCCCATAGCATTGGGCAGGTACAGATTGGAGCCAATAATTAATGGTCAGAAAGCTGTGGCATTTAGGGACACAGGGGCTAGTGTCACCATGGTGGCAGGGAAACTAGTCCCCCTCACCAGCTTTTACCTGAGTTTAAATACCAGGTGACCAACATTGATGGTGTCAGAACAGATCACCCCATGGCCATAGTCAATCTCAGCTGGGAGGGGGTCACAGGCCCAAAGAGAGTGGCAGTGTCCCCCACCTTACCTGTAGATTGCCTGATGGGCAATGATCTGGAGATTTCAGCCTGGGCTGAAGTTGAACACCAAACCCATCTCAGGATGCTGGGCGTCCCTGTAAAGGTTAGTGGGGCTGTGATGGCCACAGCCCCAGCCCAAGATTTTGGAGAGATGGAGCCTGGAAGAATGGCCCACTCTCCCCCAAAAGAGAGCACAAGGGTTGAAGAAAAGTCTTCTTCCCTCCAGACAGTAGGTGAGGGTCAGCCTCCTCAGGGAACTGACCCTACCCCTAGTGAAGGAACTGCCCCAGAGGTAGTCAGGCCTGGCCTGGCCACACCCCTGATGGCAGAGGACCCTTCCAAGGTGGTACCCAGTCTGGAGCAGGTAACCTGCCCCTCTCTACCCTGCCTCAGCCAGCCCAGGGCTGCAGAGGTCAGGGAGGTCAGTGGACCCCCCAGGGCCCCCTGTCCAGAGGAACCCCCCCATCAACAGATTAGGGGCACCCAGTCTAGTAGTCCTAGCCAGGTGAAAACTCCTCTACACACTGAGGGATCCCCCATGCCTTTATGTAGGGACCTCCCCCAGAAGGACTCTGGTAGGCAAGGGCAAACCTGGGACCTGAAGGTTCCAAACCTGCCCTGTCCCTCCAGTAGTCCATCCAAAGGGACCCAACCCCCAGCTGTAGGCAGCCAAAGGTTGACCCTTAGAGCAAAGTGCAACTCAGTCATGGAAAGACAGGCATACATGGTGACCAGTGATCTGAGGAAACTGAGGCCAACATTCCTAGGGCCTCACTTCCCTACTCAGACACCTCACCAGCCTTGTACTTTACCTAAGCACACCACAGGTAGTGATTCCCCATGGTGGAGACCCTCTCATACCCTTAGGGTGAGGGATTGCTTAGTGGACCATATGACAGGGGGCAACCATGCTAGTGCAGGTGCTTCCTTATATGACCACTTAGTCAATGAAGGCTCAACTGGCCAAGGTTAGCCTTATCTCCTTTCGTTTGGGGGGGTTATGTAGGAAGGTGGAATCTGACTATATGGTTGCCCCCACTTTTTTTATGGTGTTTTGCTGGTTTATGACTTAGTTGGACTGGGATCCTGCTATTCAGGGCCCCAGTCTATCTGCTTTCTCTGTAAAAGGTTTCCATGTGCCTTAGGCACATCACTGATTGGGATCTGGAGTGCCCTTATAAGTCCCTAGTATATGGTATACTATGTACCAAGGGCATAGGTACCTCAGAGGCCTGCCAGGGGCTGCAGCATGTATTATGCCACCCCTGGAAGGCCATCCAAACTGACACCACAGGTCTGCTACTGCAGCCTGGGTAAGGTGGTGCATGCACCTCTTACTGTGATATAGGTTACCTATATCACTAAATACATACACACATATAAACCTATAAGTCACTCCTAAGGCAGGCCTTATCAATCCTAAAGGCAGAGTGCATGGTTCCTATGTGAGAGGGTGCCCCTGCATGAGCAGGGCCCTCTGCAGCGTTCGGAGACCATCTCTGATGCTGTTTGTAGTGCAGCCTGACCATATACTCTTAAGCGCATTATATCCTCGCGGTAAAATGCTAACTTTGGAATGGCTGCACCTAAACATGTCGTGTTTGGTGTCAAACATCTTGGAATACTACCCCCCGCCAATTCTGGCGGCGGGGGTAGCATTCCACCCTTCTAGAGGGAAAGACATGTTAACTCTGACTAACCCGGTAACTTCTCTCCAAAGCCCTGGCATCACAAAATGGATGCTGCTGCCACAGACACGAGTCTGGCCTCCTGCTGCTGGACGAAACTCCAGCAGGGGAGGCCTGGACAATAGGTTTCCTGTCCCAGGGAGGTGTGACCACCTCCCCAGACAGGATAATGTGTATTGGGGCTGGGCGGGAGCACCATCTGTGTGCTTTGAAGTCCTGCACTGGGGGCACATTTGGTGTCCCTGTGCATACCCCAGTTCAAACCGGATCAGGGGCTTGCAGCCCCTGCTTTGGCGCGAACTGGACAAAGGGAAAGGGGTGTAGCCACCCCTCTGCCCTGACCCACCCATAGGTGGGGCCACAGAGTAGTCCAACCCCTATCTTTAGTATAAAGGTAGGAACCCAGTCCTTAGGACTTTAGATTATCCCTGGATGAAACTCTGAAACTGAATCCTGGACCTTCGACGCTCTACTCACGATTAGAGGACAGAAGAATCTCCCTTGGGGTCAAGGAGTGACTCCCCTGCTTGGCAGGCACCAAAGAAGCATCTGTCCGGTTCGCATTTCTGAAGCTCCCGTCGGACGCCGAAGTCATCGCATCACCAGAGGTGGATTCTCAGACTTCCCCGAGGCTACCCTGAGTCCCCAGCAAAGCTGAGGCCCGTGGCTATCGTGGGTGACTTGAGACCATGACCCCTGGACACCGAGCACATTTGCAAGTGCATCATCTTCTGGGTCTCCCAAGAAGTCGTGCTTTGGGCTTCGAGTAGCCCTAGCCTCCAGCACCACCTGTACCGAAGATCACTGGCCCCCACTCCACGAGTGTCCTGTAAGCCAGCTCCACGTGCGGCGTCACGAGGCTCCTTTGTGGTCGCTAGCCCGTTGGCTAGTAGCCCTTAACGAAGGCCAATCTTTTTCTAACTTGGCATCCTGATTGCTCCAGGCCTGCCCTCACTAACCCTCGCTGGGTGAGTTCCCCAGACCTTGCTGGTCTGCACCATCGACGATCTTCCTCTGCATCAAGACTTGCCGTTGCCAAGGCTTGTTGGGTCTAATCCGGTCGCCGACACCTCAGCACTCGACAGACATCGTGTACCAGTCCGAATCCTGCTCCTGGTCGCCGACAACGCCTCCTGGACCTCGTGGCTGAAGAGACAAGACAACTGTCAACGCACCTGAAGCACTCGACATCGGTGGGCATCTGTCCATCGCCTTCCTGGTCACTGGCTAGTGACCCAGACTCTGTCCCCTCTGCTTTCAGGTTCTTCAGAACTCCGATCCACTCTTGGATCCACCCGGACACTTTTCACTTGGTCGCCAGCAGCACTTTGCAGCAGATCGCCATTCGAATCGACGACGAAACCCGACCCCGAAAGGCACCTATGCACCCGGCTTCCCTGGGTGAGGTAACACGAGTACTCCGGTGCTCCCGTGGGTAGAGACTCATCAAAGTCCTAGATCTCAAAGGGTTTGGTCCAAGTCCTCTTTTAAGTGTCCCTTTTCTCTAATTTCCCGATCCCGACTTTCTCCATAGAAGGCAACGGCGTATCGCGGTTGTGTATTTACACTGCACGCGTCTCCCGTGGGTCCCCTGTGTCACTACCTTGGGTGGTTCCTTGTGGTCCAAGCACTTCTAGAGGCTCTAGGCCTAGTGTCTAGTTCAGTCGTGGGTCTTATACCACTTTATTGGTATATGGTTTGGTACGCCCCTAGGGCCCAAACGTGTATTTGTGCTATTACTATGTTTAAATAACTTCTAACTTATGTACTTCAAACTCTAGCCTCATAAAGAGACTAGAGGGGTGTGTTTAGCAATAAATACATATATTTTGAATATATACCTGGTGTGGTGCTCTTTCATTTGGTCACTCAAGAGATTATAGACTGGTAAAACAAGCTGCTTTACATTCCTTCAAGACTTAGCCTGAAGGCTGCTCTCCATAGCTACCACTAGGATAGCTTTCAATAAGGTTGTCTTTAACCTATCTCCAATAAGGGGTTGTTTGGACTGGTGCAAGGTGCCCACTATAATTAGTGGACAGCATATGCCAGGCCAACTTCTCACAGGTGGTGTTTCAGGGTTTAGTGCAGTGGTGTTCGGGCAGTGTAGGGGGTCTTGCTGGGGGTGGTGTTTCAGGGTTTAGGGCAGTGCAGTGGTGTTCCGGCAGTGTAGGGGGTCTTGCTGGGGCTGGTGTTTCAGGGTTTAGGGTAGTGCAGTGGTGTTCAGGGCAGTGTAGGGGGTCGTGCTGGGGCTGGTGTTTCAGGGTTTAGGGCAGTGCAGTGGTGTTCGGGCAGTGTACGGGGTCGTGCTGGGGCTGGTGTTTCAGGGTTTAGGGCAGTGCAGTGGTGTTCGGGCAGTGTAGGGGGTCGTGCTGGGGGTGGTGTTTCAGGGTTTAGGGCAGTGCAATGGTGTTCGGGCAGTGTAGGGGGTCGTGCTGGGGCTGGTGTTTCAGGGTTTAGGGCAGTGCAGTGGTGTTCGGGCAGTGTAGGGGGTTCTGCTGGGGGTGGTGTTTCAGGGTTTAGGGCAGTGGTGTTCAGGCAGTGTAGGGGGTCTTGCTGGGGGTGATGTTTCAGGGTTTAGGGCAGTACAGTGGTGTTCGGGCAGTGTAGGGGGTCTTGCTGGGGGTAGTGTTTCAGGGTTTAGGGCAGTGCAGTGGTGTTCGGGCAGTGTAGGGGGTCGTGCTGGGGGTGGTGTTTCAGGGTTTAGGGCAGTGCAGTGGTGTTCGGGCAGTGTAGGGGGTCGTGCTGGGGATGGTGTTTCAGGGTTTAGGGCAGTGCAGTAGTGTTCGGGCAGTGTAGGGGGTCATGCAGGGGTGGTGTTTTAGGGTTTAGGGCAGTGCAGTGGTGTTCGGGCAGTGTAGGTGGTCGTGCTGGGGGTGGTGTTTCAGGGTTTAGGGCAGTGCAGTGGTGTTCGGGCAGTGTAGGGGGTCGTGCTGGGGCTAGTGTTTCAGGGTTTAGGGCAGAGCAATGGTGTTTAGGCAGTGTTGGGGGTTGTGCTGGAGGTGGTGATTCAGGGTTTAGGGCAGTGCAGTGGTGTTTGGGCAGTGTAGGGCGTCTTGCTGGGGGTGGTGTTTCAGGGTTTAGGCAGTGCAGTGGTGTTCAGGCAGTGTAGGGGGTCTTGCTGGGGGTGATGTTTCAGGGTTTAGGGCAGTGCAGTGGTGTTCGGGCAGTGTAGGGGGTCTTGCTGGGGGTGGTGTTTCAGGGTTTAGGGCAGTGCAGTGGTGTTCGGGCAGTGTAGGGGGTCATGCTGGGGGTGGTGTTTCAGGGTTTAGGGCAGTGCAGTGGTGTTCGGGCAGTGTAGGGGTCGTGCTGGGGTTGGTGTTTCAGGGTTTAGGGCAGTGCAGTGGTGTTCCGGCAGTGTAGGGGGTCGTGCAGGTGGGTGGTGTTTCAGGGTTTAGGGCAGTGCAGTGGTGGGGGTCGTGCTGGGGGTGGTGTTTCAGGGTTTAGGGCAGTGCAGTGGTGTTCGGGCAGTGTAGGGTGTCGTGCTGGGGGGTGGTGTTTCAGGGTTTAGGGCAGTGCAGTGGAGTTCGTGCAGTGTAGGGGGTCGTGCAGCGGGTGGTGTTTCAGGGTTTAGGGCAGTGCAGTGGTGTTTGGGCAGTGTAGGGGGTCATGCAGGGGGTGGTGTCTCAGGGTTTAGGGCAGTGCAGTGGTGTTCGGCCAGTGTAGGTGGTCTTGCTGGGGGTGGTGTTTCAGGGTTTAGGGTGCAGTGGTGTTCGGGCAGTGTAGGGGGTCTTGCTGGGGGTGGTGTTTCAGGGTTTAGGGCAGTGCAGTGGTGTTCGGGCAGTGTAGGGGGTCTTGCTGAGACTGGTGTTTCAGGGTTTAGGGCAGTGCAGTGGTGTTCGGGCAGTGTAGGGGGTCTTGCTGGGGCTGGTGTTTCAGGGTTTAGGGTAGTGCAGTGGTGTTCAGGCATTGTAGGGGGTAGTGCTGGGGCTGGTGTTTCAGGGTTTAGGGCAGTGCAGTGGTTTTCGGGCAGTGTAGGTGGTCGTGCTGGGGCTGGTGTTTCAGGGTTAAGGGCAGTGCAGTGGTGTTCAGGCAGTGTACGGGGTTGTGCTGGGGCTGGTGTTTCAGAGTTTAGGGCAGTGCAGTGGTGTTCGGGCAGTGTAGGGGGTCGTGCTGCGGGTGGTGTTTCAGGGTTTAGGGCAGTGCAGTGGTGTTCGGGCAGTGTAGGGGGTCTTGCTGGGGGTGGTGTTCCAGGGTTTAGGGCAGTGGTGTTCAGGCAGTGTAGGGGGTCTTGCTGGGGGTGATGTTTCAGGGTTTAGGGCAGTGCAGTGGTGTTCGGGCAGTGTAGGGGGTCTTGCTGGGGTTAGTGTTTCAGGGTTTAGGGCAGTGCAGTGGTGTTCGGGCAGTGTAGGGGGTCATGCTGGGGGTGGTGTTTCAGGGTTTAGGGCAGTGCAGTGGTGTTCGGGCAGTGTAGGGGGTCGTGCTGGGGTTGGTGTTTCAGGGTTTAGGGCAGTGGAGTGGTGTTCCGGCAGTGTAGGGGGTCGTGCAGGTGGGTGGTGTTTCAGGGTTTAGGGCAGTGCAGTGGTGGGGGTCGTGCTGGGGGTGGTGTTTCAGGGTTTAGGGCAGTGCAGTGGTGTTCGGGCAGTGTAGGGTGTCATGCTGGGGGGTGGTGTTTCAGGGTTTAGGGCAGTGTAGTGGAGTTCGGGCAGTGTAGGGGGTCGTGCAGGGGGTGGTGTTTCAGGGTTTAGGGCAGTGCAGTGGTGTTTGGGCAGTGTAGGGGGTCATGCAGGGGGTGGTGTTTCAGGGTTTAGGGCAGTGCAGTGGTGTTCGGCCAGTGTAGGTGGTCTTGCTGGGGGTGGTGTTTCAGGGTTTAGTGCAGTGGTGTTCGGGCAGTGTAGGGGTCTTGCTGGGGGTGGTGTTTCAGGGTTTAGGGCAGTGCAGTGGTGTTCGGGCAGTGTAGGGGGTCTTGCTGGGGCTGGTGTTTCAGGGTTTAGGGCAGTGCAGTGGTTTTCGGGCAGTGTAGGCGGTCATGCTGAGGCTGGTGTTTCAGGGTTTAGGGCAGTGCAGTGGTGTTCAGGCAGTGTACGGGGTTGTGCTGGGGCTGGTGTTTCAGAGTTTAGGGCAGTGCAGTGGTGTTCGGGCAGTGTAGGGGGTCGTGCTGGGGCTGCTGTTTCAGGGTTTAGGGCAGTGCAGTGGAGTTCGGGCAGTGTAGGGGGTCGTGCTGGGGCTGGTGTTTCAGGGTTTTGGGCAGAGCAGTGGTTTTCGGGCAGTGTAGGGGGTCGTGCTGGGGGTGGTGTTTCAGGGTTTAGGGCAGTGCAGTTGTGTTTGGGCAGTGTAGGGGGTCATGCTGGGGGTGGTGTTTCAGGGTTTAGGGCAGTGGTGTTCGGGCAGTTTAGGGGGTCTTGCTGGGGGTGATGTTTCAGGGTTTAGGGCAGTGCAGTGGTGTTCAGGTAGTGTAGGGGGTCTTGCTGGGGGTAGTGTTCCAGGGTTTAGGGCAGTGCAGTAGTGTTCGTGCAGTGTAGGGGGTCGTGCTGGGGGTGGTGTTTCAGGGTTAAGGGCAGTGCAGTAGTGTTCGGGCAGTGTAGGGGGTCGTGCAGGGGGTGGTGTTTCAGGGTTTAGGGCAGTGCAGTGGTGTTCGGGCAGTGTAGGGGTCGTGCTGGGGGTAGTGTTTCAGGGTTTAGGGCAGTGCAGTGGTGTTCGGGCAGTGTAGGGGGTCGTGCAGGGGGTGGTGTTTCAGGGTTTATGGCAGTGCAGTGGTGTTCGGGCAGTGTAGGGGGTCGTGCTGGGGCTGGTGTTTCAGGGTTTAGGGCAGTGCAGTGGTGTTTGGGCAGTGTAGGGGGTCATGCAGGGGGTGGTGTCTCAGGGTTTAGGGCAGTGCAGTGGTGTTCGGCCAGTGTATGTGGTCTTGCTGGGGGTGGTGTTTCAGGGTTTAGTGCAGTGGTGTTCGGGCAGTGTAGGGGGTCTTGCTGGGGGTGGTGTTTCAGGGTTTAGGGCAGTGCAGTGGTGTTCGGGCAGTGTAGGGGGTCTTGCTGAGGCTGGTGTTTCAGGGTTTAGGGCAGTGCAGTGGTGTTCGGGCAGTGTAGGGGGTCTTGCTGGGGCTGGTGTTTCAGGGTTTAGGGTAGTGCAGTGGTGTTCAGGCATTGTAGGGGGTAGTGCTGGGGCTGGTGTTTCAGGGTTTAGGGCAGTGCAGTGGTGTTCGGGCAGTGTAGGTGGTCGTGCTGGGGCTGGTGTTTCAGGGTTAAGGGCAGTGCAGTGGTGTTCAGGCAGTGTACGGGGTTGTGCTGGGGCTGGTGTTTCAGAGTTTAGGGCAGTGCAGTGGTGTTCGGGCAGTGTAGGGGGTCGTGCTGCGGGTGGTGTTTCAGGGTTTAGGGCAGTGCAGTGGTGTTCGGGCAGTGTAGGGGGTCTTGCTGGGGGTGGTGTTCCAGGGTTTAGGGCAGTGGTGTTCAGGCAGTGTAGGGGGTCTTGCTGGGGGTGATGTTTCAGGGTTTAGGGCAGTGCAGTGGTGTTCGGGCAGTGTAGGGGGTCTTGCTGGGGTTAGTGTTTCAGGGTTTAGGGCAGTGCAGTGGTGTTCGGGCAGTGTAGGGGGTCATGCTGGGGGTGGTGTTTCAGGGTTTAGGGCAGTGCAGTGGTGTTCGGGCAGTGTAGGGGGTCGTGCTGGGGTTGGTGTTTCAGGGTTTAGGGCAGTGGAGTGGTGTTCCGGCAGTGTAGGGGTCGTGCAGGTGGGTGGTGTTTCAGGGTTTAGGGCAGTGCAGTGGTGTTGGGAGTCGTGCTGGGGGTGGTGTTTCAGGGTTTAGGGCAGTGCAGTGGTGTTCGGGCAGTGTAGGGTGTCATGCTGGGGGTGGTGTTTCAGGGTTTAGGGCAGTGTAGTGGAGTTCGGGCAGTGTAGGGGGTCGTGCAGGGGGTGGTGTTTCAGGGTTTAGGGCAGTGCAGTGGTGTTTGGGCAGTGTAGGGGGTCATGCAGGGGGTGGTGTTTCAGGGTTTAGGGCAGTGCAGTGGTGTTCGGCCAGTGTAGGTGGTCTTGCTGGGGGTGGTGTTTCAGGGTTTAGGTGCAGTGGTGTTCGGGCAGTGTAGGGGGTCTTGCTGGGGGTGGTGTTTCAGGGTTTAGGGCAGTGCAGTGGTGTTCGGGCAGTGTAGGGGGTCTTGCTGGGGCTGGTGTTTCAGGGTTTAGGGCAGTGCAGTGGTGTTCGGGCAGTGTAGGCGGTCATGCTGAGGCTGGTGTTTCAGGGTTTAGGGCAGTGCAGTGGTGTTCAGGCAGTGTACGGGGTCGTGCTGGGGCTGGTGTTTCAGAGTTTAGGGCAGTGCAGTGGTGTTCGGGCAGTGTAGGGGGTCGTGCTGGGGCTGGTGTTTCAGGGTTTAGGGCAGTGCAGTGGAGTTCGGGCAGTGTAGGGGGTCGTGCTGGGGCTGGTGTTTCAGGGTTTAGGGCAGAGCAGTGGTGTTCGGGCAGTGTAGGGGGTTGTGCTGGGGGTGGTGTTTCAGGGTTTAGGGCAGTGCAGTTGTGTTCGGGCAGTGTAGGGGGTCATGCTGGGGGTGGTGTTTCAGGGTTTAGGGCAGTGGTGTTCGGGCAGTTTAGGGGTCTTGCTGGGGGTGATGTTTCAGGGTTTAGGGCAGTGCAGTGGTGTTCAGGCAGTGTAGGGGGTCTTGCTGGGGGTAGTGTTCCAGGGTTTAGGGCAGTGCAGTAGTGTTCGTGCAGTGTAGGGGGTCGTGCTGGGGGTGGTGTTTCAGGGTTAAGGGCAGTGCAGTAGTGTTCGGGCAGTGTAGGGGGTCGTGCAGGGGGTGGTGTTTCAGGGTTTAGGGCAGTGCAGTGGTGTTCGGGCAGTGTAGGGGGTCGTGCTGGGGGTAGTGTTTCAGGGTTTAGGGCAGTGCAGTGGTGTTCGGGCAGTGTAGGGGGTCGTGCAGGGGGTGGTGTTTCAGGGTTTAGGGCAGTGCAGTGGTGTTCGGGCAGTGTAGGGGGTCGTGCTGGGGCTGGTGTTTCAGGGTTTAGGGCAGTGAAGTGGTGTTCGGGCAGTGTAGGGGGTCTTGCTGGGGGTGGTGTTTCAGGGTTTAGGCAGTGCAGTGGTGTTCGGGCAGTGTAGGGGGTCATGCTGGGGATGGTGTTTCAGGGTTTAGGGCAGTGCAGTAGTGTTCGGGCAGTGTAGGGGGTCATGCAGGGGGTGGTGTGTTCAGGGTTTAGGGCAGTGCAGTGGTGTTCGGGCAGTGTAGGGGTCGTGCTGGGGGTGGTGTTTCAGGGTTTAGGGCAGTGCAGTGGTGTTCAGGCAGAGTAGGGGGTCGTGCACTGGGTGGTGTTTCAGGGTTTAGGGCAGTGCAGTGGTGTTCGGGCAGTGAAGGGGGTCATGCTGGGGCTGGTGTTTCACGGGTTTAGGGCAGTGCAGTGGTGTTCGGGCAGTGTAGGGGGTCGTGCTGGGGCTGGTGTTTCAGGGTTTAGGGCAGTGCAGTGGTGTTCGGGCAGTGTAGGCGGTCGTGCTGGGGCTGGTGTTTCAGGGTTTAGGGCAGTGCAGTGGTGTTCAGGCAGTGTAGGGGGTCGTGCTGGGGCTGGTGTTTCAGGGTTTAGGGCAGTGCAGTGGTGTTCGGGCAGTGTAGGGGGTCGTGCTGGGGCTGGTGTTTCAGGGTTTAGGGCAGTGCAGTGGTTCTCAGGCAGTGTAGGGGGTCGTGCTGGGGCTGGTGTTTCAGGGTTTAGGGCAGTGCAGTGGGGTTCGGGCAGTGTAGGGGGTCGTGCTGGTGCTGGTGTTTCAGGGTTTTGGACAGAGCAGTGGTTTTCGGGCAGTCTAGGGGTCGTGCTGGGGGTGGTGTTTCAGGGTTTAGGAGAGTGCAGTGGTGTTCGGGCAGTGTAGGGGGTCTTGCTGGGGGTGGTGTTTCAGGGTTTAGGGCAGTGGTGTTCGGGCAGTTTAGGGGGTCTTGCTGGGGGTGATGTTTCAGGGTTTAGGGCAGTGCAGTGGTGTTCTGGCAGTGTAGGGGGTCTTGCTGGGGGTAGTGTTTCAGGGTTTAGGGCAGTGCAGTGGTGTTCGGGCAGTGTAGGGGGTCATGCTGGGGGTGGTGTTTCAGGGTTTAGGGCAGTGCAGTAGTGTTCGGGCAGTGTAGGGGGTCGTGCAGGGGGTGATGTTTCAGGGTTTAGGGCAGTGCAGTGGTGTTCGGGCAGTGTAGGGGGTCGTGCTGGGGGTGGTGTTTCAGGGTTTAGGGCAGTGCAGTGGTGTTCGGGCAGTGTAGGGGGTCGTGCAGGGGGTGGTGTTTCAGGGTTTAGGGCAGTTCAGTGGGTGGGGGGTCGTGCTGGGGGTGGTGTTTCAGGGTTTAGGGCAGTGCAGTGGTGTTCGGGCAGTGTAGGGTGTCGTGCTGGGGGTGGTGTTTCAGGGTTTAGGGCAGTGCAGTGGAGTTCGGGCAGTATAGGGGGTCGTGCAGGGGGTGGTGTTTCAGGGTTTAGGGCAGTGCAGTGGTGTTTGGGCAGTGTAGGGGGTCTTGCAGGGGGTGGTGCTTCAGGGTTTAGGGCAGTGCAGTGGTGTTCGGCCAGTGTAGGTGGTCTTGCTGGGGGTGGTGTTTCAGGGTTTAGTGCAGTGGGGTTCGGGCAGTGTAGGGGTCTTGCTGGGGGTGGTGTTTCAGGGTTTAGGGCAGTGCAGTGGTGTTCCGGCAGTGTAGGGGTCTTGCTGGGGCTGGTGTTTCAGGGTTTAGGGTAGTGCAGTGGTGTTCAGGCAGTGTAGGGGGTCGTGCTGGGGCTGGTGTTTCAGGGTTTAGGGCAGTGCAGTGGTGTTCAGGCAGTGTACGGGGTTGTGCTGGGGCTGGTGTTTCAGAGTTTAGGGCAGTGCAGCGGTGTTCGGGCAGTGTAGGGGGTCGTGCTGGGGGTGGTGTTTCAGTGTTTAGGGCAGTGCAATGGTGTTCGGGCAGTGTAGGGGGTCGTGCTGGGGCTGGTGTTTCAGGGTTTAGGGCAGTGCAGTGGGGTTCGGGCAGTGTAGGGGGTTCTGCTGGGGGTGGTGTTTCAGGGTTTAGGGCTGTGGTGTTCAGGCAGTTTAGGGGTCTTGCTGGGGGTGATGTTTCAGGGTTTAGGGCAGTACAGTGGTGTTCGGGCAGTGTAGGGGGTCTTGCTGGGGGTAGTGTTTCAGGGTTTAGGGCAGTGCAGTGGTGTTCGGGCAGTGTAGGGGGTCGTGCTGGGGTGGTGTTTCAGGGTTTAGGGCAGTGGTGTTTCGGGCAGTGTAGGGGGTCGTGCTGGAGATGGTGTTTCAGGGTTTAGGGCAGTGCAGTAGTGTTCGGGCAGTGTAGGGGGTCATGCAGGGGGTGGTGTTTTAGGGTTTAGGGCAGTGCAGTGGTGTTCGGGCAGTGTAGGTGGTCGTGCTGGGGGTGGTGTTTCAGGGTTTAGGGCAGTGCAGTGGTGTTCAGGCAGTGTAGGGGGTCGTGCACTGGGGTGGTGTTTCAGGGTTTAGGGCAGTGCAGTGGTGTTCGGGCAGTGTAGGGGGTCGTGCTGGGGCTGGTGTTTCAGGGTTTAGGGCAGTGCAGTGGTGTTCGGGCAGTGTAGGGGGTCGTGCTGGGGCTGGTGTTTCATGGTTTAGGGCAGTGCAGTGGTGTTCGGGCAGTGTAGGGGGTTGTGCTGGGGCTGGTGTTTCAGGGTTTAGGGCAGTGCAGTGGTGTTCGGGCAGTGTAGGGGGTCGTGCTGGGGCTGGTGTTTCAGGGTTTAGGGCAGTGCAGTGGTTCTCGAGCAGTGTAGGGGGTCGTGCTGGGGGTGGTGTTTCAGGGTTTAGGGCAGTGCAGTAGTGTTCGGGCAGTGTAGGGGGTCGTGCAGGGGGTGATGTTTCAGGGTTTAGGGCAGTGCAGTGGTGTTCGGGCAGTGTAGGGGGTCGTGCTGTGGGTGGTGTTTCAGGGTTTAGGGCAGTGCAGTGGTGTTCGGGCAGTGTAGGGGGTCGTGCAGGGGTGGTGTTTCAGGGTTTAGGGCAGTGCAGTGGTGTGGGGTCGTGCTGGGGGTGGTGTTTCAGGGTTTAGGGCAGTGCAGTGGTGTTCGGGCAGTGTAGGGTGTCGTGCTGGGGGTGGTGTTTCAGGGTTTAGGGCAGTGCAGTGGAGTTCGGGCAGTGTAGGGGGTCGTGCAGGGGGTGGTGTTTCAGGGTTTAGGGCAGTGCAGTGGTGTTTGGGCAGTGTAGGGGGTCATGCAGGGGGTGGTGCTTCAGGGTTTAGGGCAGTGCAGTGGTGTTCGGCCAGTGTAGGTGGTCTTGCTAGGGGTGGTGTTTCAGGGTTTAGTGCAGTGGTGTTCGGGCAGTGTAGGGGGTCTTGCTGGGGGTGGTGTTTCAGGGTTTAGGGCAGTGCAGTGGTGTTCCGGCAGTGTAGGGGGTCTTGCTGGGGCTGGTGTTTCAGGGTTTAGGGTAGTGCAGTGGTGTTCAGGCAGTGTAGGGGGTCGTGCTGGGGCTGGTGTTTCAGGGTTTAGGGCAGTGCAGTGGTGTTCAGGCAGTGTACTGGGTCGTTCTGGGGCTGGTGTTTCAGTGTTTAGGGCAGTGCAGCGGTGTTCGGGCAGTGTAGGGGGTCGTGCTGGGGGTGGTGTTTCAGTGTTTAGGGCAGTCCAATGGTGTTCGGGCAGTGTAGGGGGTCGTGCTGGGGCTGGTGTTTCAGGGTTTAGGGCAGTGCAGTGGGGTTCGGGCAGTGTAGGGGGTTCTGCTGGGGGTGGTGTTTCAGGGTTTAGGGCAGTGGTGTTCAGGCAGTTTAGGGGGTCTTGCTGGGGGTGATGTTTCAGGGTTTAGGGCAGTACAGTGGTGTTCGGGCAGTGTAGGGGGTCTTGCTGGGGGTAGTGTTTCAGGGTTTAGGGCAGTGCAGTGGTGTTCGTGCAGTGTAGGGGGTCGTGCTGGGGGTGGTGTTTCAGGGTTTAGGCAGTGCAGTGGTGTTCGGGCAGTGTAGGGGTCGTGCTGGAGATGGTGTTTCAGGGTTTAGGGCAGTGCAGTAGTGTTCGGGCAGTGTAGGGGGTCATGCAGGGGGTGGTGTTTCAGGGTTTAGGGCAGTGCAGTGGTGTTCGGGCAGTGTAGGTGGTCGTGCTGGGGGTGGTGTTTCAGGGTTTAGGGCAGTGCAGTGGTGTTCAGGCAGTGTAGGGGGTCGTGCACTGGGTGGTGTTTCAGGGTTTAGGGCAGTGCAGTGGTGTTCGGGCAGTGTAGGGGGTCGTGCTGGGGCTGGTGTTTCAGGGTTTAGGGCAGTGCAGTGGTGTTCGGGCAGTGTAGGGGGTCGTGCTGGGGCTGGTGTTTCATGGTTTAGGGCAGTGCAGTGGTGTTCGGGCAGTGTAGGGGGTCGTGCTGGGGCTGGTGTTTCAGGGTTTAGGGCAGTGCAGTGGTGTTCGGGCAGTGTAGGGGGTCATGCTGGGGCTGGTGTTTCAGGGTTTAGGGCAGTGCAGTGGTTCTCGAGCAGTGTAGGGGGTCATGCTGGGGGTGGTGTTTATGGGTTTAGGGTAGTGCAGTGGTGTTCGGGCAGTGTAGGGGGTCGTGCTGGGGGTGGTGTTTCAGGGTTTAGGGCAGTGCAGTGGTGTTCGGGCAGTGTAGGGGGTCGTGCTGGGGGTGGTGTTTCAGGGTTTAGGGCAGTGGTGTTCGGGCAGTGTAGGGGGCCTTGCTGGGGGTGATGTTTCAGGGTTTAGGGCAGTGCAGTGGTGTTTGGGCAGTGTAGGGGGTCTTGCTGGGGGTAGTGTTTCAGGGTTTAGGGCAGTGCAGTGATGTTCGGGCAGTGTAGGGGGTCGTGCTGGGGGTGGTGTTTCAGGGTTTAAGGCAGTGCAGTGGTGTTCGGGCAGTGTAGGGGTTCATGAAGGGGGTGGTGTTTCAGGGTTTAGGGCAGTGCAGTGGTGTTCGGGCTGTGTAGGAGGTCATGCTGGGGGTGGTTTTTCAGGGTTTAGGGCAGTGCAGTGGTGTTTGGGCAGTGTAGGGGGTCATGCTGGGGGTAGTGTTTTAGGGTTTAGGGTTGTGCAGTGGTGCTTGTGTAGTGTAGAGGGTCGTGCTGGGGGTAGTGTTTTAGGGTTTAGGGTAGTGCATTGGTGTTTGTGTAGTGTAGGGGGTCATGTTTTAGGGTAGTGCAGTGGTGTTTGGGTAGTGTAGGAGGTCGTGCTGGGGTAGTGTTTTAGGATTTAGGTTAGTGCAGTGGTGTTTGGGTAGTGTAGGGGGTCGTGCTGGGGGTAGTGTTTTAGGGTTTAGGGTAGTGCAGTGGTGTTTGTGTAGTGTAGGGGGTCGTGCTGGGGGTAGTGTTTTAGGGTTTAGGGTAGTGCAGTGGTGCTTGAGTAGTGTAGGGGGTCGTGCTGGGGGTAGTGTTTTAGGGTTTAGGGTAGTGCAGTGGTGTTTGTGTAGTGTAGGGGGTCATGTTTTAGGGTAGTGCAGTGGTGTTTGGGTAGTGTAGGGGTCGTGCTGGGGGTAGTGTTTTAGGGTTTAGGGTAGTGCAGTGGTGTTTGTGTAGTGTAGGGGGTCATGCTGGGGCTAGTGTTTTAGGGTTTGGGATAGTGCAGTGGTGCTTGTGTAGTGTAGGGGGTCATGCTGGGGTAGTGTTTTAGGGTTTAGGGTAGTGCAGTGGTGTTTTTGTAGTGTAGGGGGTCATGTTTTAAGATGCAACGCTCCCATACCTGACCAGTCTGCACTACATAAAACTGCAAAAAAACTAAAAATAAAAAGTGGTTTGCACACTTTGGTCATTGGGCTATATGTGGGCTACATCTGGGTAATATTTGTGCTACATTTGGGCTCTTTTTTCTCTGGTGGCCATCTTGGAAGACTTCTTTGTTATGAAGTTTCCTAATTTCCTCATTTACTGCAGTCTCCTCAGTAGGAAATGCTTTCAGTTTTTACTTTGATTCCATCAAGAAGGCATTCAGATGTGTCTCACATTTGCCATAAATTCAGAATGTTAGCACTCTAGTTGCTCATTAGATCACTGTAGTAAAGCTACTGCTCACCAGGGAGTTAACTGGAAGTCTGCTGCTGGTATTGAAAGTGATTGTTTCAGTCTGCATGTCAGAATTTTCTAATGAAATAGAAGAGGATTTGAGATCTCACTTAAAACATGCCCTAATTTTTCTTTCTGCAGCACTAACCATAATTTCTATTTCAAAAAGAACCCCCTCATTTGTTCCTTTTTAAATTAAATGTTTTAAGTGTTACCGGTTTATTCCAATCAAGATGGCTTCAGGTGTGCCATACTTTTGTCATAAGTAAGGCTGTTAGCGCTCTAGTTGTTCTTTATAACACTCTGGGAAGTTGCAGTAGAACACAAAGGCATCAACTGGCAGGCTGCTCCTGTTGAAATATAACAGGAAGATATTTGAGATCACACTTGAAACATGTCCTAATTTTTCTTTCTACAGCACTAACCCTAATTTCTATGACAAAATGAACCCCATCATTTTGTTCCTTTTTAAATTAAATGTTTTAAGTGTTACCAGTTTATTCCAATCAAGATGGCTTCAGGTGTGCCATACTTTTGTCATAAGTAAGGCTGTTAGCACTCTAGTTGTTCTTTAGAACACTCTGGGAAGCTGCAGTAGAACACAAAGGAATCAACTGACAGTCTCTGCCCTTGTTGGATGTACATGTTTTACTGAGAATGTCAGACTTCATTCTCACATGACTGAGAAAGATAATGTGAATTTACAGAAAATATGCTCTCATTTTAGCTTCTGGAGCACCTTCCAAAACTCTATGGGACAAGCATGTGAAAATAGTTTTCTCTCAAACATGATTCATGATATCCCAGAAGAAGGTTTTTCACAGGGTAAAATCACCTTAGAACACACCACAATTCCTGAAATTAGTATGGTACCATCAACAAATGAATTCTAATGTAACTAAAGTCTGTTATCACCCTTTATAGTTCTCCTTTTGGTAACCCTCAAAATCTTTGATTCACTACAATGCATTTCAATGGGGTACTATCATGTATATTGGTCCCAAGATGGCTGCCAGCAATTCCAGGATGAAGTGCTGACAGCCAATCAGATCTCACAATGACATGTGTGGTTAGGCTCCGCCCAGATATATATGTGATTTTACTTTTGATTTTCTCAGCAACTACTGAACGGATTTACACCATTTAACAAAAGGGTTCTTTCTGAACCAAGAACTACCTCTTTGCCAAATTTGGTGTAATTCCGTTCAGCAGTTCGGGCTGTAGCCGTGTCTAAAGTGTCCTATGGAAAATTGCATGGGGAAAACACGTTTTGGGACCCCCTTTTTCTCGGCCCCACTTGCCGAATCACCCCGAAACTTTCAGGATAGGAGCGGACCGGAGCGGGCCATAAGTTTTGAAAATATCGCGAAGATTCGTCAACCGGCGCCAAAGTTATTGGAAATAGAATGTTGTGAATTTCCTATGGAAAATAGGTCCTAACTATAACTATCTACTGGCGACCGCCAGTAGATAATTACCTACTGGCAGTCGCCAGTAGGTAGTTATAGTTAGGACCTCGTTTCTATTCAAAAAGCGTTTTTTCTTTTGCCAATATCTTTGGTGACGTTTGACGAATCTTCGCGGAATTTTCAAAACTAATGGGGCGCTCCGGTCAGCTCCTGTCTTGAAAGTTGCGGGGTGATTCGTCAAGCGGGGGCCGAGAAAAAAGGGGGTCCCAAAACACGTTTTCCACATGTTAATTTCCATAGGAAACTTTAAACAAGGCTACAGCTCGAACTGCTGAACGGAATTACACCAAATTTGGCAAAAAGGTAGCTCTTGGTTCAGAAAGCGACCTTTTTTTTAAATGGTGTAAATCCGTTCAGTAGTCTTTTAAATATTAAAGGAAAAAGAAATTTATATAACCGGGACGGAGCCTAACCACACATCTCATTGTGAGATCTGATTGGCTGTCAGCACTTCATCCAAGAAGTGTTGGCAGCCATCTTGGGACCAATATACATGATAGCACCCCATTAAAATGCATTGTAGTGAATGGAAGGTTTTGAGGGTCACCAAAAGGAGAACGTATAAAGGGTGATAAGACTTTAGTTACATTATAAATCATTTGTTGATGGTACCATACTAATTTTAGGAATTGTGGTGTGTTCTAAGGTGATTTTACCCTGTGAAAAAGCCTTCTGCTGGGATATCATGAATCATGTTTGAGAGAAAACTATTTTCTCATACTTTTACCATAGAGGTTTGGAAGGTGATCTAGAAGCTAAAATGAGAGCATATTTTCTGTAAATTCACGTTATCTTTCTCAGTCATGTGAGAATGAAGGCTGACATTCTCAGTAAAACATGTACATCCAACAAGGGCAGAGACTGTCAGTTGATTCCTTTGTGTTCTACTGCAGCTTCCTAGAGTGTTCTAAAGAACAACTAGAGCGCTAACAGTCTTACTTATGACAAAAGTATGGCACACCTGAAGCCATCCTGATTGGAATAAAGTGGTAACACTTAAAACATTTAATTTAAAAAGGAACAAAATGAGGGGGTTCATTTTGCCATAGAAATTATGATTAGTGCTGCAGAAAGAAAAATTAGGGCACATTTTGAGTGACTTCTCAAATCCTCTTCTATTTCATTACAAAATTCTGACATGCATGACTGAAACATGCACTTTCAATACCAGCAGCAGACTTCCCTGGTGAGCAGTAGCTTTACTACAGTGATCTAATGAGCAACTAGAGTGCTAACATTCTGAATTTATGGCAAATTTGTGACACATCTGAATGCCTTCTTGATGGAATCAAAGTAAAAACTGAAAGTATTTACTACTGAGGAGACTGCAGTAAATGAGGAAATTAGGAAACTTCATAACAAATAAGTCTCCCAAGATGGCCACCAGAGACAAAAGAGCCCAAATGTAGCACAAATATCACCCAGATGTAGCCCATGTATAGCCCAATGACAGAATGTCCCAGAGTGTTCTAAAGAACAACTAGAGCGCTAACAGTCTTACTTATGACAAAAGTATGGCACACCTGAAGCCATCTTGATTGGAATAAAGTGGTAACACTTAAAACATTTAATTTAAAATGAACAAAATGAGGGGGTTCATTTTGCCATAGAAATTATGATTAGTGCTGCTGAAAGAAAAATTAGGGCACATTTTGAGTGACTTCTCAAATCCTCTTCTATTTCATTAAAATATTCTGACATGCAGACTGAAACATGCACTTTCAATTACAGCAGCAGACTTCCCTGGTGAGCAGTAGCTTTACTACACTGATCTAATGAGCAACTAGAGTGCTAACATTCTGAATTTATGGCAAATGTGTGACACATCTGAATGCCTTCTTGATGGAATCAAAGTAAAAACTGAAAGTATTTACTACTGAGGAGACTGCAGTAAATGAGGAAATTAGGAAACTTCATAACAAATAAGTCTCCCAAGATGGCCACCAGAGACAAAAGAGCCCAAATGTAGCACAAATATCACCCAGATGTAGCCCATGTATAGCCCAATGACAGAATGTCCCAGAGTGTTCTAAAGAACAACTAGAGCGCTAACAGTCTTACTTATGACAAAAGTATGGCACACCTGAAGCCATCTTGATTGGAATAAACTGGTAACACTTAAAACATTTAATTTAAAAAGGAACAAACTGAGGGGGTTTATTTTGCCATAGAAATTATGATTAGTGCTGAAGAAAGAAAAATTAGGGCACATTTTGAGTGACTTCTCAAATCCTCTTCTATTTCATTAAAATATTCTGACATGCAGACTGAAACATGCACTTTCAATACCAGCAGCAGACTTCCCTAGTGAGCAGTAGCTTTACTACACTGATCTAATGAGCAACTAGAGTGCTAACATTCAGAATTTATAGCGAATGTGTGACACATCTGAATGCCTTCTTGATGGAATCAAAGTAAAAAACTGAAAGCATTTCCTACTGAGGAGACTGCAGTAAATTAGGAAATGTCATAACAAATAAATCTCCCAAGATGGCCACCAGAGACAAAGAGCCCAAATGTAGCACAAATATCACCCAGATGCATCCCACGTATAGCCCAATGACAGAAGTGTGCAAAACACTTTTTATTTTTTGTTTTTTTGTAGTTTTATATAGTGCAGACTGGTCAGGTATTGGAGTGTTTTACATGAGCATTGATTACATCACACAAGGACAAATTCATGTTGGTTGTAGACATGGGGAGATTAAGTGATTTGACCAGAATCACAGAATGTTGAGCTGAAGCAGAAACTCCAACCTGGTTCCCCAGTTGCAAAGTCTGCAGCTCTGGAAGTAATACCACATCCTCTCCCCTAAGTGCAACATTTAATCAAGTGGTCAACTGGATAAAAAAACATAAAGATAACAAATAATTTAAAAGTGCTTTGTCGCTATTTGAAAACTCAGAAAATATGTCCTCATTTTAGTTTTTTAGAGCTCTAACCATAATTTCGATGCAAATAAGACCCTCTCATTTCTGTAATTTCTAAAGGAAATGCTCTAGGTATTACAGTTTTGATTACATCAAGATGACGTCAGGCGTGCCACACTTTTGTAATAAATATAGAATGTTCGCAATCTAGCTGTTCATTAGAATACTGTTGAGAGGCAGAGGCCAGGGGCACGGACTCAGAAAATTGAAGGCAGGTAGGAAGGTGCAGAGGCAACAATTTGACCACACTGGGTAGGCAGGAAGGGCAGTGGCAGCACAACAGACTATGGAGGGCAGTGGAAAGGGGGCAGGGGCAACAAACCAACAATGCAGGACAGGCAAGAGAGGCTGTGGCAATATATAGTAGACCATTGTGGGCAGAAGGAAGAGGCAGTGGTAGTACAACCATACATGCCAACAGACCCGATTCAGCCAGGAAACGCCCAATGTTTTTAAGCCCAAATGGGCTTTATTTGATCTGTCTCCTGTCTACAATCTCCTCTTTTTCAATGTAAGTCAATGGGGAAAATCAATACCCCAGTTTTTTTTCAAAATCTCCCTCTTACCAAGTTCAAAATGTTAGCAAGTATGGTACATTGGATCATGGAAAGCCGGAGGAATTGGGATAGGGACATGGACTCGGATAACAGAGGACAGGAGGGACATGGACAGGTGCACCAAACTGACCTTACAGGGCAGGCATCAGGGTTTGCAGCAGCACAATACACAACACAGGACATGCGGGACAGGAGTGCAGCACAACAATCCATGGAAAGCAATAGGGAGGGGACAGGACCATGCACATGGACAACAGAGAACAGAGGGGAAAGAGGCAATGGCAGCTAGCTGACCATAATGGACAGACAGGAGAGAAAGCTGCAGCATAACGGACCATAAAGGGCAGGAGGTAGGGATCAGGGGCATTACAATGGAACAGACAAGCCAGGAGGGAGGGAATAGGGGTCTGCACATGGAAAACAGAGGGCAGGGGGCTTGGGGGCAGGGCAGGAGTAGCAAGCTGACAATGGAGGTCAGGCAGGATGGGCACTAGAAGCAAGACACACCATGGAGAGCAACAGTGAGACTATAATGGCATACACCCAGACCATGGAGGGAAGGTGGGAGGGGGTCAGGGGCAGCTAGCTGACCACACAGGGAAGGTGGGAGGGGCCGTGGCAGCACAGAAGACCATGCATGGCAAGCGGGAGGGTTAGTGGCAGCACAATGGCCATGATGGGCGAGAAGGGAGGGGTAGAAGCTGGGCACAGACAAGAGAGTTCAGGGGAAGGGGCCTCACAACAGACCATGCGGGCAAGGCAGGAGGAGCAGTTGCAGCCCAACAGGGAGGGCAGAAGGGTGTGGCAGTAAAATGGACCATGGAGGACAGGAGGAAGGGGATAGGGGCATGGAATGTGGACAGGCAGGGTGGAGGTGGCAGGGACAGGTTACAGTCATCTGACAATGCTAGGCAGGTGGGAGGGGAGTGGCAGCTCAACAGAACACTCAGAGTAGATAGGAGGGGCAGGTTCATGGAACATGGTGGGCAAAAAGGATGGAGCAGGGGCATGTACACAGACATCGGAGGGCAGGGGGAAGGAGAGTAGGGGCAGCAAGCTAAGCACAGAGGCTAAGCAGGAGGTCAATGATGGGGCATAGAATTGGGCAATGGAGGGCAGGAGGAGTGGACTGGGACATCATGCTAAATGGAGGGCAGTAGCAGCACATCAGACCATGCATGGCAGGAGGGAGAAGGCTAGTGCATGGATTCAGACAACAGAGGATAGGGAGGAGGAGGATGCGGCAGCAAGCTAACTGTTAAGAGAAGGTGGGAAGGCCAGTGGCAGAACAACGGCCTCAGAGGGCTGTAATGAGGGAGCAGGGGCATGGACTTGGACAATGGATGGCAAGGAGGAGGGGAGGCAGGAGCAGCAAGCTTGGGTGGGGGCAGCACAATGCCAGGCCAGGCCCTGCTTCCAACCCCCACCATCCATTGTGATAGGCATCTTACTTAACGTTAAAAAAACTAGAAATTCGCTGAAAAAAACAAAGATTACAGGGACGTTATAGTTAGACTCAGATTTCACTGGTACAAAACCAGTGAAATTCAGCAGTTATAGTTGCCTGAGCTAACTATAGCTTACACCCCCGCAATGCACTGCTTATGACCTCAGACATTACATCATTCATGACATTGTCAGTGACATCACTCATGACATCACTCATGACATCTCAAATGAGCTGTGAATGGAATGGAACTATAATCGCTAGAAGTTTATTTATGGATAGTGTGTGTATATTAACACCCCTTTTTTTCTTTTCTTTCGTGTAAGAACCATTATAATACGCAACGTGCCCAGATCAATATGGCTGATAGCCTTTCATTTTAAAGTAATGTGTAGTCCATTGTTTATGTTGATGTTTGCAATCCTAAGTATGTTTATTATGAACAAGTCACGTTGACGAACATACAGGTACGGCGGTCACGGGGCAAGATATGCTGAAATGACATTGTGTGCATATTAACACTTGTTTTCTTTTCTTTATTGTATCAATTCCTGAATTTTCACATCGTGAACAGGCCAATATGGCCGCCAGCTTTTTGGATTAAAGTAATATGTAGTCCTTTGTTAATGTTGGCAACTGGAGGCATTTGTACATTTAAATAAGGAAGCTACAATGACGTCTTGTATCGTTATCAAGGTTCGGACGAGCCGAAACGCGTGGATCACATTTCGCATTTGAGATGTCATCAGTGATGTCATCAATGATGTCACTGATCATGTCATGAGTGATGTAATATGTGACGTCATCAGCAGTGCATTGCGGGGGCGTGAGTTATATATATATTCACTGAAAAACCATAGGTTTCAGGGACGTTATAGTTAGAAATTAGCATTTAAAAAACCTTCGAAATTCACTGAAAAAACCATAGGTTTCAGGCACGTTATAGTTAGAAATTAGCATTTAAAAAACCTTTGAAATCCACTGAAAAAACCACAGGTTTCAGGGACGTTATATTTAGTTGGACATTTCACTTGTACAAAACCAAAGAAATTCTGCAGTTATAGTTAGTTCAGCTAACTATAACTCGCGCCCCGCAATACACTGCTTATGACGTCACATATTACATCATTCATGACATGGTCAGTGACATCACTGATGACATCTCAAATGACATCACTGATGACATCATCCATGTGATAATGTGATGCACCTCCTCACACCCTAATATAACCTTTGATACACCCACTCTAAAATACAGACTACCATTTTCAAAACCATAGACACACCAATACCAGTTACTACATACCCACTCACTGATTCCTAGGTCTACACACACATCCACTCATTCACCCATATAGTCACTCATACATGCAGTCACTTATCAATACAGCAGTATCATTTGCACTCATACACCTATACAGACACTCACACATCGCCACTCATACATAGAGTTACTCACACACCTAGTCAGTCATGCAAAGAATCATTCACACTCCCATTTACTCACCTATACAGTTATACACACACCACCTCACTTATTCATACAGATACTAACACATACTTACTCTCTTATACAATCACTGATACAAGTACACACTCATCCATACAGCCACTCTCACAATCACTCACTCTCACGTATTGTCATTTATATACTCCAACTCTCACATACACTGCCTTTTACATATGTAGTTACTTGGACATGTACCACTGAGACATTCATTCACTCACCAACACACCCATACACACACTCAACCACCCATACAGCTGTTTCCACATGTACTCTTGAACCCATACACCCAGTGAATCAACCACTCACATATCTATGCACAGAGTCACACACCTCCCACCCATCCACACAGACACTCAGGCACCCATACAGATACTCAGATAACCAATGAATAACCCATATACATACTCATGTCGCTACTCACCAACCCATGCAGCCACTTACACACCAACTGACCGACTGATACCGACATTTACACAGTTTAGTCACTAACCCATGCATTCAGTAAGACACGTTTAATCACTCACTTATACAGTCAGTCACGCACCTACTAAATCATCTATTCAGGCACTTATACACCCACTCATTCCTCAATACACCTTGTCATATATATATAAGGTCCTTGAAACCATCTGTTTGTGGAGTGCGTCTTTGCTGCAGAGCGATTGGACAATAAAATAAACACGGCGGCTTCGGCCGTGAAAGACTGCACCACCCTTATGATGAGGGGCCGGAGGAGCTGGGAACGTTGCAGCACCTCGACGGGACAAACAGATTTCTTCACTAATGACCGGAATGCTGTCCGAGCCCACTGAGGGCTTAACAAGTGCACAATTGATGGAAATTACACTGGGCTCACTGAGAGCAATAATGATAATGATGGCGCACTACAAAACACAGAATGCACTGGGAATATCTACTAAAGAAAGTCTACTACAGACCAATCAGTGAAGAGGAATCAATTTAAAAGAAGTACGTCATACAATACCGTGAATTTTCCAGCACTGCCTCTGAAGAAGAAGTCTTGATACTTTGAAACGCGTAAGGCAACGAAAATTTCGGAACGCAATTGCCGATCACGAAAATAAAGGTCCTTGAAACCATCTGTTTGTGGAGTGCGTCTTTGCTGCAGAGCGATTGGACAACAAAATAAACACGGCGGCTTCGGCCGTGAAAGACTGCACCACCCTTATGATGAGGGGCCGGAGGAGCTGGGAACGTTGCAGCACCTCGACGGGACAAACAGATTTCTTCACTAATGACCGGAATGCTGTCCGAGCCCACTGAGGGCTTAACAAGTGCACAATTGATGGAAATTACACTGGGCTCACTGAGAGCAATAATGATAATGATGGCGCACTACAAAAACACAGAATGCACTGGGAATATCTACTAAAGAAAGTCTACTACAGACCAATCAGTGAAGAGGAATCAATTTAAAAGAAGTACGTCATACAATACCGTGAATTTTCCAGCACTGCCTCTGAAGAAGAAGTCTTGATACTTTGAAACGCGTAAGGCAACGAAAATTTCGGAACGCAATTGCCGATCACGAAAATAAAGGTCCTTGAAACCATCTGTTTGTGGAGTGCGTCTTGCTGCAGAGCGATTGGACAATAAAATAAACACGGCGGCTTCGGCCGTGAAAGACTGCACCACCCTTATGATGAGGGGCCGGAGGAGCTGGGAACGTTGCAGCACCTCGACGGGACAAACAGATTTCTTCACTAATGACCGGAATGCTGTCCGAGCCCACTGAGGGCTTAACAAGTGCACAATTGATGGAAATTACACTGGGCTCACTGAGAGCAATAATGATAATGATGGCGCACTACAAA
Source organism: Calotriton arnoldi (assembly GCA_963921515.1). Classification (NCBI taxonomy): domain Eukaryota; kingdom Metazoa; phylum Chordata; class Amphibia; order Caudata; family Salamandridae; genus Calotriton; species Calotriton arnoldi. Next base: position 44,188 of record CAWUFW010008787.1, on the reverse strand, counting down.
ACACAGAATGCACTGGGAATATCTACTAAAGAAAGTCTACTACAGACCAATCAGTGAAGAGGAATCAATTTAAAAGAAGTACGTCATACAATACCGTGAATTTTCCAGCACTGCCTCTGAAGAAGAAGTCTTGATACTTTGAAACGCGTAAGGCAACGAAAATTTCGGAACGCAATTGCCGATCACGAAAATAAAGGTCCTTGAAACCATCTGTTTGTGGAGTGCGTCTTTGCTGCAGAGCGATTGGACAATAATATATATATATATATATATATATATATATATATATATACTTTTATCTTCCTTTTATAGAGAATATTGGTGTAAGATATATTGTGCCTCATTATGATATGGTTTTACCCTGGATGAATTTTATACACATTGTATACTATCAATGCATTTATGCTATGACTTACTTCCCAGTGTAGTATGTTTACTATGTCTACAGCTGCTATCACATGACACTTGCACTTTAAAAGAAGTAATCCTGCCCTAGGCGCTGACATGTGATCAAGGCCGTTTTACCGGCCGAAACGCGTCATGGCGACATGGTGATTGCTGATTAAATCACTGCAACGAATTCTTGGGTCTACTCTTGCCTTTTTTCGTGTGGATGAAGTGGATGAAGTGGTGGGCAAGCCTGTAACCACTATTACCGGATTGACCTCCTCCGGTTAAGTGGACCCCCTCTCCGTAAGCAGGCTCCGTGGGTGGCGGTCAACTTCTTTCGGGACTTCAGCATACCGGCGTTGTCAGTTTCGATAGCCAGCGTTGGACGTGCAGTTGCACCCGGAAGTCCTTGTAAATTATTCCGGGACGGGAATCCACGGAGCCCCCTGTGTGTGCGCTAGAACAATGAGGAGCCAGCCGTAGCAACCGAGCGCAGAGGAACAGTTCCTGGACACATCGGCAGCAGCTCGGAGGAGTACAGCTGCCGTGTCGGAGATCACCCTGCAGTCGACCGGCTACTCTAAAGGTACTGTCAATAGCGCAACAACTATCGCATAGGTGGGGAGGTATAAGCTTTAGTCTCCAGTCCCTTGAGAGATTCTGGTAGGGGGCTGGTAGCAATAAGCGTATCAATATCGTTAAATCAGCAATCACCATGTCAGCCGCAGCACTTAGAGACCGCGAGTCCTCAGCGGAGGAAATGTTTATGGATAATCCTCCTCAGAGGCAGCAGCCTAATGAGCATGGAACTGCAGATATAACGGCAGGAACTTAGGGACTAAAAGAAAATTACCGTAATTTGGAAAAACTAATGCGTCAAGAAACTGCAAAATGGTGGGAGGCCAAATCTCTCCAGAAATATTTGGATGTCGGCAGAATACCGCGGGGGCTTAGAATAATGCTAGCCCCCAATTACGACACCCCCAATCCATGCATGATGGCAGAGTGGGCCGAGTGTAACCTCGATTCCTCTCGCAGACTGGTCCAAATTCTGGTTAAATATGCGGAGGTGGACCGCATAGAATTGCAAAGTAAAATTGATGTGCTTACAGTGGAAATAGAAGCACAGGGGGATCAACAACTAAGAAAAAAATATCACGAGGAGATGATGTCAAGGCTAAGCAAGGAGGAGGACAAGATTAAGCAGAGGAAAACCTACAAATTCCAAAGAGACAAGGATGACTACAGCAATGGGCACATTTTTACATTTGCAAGAAAATTTGATGCCTTTAGAAATAAGCCATCAAGGAGCAATAGATTCTCTCAAGAGCGCAATGAGGAGCGGGGCGGAGCGACTTCTACCTCAGCGTCCGACCTCAGCTCGGCCATTGAGAGTGAAACCGAGGCGGAAAACACAAGGGGTAGACCAGCACCGGGGGTAGTTAAACCATCCCTGGGAGAAGAACTGGACTACCTGAGAAGAAGCCGCAGAGAAACCCTCAGGCCAAGGGCTGCCAAACCAGCAAAAAACGAAGGACAAAGAGCAGGCGGGAGCGAAGGAGGGCTGCACGAGAAAGGTGGCAGCAGTGGAAATTTAAAATCAACGAGAGGACGGGGAAAATGGAGAAAGTAATAGAACCATGCCCCACTATGCCCATTGATATTGATATGGAAGGAACAGCGAATATGAACAACACTATCATCAACTTAACAGATATCAGCCTCGATGCAGCAGAACAAGAAATCCTATCATTGGGATTGTCATATTGCCCCAAAACAGATTTCAATTACACGCAACACTCGTGCAGACATCTACAAGTTTGTTAGAAAATTAAAACTACAAAAATTTCACAAACTGAAAACAAGATCAGAGGGGTCTCCAACTGTAACAGTAGTGCAGAATCAGGAAAGCATTGAGACAGAAGAATGCAACTTAACAGTCTCTGACCTAAGTGCACTTAAAGTTCTATACAATTTGGGCAATGAAGACAATGTGAGCAATGTGAGCAATATTGTGAGCACAGACCAAGGGGAAGCTATGGAACTTGCAACACAGGACCTACTATCCCCACGATTTGAAACATGTGCCAAACCGACAACTAACTTTAAGGAAAAGTCCACGTTTACACCCATTATGCCCCGGGACCTCTGCAGATCTTTTCAATGAGCATGTAGTGGTGGAAATCAAGCAAGTTACATGTAGAAACTAACAAAACCCAACACAGAATCAAGAACCAAGAACGTAAATATTTACAACTGATGGATAAAATTAACAACAACAAACAGGTTGTGTGAGAAATGCGGACAAAGGGGGAAATGTGGTGCTATGGTCCCTCAAAGACTACAAGGAGGAAGCAGCAAAACAACTCAGTGATGTGGACTGTTACCGGAAAAGCTCAGTGCAGAAGTTCAAACAAGCGCAAGATAGCTTCTTCGGCAAATTATTGGCATGGAAAAGCATGGGTCTGCTGAACCTCCAGGAGAACAAATACCTTAAAAAAGAAAATCCTACTATCCCCCTTTTATATTTTGTCCCTAAGGTGCACAAATCAATCGACAAGCCCCCTGGCAGACCTATAATCTTGGCCTGCGATGGCCCACTGGAAAATATGTCGATCTATATTGACTCGTTCCTACAAGAGCATGTGAAAAAACTTGACTCATATGTACAAGACACCAGTGACTTCGTCAGGAAAATTGAAAAAATTAAATGGCAGGAGGGCTACTGTCTTATAGCCCTGGATGTAACAGCACTGTATACCTGCATAAGAAACAATGATGGAGTAAAAGCAGTCGAGTATTTTCTGGCGAACAGACCTATGAGATACGCTAAACATAACCAAATGCTAATTGACTTAATGACATTTTGTTTGGAGAATAACCTGTTTTTGTACAAAAACCAAATATATCAGCAAATTCAGGGAGCAGCAATGGGGGCCAGCTTCTCCCCCTAGTTATGCCCTGTCTCTTTATGGGATGGTGGGAGGAGCTGGTCCTCATGAAACAATATGCTCGTACTTTCTCTGATCAGATAATAGTCTGGTTAAGATTTATAGACGATCTCTTTATTGTCTGGGATGGCTCGAAACAAAGTGCACAAGAATTTATTGCAGATATAAACAACAACAACCTGAATCTTAAATTCACATATTCCATCAGTTGTGAATATATAACATTCTTAGATACGAGGGTATACATTTCCAACAACAATCTGGCAACCACACTATATAGAAAACCCACAGCAGGCAACGCCATTTTGCATGCGACAAGTGCTCACCCTCCTCACCTTATACATAGCACTTCTCACGGGGAGATGCTTAGAATAAGGAGAATATGAAGTGAGGACCTAGATACTCAAGTCAAACAACGAGAATGCAAACGTAGGTTCCTCCAGAGAGGGTACAGTACACACACTATTGAAGCTGCAATATCTAAATCTAGATGTAGGGCCAGAGATGACTTGCTTCAAAACACACCAAAACCCCAGTCTACATCAGGCATAACACCTGATGTGCCAACTCGGCTGATCTTAGGATATTCTAGACAGGAAGGACAGATATGGGCCATCATACGACGTAATTGGCATACAGTACTAGCAGACCCTATTATAGGTGGCTCATTGCCTAAAAACCTGCAATCACCTTTAGAAAAACACAAACCATGGGTAATGCCTTGGTGAAGAATAACTCCGGAGGATGTTGAGTCCAGTACGTGGCTAACGTCCAGAACGGGTTTCTTTAAATGTTCCTCCTGCAAGGCATGCCAATATGGTATAAACACCACGTCGTATCAAACACCATTTAGCCAAAAAACTTACTCCATCAAAAAATATCTGTCCTGCAAAACTGAGTTTGCTGTGTATGTATTAGTATGTAGCTGCAATCTGCTTTACATAGGCAGTACTAAACTGGCAGCACACAAAAGAATCCTTCAACATACACGAGCAATTGTCAACTACGATCCAAACTATCCCGTGGCAAGGCACTTTAAGGATAAACATGAAAGTAGTCTAAAACATTTTAAGTATTATGTTTTGGACTCAGTGCCGATTGCCAAAAGAGGTGGAAACCGGGAGGCCAAACTCAGGCGCTTGGAAACCAGATATATTATAGAACTCGATACCAAGCACCCAGGGGGCTTAAATTCTAGTGAAGACATGTATACTTACCTGTGATTCTGTATCTTGGCCATGAACTTTTAGGTTACTTTTCGTGTAACAGTGTCTTAACACAGTGTGAAATTAGATTCCTGATATATCGGATTAGCTGCAACGGAATCCACTGTAATTTTAACCACCTTACAAGGATTACCATGTAATATAGAAATTTTGTTTTAGTAGCTATTACATTCTTACACTCTTTATAGCCAACACTGATTTAGAATCTTTTAGAACCTTTTGGAGTTTTTAGTTAATTTATTGGGGTTTTAGGTTGAAATGACTTTATGTGAATTTTATGAATTTTATAAACTCGTTTGTGGGAATCAACCGTCCAGTACCTCTAGCATTAGCTCATTAACTCCAAGGTCAATGCAATCTTATTTGAATTCTAGGTGTCTATTCCGTCTCCGTTTCTTGTCTATAGGTCCCGTAGAGTTGTATATGACATTAGTTTTTCCACTTTGGCTGCTAGCTATTGTTTGCACATAGGCTGTTTTTGCACTAATATTGCACTATTTTGCACAAATAGGGAACTTGGCACGACTTGCACTTTAGTATTAATTTTATGGGGTTTACATCATGCACTAAGTCACTTTTTAAATATCAAATAGCAGTATATTTAGGCACAATTTTAAACCAGGACACATATATTCGGAATATGAGGTAATACATTTTTTAGTATTTATACTTTTATCTTCCTTTTTATAGAGAAATATTGGTGTAAGATATATTGTGCCTCATTATGATATGGTTTTACCCTGGATGAATTTTATACACATTGTATACTATCAATGCATTTATACTTTGACTTACTTCCCAGTGTAGTATGTTTACTATGTCTACAGCTGCTATCACATGACACTTGCACTTTAAAAGAAGTAATCCCGCCCTAGGCGCTGACATGTGATCAAGGCCGTTTTACCTGCCGAAACGCGTCATGGCGACATGGTGATTGCTGATTAAATCACTGCAACGAATTCTTGGGTCTACTCTTGCCTTTTTTCGTGTGGATGAAGTGGTGGGCAAGCCTGTAACCATATATATATATATATATATATATATATATATATAAAACATTATTTAAACTTTACAGAAACACACATTTACTGGATGATGTCATCAGTGATGTCATCAGTGATGTCATTTGAGATGTCATCAGTGATGTCATCAGTGATGTCACTGCCCATGTCATGAATGATGTAATATGTGACGTCATCAGCAGTGCATTATGGGCGAGAGTTATAGTTAGCTGTACTAACTATAACGGCGGAATTTCTTGGTTTTGTACGAGTGAAATGTCCAACTAAATATAACGTCCCTGAAACCTGTGGTTTTTTCAGTGAATTTCTAAGGTTTTTTAAATGCTAATTTCTACCTATAACGTGCCTGAAACCTATGGTTTTTTCAGTGAATATATATATATTACACAGTGCTTATCACCACCGTGTAGCTATAGGTAGGTCAGAGTTTCCATAGGAAACAGTTTTTTATTTTACCAATAATTTTGGAGTCATTTGATGAATCTTCAGAAAACTTTCCAAAATGAAAACTTCATCCTCCTCAACTCCTTACTGGAAAGTTTCAGGGTGATTTGTCAAACAGGGGCAGAGAAAAAGTGAGGATCCAAAACTTGTTTTCCCTATACAATTTCCAATATGAATGTTTGGAAGTATTTCAGAAAAAAATGGATGGACATAATTACACTATAACTTGACAGAAATCTAGATATTTACTCCAAAGGCATACTTTTGCTTCATTTGTTGTGGATCTGTTCAGCCATTATTGAGAAATTAAGGTTCGAAAGTTAGTGGATTGTAGCTTCCACTAGAGTGTGGCTGTAAATTTAAAAACAGAGCAATCTAATTGATCAAGAGGGTTTTTTGTCCCATTGGTCACTTTGGTACCATGGGAGCGACTGACCCCATAGTAGCAAGGCATCTGATAAGCTGACTGCAATAGAAGTGTTGCGGCTGCCATTATTTCTGCCATAGGTTCTCTGCCAGTGAGGGGTTGGGAGGGGGGCTGAAGGCCATGCGCAGCACAGTGCTGGCCACCCGGGTGATTGGGTGAAGGTCCTGCTGCCAACCCCACACCTGCAGGGCCGAACACCATGCATACCTGGACCTTTTCTGCCATTGGGAGTTGGGTGTAGGCTCTACGGCAAATGCCAAGATGAGCAAGGCCAAGGGCCAAGTATGGTTGACGGTTGGTCGTAAAGGCCTAGCTGTAGGCCGGACCCTACAGTGACGCTCTACTGCAGGCAGTCAAAAGGTATGCTCAGTGAGGGAGTTGGGTGAATATGATCAAAAAACAGAAATCCACTGAAAAACACAAAGGTTAAAGTGACATTATTGTTAGGTATGGCAATAGGATCTTAGTTCACGTTAAAATAACTTTTGAAATTCACTAAAAAAACAAAGATTAAAGTGATGTTGTAGTTAGATATGGTAATAATATGTAACTTTACGATAAAAAAACCTAGAAATTCACTGAAAAAAGCAAAAGTTAAATTGATGTTATATATGTAATATTATAAAAACGATCATTTTAAAACAAAAACACTGAAATTCACCAGTTATAGTTTACTGAGCTAACTATAACTTGCTTCCCGTCATGCACTGCTTATTATCTTGCATATTACATCACTTATGACATGTCAAATTATATTTCTGATGAAATTACAGATGACATCAAACAATCATTGTGACACCATCCATTAGGGTTTTGGCTCAGAAAAAATTATGCACACTACAGGTGTGGACAATTGTGTATTCACTTTAATGGGTTTACCCACTTAAATACTTCACATGATCCACAATTATTAGTAAAGAGGTTTACATTTGCTACTGTAAAGTCACTTTTTCTCCTGACCCTAAGGACTACACTTCATAGTTTAGTAAGATATACTACACACAATTCTTGAAATGGGTAGAGTGGCATACAACCTTACAGCCATGGTTACAACACTAGAAAGAGATAAAATACTTCTAAGAGGGTTACTTCTCCATTCTACATAATTCAGCAATATCCAATGCCGCTAAATCTTTAGCGTGATTACAGGGCAATAGCGGGGTAATAACGTGGACAGATGTTATTCAAGCCCTTACAAATAAATAAGAGGCCTCTCTAACTTAAGCTTTGTTCCAGGAGCATCCAGGGCTCAAAGTGGAGATAAAGGCTGACACAAGTTACCTATGTACTTTTATGTAGAGTAATGTTCTTTTTACTAAGAGTAGGTGTAATTATAGCCAGTTGTTTATCTATTGCATTAATAATATAAAACTACTGCACTTTTACCAATGAAACTCATTAAATTCTTAAACTCTGACCACAACTATGTTCACCCATAACTAACCCTGGGCGAAGTACTACGCTACGCTCGCGTAGTTTGCGAAGTTTGCGCTACTTCGCACAACGCGAATTGCACGTAGCACAGTGCAAACACGCGTAGCGCAGCGTAGCGTAGTGCAGCGGTCATTTTTTGCTTGCTCGCGGTCCTCAACGTCAAGTTGGCGACCGCGAGCAAGCAAAATGCATCCCAGCGAGACTTTTCCTCGTTCGCGATCAGCAACATCAAGTTGCCGATCGCGAGCGTGGAAAATAAACCTCCCGCGAGATTCTCAACGCGGGGAGGTCAGGTTTCTCACTGCGAGTGGTCGCGTATGCTCGCGACCGCTCGCGATGAGAAACTACCAGTCCGCGTTGAGAAAGCTGCCGCTCGAGTAAAAATCTACTCGAGCGGCAGTAAAAGACAGCTCGCACTGTGCAAGATGCCGTTTTCAATGATTGCACAGTGCGGACAAGCATCTGGCACTGTGCAATCATTGCGAACAGCGCAATACGCAGTTCGCGTAGTGCTATGCGTAGCTCGCGTAGTGCGAACTGCACTTCACGTAGCTTCGCGTAGCGCTACTTCGCGAACTACGCCCAGGCTTACCCATAACTGACATATGCCATTTATGGGTGAGCCATGGTAGGCCTCTGCTTTTGTAATATTATGTGTCATGTTTTGTGTACTAGGGAAAAGGATAGATGTACAACCATGCAGTTTCAAAAACCTCATTAGGGCTAATTAACAAAGGTTTTGCTATGAGTACATGTGGTTTACCTTTGTAGCGCTCCTGTCCTAATACTGAACCTCAAGAGTAAAACAGGAGTACTTCTGGCTTATTCTGGGGGTTGAGGAGTTCACCTGGAGTACTGCAAAAGCAATTCACAGTAAAATCTTTGTGAATCAGACCCTTTGAGCAGGTCTACGATCAAACTTCTTTTTGAGAATTGAGCTCTAACTGTTAGAGGGTGCTAGATTGGGGACTATTCACAAAGATAAACTTGATTGTAAACATACATTTACAACCAAATGTAACTTTTTTAGGACTGCTTGGAATTCTTAAAGGGAATCGTGGCAGGCAACTATGCATAATTCACTGTAATAAATCCCACTCAAGAAGTGGAAATTGAGTGTTCCAATGTGTGGTGTGGCTTGGAAGTTTGTGTTTGTGGGCATTTCCAAACTCCTGCCCATACCATTTTACCCTGAAAATGATCAGGGGTTCACTGCAGCCAATGACTGGAGTAGCTCCCCTTCCAGGATGTGGAGGGGAGCATATTACCTCTGAATTTGGTGGGGGTATCGGAGAAGGGCTTTCTCTACAAGGAAAAATATTATTTCCACAGATTAAAAAACAAACTGAAAAAGGTACATTTGCACAGGAGGCCCCATTCTCCCTACAGTGTGCTCTACTCTATGGAGAACTCCACACGGGGGGCATAAAAGCCTTCACAAACCATCACGTCATTGTCAAATGCAGTTTTCCAGGCACTTCTGGGAATATTTATGAACCACACAAAAAACTAGAAAAGTATGCTTTGGTGGAGGCGTAAATCTCCCTACTTTTCTGGATTTTTGTGACTTAGGCCCTATGTCTTCAAAGTGATTAACATTCATAAAAAGACTTGCTTGCCTATGCATAACTGAGATGCTCAAATGCAACATCTGTCTGAAATATCCGAAAGTATTCTAAGCTTCAAAAACAAAGGGCCCTGATCAGTAAACACAGACTCTTCTGTTAAATGTGATTATAATTCATAGGATTATGAAAAAGTTAATTTGCAACTAATTATACTTTAGTGAGGCTAAATATATAATGCTTGATTAATGGAGCTTCCACATAGAATACTAGAGTTCCTACCCACTGCCTTCTTTCCTCTGTGGGCAGATCGTTCATGTTCAAAATGTACAATTTTAATATGAAATGTAAAGTCAATAATTTCCCAGCTTTGGCTTTTAGGAAATTTAGCACCCAGCAGTCTCCACGTCATTGCATTGACTTGCCGTTGAAAATGCAAATGAAAAAGACTGAACCTAAATCTATTCCAAACCTCACAAAAGCGTTTGTTTTTGAATGACAGCTCTGATTTGTTTGCCTTTTACTTTTTATTTCTATTTTATCTATGCTGTTTAGATAGACACTTAGGGGGTGATTAGGATGGCGGGGCGGATCGCCATTGCCGGCCCGGTGGTGGCGATCCGCCTGCCATCGCAACCCGATTTACCCCCGCCATATTATAATGGCGGGGGTATCGCGGTGGACGCAAAGTGCGTCCGCCGCTTTTCCGCCGGTCGGCAATCGTTCTGATTGCCGGCCAGGCGGACTTGAGCCACAATATGGTGGCGGTGCATAGCAGGCACCGCCATCCATATTATGATGATTGCGGTGGCTGGCCTTTCCATGGCGGTGGCGCCGGCATGGAAAGGCTGGTGGGGATGTGCTTTCAATCAATCAATCAATCAATCACGGCATTTATAGAGCGCGCTACTCACCCGGGAGGGTCTCAAGGCGCTGGGGGAGGGGGTAAGTTACTGCTCGAACAGCCAGGTCTTGAGCTGCTTCCTGAAGGAGAGATGGTCCTGGGTTCGCCGAAGGTGAGTGGGGAGGGAGTTCCAGGTCTTGGCTGCCAGGTAGGAGAAGGATCTTCCTCCGGCGGTGGTTCTGCGGATGCGTGGTACGGTGGCGAGGGCGTGGCTGGTTGATCGTAGCTGGCGTGTGGGCGTGTAGAAGGTCATGCGGTCGTTGAGGTACTTTGGGCCCAGGTCGTGGAGGGCCTTGTGTGCGTGGGTGAGGAGTCTGAACGTGATTCTCTTGCTGACGGGGAGCCAGTGCAGGTCTTTCAGGTGCACGGTGATGTGGCTGTGTCGGGGGATGTCCAGGATGAGTCGTGCGGAGGCGTTCTGGATGCGCTGGAGTCTCTTTTGAAGTTTGGCTGTGGTTCCTGCGTAGAGGGTGTTCCCATAGTCCAGTCGGCTGGTGACGAGTGCCTGGGTGGACGGTCTTCCTGGTTTCAGTGGGGATCCATCTGAAGATCTTGCGGAGCATGCGCAGGGTGTTGAAGCATGAAGATGAGACGGCGTTGACTTGTCTGGTCATCGACAGGGAGGAGTCCAGGATGAAGCCCAGGTTGCGTGCGTGGTCCGTTGGCTTGGGCGCGGTGCCCAGGGCCGGGGGGCCACCAGGAGTCGTCCCAGGCGGAGGGTGATGAGCCCAGGATGAGGACTTCCGTCTTATCTGAGTTCAGTTTAAGGCGGCTGTTCCTCATCCAGTCGGCGACGTCTCTCATCCCGTCGTGTAGGTTGGCTCTGGCGGTGGTGGGGTCGTTGGTGAGGGAGAGGATCAGCTGGGTGTCGTCGGCGTAGGAGATGATGTTGAGGTTGTGTCGGCGTGCGATGGCTGCGAGGGGGCTCATGTAGACGTTGAAGAGGGTTGGGCTGAGTGAGGATCCTTGTGGAACGCCGCAGATGACTTCGGTGGCTTCGGATCTGAACGGGGGAGGCGGACTCTCTGGGTTCTTCCGGCGAGGAACGAGATGATCCATTCCAGTGCTTTCTCTCGGATTCCGATGTTGCTGAGGCGCTTCACTAGGGTGCGGTGGCAGACGGTGTCGAACGCCGCAGAGAGGTCCAAGAGGATGAGGGCAGCTGTTTCCCCGTTGTCGGTTAGGGTTCTGATGTCGTCGGTGGCTGCGATAAGGGCGGTCTCGGTGCTGTGGTTGGCCCGAAACCCGGACTGCGAGGGGTCGAGGGATCCATTCGTCTCGAGGAAGGCGGCAAGCTGTCTGTTGACGGTCTTCCGATGACTTTGGGGGTCCATTGCGGGCCCTCGGGGTGTGGGGGCTGGGTACCCCCCTCCATTTGCATGCTCAAGGTGGCAGGCACCGCACGGTGCCTGCCACGTTGTGCATGCAAATGCACACCATGGCACTTTGGCATTGCAGCGGGTGCTGCTGTAAGCAGCACCCGCCGCAATGTCAAACATGCGGAATGCGACCGCCACGGTGGCGGTCGCATCCTAATTAGCGGTGCGGGACCGTTGCACGTCTGGCGGCCGGTCCCAACACCGCGAGGATGGCAGGCGGACTCAGGTTCGTCCGCCATCCTGATAGGCCCCTTAGTGACATTATATAAGTCCTGGTGCTTAGCACACGTCACTCAGAATTGTTCAGTACAAATATATATACTTTTCTGTAATTCGTATGTAGATTGTTTTTGTCAAGAAAAATCTGCTCGAACTAATCAAGATCTTTTTCCGGCCAGTTCTTTGATTTGGTCACGTTGCATTTCCACCACTGCTGAGAAACTGTACAAACTGAGGGCATACGTGTCTACAATGTTCCAGCTGCCCGGCCTCTCAGAGTCGACAATGACTATAATCTGTAATGCTACCTGGCATCCCGTTTTGATTAAGGCTGCATAAGCCTATTTAACACGAGCACATGGAGGATTTTTGAACGATAAGCATTCACAAAAGGTGACTTGGCAGCCGTTTTCTCCTGTGTGATTGTATGTCATGACTGCGTAGAATTACACAGGAGCAAATCCCACCTAAAGGCTGGGAAGTGGGATGATAGAGGAGTGATTTAGCCTAGAGAGTTTGTCAACGGCCATAAACGTGAGCATTCTCAAAATACTTTCTGATGTTTTCTAACCCTGGAAGTGGTCGGAAGTTTGTTGCTGGTAAGAACAGGAGTAAATCCCCTATCACAAAAGGAAGAGCATGGAACACCCTCAAACTTGTGGCATTAAGGGAGAAGCGGTTTATGTACATCAGCAGTGCTTTAAATGGGCAGGTGCTATCCGGTACTAAGTATCTGCACTTCCTTAATTTGAAGGGGAGAGTACCAGCACTTCTCAGAACTGGTGCAATATTTGTCATTGGAGAGTACCAGCACATCTTGGTAGCAAACTGGTACTCTGCATAAGTACCTGAACTTCCATATTACTATTTAAAGCACTGCATATCAGAGCTGCCTTTTTCATATTTGGAAACATAACCTTCACACAATTCAGCACAGGGGTAATAGCAATGCCCAAAAAAACTCCTGTGATATTCCCAGGAGTATGCCTGGAAAGGTGTGACTGACTATCTTTCCAGACGTACTACTGGGAATGTTTGTGAATAGCAACAAATCGTACATTAGCCCCCATGCACTGGAGTACAGTATTGGATGCAGATTTATGATTCATTTTGTGTTGAAGCCGATTATAGGGTTGAAACAATAAACTGATCTCTAAGACCAAGTGCCTCTATGTTGGTGCAATTTCTCACATGGCTTCCTAAATTGGAAAAGTGGTAACCTGCTTTGGTCCTTTCCTATTGTTGTAGTAAAGTTAAAGCTTTGGTTATGGTACCGTCCACACCGTGGGTGTGGAATTGGCCACGCCCATTTAGTCATGCTCACATTTTTGCTGTGCCCTTAAGTTAAAGCCCCTTTTAAGTTAAAACCTGAACACTATTGATGCAGCGGAAATCACATTTTATTTGTTGGGATGCATTATAATCACACGTGCAGACCGCACCTGCATATAATCCTTTGTTGTATTAACATAGACGGCCCGATTACGATGAGGCTCGGAAAGCCTCCGACCGCAGGTCAGAGGCTTTCCGAGCCTCATCACGGTTTCAGTTTCGACCGTCGCATTACAATGCTGGCAATCAAAACTGAAACCGACCAGTCATTCCGTCTGGATTCCGATGGGCTCAAGGAGCCCGTCGGCCAGTCAGAGACCGACACGTAATCCCAATGGATGGTGTTTCCGCCGTTGGGATTACAATGTCGGTTTCCGACAGGCTTTCCATGTCGGGCTTTCAGACATGGAAAGCCTATCGGAAACCGACACTGGGGGCCCCTATCAGAGCCCCCTTCACCCTGCATCCTCCGGTTGCGGGACCTGTGAATCCCTGCATGGTGTGGCAGGGATTCACACAAACTCCCATTTCTCTATGGGAGCTTGTGCTACAGTCGGTTTATGGCCGCAGCACAAGCTCCCATAGGGAAATGGGAGTTTGCGACTGCATCATGTGCGCTCACATTGTAATTAGGTACGCGGAACTGCCGTAATAAGGCCCAGAGTGTTAGAATCATGAAACGTGCTAAAATGAAAATGTGATGTTTTTTCGGCAATTGGAAAGTAACATGGAGAATCAACGCAGAAAGTGACTGTAACTAGCAGAAAACATTAATGTGAAAAACTTGTGTTGTGCAACTGACAATTACTCATGTACGAAAAGTGGTTATTGTGTCGTTTTACATGTAAGTAAATATGCCTTATTTTCCATCCAAATTCGTAAATCTCATATGATGCTTTCTTATGTTAGCTGAATTTTGTAGGCCTGAAATGCAGTTCCCTGGAAACTGTCACTTTAGAATTAACAGTTTGAAATTCAGGTGTGCTGTGGAATTTGTTCTCGCTCACGTTTTGTGTTGCATGTGGAAGAAGCGCTCTTGTTTGCTAGAATAATGTCTTTGTTTTACTAGTCAGGTAAGGAGAGAAGAAGTTACAATCATGAGGCTTGAGTCGATAAAGGAAAGTTGTTGTGCTTCACACAGGAGAAGGCCTGGGAACCAAGGGCAAAATGTATCAAGGAAAAGAACACTGTTGTCCCGTGGAAAAACACCTTCAGGATCGTACCCAGAGTAGATGGCGTGACCCGCAATGGATTCTGGGAATGTTACCTACGAATAATGTGTTGTTGGGAGTAGGGAAAGTGCCCACTTCGCTTTGCCTTCAGAGAGAGAGCAACTTAGAGCGAGCTTTGTCTCAGTAGCTTTATACTACATGACCCATTGATTGTGGAGAGGCTTCTTAGGAAGTCTCCACATGCTCACACCTTTTATCCTTCTTCCTGAAGATGCTTAAGTAGAGATGCCAATTTAGTGTTAGTGTTGGGATAGACTAATGCTTTTTACTTATCAACCCTCGATGCAGGGAAACCTGGACTCTTGCTTTCTGATCCTCTGCATTCTGCTTTTTGTACTAATTGTATTACTTGTGCTACATCGTCTAAACTGGATGCACAGATTTGGCTCCATGCTAATTCCGATGTATTTCTACACCCTTGTATTGAGGTGTCTTTATGTTCAGTTATTTTCGGTTTTGTAATAAACAAACCAACCTTACATAGTTGTCTGTGGTTACTATGTGTCCAAGAGGAGTATTGATTTGTTGATTGGTCGCCGAATGACTTTTCACCCCTTTACACTTTCATGCTGCAAAAAAGAGCCATCAAATTGTGACACTGGAAAAGGTCTAGAACTTATGGGCCCGGCCCTTTCACTATCTAGTTTCTACTCACGCATTTCCATGATCCTTTTTCCTAATTACCTAGAGTTTCTCTCCCAGACAGACCCCTCCCCGTGGCCAAAGTGGGTTCCCTTTGTCCAGCATTTGTGCAGAATCATTCTCCAAGGTGATAAGGCAGGTCCACAAACTGTCCAAGTAAGAGAATTAGAAGAGGCAACATATTCAGAATTACAGATCTCGGAAGGAAATTTATTCCACAATCTCATTGTGTCTTGTGTCATTGGCAAACGATTTGCCTCCTGCTAACAATGTCTTCACATTGCAGTGACGGGATAACCTTTTGCTGCTGGATCTTAAATCATAATCCTGTATGCATGTATCCAGTGGTTTTCTATGATAAACTTTGATGAACTTTTGCTGCTTTGCTGTTAAGTAATAAATATTCTTCAATTCAATGTGGCTAGAAGGTGCAGAGTCCCATAACAAATAATTTTGAGGCTCTGCCAAAGAGCATTATGGAGAACATGATGCGGTTTGAAATAGGCTGTATCTGACTGTGCTCACCCATTCATTGGTCAAGACAATGCCAAAAAAAGCCCGCTAAAGCAGCTGATAAACCTGAGAGCATAGGACTGCTGAGCTATGCACTATGTACACAAATGTATACATTTATGAACTGTTGCTGTTTCCTTTTTTTTAGTAGGCAGTGTGGGCTTGCTTGTTGGCTGGCACCTATAGATTTCTGTATCCATTCAAATATAAAGTCTTGCCGTTTAGGAGAACTTCAGTGCACGTGGCAAGAGAAGGCCCTACGCTTCCCTTTCTACTCATTCATTCATCCATCTGTTTTTTGAGTTTGATGTGTCTAAAGTTAATACGAATATTTTTTCTGAATTGATGCAAGAAATGCAGTCAACACAAGCAGGAAACAGTGAGCAGAATTGCCTCTCTGTTTTCAACCTGTGCTGTGTAAAGTTCCTGCATTAACTCTGAGAATTATTTAATGTTGTGTTAATATTTAAAACATGCTAATTTACCCCTAAGTGAGTACCATGACCAATGAAAGGCATATAAGAAAATAATCTTTATTGAAGAATAGAAATTGGAGGTTTTGAAACAAGATGCGGTTAAAAGTCCTGATAACTAATTCATTTGACAAAAGCGCAGCCCCGATTAAAGATTTTATCAAATACACTTTTCACCACTTGCCTATCAACTGTAAGTAAAGCATTATATTGATATAACAACCCTCTCCTGTAACCAAGCAACTGGCAAAGGTGAGGAAAAACGCAAGTGGATTCAACCAAATGTGACAGACTAAATTCAACACAAGTAACAATAGGCCAGAATATGTAATAACTAAAAGGGGCTGGGCCGTGAAAAAAAAAAATCACCATAGGATAGGAAGAGGAGTGGGCAGTATCAGGGAATGGTGGAGGGGAAAATGAAAAAGCGAATTGCCCATAAGCACAGACAGCGAGTGGAGTGGGAGCATGGGAAGTCTCAGTTACAAATAGCTAAATCTGTGGCCGAGACCAAAAAATGGCCAGACCCACTCGTTTTGCCAGTGCATGTTATATTTGACTTTATGAAAGCCACAAAGCTGCATTTAACAGTATGTCAAAGCCTAATGGAGGTAATATCCAGTATGGTTTATAAGGTGAAGTATAATTTCAGGGATTCAATTGGTTGTTTGGGCCATGCATGAACGTCAATTAGGGTTTCACCAGAGGTTGCATTTGTGACCCCTGGCTTCCCCCTTGTGGTTCCTGCCACTGTCTTTATCACCCCTGGTCTTCGAGGTGGCAAAATCAGTGCCAAGAACACAGGGGTGGCTCATTCTAATGGGTGTTGGGGTTCCGTCCTTCTTATTTTCTGCCCATTCTTTTATTGTACTAATAGTGAATATTGCTCTATATTCAATCTTATTGTGATAAAAACTGAAACATAATTTGTTGGAATCAGGCCTTTCTGGCTGCAGAGGTAAGTAATACATATTTTAAAAACAATGCTGTGTATGCACTTGCGTGTGAGAGTGTGTTTATGTGAATGAGAGCACATGCATTTAGGAGTGTGCGTGTTTGTATGTGTAAACATATGTGTATGAATAAGAGTCAGTGACAGATAGTAAGTTAAAATGAGTGAAATTGAGTGTCAGAGTATGAGTGAGTCAGAGTGAGTGAGAATGAGTGAGAGTAAGACTGACTGACTGAAAAATGAATGAGTTCAAATGAGTGCAAGGGTGCGCAGAGAGCACAAGCAAGAATGAGTGCTACGGAGAATGACTGTGTGGAACAGTGAGTGAGTGTAACTGTGAATGAGAATGACTGAGTGAGAATGAATGAGAATAAGTGACAGTGAGTGAGAGCCAGGCAGTGCGTTGGAGTGAATGCAAGTGAGTGAGAAGGTTTGAGTGAGAGTGAGTGAGTGAGTGGAGTCGAGTAAGTGCAAAAGAGTGACTGAGAATGAATCAGTGAGTGTAAGTTAGAATGAGTGCGAAGGTTGAATGTAAGTGAGCGTGAGTGAGAATGTGGTGTTATGCTTTTTTTTTGTCCTCATTTCCCCAGATTAATAAAAAAAAAAAAAATTTGCGCTCAGGGTGTCTCCCTTTGATTTGCACCCACCGGAGTTTTCTTGTCTTTTCCAATCCGGAAAGGGTCACTCTAAACCTCACTTATCATCCCCTATCATAGGAGGCTTTGTTATACTTTTCCGAGAGAGGTACCTCCACAGGGGTGTTTAAGCAAAGTGGTATAGAGGCCTAATCATTGGATAATTCACATATAGAACTTATTCTTCCTTTTTTTCCCAGTTCTCATATGGGAGCCAAAAATCATTTCTCTTGTTTTTTGAAGCCCGATCCAATCTATTGATATATTTAATTGCCCTCAGCCAATCGATTTTATTTGGAGGAGTAACTTTAATCCAGTTCTTACATATTTCCCTCCGGGGCAAGCAAAATTAGAAAAAGAAAATCAATTTCTTAACGTTCTTTAAGAGAGATACATGAATCCCCAAAAAAACAAGAGACTTGCTTACCTGGAGGCTTTCTCCAAGTACCTCATATATGATACTACTTACATCCAGCCAAAAGGTTTGGATCTCAGGGCATTCAAAAAACATATGTATAGCGTCCCCTTTTTCCTTTCCACATTTTGGGCACGTTGGTATAGTGCCCCTTCCCATCTTAGATAACTTATATGGCGTCCAATAAACCCTATGGATACAAAAAAGATGATTCCGCCTTAAATTTGCAGAACGAACTGTGGAGTATAGTATGTCACAAGATACTTGCCATAAATCTTCCAACTGCTCTCCCGGCAAGCTCTCCTCCCACAATTTTGATGGTAGATTGAAGTCCTCGTCTGCAAGTTCTACTAACAGCCAATACCACTTCGCCACTTCTTTCTTCCGGCTTATTTTGACCATCAAGCTGGCCTCCAAGTCATTTGATATTCCCATACTGGTACCGGCAGTGAGACTCCAGCTCTTCATTTGCATATATTTGAATCTGGACAGTTGATTATTGGCAATCTCCAGCCCATCCTCCCATGAAATTAAGGCTCCATCGGTTATCAATTGACCCCAGGTTATTATCCCTGCTTCCTTTAGCGGGAGAGCAAGACAATCTTTGGTCCATTCCGGGGACCCCAGTGAGTCCCAGATTGGAGACATTCCACTATAGTAATTAAGTTTTGAGGCTCTCCTAACTTTGTACCAAGTCTCGGCAAAACCAGCTAAAGTCTTGAGACGAACTTTTTTTAAAAAGCGTGGATCCCCGTATTTCTGCATGAAAGCAAGCTCTCCCCCCTTCACATCCTGGAGCATTACTCTAAACATTTTACCTATATCAGAACTGTCCACAGTACTGAATAGCATCCTTCCTCCTTTCAAAAGAAAAATCCAGGCATAATAAGAAAGATCTGGCAGTCGTAATCCCCTTTATCATATTGACGTTTTAACTTTTTCCATAAAATTCTAACTGCTTTGGAGGCACATATAAAACTAGTAATTTTTGACTGGACTTTTTTAATCCATTCCTCCTTAAAAGCTATGGGGATGTTTTGAAACAAAAAAGTACATTTTGGAAGGATGGACATTTTCACAAGATTGATTTTGCCATACATTGTCAAAGGGATATGGGACCAGCTGAGCAGAAGTTTCCCCACTTCTTTACTAATCTTTTGAAAATTTATTTCGGGTATTAATTCTACTTTTTGAACGATTTTGATACCCAGGTACCTCATTTCCTCTTTAACACATTTCAGCTGTGTATTTATGTTCCATGCCATTACAATCGTTTTGGCTTCATTGATCTCAAATCCTGAGATCCGGCCAAAACTCAAAGCTAACTTATATACTGCTGGTAATGCTGTAGTAAGTTCTGAAGTGTATATTATTAAATCATCCGCATACAACCCTACCTTTTTTTCCCACGACTGATGTTTAAAAGGGAGTATGTTGTCGCTAATCCTTTCTTCTCCGCAAGGGGTTCAATATACAAATTGAAAAGGAGAGGCGACCACGGACATCCCTGCCTGGTTCCACGGTGTATGTTAAAGGATCATGTGATGTTCCCATTAACTAAGATTTTTGCTGTTGGGTTACTATACAATAGCTCTATTGATCGGCTGAAATTTTCCCCTAAGTTGGCTAATCTTAAGATTTTTTGCAAGTAAACCCAATTTACCCGGTCAAAAGCTTTAGTCGCATCAACTGTAATGACTGCTAATGGATTTTTAAATGTGGATGCTAAATCTATCGCCCGATTAGATTGTACGTTAAATCTTTCTCTTTCTCTCCCTCTCATAAAACCTTTCTCATCTTCATTGAGCAGCATACCAACTACTTCCTTAAGCCTATCCGCCAATATTTTTGTATAGATCTTGTAATCAGAATTTAACAGTGAGATAGGCCTATAGGAGTCACAGGAAATAGGTGATTTATCTGGTTTAAGTATTAAAGATACAACTGCTTCATTCCATGAGGGTGGAATCTCCCTACCTTTATTGAAAATATCTAAAAACAATCTACACATAACTGGAACTATGTATTCCTCTAACTTTTTATATATTTCCATAGGCAGACCATCTGGGCCTGCCGCCTTATTCGATTTCCCAGATTTTATCGCATTTCTAATTTCACCTTCCGTAATTGGACGGTTTATTACCTCCCTATGTATATCTGAAAGTTTCCGGGGAGTTCTTGACCCAACCATTCTTCCACTTCCTCATCAACCGTGGTTAAATCTTCCAAATATACTTTCTCAAAATGAGTTAAAATAACTTCTTCAATACCTTCCTTTGTCCCAGTAAGGCAACCAGACTCTTCATGTTCTAATTCTTTTATAAATTTTCATGCCAGATTATTTTTAACTTTCCAGGCAAGTAGTTTGCCACAGCCTTCCCCATAATTAAAATGGGCCAGATTACTTGCTCACCATTTCTCCTGTAATCTTGCTTCTATTGACACTTCAAGGTCCATTTTAAGGGATTGCATCAAAGATTGATAAGGCCCCTGTTCTATCTCTGCTTTTTGTAATTGCTGTTCCAGCTGCTGAATCTTTTTCTCAATACTAGAAATCTCCATTCTTCGTTTTTTATTTTTATGGGACTGACTGGATATTATTTTGCCTCTCAAGAAGGCTTTATATGTATCCCATACTATACCCAATGATGCACTATCTAGCAGACAGTGCGCATTCGGCTCTGACTAGATTCCACTTCTTCAGATCCCGGCATGCTCTGCGGGCGATACTGGGGGAACACTTACAGGAGCCCTTGACCATTCCTCCTGTGACGGTTCTGTTGAGTGCTCAGTCCCCGTGTAAGCTCATTTCCAAGTTATACGCCTGGGCTCTGGACACGAAGACTTCCTCCCTTAGCAAGGTTAGGCAAGCCTGGCAATTAGATATAGGCGTTCCCATTACAGATGACATATGGCTCTACTGCTGCGAGGTTACCCATAAGATTTCTATAAATGGCCGTCATCGTCTCGCCCATTTTAAATTTTTAAATAGAGTTTATTATTCCCCTTTATGTCTATTTGGGTATGGATTAAGGGACACTGATAATTGTGAGCGGTGTTATGCGCTGCAGGCTGGCTTTTTTCATCAGGCATGGCAGTGCCCACAGGTACAACATTATTAGGGATCAATATTTCAGAAGCTGAATGACATACTTGAGCTTTCCCTTGCTCCAGATCTCCTACTGGCGCTCCTGGGTTATACTAAACCCCTTAAGAAAAATGTACGTAAACTAGTTGCAATCGGCCTTCTCCTCGCCAAGCGTCGGCTGGCAATGCGTTGGATGAGAGGCCCTGTCCCCACGGTGGCAGAGTGGGAACACGATATGGTCTACTGCAATACCCAGTCCGATGTTTATAATGAAATGCTCCCTCCTTGTAACCGCCCGAAGAGTTTCTGGGGTATGTTTGCCCAATATCAAGTTGCACAACAAGCTGCGGTAGACACCCCTGAAGATTAGGAAATAACTATTTGTAATTTTTTCTTTTTGTACAATCAATGTCTTAGAATATTTCTGCAGATTAATTGTATTACCCTGTAATGTTCTTCTGCCCATCAGCAATCTTTATAACAGAATTGTCCCGCCTGAGTATCTCACTGCTGGTTTATTATTTCTTCACTCGTCATGTCACCTGTTCCTCGCCTGCCCTCCCTCTAATTGTTGCCATGCTCTGTTTCGATACTGTTATGTACACAATTGCTTTTGACTTCAGTGATCCATATTGGTGTTATTTTGTTTTTCTTTTTTGCTTATTGTCTGTATGTTGAGTTTCACTGTTTTTCCAAAAGCAATAAAATACAATAATAAAAAAAAAAAGGATGCACTATCTATATTATGCTAAAAAAAACTCCTGTGATTCCATTCCTAGTATTGCTATTGTATCCTCATCTGATAGTATGGTTCGATCCATAGTCCACCTTCTTCGTACATCAACATTAGGCAGAGCCAAGACTAGAGTTATCGCTGAATGATCCGACATATGTGGTCCTACATGGGTAGCACCCATAACCTGCTCTTTATACTCTGATTAATTAAAAAAGTCTATTCTTGATTGGTGCCCATATTTTTTGTTGTTAAAAGTGAAACTCTTAAGAGTACCATTCCTCTCTCTCCATATATCACACCAACCAAGCTTCTTTATTGAGTTTATAATTAAAGACCGGGTTTTATTATGTATAGTTGCTCTGCTTTTATTCGAGCGATCCAAATTACCCTCCATCACCACATTAAAATCCCCCCATTATAATTGGGTCCGGAAAATCTAGCAGTTCTAAAAGTAAATTTCCAAAAGGTGTGGGATCATCCAAGTTTGGGCCATAATAGCCGACAACAGTATAGGCTTGATTACAACATTTTATTTTTACTATCGCCCATCTACCGGCCTTATCTACCCTACTTCCTCAACTGTTATTAAGGGATTTGTTTTTACCTGTATGGCTACCCCTCTTATAGTAAGCTGATGATCAGTGAATATCACTTTCTGTAACCACCTTCTGCCTTTAAAAATATCTCACATTTCTTTACTAGTTAAATGAGTTTCTTGAAGGATTATAATCTGTGATGAGAAGTCCTTTAGGTAATGCAGAATCTTTTCTCTCCTGTTCCTCATCCTAAACCCATTTACATTCCAAGATAACAATTCTAACTGCTCCCCCAGCCTAGGGATCATAATCGTTCCTTAAATTCACTATCCAGTCAAGGCCTGAGTTTGCATAAATTCTATGAGGACAAAGATTTTTTTTGATTTTTTCCCACTGCACCCCCACCTATGTGCTAAAACCTACCCGTGCCCGTGCACCCCCCCCACTTTGGAAAACCCCCCTCTTCCTTCTCTTCTATGGCCTAAGCCTATGAAGACCTCCCGAGGTTGAGAGACTAGATATCTAGATTCTAAATTTTATACCCCCCATTGACTCATTTTTTGTTTTTAAACAATACAGCTACTACCACTGGAACTAATAGAAAGGAAAGGCAAGAAAAGAGAGAAAAGGATTTCAGCAATACATCATGGAGAAAATAGACCGAAAGAGACATCATTGCCTATTCCGATCCGGCACCCGACAAGGATTTTAAAAACTTTTCGGCCTCTTCTATTTTGCGGAAATTATGCATTATCCGCAAATTTGCAGGGAATCTCAGCTGGGCAGTTGCGCCCAGGCGCTTAAAGGGCTCGATCATGTTTCCAAACTCCCACTGCTTATTGGCCGTAATCTGTGAAATATCAGAGGCAGCACTTTCGCAAAAAGCACCCGGAGAGGAGGTGCAGGTACAGAGGGAAGCTGCAGCAATACAAATGGATATCTGAGATCAGAGCAGCCAGGAGGAGTAATATCTGTGGAAGCAAAAGGCAAAGGGGCCGATTCCGATCTCGGCCGGTAGGGCACCTAACACTATTCGTCCGGAAAAAAACCCAGCCGAATGCGTGTTTCCCGACCGAGTCAAACAGTCGTCCCAACGAGCAAGTACGATGCGCATAACAGCCCAGATTCCGAGCGAGCCGTTCTTACCCATTTCAGCTTCTGTTCCCCGCCCGAGCCGGATCCGTAAACGCCGAATCGAGTCGCACGGAACCAAATACACAGCACCTTTTGGCCGGACCAGTACGATGCACACTCCGTACGCGCCGAACCCGTTGCTACATCCGGCACGTCAGAGCATCCAGGAGAGCTGTACATAAGCTCCGATTCGCGCCACAAGACGATCCACGAGGACGAGACGAACAAGCCAGCGACGAGTACGAGTCGAAGCCACGAGAAACCCGAACGAGACGAACAAACCATGAATCCCATCGTGCAGGTCCTACCAATACTCTACATCTATTACCGGAACAGGTACGGACGCGTACGGCGCATACGGTAAGTTAAACACCCACTACACAAACAAACGACACGTACCCAACATATGTCACACACACATAGGGATGCAGAAATGACGTACACTAGCAACACTTGAACCATAGGGGCGGGATGGCTACCACCAATGCCATACACACCCATAGGGTGCTGGATGCCTACCACTACCACCACCCCTACTCAGGGGGGCCTGGATGCCTGTCACTACTACCATCCCCACTCATAGGGGGATGGGTGTCTACCACTACCACCACCCCTACTCAGGGGGGCCTGGATGCCTACCACTACCACCACCCCTACTCATGGGGGGCTGGATGCCTACCACTACCACCACCCCTACTCATGGGTGCTGGATGCCTACCACTACCAACACCCCTACTCATGGGGGCTGGATGCCTACCACTACCACCACCCCTACTCAGGGGGCCTGGATGCCTGTCACTACTACCATCCCCACTCATAGGGGGATGGATGCCTACCACTACCACCACCCCTACTCAGGGGGCCTGGATGCCTACCACTACCACCACCCCTACTCAGGGGGCCTGGATGCCTGTCACTACTACCATCCCCACTCATAGGGGGATGGATGCCGACCACTACCACCAACCCTACTCAGGGGGCCTGGATGCCTACCACTACCACCACCCCTACTCAGGGGGCCTGGATGCCTGTCACTACTACCATCCCCACTCAGAGGGGGATGGATGCCTACCACTACCACCACTCCTACTCAGGGGGCCTGGATGCCTGTCACTACTACCATCCCCACTCATAGGGGGATGGATGCCTACCACCAACACCACCCCTACTCAGGGGGCTGGATGCCTACCACTACCACCACCCCTACTCAGGGGGCTGGATGCCTACCACTACCACCACCCCTACTCAGGGGGGCTAGATGCCTACCACTACCACCACCCCTACTCATGGGTGCTGGATGCCTACCACTACCACCACCCCTACTCATGGGGGCTGGATGCCTACCACTACCACCACCCCTACTCATGGGTGCTGGATGCCTACCACTACCACCACCCCTACTCATGGGGGCTGGATGCCTACCACTACCACCACCCCTACTCAGGGGGCCTGGATGCCTACCACTACCACCACCCCTACTCAGGGGGCCTGGATGCCTGTCACAACTACCATCCCCACTCATAGGGGGATGGATGCCTACCACTACCACCACCCCTACTCAGGGGGCCTGGATGCCTACCACTATCACCACCCCTACTCAGGGGGCCTGGATGCCTGTCACTACTACCATCCCCACTCATAGGGGGATGGATGCCTACCACTACCACCACCCCTACTCAGGGGGCCTGGATGCCTGTCACTACTACCATCCCCACTCATAGGGGGATGGATGCCTACCACCAACACCACCCCTACTCAGGGGGCTGGATGCCTACCACTACCACCACCCCTACTCAGGGGGCTGGATGCCTACCACTACTACCACTCCTACTCATGGGTGCTGGATGCCTACCACTACCACCACCCCTACTCATGGGGGGCTGGATGCCTACCACTACCACCACCCCTACTCATGGGTGCTGGATGCCTACCACTACCACCACCCCTACTCATGGGGGCTGGATGCCTACCACTACCACCACCCCTACTCAGGGGGCCTGGATGCCTGTCACTACTACCATCCCCACTCATAGGGGGATGGATGCCTACCACTACCACCACCCCTACTCAGGGGGCCTGGATGCCTACCACTACCACCACCCCTACTCAGGGGGCCTGGATGCCTACCACTACCACCACCCCTACTCAGGGGGCCTGGATGCCTGTCACTACTACCATCCCCACTCATAGGGGGATGGATGCCTACCACCCACACCACCCCTACACATAGGACGGGTAATGCATGACATAACCAGCATACTCCAACATAAGGAATGTCTGAAAAATACATCCCCCAACACCATGACAAGCGTGTGTAGTCTGTGTCAAATGCCTACAACACTGAACATGACATTGAATATACAATGTGACCCCCTATCACATGTGTCACACATAAATGTGTGTGGCCTCCACAATGCAAGCAGACCATGACCACTGTGGGAATGGGGTATAACACCCCATCATCACAGTGCCCAAAAGGTAAGTGTGGGGTCCATAGCTGAAGCCCAATTGAACATTGTGGCAATGGGGTCTAAACCCCCATCACCACAGTGACCAAAAGGGAAGTGTGGGGTCCATAGCTGAAGCACATTTTGAACATTGTGGCAATAGGGTCTAAACCCCCATCATCACAGTGACCAAAATGTAAGTGTGGGGTCCATACCTGAGGCACATTTTGAACATTGTGGCAATGGGGTCTAAACCCCCATCACCACAGTGACCAAAAGGTAAGTGTGGGGTCCATAGCTGAAGCACATTTTGAACATTGTGGCAATGGGGTCCAAACCCCCATCATCACAGTGACCAAAAGGTAAGTGTTGTCATGGAAAAGGCTGCAACTGCCAAACAGCATGGATGATTCCTGGTCACAGAACAGCAAACACATCAGTGGCAAAGTAGTGGTTGTGTCCCATAGCAACATAGATTGGGTGAGGCAAACAGTGCAGTGCAAATAAGATATACCTTTGGCCATGTGCAGACAAAGATCACCCATGGGGGCTGACATTGTCAACATTCGTCAATAACACAATGACAGAAGTGACCACCATAATGCAGCCCCATATATCTGCACCAATGGACACACAAACGTAGATATCCTGTGGAGACTGTAGATGTCAGGTGAACAAATACCATACCATGGCAGCAATGGGACATACAAACCATGATCATTATGCTGACTGATGACCTAGGAGTCCCAGGGACAGCAGGGGAAAGCCACCAAACAACATACAGCCAATGGCACACTAAAGATATGCCAATGCAGTGGTGCAGATGCACAAACACAAACAGGCAGCCTCACACTGCATATCAAACACAACAGGTGATGGGGGGTATGCCAGTGTCCCCAGGCAACCACACAACACATGAGGAGGCCTGAATCACAATTACACAGATGTGTATACAGTGCCACACAAAAGTAACTCATGGATCGGATTCCCTATGTGGGCAATCAGGCATTGTTAGATGAGAGGGAGCCCAAATTACACATGTCACACAAGCTTGTAGGAACAGCAAATAACACAGCAAGAGACAGACCCACCACAGCACTACCCCCAGGGACCCCACATTGTTGTGACCCTGGCCTGCATGATAATCCCACTGTGATGACAAAGCTAGATGTCGTTCACACTGTGAACCACAGTCATGTGTCCTGAGCAACAAACTACCATCACACCTACACAAGCACAAATCAATCAGCACGGCCTGTCAGCCAAGGCCAACATGGAGGTAGGGGTCTAGCTGTGCAACAACTCTCATTTGCACACACTCAACACCACACACCTTGATCTCCACCAATGTGCAGCAGTGAAGCTCACATAGACTGGTGACATTGCACATGCACCCATGACAATCCCAGGGGTGGTGGTGGGAACTAAGGTGCAGAAACCCATCACACATGGCCAGTAAACAAGACTCGTGAATGTCGGACACACTGCACAGTACGCCGTACATGGGCATGACGTGAAATCCACCACAATCAATGGGATCCCGGACACAGTCACACACCAATGAAGAAGTCAAGGTCACCCACAAAGAACACACATAGACAACTTCCAACATTGCAGCTCTGACCCTGAGGAGTGGCAGCAGTCACACACACAACGTGTCACAATCACTGAAAGCTAACCCAAACTGTAAATTACATGACTTGTGTAACCAACAAGTGCCAAGGGGAATCCTGACTGTGTCTCATCTGCGTTTGCCCACAAACTCAGCCCTGACAGCAAACACACCTATGGATGACACCCTGATGACCAGTAATGTGCCATGCACCCACATCCCAGAGAACCCAGTGCGAAGATTTGGGGGAACATAGGTCAACTCAGCAAGCATCACAAACAGGAACATCATTAGGGATCCCAGCCTGCGTAGCAAAATGGAAGTGAACACACACAGACATGCTCACACAACACACACCTTGGGCTCAGGCAATGTCACGGAATTACACACTGCCATGAGGGGACTCCACTCCTGTGTAAGGAAAGCTGTGCCATACGTTGTCTCTGCAGGGCTCTATCATGTCAGCAGAACACTTGGTCACTCAGTCAACAATTAGCACAAAATGAAGGCTCTCATCACATCAGCCTGGTCATGGGAGTGTCACCGAAATCATCTGCACAGATCCAACACACATGTATAGCAAGTTGCACTGATAACACAGATGAGTCCTTCCTCATTGATGCCCAAACTTGCATGTCCAGTGGAGATGGTCACACGGTCAGGGAAATAGACAAATTGAACAATGGCAAGCACAACTGATGTGCAGGGGTGTAAGCCACAGATGTGATATTGCAAATAAATGTAGGAAATCCCATTGGCAAATATTGAAAACATGACACCCTCATATTGCTGCAAAGGATGACATGGCTACACACCAGGATAGGACACATTCCCCCTGGACCACATGGGGTCCTGCACAGTGACACTTCATTTTCATGATATCAAAAATCACCATCACTGCAGCGAGGGCATGGTTAGCATCATCAACATCATGTACATCTGAAGCAAAACCACCAGAGAACAGAAAGGAGCTTTATTCAGCATATGTGTGTGAAATAGAAAGTCCAGAAAAAAGACAAAGGCCAATGGCCAGTCCAACAGTAAAGTCCGAAAAGGGTGACAGTGGCAGATGTCACCCTTTGCTTGCCTGCACCGCTACGGACCAGGCACATTCCCCTCGGAGGGGCATACGGGGGGCAAGCCAGGCACCGCAGGGACAGGATCAGGGCTCACCAGAAGGAGGCAGGGAAGGGGTGGCTGGTGCTGGAGAGTCACTGACAACTGCAGTGGAGGTGTCTGACATGGTGTGTGAAGGCACAACTGGGGGGCATGAGTCAGATGGTGTGGGTGCCGGCACGACTGCAGTGGGCTGGCCAGATGGAGTGGACAGGTTCCCCACTGCAGTGCCCAAGTCAGACGGGGTGGTAGTGGACTCCACTGCAGTGCCTATCTCCAGGGGAGTAGAATGGGGTTCGGGTAAGGTGGGCAGGACAGAGGGGGAGGACACGGTCTCCACACCAGTGGCACAAACATGTGCAGCGGGGGATGTGAGGCTGGAAGAGCAAGTGGTAGGGGGAGAAGGCCGGATCATTTTGGGGATGGTGTATCTGTGGGTGGGGGAACCTGGGGCAGGGTGTGGTGGGGGAACCTGTGTTGTGGGGGCCTGAGGGATGGAGGAAGGAGACTGTGTGGTTGAGCTGCAGGGCGGTGGCGGGGTCTTGCTCTTCCGGGACCGGGGGACTTGCGTGTGGGGGCCTCAGTTCGTCTGTGCCTGGGGGAGGGTGTCCGGGGGTGAGGGGCACTCCCTCTGTGTGGGTGGACTTCCTCTTCCCCTGTATGCTGGATCAGCTGGATCTGAGGGGAAGAGGCCGAGGTCACAGAGGAAGAGCTGCTTTTTAGGTGAGGTTGCAGGTGAGGCAAGGGAAGGGGTCTTGGAGGGAGAGGATTTGGAGGACTGCGGAGTGACTGTGGATGTCTGTGTGTGTGTCTGTTCCCCATCCCCTGTGGGTGTGGTATCAGTCCCCTGAGGATGCTTGCGTGCATGTTTTGCCTTTGTTTTGGGTGTTTCTGTGCTGCTCGTGTCTGTGTGTTTGGGTGATTGTGCATGTGCTTGGGACAGGTAGGGTGCCAGGAAGTGTGGATGGGGCAGAGGTAGGAGGGGTGAGGGACTGTTGGAGGAGGGACACTGCTGCCGTCAGGGAGGAGTCCATGGACTTATTGCTCCTCTGTAGGGCAGACATGTCCGATGAGATGCCCTCCATGAACGATACCAGCTGTGTCAACAGAGTGGTGTGTGCATGGAGGACACTCAGCATTGCTGTCTACCCTACATGGAGCTTGCGAAGTAAGTACACAGACTCCTCACTCAGGGCAGCAGGGGACACAGGGGCAGGGGGTGCGGTGCCTGGCACGAAGGAGATACGCTCCCAAACACGGGAGCCTCCACGGACCTCTGGAATGGGAGCCGATGGGAGGGCGGTGGTTGTGGTGGTGGCGGGGACAGCAATACTAGCTGGGGTGTGGTGGCTGCTGACACCCGCCTCCACAAAGGAGTCATCCTCCGAGCTGCTGTGGTCCTCAGCTGAGGTGGATGGTGCTGAGGACTCCTCGGTGTGGCACCCCTCGCCCTCCGTGCCACTGGGTCCCTCCGACCACTCATCGGCTACTGACCCAGTCTGGCTCTGCAGCTCCTCCTGGTCCGTGGAGCTGTCCCCTCCTGTGGCCGTGGATGTATCTGCAAACAATTAGGGAAACAGACAAACATCAGTCACCTGCACTGACCGCACACACCACAGTAAGTACAGCACATTACAGAGCAAGCCCTGGCATCCTTAGTTGAACATTGCCAAAAGTGCTCACACAGATTAGGAGAAGCCAATTGTCAGTCTGATGGTCAACCATGGCACTCACACCCCTCCTGGCCTTTGAAGTAGGGTTCTGTTCTACCATATAACACAGACCTATGTACCTTTCTGCTCTGCCCATGAAACATGGCACTCCCATATAGGCCCCACCAGTCAGGCCCTGATAGATGACCTAAGTTGTCCATTTTCTTTTAGCCTTTTAGTACCTGTCACAGTGGTCCACACCCCCTTAGATACATACACTTAGGCCCAAACCCACCTCCTTAGATGCACACACATGTAGGCCCAAGAGGCCACTGCCTCTTGCTATCATTTTTAATACAACAAATCTTGTAGGCCTTTCTGACCTGACAGCAGGGACCTGTGCCATCCACCGCGGCACCAGCCCCCCCTTGTAAATTTCCACAGTCACAAGAATAAGGTTAGCCCACACGTACGTGACACTCTGCTGGTACATCTTGCTCTTTCACAAGCAATGTTTGCAATATTTTAACTTATGAAACTTTCCACGCTTGCTCAACTGAAACTGAAAAGGCGGCTACGTGACAGAGAAATAACATATGAATTCTTAATTTCTGAGCATCTTACAGTAAAAGTTATCTTTTTCTTATGTTTGCGGTCAAGAGTACCGACCACCTGCTAAAAGCCCCTGTTTTCACCATGATACCACTTCTCTGTTCTCCCAAAAACTTTCCACAGTTACTGTAAGCGTGCGGTCAAGGACCCACGTCAGGGCCCACGTCAACTGTGGGTAGGAGTTCTGCATTAAGCCATATAAAAGGTTTGCACCCATGTCCACGCCCTGAACTCTTCATACCAGTGCATTGCATGGTGAGGGTTCCCGGTCGGCCGTTCTCCTGATCTTGGGCCTAGAACTTCTACTCTCAAGGTGGTAATGCTCTTTTCTGATTGCTAGCCTTTTGGCTTTGTCAGCCTCTCTAATTTAGCTCATCCACACCCAATTCATTGCATTTATCCTAGCTTAAACTGTGTAGCCTTGGATGGTTCTTGCTCTCTTATTTAAGATTTGCCTTCTAGGCGCTTGCCTATTCATGATCCCTCTTTTAAGACCTGCCCCATAGGCTGTAGCTCACTGATAGATAGTTACATAGATCTTTGTGCTTCACTTAAAATATGATTTGTAATATTGTTGATGCTTTCATTTTCATCCTGCTCATGTGTTGACGAACAGCATTAAATGAACAGTTCTCGGTGTTACTGAATTGCTTAACAAAGTGCCACTGTATTTCACACCGTTGTTCCTTCTTTTCAAGTGAACGAGCAGAGTGCGGATCGTGCTCTCATGAGCCGGTAAGCAGAAGGGTGTGACCACCCATTTACCCTCAAACAGCTTGCACCCATCTGTCTGGTGCCTGTCGGATGGTAATACCCCAGTGTGGACACATGCACCACCTACCCAGTTGTTGGACATTGCAGAGAACACGGTGAAGTATGTGAACATGCACACATCACATCTCTTGCCACTGAGTCAGTACAGGTGTCCAAATAAAGGGATGGCCAGAGTCTAATTTGAAATGCATGTGATGCATACCAGCACCAGACACCATGATGCACCCATGTCCTCATAGTCAATGCCACAATGGGGTGCATGTTGCACATGTCACTCCCCTGCAGGACCACTCTTAGGAAGTTTAATGCCATGGCACAGGCATGCCTGCAAAGTCATACATCACTGTCTCCAGTCACATGGGCAGGGCAGCCAGCCAACAACAGTCTGCACTGTGTCACAATCCTAGGTCATGGGGAATGCAAGTTCTGTAGCTGACAAGTGCACATGTCCATCCCCCACACACCATATCATCTGAACTCTTATTTGTCCACGTCTTACCAATTGGACATATGGGAGACATGAAACACAACTCTCTGAACCTGAGCACCTCGCAGTCTGCTGTGAATGAAAAACAGCTGCCTGAACTTCTCAGTCGCATGCACCAGTCTGCACAGTCAAGTGATCAAACACCTATATGTCACACAAGTATCGTCTCTCATGGTCACATCTCAGATGGCATGCTGAGCCCTAACCGATGAACACCCCAGTAGTCCTGTCAATGAAGCCACAGCACAATGACACAGAGGCAGACACCTGAGGGAACATTTCACTGAGCACAACGTGTCAGCTGATACACGGGAGTGGGAGTACAGAGTGTATTGTATGCCCTGGAGTAGGCATGACTGTCCTGCTCCACGTGAAAGAGGGATGAGCCCTGGACAGTAGGCATGTGGCTAAGCATGTGTGACACACTTGCTATACATACTCCTGAGGCCCAAACATTGTTCCCACCCGCAGCATGGGGGTGTGCCAAATACCCCAGGCACATGTGGTGAGTCAGATCAGCAATTGGAACACATATCAAAGTTACACGCAGATTACATGTCAGAACTCAGGCATTGTGTAAGCAATTGACCCACCCATGAAGCCCACCACAAAGGTACGGTAACAAATGCTGTCCCCCACCCTGAGCTAAGCAAAATGCAAGGACACAGTACCCAAGTGACACAATTTCCAGACTGTAAGGGCCACACCTGGTTATCAGATGAGGAGTGGGCATGTCACAATTGAGGGACATGGGTCCTGGACCACAAGACTGATGTACTGTGGAGGTTTAACCAGGCCAGAGGAGGGCACATAGCATGTCAGACAAAGTTCACAGTGCAGTCATGGACTCACCCCTCCTTGTTGCTGTCTGGCCTTCAGCTGCCCATCCAGGTCAGGGAAGACCACCGCCAGGATCCGGAGCATGTGGGGGTCAGGGTCCGGTGTCCGCCCCTCCTGCAAGGAGGCGACAGCTTCAGCTGGACCCTTGCGATCCTCCGGGTCCAGCCCCGAAGGTCCTGCCACCTCTTCTGGCAGTTGCGGATCCGGCGCTTGTAGTCCCCCACGGATCGTACTGCCCGGACGATGGTCAGCCAGATCTCCTGCTTCTGGTGGGCATCAACCTGTGAGGATGACAAAGTGAAAAAGGCCATTACTACACCTGCAACATATCCGTGCATCACACAGTTCGATATAAATGTCTCAATCACAGGGGCATATGATGTACACAGGCAGTGCAACTATGGCTATGAACAGTTTGCCAGCAGTTACTGATTGGTATCATTGCCTGGGAAGTAAAACCTTGTTGGAATGCACTGTTACTGCACTATACCTGTTCAGTGCATGTAACTACACACTTTGGGGGGTGAGTACTACTCAGTGAGCATTCTAGCCAGTGGTGTGCACACTGGAAGTCTTGCTAGTCAGACAACATGCACATTTAGTAAGGCAGTGGATAGCACACTCACCTGCTCCCCTGGTTTCCCATACAACTTGCTGTACTGTGGAAGGAGGCTGTCCAGCAGGGCCTGGTTCTCCTCAGTGCTGTAGGCTGGGGCTCTCTCCACAGTACGTGCCATTGTAGTAGCCAGAGGATGCAGAGACAGCAGCAGTGTTGGTGGCAGATGTCGTCCTGGAGCATGTAGTGCAGGCAAGTGAGCTCTCAGGGGAACAGCCAGCATTATATGTGTGCTGCAGAGGCAGATACTGTCCCATGTGTCCAAAGTGATAGGTCCAAGTCGTTAGCATCTTCTGAATCTGGCCAATCCATGGAATTGCACCACTTATACACGCCCACAGCATCCTCCAAAAGTTCAACTTCATGACACCCATGAATTTGCAACATTGTTGTGGCTGGCCAACTGAATTCACTGCATCAGACTCGTTAAAGCTTCGAAAACGCGTCCGTTGCCATGCCAGGCCCTAGCCAATGCGTGCGCACCGATCGGACCATTGCTGTACAACGTGTATTTCGGTCCACATCATATGCAATGGCCAATGCGTGCGCACCGATCGGTCCATTGCTGTACAGCGCGTACCCGCTCACATCATATGCAATGGCCAATGCGTGCGCACCGATCGGACCATTGCTGTACAACGCGTATTTCTGTCCACATCATATGCAATGGCCAATGCGTGCGCACCGATCGGTCCATTGCTGTACAACGCGTACCCGCTCACATCATATGCAATGGCCAATGCGTGCGCACCGATTGGACCATTGCTGTACAACGCGTATTTCTGTCCACATCATATGCAATGGCCAATGTGTGCGCACCGATCGGTCCATTGCTGTACAACGCGTATCCGCTCACATCATATGCAATGGCCAAAGTGTGCGCACCGATCGGACCATTGCTGTACAACGCGTATTTCTGTCCACATCATATGCAATGGCCAATGCGTGCGCACCGATCGGTCCATTGCTGTACAACGCGTACCCGCTCACATCATATGCAATGGCCAATGCGTGCGCACCGATCGGACCATTGCTGTACAACGTGTATTTCTGTCCACATCATATGCAATGGCCAATGCGTGCGCACCGATCGGTCCATTGCTGTACAACGCGTACTCGCCACATCATATGCAATGGCCAATGCGTGCGCACTGATCGGACCATTGCTGTACAACGTGTATTTCTGTCCACATCATATGCAATGGCCAATGCGTGCGCACCGATCGGTCCATTGCTGTACAACACGTACCAGCTCACATCACATGCAATGGCCAATGCATGCGCAACGATCGTACCATTGCTGTACAACGCGTATTTCTGTCCACATCATATGCAATGGCCAATGTGTGCGCACCGATTGGTCCATTGCTGTACAACGCGTACCCGCTCACATCATATGCAATGGCCAATGCGTGCGCACCGATCGGACCATTGCTGTACAACGCGTCCCCGCTCACATCATATACAATGGCCAATGCGTGCGCACCGATCGGACCATTGCTGTACAACGCGTCCCCGCTCACATCATATGCAATGGCCAATGTGTGCGCACCGATCGGACCATTGCTGTACAACGCGTACCTGCTCACATCATATGCAATGGCCAATGCGTGCGCACCGATCGGTCCATTGCTGTACAACGCGTACCCGCCACATCATATGCAATGGCCAATGCGTGCGCACCGATCGGTCCATTGCTGTACAATGCGTACCCGCTCACATCATATGCAATGGCCAATGCGTGCGCACCGATCGGACCATTGCTGTACAACTCGTATTTCTGTCCACATCATATGCAATGGCCAATGCGTGCACACCGATCGGTCCCTTGCTGTACAACGCTGCACCGCCACATCATATGCAATGGCCAATGCGTGCGCACCGATCGGACCATTGCTGTACAACGCGTATTTCTGTCCACATCATATGCAATGGCCAATGCGTGCGCACCGATCGGACCATTGCTGTACAACGCGTATTTCTGTCCACATCATATGCAATGGCCAATGCGTGCGCACCGATCGGTCCATTGCTGTACAACGCTGCACTCGCCACATCATATGCAATGGCCAATGCGTGCGCACCGATCGGACCATTGCTGTACAACGCGTCCTCGCTCACATCATATACAATGGCCAATGCGTGCGCACTGATCGGACCATTGCTGTACAACGCGTCCCCGCTCACATCATATGCAATGGCCAATGCGTGCGCACCGATCGGACCATTGCTGTACAACGCGTATTTCTGTCCACATCTTATGCAATGGCCAATGCGTGCACACCGATCGGTCCCTTGCTGTACAACGCGTACCCGCTCACATCATATGCAATGGCCAATGCGTGCGCACCGATCGGACCATTGCTGTACAACGCGTATTTCTGTCCACATCATATACAATGGCCAATGCGTGCGCACCGATCGGACCATTGCTGTACAACGCGTATTTCTGTCCACATCATATGCAATGGCCAATGCGTGCGCACCGATCGGTCCATTGCTGTACAACGCGTACCCGCTCACATCATATGCAATGGCCAATGCGTGCGCACCGATCGGTCCATTGCTGTACAATGCGTACCCGCTCACATCATATGCAATGGCCAATGCGTGCGCACCGATCGGACCATTGCTGTACAACGCGTATTTCTGTCCACATCATATGCAATGGCCAATGCGTGCACACCGATCTGTCCCTTGCTGTACAACGCGTACCCGCTCACATCATATGCAATGGCCAATGCGTGCGCACCGATCGGACCATTGCTGTACAACGCGTATTTCTGTCCACATCATATGCAATGGCCAATGCGTGCGCACCGATCGGACCATTGCTGTACAACGCGTATTTCTGTCCACATCATATGCAATGGCCAATGCGTGCGCACCGATCGGTCCACTGCTGTACAACGCGTACCCGCTCACATCATATGCAATGGCCAATGCGTGCGCACCGATCGGACCATTGCCGTACAACGCGTCCCCGCTCACATCATATACAATGGCCAATGCGTGCGCACTGATCGGACCATTGCTGTACAACGCGTACCCGCTCACATCGTATGCAATGGCCAATGCGTGCGCATCGATCGGTCCATTGCTGTACAACGCGTACCCGCCACATCGTATGCAATGGCCAATGCGTGCGCACCGATCGGTCCATTGCTGTACAACGCTGCACTCGCCACATCATATGCAATGGCCAATGCGTGCGCACAGATCGGACCATTGCTGTACAACGCGTCCCTGTACAAGTCACTCGCATATGTCACCATGCCTGTCACAGGTGAACATTATGCCAGCCACATTTACTTTCCAGGGACTCAGGGGCACACCTACAACACCGCAGCCTGTCCACACTGTATCCTAAGGCATGTAAGGCTGCATTACCTTTTCTGTGTATGGGGGTCAACATGTGGTTTTTTGGGTGGCACTTGGGGGCAGCCACTCCCAGACTATGCACGTGTTCATGGGGACAGAATCCTTTGTGTGTTGTGCACATGACCACTGTGATGTGCAACTGTTCATTTCAGAGCATGTGGCATGGTCACATTTCCAGGTTGTGTATGTGTATGTCATGTCACATACCCCCTGAGTCCCATGTGGGATGGTATGTACGTCACAGGGTGACCCATTGCCACAATAGTGATGGCCCTCCACAGTCTGTGTGCATGTTGTGTTTACAATGTCTCTGATTCCATGTGCACAATGGGAGACAGTCTCCACATCCACGTTGTTTGTGCATGGACTTTGATGTTGTGCGTGTGTGTGTGTCACAGACGTCCATGTCTGTCCTGCAGAGGCAACAGGGACCACTACCTGTGGGGGTCATGGTTGTTTTGCTGTGGTGTATTCATGATACGCCATGTCATGCCAGTGTCCATACCTGTCAATGACCTGTGATGCCTGGGGCACATCTGTCCTCACATGTCACTGTGGTGTGTGTTTGGAACGTGACAGCAGTACATGGGTACTGTGACACAGCCTAATGATATCCCATAGCACAACCTGGAACTTGTTGTCAACACATGTTGATCTGTGATGTTAGATGTTGGCCATGTAGGTGCCATACATGTCCTTACAGAACGGCACACACATCAGGTACTTGTGTCTCGTAATGATGTATCATGTGATATTGAGTACGGTCTATGCCACATATGTGGGGTGACTGACAATCTTTCTTTCTTCACCTATGCACTGCAGGGCACCAGCTGTCCATAGACCATTCCCTGACCTTGCAACCATGGTTGAACGGGACTGCATCCAACGGTACCGCTTCAACAGGCCGCTGATTGAGGAATTGACGGTGCGGTTGGCCCCACATTTGCAACCTGGCCGACCATACCCTACAGCGCTGACCCCCAAGGTGAAGGTGATGGCAGCCCTACACTTCTTTGCCACCGGTACCTTTCAACACACTGTGGCGTCTGCTGGTGGGATGTCACAGACCATGTTCAGCCGTGTGCTACGCAATGTTTTGGAGGCAATGTTGAGATACCTGAACCAGTACATCTATTTCCCTAAACGTCAACAACTCACTGACGTCAAGAGTGACTTCTATGCCCTGGGGAGGATGCCGCATGTCATTGGCTCCATTGATGGGACACATGTGGCTTTGGTACCACCACAGGCACATGAGCAGGCATACAGGAACAGGAAACATTACCATTCGGTCACTGCTCTGGTGGTATGTCTTGCAGATATGAGCATCTCACACGTGTGTGCCCGTTTCCCCGGTTCTGCACACAATGCCTACGTGATGAGGAGTAGTCGCATCCCGAGGATGATGTCACAGATGCAGAAACAGCGTGCCTGGCTTGTCGGTGTGTACTGACTTTGTACCACTGTGTGTGTTCTGCAATGTAGTATTCCACCCTCTTTTCCAACTCAGCTAATGTGCAATTGTCTGTATGTAGGTGACTCTGGATACCCCAACATGCCGTTGTTGCTGACGCCCCTCAGGAACCCTGTGACACCAGCCCAGATGCGCTACAATGAGGCACATGGTCGGACCAGGAGAGTGATCGAGCGGACATTTGGTCTCCTGAAGAGCCGCTTTCGCTGCCTGGACAAGACAGGAGGGGCCCTCCCATATGCCCCAGCAAAGGTGTGCAAGATTGTCATCATCTGCTGCATGCTACACAAACTGGCAGTGCGGAAGGAGTTGCCTCTCATCATGGATGACGATGACCAACATCCGCCACCTGTGGAGGATCCTGGCCTGGGTCACGATGCCAGTGATGATGATGATGATGATGAGGGTGATGTCCGCACACAGCTCATCACCAACTTCTTCAGCTGAATGTGAGTATCCAGAGATGTCATGTCAATGATGTGAGTTTGCGTGATATGTGTTGGTGGTGCTCTGGTGCTGTTTGAGTGTGGCCATGTGCTACTTGACTGGAAGCGTGCAGCGATGTGTCCTTACAGGTAGTCTGTACTCCCCAACAGTGTTGACATGCTAACTTGGTTTTGTGTAGGTATCTTGTGACATGTATTGGGCATGAGTATTGCAGTTCTGTCCTGTTCTTCAGTGCTTTTGACTGTGTGTCATTTCTGTCCTTCACAGGGTACTTTCAGAGTTGTTTGGTCAACTGTGATCCCCGACACCATGATTCAACTTCCAGGGTGGAAGCTGTCGTTTCCCTACAGGTGATGTGCCACACACCCCTGGACTTTATTTCTTCTACACTTGGTGACTGTGTGGCCACTGCCACGTGGGATTACCTTGCATCTGTAGTGGAAACAACATGTTGCAAATGTGTAATAAACCTGTGCTTCACTTTTGGATGTGCGTTGTCTGTGGTCACACATCTGACTGACATTTGCTTACTGCACCTGTGGACTAGTTAACACAGACTGTGA
Source organism: Calotriton arnoldi (assembly GCA_963921515.1). Taxonomy (NCBI): domain Eukaryota; kingdom Metazoa; phylum Chordata; class Amphibia; order Caudata; family Salamandridae; genus Calotriton; species Calotriton arnoldi. The sequence goes on along the minus strand of CAWUFW010008787.1, from coordinate 4,518 downwards.
ATAGGTGTGGTGTCTGTGAATTCCACTGTATTTCCTGGCAACATCAGTGTAGGCGATGAGTCAGATGGCCCTGGTGTGTATGTGTTGTGTAGCCCTAGTGGTATGTCTCCCTCATATGTGTCACGTCGCCATGACTCACATGACGGTGTTGAACTTGCTGTAGCAGTTAGCATGCACAGTGTCATTTAGCAGATCATCATCTCCATGACAGAAACCCCGTTGGAATCACAACAGAGGCAAGTATGGTGTATTAGTGACTTTATTTACATACATGTGTGAGTATAGTGCACAGGATGGTGGGTGCTGTACATTGGGATTGTAATCCAAAGTTCCCAGATGAGTTGGAAGTCTTGGTAGCAGAAATGTCCTGAGTAAAGTCAACAGTCATCTGATACATTGGGCCAACTTAAACTCCCCATGTCATGTGGGAGAGTTGGGTTGCATTCGACAGGGTGAACAGTTTGCACACAAAGGAGAATTTACAGAACAGGTGTTGGGTTCCTGGGGGATGTACATGGCCATCGGCCTCTCAGTTTTCCTTCCTCGGACGACCCCCTCTTCTTTGGGGGGACCCTCACGTGCAGGCTGCTGCGGTGCAGGGGACTCTCCGCCAGAGTCCTCCTCCCTCCCTGTGGCAGTTGCAGTTGTTGCAGCACCAGATGTTGTGGGCACACAGGGAGGTGTGGCCATGTTGGTGCTATTCTGGCGGAGGCATGTCAATATGTCCCTATGCACCGCTGTCAGTTCTTGCAATGTGTCCCACTTGGACTCCATGCGAGACATGTGTGTCTCCACACGGGACATGTGGGAGTCCAAGCGGGCATGATGAGCAGCCTGCTGCTGTTGAATGTCCTTGAGGATCCCCACTACCTGGCTGACCTCTCCGGTGCTATTCTGGTACGCATCAGCAATGCGTACCAGTTGTGGGTCATCATGCAGTCCAGACCCCTCTGCAAACAGCGACCTATGTCTACCACCCCTCCCACCACCCCTGGCGACACGTGTGGGACCTGCGGTGGCACGCACAGGTGACCCTAGGCCCCCTTGGGGGTTGTTACTGGGGTTGTTGTCCATTGCTCCACGTTGGGCCGGGGTCCCTGTGCTGTTGTCATCGGTGGTCCTTGGTCTGTCCATGTCGGCGGGGGTGGTCTGTGTGTTGGCAGTTGTTGGAGGGGTGGGTGCAGGGGGTGCAGATGTTGGTCCTGCTGGTGCTGCATGATGACTCACACCGGAGGGGCCAGGTAGGTCTTCGCCATCCGAGGAGGGCAGAGGCTGTTCCACACCAGTGAGCTCAGTGTCCCCCGGAGCCTGGGACAGGGACTCCTCATCGTCTGCTACTGTGTCCCCATCATCACCTGTTTTTGGAAGAGACACACAATGTATGTTATGTTTCTACAGGCATCAATGGTTCACACACCTGACAGTTGTGACTGTACCTCTGGATGCGGGCCTGTACATTGCATTGTCCTAAGTTGTCACAGTCAGAGGTTGATATTGGTGTAGCACATTGTCCTGCAAACCTGAAGCATTTCAATGTGAATGTTTTGGTGTGTACATGGACAGCATTGGTTGTATTTGGTGGACATCCAGCCCTCCTTCTCCCCCCAGCCCAGTTATCCCACCATGAAGCATGCCACCCTTGTAGTGGGTTCAGGTTGACTCTCAGGATGTCAGTCAGTGGTCTCCTGCTGTTGGTTGGGCCCAGTTCCCAGCAGAGCCTGGTACTCCCCACAACAGAGGACCATTGTCAGACATCTTAGAAGTGGCTTTCCACTCCCTGTGAGGTGTGCATGCTTGAGTGTGAGCTTGCTGGGCCATGTGGGTGGGGGATGTTGAGCTGTGACTACCACTCCCATCATGCTATTGCCTACACCCCCCTTCCCAGCATGCCCATACTTCCTTCCTTTTGACTCAGCTTCCCTGTGGGGTAGTGTGCCTGTGCTGAAAGGATGGCTGACAGTGTTGTCCTGGCGTTTGTTTGGCTACAAGTCCCAAGAGTGTCCCTGTGCTTCACACAGCATAACCCAGGGTGGTGGTTCTTTGTGGGATATTTAATTAGAGTGTGAGGCATTGCATTCTCCCAGGTGAGTTGTGTGGAGTTTGTGTTAAGGGGGTGTGTGAGAAAAGCTGCTTGTAAATATGGTCAGAGCTATCAGTCCTCCTTCCCACCCAGCCAGATATCCCACCATGGAACGTGCTTCCATTGCAGGGAGTGAAAGTTGGCTTTCAGTATGTCAGTCAGTGGTGTCCTGCTGTTGGTTGTTGCACAGTTCCCAGCAGGGCCTTGTGCTCCCCACAGCAGTACCCAGTGTCAGCCATCTTGTCAGTTGTTTTCCACTCCCTGTGATGTGAGCATGGTTCAGAGTGGTGTTCATGGGCCAATTGTGAGGGTGACCAATATCTGTAACTACCACTCCCATCATGCTATTGCCTACACCCCCCTTCCCAGCATGCCCATACTTCCTTCCTTTTGAGTCGACTTCACTGTGTGTGAGTGTGACAGCAATGGCAAGATGTCAGTCAGTGGTGTCCTGCTGTTGGTTGATGCACAGTTCCCAGCAGGGCCTTGTGCTCCACACAGCAGTACCCAGTTTCAGCCATCTTGTCAGTTGTTTTCCACTCCCTGTGAGGTGTGCATGCTTCAGTGTGAGCTTGCTGGGCCATGTGGGTGGGGGATGTTGAGCTGTGACTACCACTCCCATCATGCTATTGCCTACACCCCCCTTCCCAGCATGCCCATACTTCCTTCCTTTTGAGTGGACTTCACTGTGTGTGAGTGTGACAGCAATGGCAAGATGGCTGACAGTGTGGTCCTATTGTTTGTTGGTGCCCAGTTCCCAGCAGGGCCTTGTGCTCCACACAGCAGTACCCAGTTTCAGCCATCTTGTCAGTTCTTTCCACTCCCTGTGAGGTGTGCATGCTTCAGTGTGAGCTTGCTGGGCCATGTGGGTGGGGGATGTTGAGCTGTGACTACCACTCCCATCATGCTATTGCCTACACTCCCCTTCCCAGCATGCCCATACTTCCTTCCTTTTGAGTGGACTTCCCTGTGTGTGAGTGTGACAGCAATGGCAAGATGGCTGACAGTGGTGTCCTGTTGTTTGTTGGTGCCCAGTTCCCAGCAGGGCCTTGTGCTCCACACAGCAGTACCCAGTTTCAGCCATCTTGTCAGTTCTTTTCCACTCCCTGTGAGGTGTGCATGCTTCAGTGTGAGCTTGCTGGGCCATGTGGGTGGGGGATGTTGAGCTGTGAGTACCACTCACATCATGCTATTGCCTACACCCCCCTTCCCAGCATGCCCATACTTCCTTCCTTTTGACTCTGCTTCCCTGTGGGGTAGTGTGCCTGTGCTGAAAGGATGGCTGACAGTGTTGTCCTCGCGTTTGTTTGGCTACAAGTCCCAAGAGTGTCCCTGTGCTTCACATAGTATAACCCAGGGTGGTGGTTCTTTGTGGGATATTTAATTAGAGTGTGAGGCATTGCATTCTCCCAGGTCAGTTGTGTGGAGTTTGTGTTAAGGGTGTGTGTGAGAAAAGCTGCTTGTAAATATGGTCAGAGCTGTCAGTCCTCCTTCCCACCCAGCTAGATATCCCACCATGGAACGTGCTTCTATTGCAGGGAGTGCAAGTTGGCTTTCAGGATGTCAGTCAGTGGTGTCCTGCTGTTGGTTGTTGCACAGTTCCCAGCAGGGCCTTGTGCTCCCCACAGCAGTACCCAGTGTCAGCCATCTTGTCAGTTGTTTTCCACTCCCTGTGATGTGAGCATGGTTCAGAGTGGTGTTGATGGGCCAATTGTGAGGGTGACCAATATCTGTGACTACCACTCCCATCATGCTATTGCTTACACCCCCTTCCCAGCATGCCCATACTTCCTTCCTTTTGAGTGGACTTCACTGTGTGTGAGTGTGACAGCAATGGCAAGATGGCTGACAGTGTGGTCCTGTTGTTTGTTGGTGCACAGTTCCCAGCAGGGCCTTGTGCTCCCCACAGCAGTACCCAGTGTCAGCCATCTTGTCATTTCTTTTCCACTCCCTGTGATGTGAGCATGGTTCAGGGTGGTGTTGATGGGCCAATTGTGAGGGTGAGCAATATCTGTGACTACAACTCCCATCATGCTATTGGCTACACTGACTTCACCAGCATACACAGAATTCCTTCCTTTCAGTGAGCTTCCCTGTGAGGTGGTGTTCTAGTGGTGGCTAAATATCTGACTGTGTTTGTTGGTTAGATTTGTGCCACTGCCTTGCTCTATTTGTTGTTGGGTTTGTACATGTCATGACACAGTTACATATCACTATGAAATGGCATGTATTGTGTTTATCTGACTAACATACACATCTTGGGATGATTATCTTTTGGTTGCTGTGGATTTGCTAAGGGTGCATGGTTTGACTATCCCCTTGACAGTGATGTGTGTGTATTGTCACACAATATTGGGTATATTTGTTGTGTACTCACCAGGCTCTGGGATGTTTGATAGTCCATATATGCTCACTGGTGGTAGGATGGCCCGCATTAA